>JAYESD010000004.1:105639385-106839385 GCA_036927565.1 Tuctoria greenei | reverse complement strand
GAAAGATGATGATAACAATTGCAGTAACCGCCGACTTCAAATGAAAAAATTGAGTGAGAGAACACAAAAGAGGAGAAACACGCCTCAACCACTCTATCAATGGAGTCCCAACAAAGAATGGTCGATTGTCGCAACACAATGAATTCTTGACTAGACATTGAACGCCAGTTATCTCACCCCTTTTTCAGAAATGAGTTGCTTTCGATACTATATAGGACACATTGTTCATGAACAGAAAAGACATTTTTCATTAACATAAAAACAACACATATATTATAAACAAGAAATATAAAAACACATAGAAAACAAGTAGAAAAAAAACTACTTCTAATCTGTGAGACCTATATGTGCTGATGTAATATCCCGAATATTTAAGTGTAAAAAAACATCATATCAGAAACAAAAAAACATAGTTGACCAAGCTTTGACTCATCGAGAATTCCTCCGATGGACTATCAGAGACTGTATGTGCATTGAATTCGTCAAAACCATTTAAGAAAAATTAACCTTTTGACGAGAAACACTAGAGGGTTGAACAAAGTTTGACTTCTTAAATCATTGATCGGAAGGATGATCGGAGACCGTAGATGTGTAGAGCTCGTCAAGACGATTCTGTTTCACTACTCATCCGTTTGATTCGGAGTTCGGATGAATCGACGATGTGTAATTTAATCTGCCATCGGATGAGGTTTCTATTAGGTTACAGGGTATAAAACTTAAATCGTGAAGCACCTGTGTGGATCTTTTCGCCAACCACCGTCTCCTACCGATCTGGTCCAGCGCTGCCGCCTTCGTTGGCTTTCTCGTGCCTCCCTCATCTTGCTTGCCTCCGTCTGGTCCCTCGTCCGGCTGGCCTCCATCTTAGATCCCCCTGCTTGGTTGCTACGCTGACCTGCAAGGTCTTGCCGTAAGTCTTCTGTGCTCGTTTATTTTTCCTTGCCGCTGCTGGTTATCATCACCCGGTTACCTAAGAATGCATGATTGTTGTGCTTGACGTGGCTGAAAAGTTAGGAGAGGCTTCTGTGCTGCCGTAGGGGTTACATCACTGCTTCGTCCTGTCACCTTTTAATTTGCTTTGCTGCCACTACTGCTCATTCAGCATGGCTGTGGTATTTTCCCCCAGTGCTCCATACTATTGTTCCAGACAATGGATGCGGCTGCAGTTACATCCATAGAAAAGAGGAGTTAATCCATTCTATTTACTCCATATTATTTGCTTGCTGTTGGGCTACGGGGAAAACAAGGAAAAAGAAAAGAGAAGCTGCTGGTAGTTTGACTTGCTTGCTCCTTGCCTGCTGCCCTGCTTAGCTTGATGTAATTTGTGCATATGGATTTAATTATCAGGGTTGCAGCTGTGTTGCTGTGTTTATTGCAAGTACTGTAAGCTTTGCCTTATTGATCTATCAGTTGTTGCACGGTACCGAGTGTTGTTGCCATTGATTGTTATTCATGTTAGACTCCTAAGGTCGATTAGATAAATAATTGTATTGATTAATATAACCAGAAACTTAGTATTAGTATTAGCTAGCCACTATAACTACCTTGTCATTAATTTGTTGTTGGTGCCTGTAATTATTTTGATTGCTACTGCAGTTTCCAGCTATAGTCTTGGTTTGATTTTAGTTGTCCTATCCTTTTAATTGTTAGTTGTGCGTCATCTTGCATACTCAGGCATTGACGGTTCTGGTGTCAGTAGAGCGTCTTCGAGTTCTCGCCAAAGTTAAGGCAAGTGCATGACGGGTTTAATTCTAAAATGTGTGAATTGCCTGTGATTACACTTGCTCATGCCTTTAATTCATTAATTGAGGTTTCAAGATTCAATTGCTTCATCATTCTTTTGTTCATGTTCAAGATTCAAGTTATTCATGTAACTATCGTTCAAGTACCGGTTAAGTCTGAAGTCGTTCTTATATTCAAGTTCTTGTGAGTAACTGCTGGCCCTACTTTCTCGACTTTACCGGTAAATGCTAAGGAGAATTCAAGTGTCGTCCGTTTCAGACGAAAACTATTATTTCATTGTTCCTTATTTCAAGTTTAAGCATCGCCATGTTTCATTCAGTTAATTCTAATGTTGTTCAAGCTCTAAGTATACTTGCTGAGTGTTTTTACTCACTCTTGTGTTTATTTGGTTTTTAGGTACCTGTTGATCAAGCATGCATTGGGAAGAGGGTAACATCTGCACATGAGCACGCAAACCATTTAATAAGCTTAGTTTATTAAAATTCTTAGTTAATTACATTATTTTTGTGTTGTTGAGACCGCGGTGTGGTTATTTGAGTCTTAAGTTCTCTTGTGGGAAGGAACATGAGTTTAATAGTGTTGCTAAATAATGTTATGCATATTATTGTATCTTGTTACCGCGGATGATAGAGTTTTCAAAGGAGACTCTGCTGAAATTTTCAATATTTTCCTTACTAGGAATGTTTAGATGTTTTTAGTAGCGTCCAGAGTGCTCATACCAGGGGCGTTACAGCTGAATATATTGGCAATTTAAATAAAAGTGAGAGGTCACACACAAAGTTTTGAATATACTTAAGAAACACACATTGCACTGTCCGAACTTTTATTGTACAATGCATAGCTACTATTTTGGACTGTCCGATCTTTCTATGAGCTGAAATAATCATGTGGCTGCTATGTTTTTCATTTGCGATATTTCAAACTTGATTTACACTTATGGGAAGATTTGCTTAGTATTCTTTTACTATGTTTTTGATTTGTTTTGGCTGATCATGGTGGACATTATCTTTCCATTTGCAACATGCTTATGTGAGGTGCTCACATAAGGTGTTGTGGTTATCGGTCTAATGTGATTCAAGTCGAGGACTTGTGCTCGGAAGAATCAGTTGTTTGCTCATATGCAGGTGTTGCTTGAGGTCAAGACATGGCTGGTGATGAGATCCGTTGAACTAGACTTAATGAGAAGATGAGGTTCAACAACCAAGTTCGGGAGGAATTGTGGTTGAGTTGATCGGGAGGTCACACAACATATTTGGTTCAAGACTAATGCATATGAAGGTATCGTGTACGTTGTTGGAAAGTGTGTGCACGTGTGCAAGGAGTGCATGTACGTGGAAACATAGTTCCAAGGCGTGATAAAGAGAAGTGGACGGAAAGAATAGCTTCGAATGGTCCAACCGGTTGGATTATGCCTCAGGCTACGGCTGAGGTGGTTATGGTTCGTTTATGGAATGTTTCGAGTTTGTTTTGGTTAGATTTCATGTGGGTCACAAAGTTAAGTTGTTTTAGAAATGTTTCAGACGTTCCTAAGGTGTTTGGAAGTCTTAAGATTGCTCCTATCTGCGTATGGAAGAGTCTTTAGTAGTTATGGAAAGTTTTGGTTGAAACTAAGTAGGATTAGAGTCCTAGTCTGGATTGGATTGGCCTTAGGACTGGTTATAAAAGCAAGGGTGGCCAAAGTTTGCATGAGATGACTTTGGGCTATTCCTATTGTATTTTGATTAATAAAATTTGTTGTTTAAAGGATCTTTTGTGCCTTTTTGTCTGACTTGTTTCAGACAAGTTTTTCTTATCGAGTTTCTGCACAACACTATGTTTCTACGGTATTTTTATCATAATTTTAGTTTTACAGAACGAATTGATGTGATTATTTTTGGGTTGTCTTTATAACTTGATTATATATCATCAGTTAAAATTCCACAGTCATTGGATTTGTGGTTTCTGATCTACATGAGTTTCTTGCAGTGTTGCAGATCTAGTTTTTTTACTCAGGTATAACAGATTGACCCTTGTTCGTTCTTTCGATCATAACATCAGTTTTTCTTGACGGTTTTTCGTGATCGTGGTTGTGACATCTTTGTGACTTGATTCTTCACCATCTCTACTGGTTTGGTTACGATTGATAATGTTTAGATTAGTCGTACAAATTGTTTTTTAACATATCAATTTTCTGCCAAGGGATTTTCATTGCTTCCGCTGAAAAGTTTAAATCTACCATTCACACCCCTCTGGTAGATTTTCATGTGCTCTTCGATCTTACATAATCCTACTCTACTCAGAGTTGGAGAAGGTCTCCTCCACCTCCTCCGCCGCCGCTGTTGCTGCTACTGCCACCGCCTCCTCCTCTGTCAATTGAGTCTAAAGCTTCTAGGCCACAGTTTGCAAACGGTGCTGGCGGCCCTCCACCCCAGCCACCTCCGCGATCATCTCGTGGAGGGCAGACGAGCGGCCACAAAGCTTAACCCGAAGCAGTAGTGGCCGATGGTGTCCATGCTGGTGTGGACAGGAAGGGGCCCAAGACCCAGATGGCGACATGAGCAAGATGTATCGTAAAATACATCCCTCGCAAATTTGGCAATCTTTTTTGCACGCTCGTCAGCGGCCGACTTGCCATCAGTGGCCTCCTTTAGGTGCCGATCAAGTTCTTCAATGCGGGCGGTGAGGAGGCGGACAGTCCTAAAACCAAACGGAATGAGGAGGTGCGGGCGCCGTGGTCGGAGACGGGGGCGGAGGACGTGCGGGCACCGCCAGTAGTTCCACCGGCATTGGCGGTGATAGAAAAAGGAGACGAAGGTTCAGAGGATGTCGATGGCCTGGAGCGCTTCGGTGCAGGGCCAACCATTTATGCAGCGACGGAGGTGCAGAGAAAGAGCGAGATGTGGTCAACGAAGGTACGATGGAGATGCAAGAGGAGAAGTTTGGAGGCTACGATCGATGTAGTGGTGCGGCGGAATAGCAAGAGGACAGTGTGACTTTGTAGCAGGTCATCGTATAATCGCGCGAGTAGAGATGACCAGACGCTTCGAAAACTGTGCTTTTCAACGGGTGGGTCAGTCGGAGTGACTCCAAACTGCGGTTTACCACCTCTCGATTATCGCAACGGTTCGACACGTCCCATCGGATTCATAGGAATCTTTTTAATTTGACATGCCCCTTGTTGAGCATCATGTTAATTTGATGACATTGAAGATCTGATGTGGCATACTCCCTCATTTCTCAAAAGATTATCACCTTTAGTTCAAAAATGAACTAAAGGTGAAAATCTTTTGAGAAAGGAGGGAGCTAGATAGCGTGTTTTCAAAAGTGTGTTCATTTGTTCTTGAAATCAGAACATGTAGCGGCTAGCGTCTACAGCTATCGTTTCTTCGAAAGGAAGAGTACAACATGTTGGAAAATATATTGTACATGGCATGCGATTAATTTGTGAACCACGTAGTGAGCTGTGCCTATATGGTACATTCTAACCTCGAGCCTTCGAGGGAACATCCTTCCCATCAAACATAGTATGTTATAACGTGGAGTCGTTGCAGTACCATACTTTTTGCCACGAATGTGACATCGTTGCAACACAGATATTTTCGTCGCAATACGTTAAATCGTCGTAATACGTTAAACCGTTGCAATACCATACTATTTGCCACCAACGTGGAGTCATCGCAATACCATACTATTTGCCACGAATGTGACATCATTGCAACACCGATATTTTCGTCGCAATACGTTAAACCATCGCAATACGTTAAACCATTGCAATACCATACTATTTGCCACCAACGTGGAGTCATCGCAATACCATACTATTTGCCACGGATGTCAAGTCGTCGCAATAACCTATTGCCACGGATGTTATCGCCACGAGTCGGAAAAACTATCGCGATGTTCTATTTTGTTGCGACAACAACCTATCGCGACAAATTTCGACCTATTGCAATGATTTTTTTCGTCGCAATAAACTGGAATCCTGGTAGTGTTATCTCTATTGAGAACATAATATATATTATTCTTCATTAGTGTGGAATCATAACATACCAAGCTCTTCCCATCCCACCACCGGCGGAACAGGACAGGGGTTACGGTACGCCGGCACACCCGAATCGTGTACTTAGTTATGTATCTTCGTTTGAACTTCCAGCTGGCTGCCTAGATGATACATTCCTTCTATCCTCAAACCCTCGAGGGAACATCATTATGCCACGCCCGGTTGAGCTTGGAACGACTTCGAGATATCCTTCCGGATCCCATTGATCGGTCGGGCATTGCATGCATGGACAACTAACATGCACGTGAAAGACCTCGATCATGTGTTGTGACGTTGAGGATCGAATATGGCATACATGTTTTTTCTTTTTGTTCAAAGATCATCATGTCTGAGGCTTGTTGATCATGTTTCAAGATGTTGAGGATCGGAAGAGCTAGCCGTGCATTGTGCCAGTGGCGCTGGACCTAGGATTATATGATAGGGTATGCCACATAAATTTTTTCATATGTATTTGTTTTTTAAATATAATTTTATAGATTGCACTAAACAACATGATAATTGTTATTTAATAAATTACTATATAAATAATTCAAATATAACAATGATATTTTGAGATATAGTCATAAGAGAGACTCACATACTACTTGTGTGGCTTCTTTCACCTTACTTATTTTAAAAGACATGAATTTCTTCGTCCACTTCAAAGACAAAATATATCACTCAGTAAATATGATCATCAAAAGACTATCACATGTCTTATTCCATAACATTGTTTTTACTAAAATCATTACAATTGCACCGTTGTAGAAAACACCTTTTTCAAAACTCATTTTTGCCACTAGTAAAACTAGTACTTCCTTTTCTCAAAAGTTTGTCATTTTTTAGTACAAAAATTAGGAGCGGTAATTGCTATGGCTGGTCACTGCACACAGACCACATGTAAAAAAAAAGACTTTTTACTGGGCCCAGGTTATGCCGGGGCCCACTTGGCATACCCTTTGGGTCCGCCCCTGCGTTGTGCCTGTGCGGGCTGCAAGATCGCGGCGTTGGCGTATGTGGAAATCATCGTTGCAGGGTCGCACCGTCGTGGGAACCGTGCAGTGCGCCCGCGTTTGTATCGCTGTAAGATTCGAAGCATGAACGTACATGGCAACCATCTGGGCGGGTCGCACGGAGACGGCTGTGCGACCTTGCCGTAGAGAATTTGATTCCGCACCAAGGGGGTTAAAGGATATGTTTTTCGATAAAAGAAGTTTTTTGATAGTGCATAGGACACATTATTCATGAACATAGAAGACATTTTTCATTAACATAAAGACAACACATATGTTGCAAACAAGAAAAAAAACACATAGAGAACAAGAAAAAGTTACTCCTAATCCTACTCTACTCGGAGGGCTCGTCCACCTCCTCCTCCTCCGCCACCGCCGCGTCATCTGCCGGCGGTGCCTCCTCCTTTGCCGCCGCATCGGCCAGCTGTATCTGCTGGCGGCGCCTCCTCCTTCGCCTCCATCACCAGACCAAACTTCTGGGCAACGGCGTTCACTAGTTGCCGGCAGAACTCCACCCCATACTCCTCCCCGATCATCTTGTAGAGGGCGTCGGGATGAGTGAAAGTGCATCTAGGTTCCCCGTGGGTTTTGGATGATTGATGACGACAATTAAGTCGCTAATGAGCTCAAGTGATCTTAGCACAGGTGTGGACTCGATCGGAGACGCAAACCTTCAAAAAGGAAAAGGAAGGAAACGGAGTCAACTCGAAGCGTGGAAACTAGGGTTTCTAGCGTGTTGAGTTAGACTAGCCGTAGAAATAGGAGGGTGTGTGTGTAAAGTGCATTGAGATCAAGTTTGGGAGCTCAAAGTGGTTTAGAGGTCAAACCTATGAAAAAAATGAGTGAATGAGTGGTCTGGCCGTAGGGCCGGACTAGTCCGTGCAGGAGGCCGGACTAGTCCGTCCCTGGCCGGCCAAGTCCGTTGTCGGCCGGACCAGAAGGGTCTGACTGAGATCGGACTAGTCCGTTAATGACCGGACTAGTCCGGGTAGCAGTGAGTGAGTTTTGGGGACTAAGTCTCAAAACCACGGACTTGTCCGTTTTGGACCGGACCAAGAGGTCCTGAGTGAGAACGGACTAGTCCGCCCGTGGGGCCGGACTAGTCCGGGTTGGCCAAGAAAAGGTGCTTCTGTGGCTAAGTCTGGGAGGACCGGACTAGTCCGCCCTAGGGGCCGGACTAGTCCGTGGTCCTCAGACTAGTCCGTTTTCACACGGAGCAGAAGGCTCTGTGTGAGATCGGACTAGTCCGGTGTTGACCGGACTAGTCCGTTCTGGAAGTGACCGTTTGAATTTGAAGTTTGGCGGGTAGCGTGACGATAGTGTGTCAGCTGTCGGGACCTGACAAAGAGGTCAGTGGTCCCCTAGGCCGGACTAGTCCGGGCCAGTGGCCGGACTAGTCCGCCCTTTTGCTGTAGTCAGCAGATTGGGCTTGGGACCCCTATAAAAAGGGGACCCCCGGCCTCATTTCGAATACCTTTGGAAAAACTCAAACCCTAGCGCCGCCACAGCCAACTTGGAGCACTCCTAAGCCTCCTTCTTGCCTACTTTCCCTCTAAAACTAATTCTTGAGTGGATTAGGGTTTAGTGAGGTGGAGAAGAGGAAGAACATCGCGCTTGTGCTCCCGGTTTGATCTCTTGCACTCGTTGAGTCTTTGTGGGCTGTGTATTGAGTTTGTTTTATTGTGTTGATCACCTTTGTGGTGTGGGAGCCTCAGTTTGTGAGAAGCCCCAACGAACTTTGTAATCACCATTGTGATTAGTGGAGAACCAAGTTAGGCCCGTGCGGTAAACTTGGTGAGGGAAGGGTTGTTGGACCCGGTCCTTTGTGGACTCCTCAACGGGGACGTAGATTCCTTGTGTGGAATCGAACCTCGGGATAAAATCCTTGCCCCCTTGTGTTCTTCGCATTCATTCTATTGATTACTTTGTTCTAGGGTTGGTAGTCTCGTTTCATACTCCGCATTGCTACAAACTTGTGGAAACTTGACTTGCTCTTGTGTAGGTTGTTGCTCAACTTGACTTAAACATATACTCACTTGTAGCAACGAGAAAATTCCCTAAAACTTGCTAGAAACATATTTTTAGGGTTATTCACGCAGGCTGACCGGACTAGTCCGCCCCCTGACCGGACTAGTCCGCCCCCTGTAATTTAATCTCGTTTTATTGAGTCATTTGCAGGTCAATTAGCCTATTCACCCCCCCTCTAGGCAACTTTCAATTGGTATCAGAGCAGGACTCTCCACAAAGAGTCTAACAACTCGGAGAGATGGCCGGAGTGGTGAATGACGATGCATCGAGCAGCAACTACGAGGCGACCCGTGAGGAGACGTTGGCTTATCAAGATAAGCCAACGGACGATGAGGAGACTCGCCAACTCAAGGCGAAGCTCCGGGAGAAGTTGAACATCTCCAAGATTGATCCGTCAAACCAATCAAGTGGTGGTGGCGGAGCCAACTACAACCGGCAAGGGTTCAACTATGAACGCCTTGCCGCCAACAACCACTACCTGTCCATCCCATTGGGGAAACCTCCCCAATTCGATGGAACGGACTACGGTATGTGGAAACACAACATGAAGATCCACCTCGTGTCACTCAACCCAGCGTTGTGGCAAATTGTCATGACCGGGGTGGAGATTCCAAAGGATGAGGACAACATAACTCAAGAACAAGCCATCCTCATCCACCGCAACGCTCAAGCTGCGGGTGTGATCATCTCATCTCTCTCTAGAGATGAGTTCAACCGTGTCGATGGCCTTGAAGTGGCCAAAGATATATGGAACACCCTCAAGACGGCGCATGAGGGAAACCGAGTGGTCAAGGAGGCCAAGATCGAGCTCATCGAAGGAGAGCTTGGGAGATTCGCCATCTTGGATGGTGAATCCCCCCAAGACATGTACAACCGGCTGAAGGTGCTGATCAATAAGAGCCGATCATATGGCTGCACCAAGTGGACCGACCACGAGGTGGTGAAGAGGATGATCCGGGCATTCATGCCTAGGAACGTCTCTCTGTGCTCCATGATTCGGGAAAGCCCGGGGTTCACTCAAATGACCCCAGAGGAGGTCCTTGGGAGGATCATCAACCATGAAATCATGGAGAAGGAGGCGCTCTTCTACAACGACCTCCAAAAGTTCACCGCCTCCAAGATGAAGAACGTTGCACTCAAGGCAACGCCCTCTTCAAAGGAGCAAGAAGAAAGTGATGAGGAGAGCCTCGACACCGATGAGGAAGAGGCCTTCTTCATCAACAAGTTCAGGAGAATGATGAGGAGGAAGAAAGGTGGATACAACCATGAGGGCAAAGGGAAGGAAAGAGCAAGGCCCAAATCAAAAAGGTCTTGCTACAATTGTGGCGAGTATGGGCACTTCATCGCTGATTGCCCACATGAAGAAGCGAAGAAGAAGAAGGAGGGCAAGCCTCAAGACAAGAAATTTTTCAATAAGAAGAGGCCCTCCGGACAAGCACACTTGGGGAAGGAGTGGGACTCTAACGATGAGTCCTCCTCCGAAGAAGAAGAGGAGAAGATGGCTACCATAGCCATCGGGAGGAGCTCCAAGGAAGGCAAGCTCTTCCCCAACCTCAACAACGACCACAAGCCTACTTGCCTTATGGCAAGGGAAGGAAAGAGAAAGGTAACATCTCATCCTTCCTCCCCAACTTCCTCACATGATGATTTTGATAGCGCTAGTGAAAATGAAAGTATGTTTAAGGACATAAGTAAAAGCACCCTACGAAGGATGAAATTGCTTATGGATGAGATCTTTGAGAAGGAGGATCTCATCAATAGACAAGAGGACATGCTCATCCTTGAGAAGGAGAGATGTCAAGAGCTTGATGAGCTCCTTGAGCTCGAAAGAGAGAAGAGCAAGGCATTGGGACACGAACTTGCTCTTTGCAAGAAAACGTGTTCAAGTCTTGAGGAGAAGTCGATTGAGCTCAAGGATGAACTTGGAAGCTTGTCAAAAGCTAACAAGATCCTTGAGACTCAAGTTGAGTCACTCAAGAACAATGTAGCCTCTTCCTTCAAGAGCTCAACCCCCTCAAAGGCCTCATCCAAGGCAACATCACCTTGCAAGTGCTCCAACTTGATCCTTAAACTTAAGGATGAACTCAACCTAGCACAAGGCAAACAAGCACCTAAGGGTGCCATCTTTGACAAGGAAAAGGTGGCATATGCACGAAGTGCATTCACCAACACAAGACCACCCCATGTCAAGGATGGTCTTGGCTATACTAGAGGTGCAAGGCATAACGCCAAAACCTCCAAGTACGGCAAAGACATGATTGTCTTTGTTAAGGGGAGTTCATCCCAAACTAAAAATGAAAAGAACTCACCCTCTAGCAACAAATTGCCTAAATCTGAATTGCATCCTCTATTTCATGATTTTGATGCATCTTATGTGCTAAAGAGGAACAAACACGGCAAAGTGTTTGCTAGATATGTTGGGCCACTCCGCAAGAGCCCCAAGCCTTGCGTGTGGGTGCCCAAATGTCTAACTACTAACGTGAAAGGACCCAACTCAGCTTGGGTACCTAAAAGGAAGGCATAAACTTGTTTTGTAGGCATACTCTTCCGGTGGATCGAAATGGGTGTTGGATAGCGGATGTACCAACCACATGACCGGAGAGAGGAGCATGTTCATAGAGTATGAGGAGAATGAGGACCCAAGTGAGGGAATCTTCTTTGGGGATAATAGCCAAGGGAAAATCCTTGGCTCCGGTAAAATTGCTATCTCATCTTCGCATACTTTATCTAATGTTTTGCATGTTGATTCCCTAGACTATAATCTCCTATCCATATCACAACTATGTGATAGAGGATATAAATGTGTGTTTACTAGTGAGGGAGTGAGTGTCATTAGAGAAGGTAATGACTCGATAGCCTTTAAGGGAGTGCTCAAGGGAAAGCTCTATCTTGTGGACTTCACCGCGGATAAAGCTCAACTTGACACATGCTTAATGGCAAAAGCCAACATGGGATGGCTTTGGCACAGAAGGCTAGCCCATGTTGGAATGAGGAACCTTCAAAAACTCCTTAAAGGAGAGCACGTTCGTGGCCTAAAGGATGTGGTATTTGAAAAGGATAGGCCATGTGGTGCGTGCCAAGCGGGAAAGCAAGTAGGAGCTCAACACCCCTCTAAGAATGTCATGACGACAGCTAGACCTTTGGAGTTACTCCATATGGATCTTTTTGGCCCCATTGCTTATATTAGCATTGGTGGCAGCAAGTATGGTCTAGTTATCGTTGATGATTTTTCAAGGTATACTTGGGTGTTCTTCTTGCATGATAAAAGTGAAACTCCCGGTGTCCTCAAGAAATTTCTAAGGAGAGCTCAAAATGAGTTCACATTGAGGATAAAGGCTATAAGAAGTGACAATGGCACCGAATTCAAAAACATGCAAGTAGAAGAGTTCCTAGATGAGGAGGGCATCAAGCATGAGTTTTCCGCTCCCTATTCTCCACAACAAAATGGCATAGCCGAAAGAAAGAATAGGACGCTTATTGAGATGTCAAGGACGATGCTAGATGAGTACAAAACATCGGACCGGTTTTGGGCGGAAGCGGTTAACACCGCTTGCCATGCCGTGAACCGATTGTACCTTCATCGCCTCCTCAAGAAGACTCCTTATGAGCTTCTCATTGGTAAGAAACCCAATGTTTCTTACTTTCGGGTCTTTGGTAGCAAGTGCTATATCCTCAACAAGAAGCCTAGGACTTCGAAGTTTGCTTCAAAGTCCGATGAGGGTTTCTTGCTTGGATATGACTCAAACACTCATGCGTACCGTGTGTTCAACAAATCCTCCGGAATTGTTGAAGTAGCACGTGACGTGGTGTTTGACGAAACCAATGGCTCTCAAGTGGAGCAAGTTGATCAACATACCCTTGATCAAGAGGAACCTCCACTAGAAGCTCTAGGGAGAATGGCACTTGGAGATGTTCGCCCACAAGAACCATCTCAAAGCCCAAGTGACCATCATCATTATGAAGTAGGTCAAACCCCCATTGGACAAGTTGGAGATCCACTAGATACTCCCCAAAATGATAATGAGAATGAAGATCAAGGGGGGGGCTTGGATCAAGGGGGAGACCAAAGTGAAGAAGATGAAGCAAGTGATTCAAGAGCTCAACCTCCGCATCCTCGTGTTCATCAAAGTGTTCAACGGGACCATCCCGTTGACAACATTCTAGGAGATATCACAAAAGGAGTAACAACACGCTCACGTGTTGCAAACTTTTGTGAGCATTTCTCTTTTGTCTCATCCTTGGAACCACATAAGGTTGAAGATGCCTTAAGGGATCCGGATTGGGTAGTTGCCATGCAAGAGGAGCTCAACAACTTTGAAAGGAACAAGGTTTGGGAGCTTGTCAAGCGCCCTCAAGCTAATGTTGTTGGAACCAAGTGGGTGTTCCGCAACAAACAAGATGAGCATGGTGTAGTAACTAGAAACAAGGCACGACTTGTGGCAAAAGGATACTCACAAGTTGAGGGATTGGACTTTGATGAGACATTTTCCCCCGTAGCTAGGCTTGAGTCAATTCGGATACTATTAGCCTTTGCTACTCATCATGATTTCAAGCTCTACCAAATGGATGTTAAGAGCGCATTCCTAAATGGTCCAATCAAGGAAGAAGTTTTTGTAGAGCAACCTCCGGGATTTGAAGACCAAGACTATCCTAACCATGTGTACAAATTGCGAAAGGCCCTTTATGGCCTCAAGCAAGCTCCTAGAGCTTGGTATGAGTGCCTAAGAGACTTTCTAGTTGAGAATGGTTTTAGGATAGGAAAAGCGGATTATACCCTTTTCACAAAGCACTTCAACGAGGATCTTTTTGTGTGCCAAATATATGTGGATGACATCATATTTGGTTCCACAAATAAGGTGTTTTGTGATGAGTTCTCCAAGATAATGACGGAGAGGTTTGAAATGTCCATGATGGGTGAGTTGAAGTTCTTCCTAGGATTTCAAGTAAAACAACTCAAAGAAGGGACGTTCATAAGTCAAACTAAGTATACACAAGATATTCTAAGGAAGTTTGACATGGATAAGGCAAAACCCATCAAAACCCCTATGGGGACAAATGGACACCTAGACCTGAATGAGGATGGTCCAAGTGTGGATCAAAAGTTGTATAGGTCTATGATTGGTTCACTTCTCTATCTTTGTGCATCTAGGCCCGATATCATGCTAAGTGTGTGTATGTGTGCTCGCTTTCAAGCGGCACCTAAGGCTTGTCATTTGACCGCCGTTAAAAGGATCTTGAGATATCTTGTACACACACCTACCCTAGGACTTTGGTACCCCAAAGGATCCAAGTTTAACCTCATCGGATATTCCGATGCGGACTATGCGGGGTGCAAAGTTGATAGGAAGAGCACATCGGGTACGTGCCAATTCTTAGGTCGATCTCTTGTGTCTTGGTCCTCTAAGAAGCAAAACTCTATTGCTCTATCCACCGCCGAAGCGGAATATGTTGCAGCCGGAAGTTGTTGTGCACAACTTCTCTGGATGCGACAAACCCTTAGGGATTATGGGATTAACTTGCGCAACATTCCACTCTTGTGTGACAACGAGAGTGCCATCAAGATAGCCCATAATCCGGTGGAACACTCTAGGACCAAACATATAGACATTCGACACCATTTCTTGCGAGATCACTCAATGAAGGGAGACATTGAGATTTCGCATGTGAGGACGGAACATCAACTTGCGGACATCTTCACCAAGCCTCTTGACGAGAAGCGTTTCTGTGAGCTAAGAAGTGAGCTCAATGTGTTGGATTCTCGGAACGTGGCTTAAACCACATTCCTCATATATTTTGAGCCACATTTTGAAAAACTCCTCTCTATGTCGATTTCTCCTCAAATTTGTTTGAGAAATCTATTTTCTTCATGAAAATGTTCATAAGTTGTTCTTTATTGACTCATAATCATGTTTGTCATGTTTTCCTTGCTATATCTGTCCAAAAGGACTTATCTTTATGGGCAAAACCCAAATATATTGTTTTCAGCCCAGCTGGACCGGACTAGTCCGCCCCTATGGCCGGACAAGTCCGGGTCAGACTAGTCCGCGGCTAGTCCGCACACCGGACTAGTCCGGCCTTCCACCGGACAAGTCCGGACCCGGACTAGTCTGGGTCTGGTCCGCAGACCGGACTGGTCCGGCCCCTCAACCGGACTAGTCCGGCCCTTGGGGACTTAAACCCCCAGGCGGCCCGGACCCCTCTCTCTCTCTCTCACTTGACTCTCAAGCTTCCACGCGCGCACAACCGCCCCCAAATCGGTGATTTTGCGCTCCAACCACCAAAACTCAACTCCAATCCGCGCATCGAAGTCCTTGGGAGTGAGGGATCACTTCCCCGCGCTCCACCTTCGAGATCCACGCCGATTTCAACGACTCAAGCGGATTTTTGAAGGTATTTCACCGTTCCTCAAAAACTAGCCCCATTCTTGATTCTTCAAGTTTTTGATAGGAACACCTTCATTAATGTTGTTCTATACACCCTTGCGATCATAGCCTAGGAGTATTGCGCATTGGTTCACAAATTTTTCGATGAATCGAATAGGGTTAGGGTTCTTCCTGTGTAACCCGGACTAGTCCGGCCACCAGGCGGACAAGTCCGGCCGGCGGACTAGTCCGCCCCTGGGGCGGACAAGTCCGGTTTGCACAGGGCAAACCCTACTTCTAGTTGGTTCTCGAGATCTTTTCGGCAATACTTCTTCTTCCTAGGCTCATATCTTCCTCTCTCCATCCTTTGCACAGAATGTCGAACTCCGAGCGCTCTCCTCCGCGTGTCAACCTCGAGGGGCGTACCAAGGCCCAAATTGCCGAGGCTCGGACTAAGGCTGCGCTAATGGAGGCGCAGAAGGCCAAGGAGGAAAGAAAGCTCAAGGCACTCGAAGCATCCAAGGTGGCTGCGAGCATCTACAATGAGGATGAAGCCATTGCCCGTGCCACGGCAGAATCACTGAATGAGCCGAGGAAGAAGAAAAGGGAGGACGGGGAGGCACACAACTCCAGGGCTGCTGAGGCCAGTGCCCCCAAGAGAAAGAAGCTCGTCACCGTTGGCGAGAAGGCGAAGGGCAAGGAGCCAGCTCAAATGGAAGCTGAGCCTCGGGTTGAGCGTGACACGAAGAAGGGAAAGGCTCCGGCTCCTGTCGAGCCAAAGAACAAAAAGCCAGCTGTCAAGATGTCATCAAAGAAGGCAGCTGGAGGTGTTGTGATCAAAGAGAAAGGGAAAGCCACCTCCATTGGCCCCCTTGAAGTTCACACACCAGAGAGGAATCCCAACAGACAGAAGGAATTGTCTGCTAATGTATTTCATGGTAAAGGGGCTGAAAAGGCCAGGAGGCTAAGGGAAGAAAAGGTCTACAAGTTTGAGAGGAGCATGGCAGATCCCAGATTCTGGTGTGACTTCCATTGTGACTACTACCGGCTGGTCTATCAGCAAATGAAGAAGCCGGTAATAGAAGCTCAATGGGTTGACTGGGGTTACATGGCCAACAAGCAACATTCTGCTTTCGACGCCATCATCGAAGCCGCTGAGCGCCATGACCTCAAGCAGATCATGGGATTCAAGTATGACTGGAACGTCGAAGTGATTCTACGGTTCTACTCCACCATCTACTTCACCACCTCTGGTGACAGGAAAATTATTTGGATGACTCATGGTGAGCAGTACTCAGTCACCTTCGCAGAGTTTGCCAGGATTTTAGGGCTTGAGACACACATGGATCATGAGATTATAATCTCTAACCTTAAGGCCGTGGATCGTGAAGAGCTAGCATATATGTATCCAAGTCACGTTCCATTTGATGCCGGCCTCACCCGCAACATCAAGCCCTTCTACAGCATCATGAACAGAATCCTCAGACGGACGATAGCACCGAAGGACGGTGATGCTGGGGTGATTCAAGGGAACCTGAGGCACCTACTACTTCTGATCGATGGGGAAGAGAAGTTCAACCTCGTCGATTACATCTTCGACGACATCTTCAACATCTCGCACACTCCCAACCGTGCTTGCGGGTATGCCCCCTACATCATGTGCCTCATTGAGAAGGTGTCGGGCGTGACCTTTGTCAAGGACGTGTCGCATCGGCCGCTTCGTCCTCAGAAGCCCCCGAATGTCCCTGTTCCCCCCTCGTCGCAAGAATGCGGATCCTCCATCTCGCCCCGTGGCACCTCCGTCTCCGCCTCCGCCTCAATCAATGAGTGTCTTCTTCAAATGCTTCAAGGCGATCTTCACTTCTTGCCGGAAGCAAGAGATTCGCGCTCAAAGGGCACACAAGCGTCAAGAAAAATACCTTAAGGTGGTGTGCGACAAGCTGGAGGTCCCGATGTCCTCTCCGGAGGTGAGTGATGGGGAGATCACTCCATTCCCCAACTTCACCGCCGATGAGCTCGCCCAGCTCCAAGAGGATGGAAGCTCCTCTCGGGCTGCTCCCTCGGCAAGGAACTCCGACGACGAAGACGACGCCGATGATCATGAGGACGACGTCGAAGATTCTGAGGCCACGGAGAGTGGAAGTGGCGAAGACGAGGACTAGTTCTTAGGTCTTAGTTTCCTCCCTTCTTTTCCTTTTTGGTGCCTTGATGCCAAAGGGGGAGAGTTAAGGGGGAGTTAATCGTTTGTGGGCGTGTTTGTGATTTGTGGACTTGCTTTGTAATATATTCTTGCTCTTGGATGTTTACATTTGTGCAAGACTTGTTAATGTTGCTTAATATCAATATAATGCTATTATGGTCAATCTTTTGATTATATTGATGCTCTTTATGTCTTGTCACAATTGTTGAGCACATCACGTAGGCACCCCACAATAACGTGTGTGGGTATGAAAGATCTCCTCCACCTCTTTTACATGTTGCATACATTGAGGGGGAGTCATTCATACGCACACATGTTATGAAAACCAAAACTTTATACTCTTATTTGTGAAGGACTTAATGTGTTGTCATCAATCACCAAAAAGGGGGAGATTGAAAGTGCATCTAGGTTCCCCGTGGGTTTTGGATGATTGATGACGACAATTAAGTCGCTAATGAGCTCAAGTGATCTTAGCACAGGTGTGGACTCGATCGGAGACGCAAACCCTCAAAAAGGAAAAGGAAGGAAACGGAGTCAACTCGAAGCGTGGAAACTAGGGTTTCTAGCGTGTTGAGTTAGACTAGCCGTAGAAATAGGAGGGTGTGTGTGTAAAGTGCATTGAGATCAAGTTTGGGAGCTCAAAGTGGTTTAGAGGTCAAACCTATGAAAAAAATGAGTGAATGAGTGGTCTGGCCGTAGGGCCGGACTAGTCCGTGCAGGAGGCCGGACTAGTCCGTCCCTGGCCGGCCTAGTCCGTTGTTGGCCGGACCAGAAGGGTCTGACTGAGATCGGACTAGTCCGTTAATGACCGGACTAGTCCGGGTAGCAGTGAGTGAGTTTTGGGGACTAAGTCTCAAAACCACGGACTTGTCCGTTTTGGACCGGACCAAGAGGTCCTGAGTGAGAACGGACTAGTCCGCCCGTGGGGCCGGACTAGTCCGGGTTGGCCAGGAAAAGGTGCTTCTGTGGCTAAGTCTGGGAGGACCGGACTAGTCCGCCCTAGGGGCCGGACTAGTCCGTGGTCCTCAGACTAGTCCGTTTTCACACGGAGCAGAAGGCTCTGTGTGAGATCGGACTAGTCCGGTGTTGACCGGACTAGTCCGTTCTGGAAGTGACCGTTTGAATTTGAAGTTTGGCGGGTAGCGTGACGATAGTGTGTCAGCTGTCGGGACCTGACAAAGAGGTCAGTGGTCCCCTAGGCCGGACTAGTCCGGGCCAGTGGCCGGACTAGTCCGCCCTTTTGCTGTAGTCAGCAGATTGGGCTTGGGACCCCTATAAAAAGGGGACCCCCGGCCTCATTTCGAATACCTTT
This sequence comes from Tuctoria greenei, assembly GCA_036927565.1. NCBI lineage: Eukaryota > Viridiplantae > Streptophyta > Magnoliopsida > Poales > Poaceae > Tuctoria > Tuctoria greenei. Next base: position 106,820,712 of record JAYESD010000004.1, on the reverse strand, counting down.
GGAAAAACTCAAACCCTAGCGCCGCCACAGCCAACTTGGAGCACTCCTAAGCCTCCTTCTTGCCTACTTTCCCTCTAAAACTAATTCTTGAGTGGATTAGGGTTTAGTGAGGTGGAGAAGAGGAAGAACATCGCGCTTGTGCTCCCGGTTTGATCTCTTGCACTCGTTGAGTCTTTGTGGGCTGTGTATTGAGTTTGTTTTATTGTGTTGATCACCTTTGTGGTGTGGGAGCCTCAGTTTGTGAGAAGCCCCAATGAACTTTGTAATCACCATTGTGATTAGTGGAGAACCAAGTTAGGCCCGTGCGGTAAACTTGGTGAGGGAAGGGTTGTTGGACCCGGTCCTTTGTGGACTCCTCAACGGGGACGTAGATTCCTTGTGTGGAATCGAACCTCGGGATAAAATCCTTGCCCCCTTGTGTTCTTCGCATTCATTCTATTGATTACTTTGTTCTAGGGTTGGTAGTCTCGTTTCATACTCCGCATTGCTACAAACTTGTGGAAACTTGACTTGCTCTTGTGTAGGTTGTTGCTCAACTTGACTTAAACATATACTCACTTGTAGCAACGAGAAAATTCCCTAAAACTTGCTAGAAACATATTTTTAGGGTTATTCACGCAGGCTGACCGGACTAGTCCGCCCCCTGACCGGACTAGTCCGCCCCCTGTAATTTAATCTCGTTTTATTGAGTCATTTGCAGGTCAATTAGCCTATTCACCCCCCCTCTAGGCAACTTTCAATGAGCGGCCACAAAGCTTAGCCTGAAGCAGTAGTAGCCAACAGAGTCCATGCTGGTGTGGCGGGGAAGGCTCCTAAGACCTAGACAGCGATAGGAGCGAGATGTATCGTTAAATACATCTTGCGCCATTTTGTCGAGTTCTCTTGCGCTCTCGTTCGCAGCGGACACATCGTCGATGACCTCCATAAGCTGGCGCTCAAGTTCATCGATTTGGGATGTGAAGAGGCGGACAGTCGCATCAACCTAGTCGGGCTGAGGAGGTGCGGGCGCCGCCTCCAGTTCCACCGGCATTGGCGGTGACGGAAACGGATAAGGAGGTTCGGAGGACGTTGATGGCCTGGAGCGCTTCAGTGCGGGGCCACCCATTTGTGCGGCGATGGAGGTGCAAAGAAAGAGCGAGAGGTGGTCTACGGTGGTGTGGTGGAGAAGCAAGAGGAGAAGTTTAGAGGCTACCATCAATGGAGTGGTGCGGCAGAGAAGCAAGAGGACGGTGTACCTTTATAGCAGGTCGTCGTCTAAGCGCACGAGTGAAGATGATCGAACGCTTCAAAAACTGTGTTGTTGAATCGTGGGTCGATCGAAGTTACTCCAAACCGCGGCTTGCCTCCTCTCGATTAGTGCAACGGCTCAACAAACTTTCTCTATTGTGCAAACCTTCCTCTACCTCTATTTTGGATTTTGGAAACTGGCGTGGATATATATAACTGATGCAATTACGATATGAGTGGAGGAGTTTCCAAATTTGACAGGCCCGAGCCCCAAGTAAAGAAAGTATGAAGATTTTTGAATCTGATATATTCTTTGTATTTTTGAATTTTTATCGTTATGACCAAAATTTGCATTTTCTCAACGAAACACCATGTACAATAACTTTTCTTTGCAGAAAAAACATTTATTTCTTCAATTTACATAGTTAGATGGAAGAGTTTAACTGAATAAATAAAATAACAGTAGGATAGAGATCCTGTGTTTTAGAAACAAGAATTATACGATTTAACTATAGAGCTGTTTGCCTCCTCTAGTTATCGCAACGGCTCGACGCGCCCCATCAGCTTCACGGGTAGTTTTTTAATTTGACACGCAAAGGGCCCAGGGTATGCAATGGCCAACCTAGCATACTTTGTAGGTCCGTCCCGCGGTGTTTGTAACATTTCATGCGAACAATTTTGATGACGTGCAGAAGATTGACGTGAAGGCGCGTGGCAATCGACCGAGAGTCCGTTTCTTTATTTGAAAGATCCGAACGTTGTCGGCATATATTAATAAGCGAGATGGAAAACAAATTAAAGTTTGATTACAAGCCCCTGTAATCAATAGCCATCGAGAGACCATATCGAACCGATAATAATTGTCGTGATCATGTATGATGGTGGACATGAATGCATGTGAAAGAAAGCTTGCGCTCATGCATGCATGTTTGATCACTTGTTAAAGATTTTTGCGCCCCTTGTTGAGGATCATGTTAATTTGAGGACGTTGAGTATCGGATGTGGCATACATGTTTTCACAAGTGTGTTCATTTGTTCCTAAATCAGAACTCATAGTGGCTAGCGCCTATGGCTGTGGTTTCTTCGAAAGGACGAGTAAACAATGTTGGAAAATATACTGTACATGGCATCATGTGATTAATTTGATGAACCATGTAGTGAGCTGTGCCTAGATGTTTTTCCTCTGGCCCATTCTAACTCTATTTCTAGATTTGGTCAAAGTCAAGCTAACCTAACTTCGACTAATGTTATAGAGAAAAATATTAACTTTCCTAACACCATATTAGTACCATTAGATTCACCATACATATATTGTTTTATAAATACTTATACTTTTTTATATGAACTTGATTAAATTTAAAAGAGTTTGAATTAACCATTTATAAAATAGAGTTAGACTGGGACAGAGGTAGTAGTACACTCTATGCTCGAACCCTCGAGGGAACATCCTTCCTGTCAAACATAGAATATTATCTCTGTTGATGACAAGATATTATTCTTCATTAGTGTGGTAGATAAATTGCCATATAGGTTGAGAGTATACTCCCTACTTTCTCAAAAGATTGTCACCTTTAGTTCAAAAAATCAACTAAAGGTGACAATCTTTTGAGAAAGGAGGGAGTACATGGTAAAGAAATAACATGCATGGACAATAACTAACATGCATGTCAAAGACATCAATCATGTGAAAGACCTCGACGCATGTAAAATAACATGCAAATTTAAAAGCCCTGGCCTCGGCCCACGCCGCTGGTCTAACCGACGGTGGCGACACAGAGGATGAAGTAGAAAAGCTAGAAGTTGTGCGCTGCACCTGCGACTTCCCTGCCAGGATGATCGACGACAGTCGATTCACAAACTCGGTGGTTAGATCAGTAGTCGCTGGAGAGAAGCTTGCGACCGACCTCAAAGGAGACGAAGGCGTCGATGCAGGCATAGTTGATTTGCTCGACGGGGATATTGCACGCGTGCCAGTGGCTCGTCCTCACCCAGTATGGCTTCTCCATGTTGGTGCCCATCATAGCGCTCACGATGTCCTTCAGCCCCGCGTGGTGGAGCCCCAGGCGGTCAATGTCCTCCGCTGCGAGCTCAACTAGGTCCATCTTTTTGGCCACCTTTAGCTACCAGTTCTTTCGGAGTCGATGAGCATCACCCTCCACAGCCACGCCGATGAAGCGGTAGTCAGAATCACCGAGGAAATCTTCCAGCTCGTCGTAGAAGTAGTCAACATGGATGACCTGGAAGATGAGGCATTGGCGACCGATGTAGAGTTGTAGAACGGCGACGGGGTTATGGTTGGCAGAGTAGCTTGGGCGCAACTTAACATTGAGCCCGACAACGAGCTTTTGAAGGCACCAGTGGTGGGTGGAGTGGACCTCGTGGAGCCAGTCCTCCGTGTCCTTGCCAGAGGATGTCACGGTGGTGGTGATCATGTCATCCTCAAATGTCACGTTGTACACCTTAGTCCCCACCATTGGGTCCTCTACTTGTCCCTACACTTGTGTCGGCGCGACACAACTTCTCTCTTGTGCAAACCTTCCTCTACCTCTCACTACAAGGACTCTGTTTTGTTGCAACGATTGTGCTACAACAAATACTAAATGTTGCAGTAAGCTTAGTCTTTTGCCACGATTCACTGGTTTGTGGCATTTGGATCTATCACCACAGAACACAATTGTTGCATTAGGATCTGTTGCCACGACTCACTAGTTCGTGGTGTTAGGATCTATCGCCACGAAGCACAATCGTTGCATTTGGAAATTTTGCAATGATTCACTAGTATGTGGCATTAGGATCTATCGCCACAGAACACAATTGTTGCATTAGGATCTTTTGCCATGATTTGCTAGTTCGTGGCATTAGGATCTATTGCCATGGAACACAATCGTTGCATTAGGATCTGTTGCCATGATTGTACTAGTTTGTTGCATTAGGATCTATCACCATGGAACACAATCGATGCATTAGGAACTTTTGCCATGATTCACTAGTTCATGGCGTTAGGATCTATCGTCACGGAACACAATCGTTGCATTAGGATCTTTTGTAACAATTCACTAGTTTGTGGTGTTAGGATCTATCACCACGGAATACAATCGTTGCATTAGGAACTTTTGCCACGATTCACCAATTCGTGGCATTAGGATCTACCACCACGGAACACAATCGTTGCATTATGAACTTTTGCAACGATTCACTAGTTCGTGCGATAGGATCTATCGCCAAAGGACACAATCATTGCATTAGGATATTTTGCCACAATAGTTCTAGTCCGTGGCCTTAGGATCTATCGCCATGGAATACAATCGTTGCATTAGGAACTTTTGCCACGATTCACTAGTTCATAGCATTAGGATCTATCGCCACAAAACATAATCATTGCATTAGGATTTGTTGCCATGAATCACTAGCTCGTTGCAGTATCTTTCGCGATGGAACACAATCTTTGCACTAGGATCCATTGCCACTATTGTACTAGTTCATGGCATTAGGATCTGTAGCCATGGAACACAATCGTTGCATTGGGATCTTTTGTCCTTATTCACTAGTTCGTGGCATTAGGATCTATCACCACAGAACGCACTCGTTGCATTAGGATTTGTTGTCATGAATCACTAATTCGTTGCATTAATATCTATCACCACAAAGCACAATCGTTGCATTAGGATCTATTGCCATGATTGTACTAGCTCATGGCATTAGGATCTATCTTGTTTGGATTTTGGAAACGGACATGCATATATATAACTGATGCAGTTACGATATGAGTGGAGGAGTTTCCGAATTTGATGGGCCCGAGCCCTGAGTAAAGAAAGTATGAAGATTTTGGAATCTTATATACTCTTTCTATTTTTGAATTCTTATCGTTATGACCACACGTTGCATTGTCTCAATGAAACACCATGTACAACAACTTTTTTTTCGTGGAAAAAACATTTATTTCTTTAGTTTTCATTGTTAGTTGGAAGAGTTTAAGTGAAAGAATACAATAATTGTAGGATAGAGATCTTGTGTTTTAGAAAAAAGAATTATACGATCTGGCTAGAGAGTTGTTTGCCTCCTCTAGTTATCGCAACAGCTAGACGCGTCCCATCGGCTTCACGGGCAGTTTTTTAATTTGCCGCACAAAGGGCCCAGGGTATGCAATGGCCCACCTAACATACTTTGTAGGTCCGTCGCGCAGTGTTCGTAACATTTCGTGCGAACGAATTTGAAGAGGTGCAGAAGATTGATGTGAATGTGTGTGGCAATCGATCGAGAGTCCATATCGTTTTTTGAAAGATCCGACCGTTGCTGGCATATATTAATAAGCGAGATGGAAAAAAAATAAAGTTTGATTACAAGCCCCTGTAATCAATAGCGATCGAGAGTCCATATCACACCGATGATAATTGTCGTGATCATATATGATGCTAGACATGAATGCATGTGAAAGAGAGCTCGCGATCATGCATGCATGTTTGATAATGTGTGGTGGATTTTTGCGCCCCTTGTTGAGGATCATGTTAATTAGATGACATTGAGTATCAAATTTGTGTACGTGTTTTCACAAGTGTGTTCATTCGTTCCTAAAATCAGAACACATAGCGGCTAGTGCCTACGACTGTTGTTTCTTCGAAAGGACAAGTACAACATGTTGGAAAATATACTATACATGAAAGCATGCGATTAATTTGATAAACCACATAGTGAGCTGTGCCTAGATGGTAGTACATTCTATCCTCGAACCCTCGAGGGAACACCCTTCTTGCCAAACATAGTATGTTATCTCTATTGATGACAGGATATTATTCTTCATTAGTGTGGTAGATAAACTGCCATATAGGTTGAGAGTATACATGGTAGAGAATATGATAAACATATATATATATATATATATATATATATATATATATATATATATATATATATATATATATTCATACATGCATGGTAGGAAATACTCTATTCTTGGAATACATGTAATGAGCCAAAAAATCAAAACTTTTGGCACTCCCGGCCTTGACACCCAAGCGCTTCCATCTTGCGGATGGCCGCCCGCCCCGCAGTCAGTTTCTCCACATGAAACTTGCATGCCGGCTGTCGTCTCTTCAAAAGAACGAGTACTACAAGACCGCGCTTCCGACTTGCGGATGGACGCCTACCCTTGCAATCAGTTTCTCATCCAGAAACATGCATGCCAGGGCCGCATCGACTCTTGCGAGCATCGTCCACAACATCGGAAACCGATCTCCTCGCGCTGAAGCCATCCACTCAATGCGGGCCCCGGTGGATGGAGGACAGGAACCAGAACATACCAAGATCTTCCCAACCACCATCGGGGATGCAGGATGGGGGTCAAGGTATGCTGGCACGCCCGGACCGTGTACCCAGCCGTGTGGCTTCGTTCGAACCTCCGGCTGACTAACAAGATGGTACCTTCTATCCTCAAACAATCGAGGGAACATCATTATGGCACGCCCGACTAAGCTTGGAACTCCTCCGAGATCTCTTTCTGGAATCCCATCGATTGGCCGAGTGGCCCGCATCGACCACATCGGCCGTCGCACACCCATGTACGAACAGACCGACCAGATGTAGAAGGATGAGGGTGAAAGGAGAAAAGGGAGAAGACCACACATACGCAATCTGTAGACGTGCCTAAGAGAAGGCGCAAAGTGACGAAAGGGAAGACGATGGCACAATGAAGGAGCCCGCACCCAGCCATTTGTATCCACAGTCAGACACGAATTCTCTCCTCCCATGCGTGCTCCCGCTAATGTGTCATATTTTAATTGGTTGTGTGAATGTGGTTATTACACTACAAATAAATGAAGAGACGAATAAAGTATGACACGTTAGCGGAACCATGCATGGGAGGAGACAAGCCGACCGTTTCCGAGGAATAAAATTATTACATGTCAGCAGGGAGACGAGAGAACGGGAGGAGAGAAGTCGTATCCGCGGCTAGGGGGAGGGGAAGAGAAAAGGACGACGATGGGAGCGGCGCGTCCCATCACCTCGTAACTACCCCACCATAAGGCTCGCCACGACCCGAAAAAGATTTCTAACGCACGTCACTCCGCTCCTAGAAGCTCTTGTAACATCTGCCACATCCGGCCTTATGCATTTTTTTTGTTTTAATAAGTTTAACCGAGAGTTCAACATTAGTGCTTGGAATAAGCTTTAAAGCTATGATCCCACTACGTGGTATAGTAGCTTATATACTGTTCAATATAATTGTCACCAGGCACCGACCAGGTCAAATATGAACTAATCAGAGACAATTATTTTGAATTAGGAGGGGGTACGTACATTGTAAGGTAGCGCGAGCCTCAATGAATTCTTCCATTATGCATGGAGTTAAAAGGAACGTACAAAGCGTAGCATCTAACCGTTTCTCACAACGCAAAGATTCCAGGAATCGTAACCTTGTCACTTGAGCTGCAATCTATGGTAGTTGGGCCCATGTTATGCAATGGCCCACCTGGCATATTCTATAGGTCTGCCCCCATGGTGTGCGTAACATTTTGTGCGAATGATTTCGACGAGGTGCGGAAGAGATCGACTTTAATGCATGTGTGGCTGGCAATTGATTGAGAGTCCATATCAAATCGATGATTATTGTTGTGATCATGTATGATGGTATGCAAAGTAATGCATTAACAATGGCTTTAACAATGGCATGCAAAGCAATGCATTAACAATGGCTTTAACACCTGTGATGGGGGAGCAATTGAATTGTTAACAATGGGAAGAACCAAGAGATTCGCTCTTGCGTTTAAATATACAAACATGATTGAATTGCATATTGTATCAAAAAGGGTTCTCTATTTTATTTTATACGCTACTTGGAAGATTAGAAAATTATTATTGGTGTGTAGAGGGAATTTTTTATATAGGAGAGAAAACAATTTTCAAACATCTCTGTTCTAAGGCACATAATGTAAAAAGAGATACATTAACTTTAAGAAGCCAAAAGTAACAATTGATTATCATATTGAAAAGTTAACTGATGAGGGTGTTCGTCTCTAAAAAAACAACTTATTCACTGAAATGAATCAAGTTTCATTTGCATCAATGTTTAACATTATGTGAACATGAAAAAAGTGAAGAGCTCGCAATAGAGAGACTTCATTCAACATTTCAAGGTTCTTAAATAAAATTGTGAAGAAATGAATAAGTATGTAAAGAATAATGTGTAATGTCATCTAGAAAATGAGTCTTTCTTGTGGCTATATATTTAAACTTTTGCTATTGTATTTTTAAAGTTAAGACTAACTATGTTATTTACCGTATTATGTTTCAAATTTTATGTATTTTATCAAATAGTATGTGGTTTATTGAATTTAAGTCTTATCGTCTTATTTATTGTCGATATATCAAATACGTTAGAAACTTTACAAATGTTCATCAAATTATATATATATATATATATATATATATATATATATATATATATATATATATATATATATATATATATATATATATATATATAGACACACACACACACACACACTCCCTCCATCTCAATAAAGCTTTTCATTTTGTAGAAAATGAACTACAAAGTACATTTATCCAGCATACCCTTCAATAAAATCCTAGGTCCGCCACTGGGTGGACATACATGCTTTTGATAGAGAGCTCGCGATCATGCATGTTTGAGCACGTGTTGAGGTTGAAGATCATGTTAATTTTATGACGTTGAGGATCGGATGTGGCGTATACAGTTTAGTTGCCTATAAAAATTGTACTCCTTCCGTCCTCAAAAGTTTATCACGTTTTAGTTCATTTTCGAACTAAAAAATGACAAAATTTTGAGAGCAGGGAGTATTAGTTTTACTAGTGGCAAAAATGTGTTTTGAAAAAGGTGTTTTATGTAAAGGTGCATTCAAAATGATTTTAGTAAAAACAATGTTATGGAATATGACAAGTGATCGTCTTTTGATGATCATATTTACTAAGTGATATATTTTCTTTGAAGCGAACGAAGCAATTCATGTCCTTTAGAATACGAAGGTTAAAGAAGCCACAAAAGTAGTATGTGAGAGTCTCCCTAACGACTATATCTCGAACTATCAGTATTGTATTTGAATTATTATATAGTAATTTATTAAAGTTAACAATTATCATGCTATTTAGTGCCGATATATAAATTTTATTTTAAAAATAAATAAATATGAAAAATTTTATATGTGGCATACCCTATAAAAAAATCCTAGGTCCGGCGCCACTGGCACAATGCACAGCTAACTCTTCACATCCTCAACGTCATCAAACATGATCAACAAGCCTCAAAATGAACTAGAAAAGTTGTCCTAATGACAACTAATATGAGGAGGGAGTAGTTAATTTTTGAACTAGAAAGCGACAAGTTTTTAGAGACAGAGGAAGTACTACGTACTATCTATCTTTTTCTAACATTTTTCTCATCCTTTCCTTTATTTACTCTTTGTTCATTGTCTCCACTTTTCTTTCAGTTGTCGTTACCTATTGCATTTTTCTATTATTTTACAGACCACTTTGTAGGCCCCGCTACGGGCAATCTCCTGGCACTTCCAACGGTTAAAGTACGATACAGGCCACTTTAGCAGCCACCGGGAGGTGTGGAGGGTCAACGTTCATTAACAGAGAACAGATAGATCAGGTAGTTCACTAAACAACAGATAGAAAAAAATAATAGATGGAACAGAATTTAATAAAAATGAACACACTTGTGAAAACACGTATGCCACATCCATGAAGCCGATGGGACGCGTGCCAAATTAACATGATCCTCTGCAAGGGACGTGTCAAATTAAAAAACTGCCTGTGAAGCTGATGGGACGCGTTGAGCCATTGCAATAACCGAGAAGAGGCAAACCGCGGTTTTGAGTAACTCTGACCGACCCACCCATTCAAAAGCACAGTTTTCGAAGCGTCCGATCATCTCCACTTGCGTGATTAAATGACGACCTGCTATAAAGGCACACCGTCCTCTTCCTTTTCCACCGCAGCACTCCATCAGTCGTAGCCTCCAAACTTCTCCCCTTGCTTCCTGCACGAGCATCCAGAGTAAGATTTTGCCCAAGATTTCCAAATCTTTTATTACTACTATTTGTACCTATGGAGTTCCCGCCCCCGCATGAGATGGCAGTCAAGATCGCCAGGTGCGTCGCCGCAAGCTCCCTGCGGCCAATGGATGACCTCTCCAGTCTGTGTGCCAGCTGCAAGGCCTTCCACGCGGTGTGCCGATAGGGCGCCGTGGGCAGACGCATGGTGTTGGAGCGGGAGCGTTGGAGGCTTTGGTCTGAACAAAAGGATGCGTTCTTCTACTCCGACCTCAAGGAGCTCCTGGCCATCGTCAGCAACCTTGGTGCGTGCTACGAAATTGGACTCGAGCTCATCTTCATGGACGGGCATGCGTAGCCGGGCGCCCAACACCTCACACAGGCGGTCGCAGTAGGCCACATGCACACGGCCTATGTCCTCACCCTCCTCCGCTATGGCGCTGACCGTGGGACCCACAACACCATCGAGTATATCCGCCAGGTCGACGGCGAGATCGACGTCGGCGAGAACGCGGTCGGGACCATCGCGATCATGAGGACCAACACGGAGAGCAAGCGGTGTTGGGATCAAGCCCTGGATGATGTTCGAAATGTGGTGTGGAGGGTTATTCACGGGCCTCCGAGACCGACGCCGGCTGCGCTGCCCAACAAGGGTGACTGGTGCACGGCCGCCGGCTGATGCAAGCAAGGGTGGAGCGGCTGCCGTGGCTTCTGTAGCGATGACTGTAGGATTCATCACGAGTATTTTCAGTTCTTCAGTGTGGCGTTAGTCTATATACACTCTATGTACTTCGTCTATTCCTAAAAGGATAGCGCTTTTAGAACTAAATTTAGTTCAAAAAACGTCATCCTTTTTGAGATAGAGGGAGTAAAAATGGTAGGACTCTTAGGCGTATTCTGTTAATCTTGTTGGTCCAGTGTGTCAAGAGTCATGCATTATATTTGGGTCTTAGTTTGAAACTCTCCGAGTGTTCAATTTTTTTTAGAATCCTGTTATGCATGCTTGAGTCCCGTTCTTGCGCCGAAGGAACAGAGTCAGGCTGTGTGGATCTCCTGTGACCAGCGTGAAGCGCGCATAGTGGGAGTTATGTGTGTCATCCATGTGCTTGTAATCCTTTTATCTACTGAACTGATCATTAGCTCAGTTGCATCCACGACCCCAAAAAAGGTTTCTGACGCACGTCGCTCCGCTCCTAGAAGCTCTTGTAACATGAGCCACATCCGACCTTATGAACTTTTTTATTTTAATAAGTTTAACCGAGAGTTCAACAATATTATTTGGAACAAACGTTAAATCTATCATCCCTGTTACATGGTATAGTAGCTTATATACTCCCACCTGGTTCGAAATAATTTTCACCGGGCACTGACTTGGTCAAACATGAACTAACCCATGACAATTATTTTGAATCAGGAGGGAGTACGTACCATGTAAGGCATCACCAGCCTTAATGAATTATGCCGTTATGCTTGGAGTGAAAAGGAACGTACGAAGCTAAGCACCTAACCTGTTCTGACAACTCAAGGATTCCAGAAATCGTAACCTCGTCACTTGAGCTGCAATCTATTGTAGCTGGGCCCAGGTTATGTAATGGTCCACCTGGCATATTATGTAGGTCTGCCCCTGTGGTGTCCGTAACATTTCGTGCAAACGATTTCGACGTGGTGCGGAAGAGATCGACTTGAATGCTCATGTGGCTGGCAATCAACAGAGAGTCCATATTAAACTGACGATAATTGTCATGATCATGCATGAAGGGGACATGCATGCTTGTGAAAGAGATCTCGTGATCATGCATGCTTGACCACGTGTTGAGGTCTTGAGGATCATGTTAATTTGATGACATTGAGGATCGGAGGTGGCGTATACAGTTTACCTACTTATCAAATTGGTACTCCTTCTGTCCTCAAAAGTTATCACTTTTTAGTTCATTTTTGAACTAAAAAATGACAAACTTTTGAGGACAATGAGTATTAGTTTTACTAGTGGCAAAAATGTGTTTTTTAAAAAGGTGTTTTCTGTAAAGGTGCATTTGTAATGATTTTAGTAAAAACAATGTTATGGATTAAGACAAGTGATAGTCTTCTTATGATCATATTTACCGTGTGATATATTTCTTAGCGGACGAAGCAATTCGCGTCTTTTAGAATACGATGGTTAAAGAAGCCATACAAGTAGTATGTCAGAGTTTCGCTTATGACTGTATCTCAAACTATCAGTATTGTATTTGAATTATTTATATAGTAATTTATTGAGGTGAACAATTATCATGCTATTTAGTGCCGATATATAAAATTATATTTAAAAAATAAATACATATGAAAAATTTTATATGTGCATACCCTATCATAAAATCCTAGGTCTGGCACCACTGGCACAATGCACAGCTAGCTCTTCCGATCCTCAATGTAATCAAACATAATCAACAAGCCTCAAATTAAATTAAAAAGTTGTCCTAATGACAACTAATATGGTAAGGAGGGAGTAGTTAATTTTTGAACTAGAAAGCGACAACTTTTTAGAGACAGAGGAAGTACTATGTACTACCTATCTTTTTTCTATTATTTTTCTCGTCCTTTCTTTTCTTTTCTCTCTGTTCATTGTATCCACTTTTGTTTCCCGTCATCGCTACCTGTTGTGTTTTTTTTTTGTTATTTTATAGACCACTTTGCAAGCCCCGCTGGGGGCAATCTTCAGGCACTCCTAGCTGCTAAAGTACCGTACAGGCCACCGTCTGGTGTGGAGGGTCGTTGTTCATTAATAGAGAACAAATAGAAAAAAGTTCACTAAACAATAGATATAAAGGAAAATAACTGATGTAACGGACTTTAGGAACAAATGAACACACTTGTGAAAACACGTACGCCACATCCGTGAAGGCGATGAGACACGTGTCAAATTAACATGATCCTCAACAAGGGGCGTGTCAAATTAAAAAACTGCCTGTGAAGCCATTGTGATAATCGATAAGAGGCAAACCGTAATTTGGAGTAACTCCGACTGACCCATTGGTTAGAAAGCAAAGTTTTAGAAGTGTCTGATCATCTCCACTGCATGATTAGACGACGACCCTCTATAAAGGCGCACCGTCTTCTTGCTTCTTCGCCGCAGCACTCTATCGATTGTAGCCTCCAAACTTCTCCTCTTGCTTCCGTCCTGCACGAGCATCCATAGTAGAATTTTGCCCAAGATTTCCAAATCTTTTATTACTTCTATTTGGACCTATGGAGTTCCCGCTCCCGCATGAGATGGCGCTAAAGAACGCGGGGCGCCTCACCACGAGCTCCTTGTGGCCCATGGACAACCCCTCCAGTCTGCGTGTCATCTGCAGGGCCTTCCACATGGCGTGCCGGGAGGGTGCCGTGAGAAGGCGCATGGCGCATGAGCGAGAAATTTGGAGGCTAATGCCCGGGGACGAGGGGGCGCGCTTCTACTCCGACCTCATGGAGTGCCTAGCCATCACTGACAACCCTGGTGCATGCGACGAAACCGAGCTCGAGCTCATCTTCATGTACTAGCGCGTGCAGCAGGGCGCTAGTGCCTCGCCCGAGCGGCACGGCCGGCCACATGCGCGCGGCCTACGTCCTCGCCCTCCTCCTCTACGACGCCGACTGTGGGTCCCATGACGCCGTCGAGTATATCCTAAAGGTCGAGGGCAAGATCGATGTCGGCGAGAACGCGACTAGGTCCATCGCAATCAAGAGGACCAATACGGAGTGCAAGCGGTGTTGGGAGCAAGCATTGGATGATGTCAAAATGAGGCATGGAGGCTTATTCGCGAGCCCTCGAGACCGGCGCTGGTGGCACTGCCCAACAAGGGTGACTGGTGCACTGCCGTCGGCTACGGCAAGCAAGGGTGGAGCGGCTGCTGCGACTTCTCTAGTGATGACTGTATGATTAGGGACAAGCATTTTTAGTTCCTCAGTGTGGCATTACCTTATATACGTTCTATGTACTCCGTCTCTTCCCAAAAGGATGTCAGTATTATAACTAAATTTAGTTCAAAAAACAACATCCTTTTAGAGATAGGAGTACAAATGATAGGACTCTCATGTGTATTGTGTTAATCTTGTTGGTCCAGTGTGTCAGGATTCATGTATTACATTTCACTACAAGGATTCCGACCTGTTGCAACGATTGTACTGCAACGAATACTAAATCGTTGCAGTAAGCTTGGCTTTTTGCCACGATTCACTAGTTCGTGGCACCAGGATCTATCACCACGAAACACAATCGTTGCATTTGGATCTGTTGACACGATTCCCTAGTTCGTGGCGTCAGGATGCTAATGCAACAGATCACAATCGTTGCATTAGGATCTGTTTCCACGAAATACTGGTTCGTCGCGTTACAGCTTTATTGCCACGGAAAACAGTCATTGCATTAGGATCTGTTGCCATGAATTACTGGTTCGTGGCGTTACAACTTTATTGCCACGGAACACAGTCGTTGCATTAGGATCCGTTGCCACGAAATACTGGTTCATGGAGTTACAACTTTATTGCCACAGAATACAGTCGTTGCATTAGGATTTGTTGCCACGAATTACTGGTTAGTGGCGTTACAGCTTTATTGCCACGGAACACAGTCGTTGCATTAGGATCTTTTACCACGAATCAGCAAACAGTTGCATTTGGACCATAATGAAACGAAACAGAATCGTTGCATTAGGATGTGTTGCCAAGATACTCTGGTTTGTGGCGTTACAACTTTATTTCCATGAAACACAATCGTTGCATTAGGATCTGCTGCCACAAATTACTGGTTCATGGCGTTACAGCTTGATTGCCACGGAACACAGTCGTTGCATTAGGATCTATTGCCACGACATACTGGTTTGTGGCGTTACAGCTTTATTGCCATGGAACACAGTCGTTGCATTAGGATCTGTTGCCACGAGTCAGCAAATAGTTGCATTTGGACCGTAATGCAACGAAACAGAATCGTTGCATTAGGATGTGTTGCCACGAAATACTGGTTCGTGGCGTTACAGCTTTATTGCCATGGAACACAATCGTTGCATTAGGATCTGTTGCCACAAATTACTGGTTCGTGGTGTTACACCTTTATTGCCACGGAACACAGTCGTTGCATTAGGATCTGTTGCCATGAAATACTAGTCCGTGGCGTTACAGCTTTCTTGCCACGGAACACAATCGTTGCATTAGGATCTGTTGCCACGAATCAGCAATCAGTTGCATTTGTACCGTAATGCAACGAAACAGAATCGTTGCATTCGGATGTGTTGCCACGAAATACTGGTTCATGGATTTACATCTTTATTGCCACGGAACACAGTCGTTGCATTAGGATCTGTTGCCACGCATTACTGGTTAGTGGCATTACAGCTTTATTACCACGGAACACAGTCGTTTCATTAGGATCTGTTGCCACGAATTAGCAAACAGTTGCATTTGGACCGTAATGCAACGTAACAGAATCATTGCATTAGGATGTGTTGCCACGATACTCTGGTTCGTGGCGTTACAGCCTTATTGCCACGGAACTCAATCGTTGCATTAGGATCTGTTGCCACGAATTACTGGTTCGTGGCGTTACAGCTTATTGCCACGGAACACAGTCGTTGCATTAGGATCTATTGCCACGACATACTGGTTTGTGGCGTTACAGCTTTATTTCCATGGAACACAGTCGTTGCATTAGGATCTGTTGCCACGAGTCAGCAAATAGTTGCATTTGGACCGTAATGCAACGAAACAGAATCGTTGCATTAGGATGTGTTGCCACGAAATATAGGTTCGTGGCGTTACAGCTTTATTGCCACGGAACACAATTGTTGCATTAGGATCTGTTGCCACAAATTACTGGTTCGTGGTGTTACACCTTTATTGCCACGGAATACAGTCGTTGCATTAGGATCTGTTGCCATGAAATACTAGTCCGTGGCGTTACAGCTTTCTTGCCACGGAACACAATCGTTGCATTAGGATCTGTTGCCACGAATCAGCAATCAGTTGCATTTGGACCGTAATGCAACGAAACAGAATCGTTGCATTCGGATGTGTTGCCACGAAATACTGGTTCATGGATTTACATCTTTATTGCCACGGAACACAGTTGTTGCATTAGGATCTGTTGCCACGCATTACTGGTTAGTGGCATTACAGCTTTATTACCACGGAACACAGTCGTTGCATTAGGATCTGTTGCCACGAATCAGCAAACAGTTGCATTTGGACCATAATGCAACGTAACAGAATCGTTGCATTAGGATGTGTTGCCACGATACTCTGGTTCGTGGCATTACAGCTTTATTGCTACGGAACTCAATCATTGCATTAGGATCTGTTGCCACGAATTACTGGTTCGTGGCGTTACAGCTTATTGCCACGGAACACAGTCGTTGCATTAGGATCTGTTGCCACAAATTACTGGTTCGTGGCGTTACAGCTTTATTGCCACGGAACACAGTCGTTGCATTAGGATTTGTTGCCGCGAAATACTGGTTTGTGGCATTACAGCTTTATTGCCACAGAACACAGTCATTGCATTAGGATCTGTTGCCACGAATTACTGGTTCGTGGTGTTACAGCTTTATTGCCACAGAACACAGTCGTAGCATTAGGATCTGTTGCCACGAATCAGCAAACAGTTGCATTTGGACCGTAATGCAGCAAAACAGAATCGTTGCATTAGGATGTGTTGCCACGAAATACCGGTTCGTGGCGTTACAACTTTATTGCCATGGAACACAGTCATTGCATTAGGATCTGTTGCCACGAATCAGCAAACAATTTTCGTGTTCTCCTCGGCGCAGTGCTGATCAATGATGTTAATTACTTTTTGCCTCCTGATGACTCAGTGCTAGACTAACGACGCTAATGATCCGTAACATACTCAATGATGTAAAACATCAGGTATTAACACATCAACAAATATGAGGGGGAGAATACCAACGCGCAGATTTAAAAGTATGTTGCGGATCATCAGCGTCCTCAGTCCAGAAGCAGGGTAGAAGCGGCGCCGTGGCCGCCGCGAACTCGAGAACGGATGAGGAGAAGGCTCATCGCCATCGGATCGACGGGACGGAAGCTACACAACCGCTATGGGCGATGAGCCTTCCCCTCGATCCGTTCCCCAGGATCACAGAAAATTTATTTCCGCCCGCCTAGGCCCAGAGTCGGGCCTGCCTTTAAGACCATCCGCAGTGGTTCACGGTAAAGAGGTGATGGGACGCGGAGCGGTTCCAATTGAATTCAAAGATGCGCATGCGGGATGCATAACCTCTGTAGTACTGCAGGTGCAGTAAAGTCACTAACATGTGGGCCCCACGGTCAGCTGGACCCACATGTCAGTGACTATTACTGCACCTGCAGTACCGCAGGTGATTTCAACGCATGCGCTGCGCGCATCTAAGGCGCCTCGATGACTGGCGCGCACGTAAGCTCAGTGCGCCCAGTCGCATCGGCCGCCTGTACTAATGGCTACGGCTTGAATGAAGGACGAAACCTTATGCGGCAAACAGCAACGTATAATACTTCCTTCGCCCCAACTCAACTCTATTTCTGTTTTGGTCGAACTAATTACCTTTGACAAATGATTTATATGGAATTTATTAACTTCAATAACATGTAGTACTAGATTGTATATTATGGAAATATTTTTCATGGTGAATCTAAAAGTACAATTCTTGTATTGTTAAAACAGATCAAAATTGCGTAAATCTAAAAGATAGATTTGACGAAACCTAAGACTTCCCTTTGAAAAAGTTTTATACTGTATATCCCATATATATGCTACTACTATGTAAATTAGGGGTGGGCAAATAAACCGAGACCAAAAAACCGAAACCGATAAAACCGAGACTGGAACTGAAAAGACCAAAATATAGGGTATCGGGTACTTTTTGGGTAGCAAATATAAATAATTGAAAAATAAATGTTGGGTTCGGGCGGATGAATTCATTGTGGATCTACATGTCACGTTCTTAATTATACTAAAAATCATCATCTTCGCTGTCGTCCCCCTACATGACCATCATTGGTATATGTATCATCGTCGTCGTCGTCTTCATTTTCTGATGCAACTCCATCTACCTCAAACTGATCACCTGACGTTGTCATTATAAGAGTGGAAGCATCGCCGCTGGCTCCCTCAATGTCATTCCTAGCCCATGTGGTTGTATCCTCATTATTGATAGCATCAGTAAGCAGATCATCATGAAATGTCTCAGCCTCCATCGTCTCAGTCACATTATTTTCACTGTCTCCAGAGGGCATGGCAAAAAGGTTCCGTGGCTTCGTTTTAACAACTGTAGCCCATTTAGGATGCTTCACACTTGGAACATAAAAAACTTGTTTTGCTTGGGTGGCTAGAATGTAAGGCTCATACTGGAATCGAAACTGAGTAGTGTCAACATCTATCATTCCGTATTGATCCTTTTTGTAGCCTCTGCTTTGGTTCTGACTGCTTCCAAAAGGCCGATCAAACCATTCACACTAAAATAATAGAACCTCTTGATTTTTTTCAAAATCAACAGCAATGATTTTCTTTATTACTCCAAACCAATCATGATCAGTGCCCCGAACAACAATACCACTGTTTTGGGTCCGTAAATCTTTTTCCACATCTGCAGTTCGACAGAAGAAGCCAATGATGAATAACCGACTAAAAAAATGTGCCCGACAATCAGGTCCTCTAGATAATGCATACAGATAATCGGTTGCTTTGCCTTCTTTGTGTAATATCGTAATTTGTACACATTAGTATAACAGGGGTTATCGACGACAAACCAATTTTAGAACACATATTTGTTCAATATTTCATCAAAGTGCAAACTTGCATGTACTTACTCGTTTCTGAAACCAATCAACAAACTCATCTCTATGGCGTTTATCAACATCACGAGAATGAATCTTTTTCAGCTCTTCAATATGCTCACTGAAAAGGGTACAAAATTAAATTAGCCATCTACAATAAGCTATATATATAGTATACAACATCTAAGTTATACGTTATTACTTGATCCATGAAGCGGCCTCTTCAACGTTAGTAATAAGATAATGCCTGATGTTATGTAGTTCCACCATAGTAAGTTGGTCCCATTTATACCCTTTTAAGAATTATCAACTTCTGTAAATATGTTAGAATTATCAACAGAAGGTTTATTTGTAACTGCAGCTTCATGACGTTCTGGCCTATTACGCTTGGTGCTGATGTTATCCAAAAACTGACTACAAAAAGTCATACACTCTTCGGCAATATATCCCTCAGCTATAGAACCCTCCGGGTGAGCTTTGTTACATACATAACTCTTCAATGTACCAAGATACCTCTCAATTGGATACATCCATCTGTAAGAAACAGGTCCACCCAACCGTGCTTCTTCGGCAAGATGGGTTGGAAGATGTACCATGATATCAAAGAAAGCGGGAGGAAACAACATCTCAAGCTTACAAATTGTTTCAGGAATTTGTTTGCTCATCTTGTCCAAATCTAGTTCCGCCAATTCTTTAGAACAAATTCCAAACAAGAATGTCCTAAACTCAATTAAAGGTGCAACAACCTTTTCAGGCAATATGTTATGTATTGCAATAGGAAGGAGCTTCTGAAATATAATATGGCAGTCATGAGTTTTTAGACCCGATACATTACATGCTTTTATGTCCACACATCTCTTGATGTTTGAGGCATAACCATCGGGCACCTTCACATTCCCCAAGAACTTGCACAAGGTGGTCTTCTCATCTTTGCCCAAAGTATATAATGCTGGTGGGAATGTGTACTTGCTCTTTATGAACTTCGGATGTTGATTTGGCCGTATACCCATATCCTTCATATCAAGACGAGCTTGTAGACTATCTTTTGTTTTACCATCCATAGCAAGCAATGTCCCCAATATGCTATCACAAATGTTTTTCTCAATGTGCATGACATCCAAGTTATGCCTTATTAGCAATGTCTTCCAATAAGGGAGGTCGAAAAATATACTTTTCTTCTTCCAATTATGCCATCTATTTTCCTCGGTGTGCTTTCTCTTATTATTCGTCGGTCCAAAACTCACTTGATCAAAACACTCGTATTGTTGGAGTACTTCGTCACCAGAGAGTGATGTTGGATCCTCTCTATTCTCTGCCTTGTTGTTGAAAGAACCTTTGTTTCGACGCCATCTGTGATCCTGAGGTAGGAAACGACGATGACCCATGTAACAATGCTTTCGTCCATATTTCAACCAGAAGGAGTCAGTGTTTATATGGCAGTATGGACATGGTAGCTTCCCTTTTGTGCTCCATCCACATAGCATTGCATATGCTGGAAAATCATTTATTGTCCACAATAAAGAAGCTCGCATGACAAAGTCTCTTTCTTTAAACTGTCATATGTTTCAACACCATCAGACCATAATTTCAGTAGCTCATCAATCAAAGGCTGTAGATACACATCAATGTTGTTTCCAGGTGACTTTGGCCCAGGAATTATCATTGACATCACCCAATAAGACTGCTTCATACACAACCAAGGTGGTAGATTATAATGGAATAGAATCACAGGCCATGTACTGTAAGAAACATTCATTACTCCAAAAGGATTGAAACCATCAGATGCTAGCCCAAGTCTTATGTTGCGAGGATCAGATGAGAAATTTGGGTGAATGCTATCAAAATGCTTCCATGCTTTCGAATCGGCGGGATGGCGTAATATTCCATCATCAGTACGACCTTCTTTGTGCCAGCGCATGTTTGATGCCGTTGATTCTCCCATATAAAACCTTTGTAGACGGGGAATAAGAGGGAAGCAACGTAGAACCTTGCGTGCTACGAGCTTCTTGGATTTTCCACAAGGTAAAGCCTCTCTTGCATCCCCAGCAGTACTATTTTTCCATCTTAATTCACCACATTTTGGGCAACTATTCAGCAGAGAATAGTCCTTCCAGAATAACACACAGTCATTGACACATGCATCGATCTTTTGGTAGTCCAACCCGAGGTCATGAACAACCTTCTGAAGTTTATCAAGTGTATTAGGAATGCAGTGGCCCTTTGGAAGCGCAAATGAGAATAGTTCAAGTAACATCTCACAAGCTACTTTACTCATACAAGTTAAACACTTTATCTGGTAGAACCTGACAATGTAGGATAATTGGGCCAGCTCCGAACAACCTGGATACAACTCCTATTTGGCATCAGTTAATAAGTCATAGAATTTCTTTGCATCTCCAGTTGGCTCCTGCTGGTTTCTAGCATTTTCTTGATCATCAACATCTGCTGAAGTACCACCATGATCAGTGCCTCTAAGTAGACTGGACAACATATTTTGCATAGCACCATCATCAGAAATTATCTCCTCATTATTTGCTGATTCCTCAACAATATTTTCCTGAACTCGTATTTCTCCATGGTGTATCCAACAAGTATAATCCAATAACATCCCATTCCTGAGCAGGTGTAAATGAACTCCCTTGCGTGTCTTGTGGCAAATATTACGACATCTCGTGCAAGGACAAGGCATAGTTCCTCCTTCACAAGTGCCCTGAAATGCAAATTTTAAAAATGACTTCATTCCATCCTGCCACTCCCTCGTATGTCTGTCTTTTCCCATCCATGTCTTATCTTCTGACATCGCTTCCTACAATTCAATCAGCCATCAACCTATCCGTAAGAGGATAGATGTACAAGAACACATTTTGTGAGCAATTGTACCTAGCTGTTGTTACTCCACGCGCTGCGGCCGGCGGATTCTCCTACAATCATGGCGGTCGGTGGATGCTCCTCCAAGCGTGGTGGCCGGCGGTTGGTCCTCCAAGCTTGGCGGCCGGCGGATGCTCCTACAAGAGTGGCGGCAGGCGGATGCTCCTACAAGCGTGGCGGCCGGCGGATGCTCCTCCAAGTGTAGCGGCCGGCGGATGCTCCTCCAGGCGTGGCGGCCGGCGGATGCTCCTCCAAGCGTGGCGGCCGGCAAATGCTCCTCCAAGCGTGGCAGCCCGCGGATGCTCCTACAAGCATGGCAGCCGGCGGATGCTCCTACAATCGTTGCGGCCTGCGGATGCTCCTACAAGCGCGTTGCAGAGAGGGGGCCGGCGTTGCGGGTCGAAGGGTACCGTAATAAAATATTATTTTCATTTCTTATTTTCCTTCTTCATTTGGCGTGACAAAAATTTCCCGCCGCGGGCAGGGAGGCAGGCAGGACGAAAAAGCTAGGCCGCTTGTTATTTGTGGGCTGAAAGTGCGCTGATTCACTTTATATTCAAGCTGGGCCTTCGCGCATTCATGACGCTTGCACAGAGCCGAAGGCCTCAAAAGGTCCGGTCCTATCACTGGATTTTCGTGAGATCCTCAAGGGACGCTGCTTTCGATGTTTGGCCTCTTCATCCTCGCCTTCTAAACCCCCCCCCCCTATTGCTTCCAGGCTCAAGTTCCCGACTGATTCCCATCCATGCTCCCGTGTGTTGCCTGAGAAGTCCTTTGCCTCTGTTGTCGCAGCACCATGCCTCACAACCATGTTAAACGCGAGCAGGTACCTACAGGCTCACCGTCCCTGTGCCCTCGTGAGGGGCAATACACGGTGGTCAACAACCGCCTCATGACGATGGAGTTTATCCGTTTGTGCCGCCAAGCAGCTGTTCTGGGACCCAGAGGAGGTCGCAGCGAGGCGACGCCCATGGAGATCACCCTGGCCATCCATCACCAATTGAAATCCCGCATCGGGCTTTCACCGTGTCCATGTTTGGGGATGGTGAGTTCCTGGTGTGGTTCACCCGTGATGACTATTAGGAGCTCGCCATCGAGACGGCAACCATCTCCATGCCGGATGATAACCACTACTTCTGGCCATGGATCTTTGGTGTCGGTGTGCCGATCGTTGGGTGGTTCTTCCACGTGCAGGTTGTCATCGAGAACCTCCTCATGTCTAGTCTGCGGAGGGCATCAGACAGGTTCTGGGTGACGTCTCCCTCTTTGATCACTTTGATGCTTCCACTTACCACCGGGAGCGTGCTGACCTATGCACGGTCGTTGGGTGGATGAAAGACCCAAGCCCCCTGCCTCGGGCCAAAATGGCCACCTTCTTTGCAGGAAGTGATGGTCGGACTGGGAGTGACGGCGGGCTGCCAGCGGAACCTTTCAACCATGCCGCAATGGTCCGGCCTGGCGGCCTCATGACGGAGCTCATCATCCACCTGGATCACTACCTCGACTATACGCCGCCGGTCCACCCCAACTCCCCGACCTCCTCGTCATCGGGCGACTCTTCTGACGGACACTCCTCGGTGTCCTTGAACTCTTCAGGGGACACCTTCCCGCGGCCGAAGAGATTCTACTGGCGGCGTGGGGATGTGGATGAGGCGGATACGCAGCTCTTTTAGTATGGCTACCAAAGTGTCCTAGCTCATGTGTTACGTTTCCTATGGAAACTAAAAATCCTTTACAAATCCTATCCTTCAAAGGGAGCCTATGTTTGAGAGTATTACAACTGGATTAATTTCCGTGAAAAGATTTCCTGTTTAACATTTCGGTTGTCCTTCCTTTTTTCAAACATTTTCTTCCTCGTATTGTCTTCACTTTTTTCTTTCCAGTACTAGCTACCGGCCTGTTGCATTGTTACTACTACTTTACAGACCGCTTTGTGGGCCCTGCTGCGGGCGATCTCCTGGCAACTCCACCGGTTTGGGGACAAGGAAGAATTTTGCCTTTGTAGCTTCAATTCTGTTCTTGTACATATTTCTTGTGTTTTGTAATATATATGTGTTCATTCGTGTCAATGAATACTGGTGTGTTAGAATATCTGGATTTCAATCAAGTGAATGTGCTCTAAGTTTAGTGATGTGTTAATCTGTCACAAGTGAACCGAGCAAATTGGACAAAAAAAAGATCTTAGGGATTGAAGCTCGTCTCGATTTGTAATTGCAAAGCTAAAGGAGACAAACAATGACTTTAAGCGCGTCTCGCATCACTTTGTGATCGATGGACATCCGATCTGTCGCCCATCGTTGTCTCTTATTTGGGTTTCTTACGTAGTGTAATTGGTTGATCATGTTTGCGGTCCGTGCATGTTAGACATAGCTAGAATTAAAAAACCTCGGTCATGTTTAACAACACTAACATGCATGCATATATATATATATATATATATATATATATATATATATATATATATATATATATATATACCTCAAACCTCGGTAATGCGTGTAGGACTAGGCCCATGTTCGCTGCAAGGCGTCCCTTGGCATGGACGCGCGGTCACGAAGTTGGCTTAGGCGTGTACAGACGGATTTTTTTTTATATAACAAAAAAATTGTTTTTCCCCGCGTGTAAATTTACTCCTAATGGGACGCGTCGAGCCGTTGGGACCGAGAGGATGCAAACCGAACCGGGGCCACCGACCGGTTCATAATTAAGCGCGGTTTCCTCTAGCGTCCGATCATCTCGACACGCCCGCTTAGACGACGACCCGCTATAAAGGCTCACCGTACTCTTGCTTCTCCGCCGCACCACTCCTTAGATCCTAGCCTCTAAACTTCTCCCCCCACCACAGTCGACCACCTCTCGCTCTTTCTCTGCACCTCCATCGCCACACAAATGGGTAGCCCCACGCTGAAGCGCTCTAAGCCATCGACATCCTCTGAACCTCCTTCTCTGTTTCCATCGCCGCCGGCAATGCTGGTGGAACTGATGGTCGCGCCCGCATCTCCTCCCGCGGCGCCTGCACTTCCTCATCCCGGTTGGGTTGAGCAGACTCTCGGACTCCTTACCGACCGCATCGACGAAGTCGATCAGCGCCTTAAGGTGGCCACCGACGCCAAGTACGCCGCCGCTCATAGCGCACTAGCGCTCAACGCAGTGGCGCGGAAGGTCTTTTCCGACATAGATCGCTCGTGTCACCGTCTGGGTCTTGGGACCCTTCCCCTCCACACGAGCATGGACATCGCGGGCCACTACTTCTATGGGTTGATGACTGTGGCCGGTCGTCTCAACGCCCTCCACGAGACGATCGCGGAGGTTGCTGGGGTAGAGGGCCTCCTGAAGATTAAGCACCGCGTCACCGGGAAGCTTCGGACTGTGACGGAGGTTGAGGAGTATGAGGCGGCTTGGGCAGCGGCGGCAGTGGAGGAGGCGGAGCAGGAGGCGTCTCTTGAGGTGGAGGTGGACGTGGCTATGGAGGCGGCGACAGCGGCGGAGGAGGAGCAGGAGGAGGCGGCAGCGGCGGCGGAGGCGGAGGCGGCAGCAGCGGCAACAGTGGAGGAGGAGGAGGAGGAGGAGTAGGAGGAGGAGGCGGCACCAGTGGCGGAGGCGGAGGAGGCGGCAGCGGCGGAGGAGGAAGACATGGTTTTCTCCCAGTAGAGTAGTATTAGGAGTAGTTTATCTATTTTGTGATCTCTGAGTAGAGTAGTATTAGGTGTAGTTTATCTTGTTCTTGCTTTCTACTACGTGTTTTCCTATTACTTGTTTGTTAATGAAATATGTCTTTATGTTCATGAACAATGTGTTCTATATATGTAGTATCGAAAAACTTCTTTTATCGAAAACATCTCCTATATGTTTGTAACTTGCGACCGTATATATTTCTTGTGGCTGAATGAATGAAATCCGGTAAACATTATCCTTACAAGTAATAGAACTAACAACAGACATGATGCATAATTAACTTGATTAGGAAATTACGTCATCTAAATTGCTAACTAGTCCATCGCCTGATGCAACAGGTGCATGAAAAGTACTTTATCCTTTGTAACTAATATCCGATGACATTGTTGATATATATATCGTATGTACCTGTGATACTCGTATCACAAGCGGCTTTGGATCGACGGCCTGAAGATTAGACATCACAGTGGAAAATGTTTTTTTTGTAGCAGTATATACTCTGTATATGTTATCATTTCATTGTGGCGAATGTTATATATAAAATGCTGATTGTTTACCTTTTACTAGACCATGGATTTGTCGTCCTCCTTTCGTGGACTTGGGTGTTCTCTGTATTTGCATGTCGTTTGCATTAGCACAATGATACATTTGGCGATTCATATTTTTGTTCGTATTTTTTTTGGAATGTCCCACTACCACATGACTGCTTTTACATCTCCATGAAAACAAAGATGAACGACAGGTAGCGGTCCCTCGAAATTTTTTTTGTTCTTCTTGGCGCGCACAATTGAGATTTTCACAATTGAAACTTCACTCCGTGCGCCCAAAATTCCAGTCCCGCCCATTTGTAGCTAGTCACAACGAATATAAATGTGCGTCTCCCTCTAATCCCGCAGTGGCTTCCGTTCCCGGCACACATGTTCTCCTCTTAGTGCTTTGTTCCAAACTTGCATTCCTAAGAAATTCCCGTGTGAGTGGTGGTGGTGACTGTGGGTACAACGTCGAGCGACCAAGTTTGACGGGCTCTACCGAACCTCTTCGTCGCTGACCCCGCCCTGTGACATCCCGGACCCTTGTTTTGTGCTACGTAAGTTCTACACGATCCATGCTGTCTTTTTATAGGGCTACTCCCTCCTTATCACTTTAGTTGTCGCCCCAACAGCTGCAACCAGTTCATTCCTAGTTGTCGTCCCAACTCCTTCTCCTTATATTCTCTTATGTTTCATGAATGTCTAGTATAAAATCTGATTAATGGTGCAATCGTGCAATCAACTATCCTCAATCGTTAGATCTGCATCCTACAGTCGATTCATATTTTTATTTTACCCTAGCATCTGATTGCATTCTACATTTTTCCATATATGAAATACACTACACCACTGCCCCGCAATAAATGTTGCTCCGACAGTTTATGGTAGTGTATTTCTAGTACATTTCCATGTCAGGAAAGATAACTATTAAAAACCGCATGTACTATGTAATTTCTTGATTTAGAAGTAAATGACGCCAGGGTTATCTTATCAAACACTGCCAATGTTGTACTCCCATTCCTGTGTTCCAAACTTGTATTCCTAAGATTTTCAGTTCCCACGGTTTATACACGTTTTTCTTATTTTTCTTTCTCGGATTGTACGGTTTTTTTTCCTACTCCTTCATTTCTGATTCCTCCGTTCAAAACAAACATTTTTAGTTCATAGCAACCACACCGCCCGATCTAAAATACACATCCTCATGTAATCTGACGTTATCATATACTCTTTACTTTAGGAACAATACACCAAACCGTCATGTCGTCTACAAGTAATCGTGATGGGCAACAAGCACCTGGTATAACTATAAATGTGTTTACTATCAAAATACACATATTTATAACACGTTAATTCCTTTGCATCGTATGCAGAGAATATTGCAGCACCTGATGCTCAGGAACCCCGAGATTCGTCATCCCATGCTGGTACTACGAGTATAAATATGTACCGGGCTCTACTAAATATTTTAGCATTGCGATTGTAGTTTCCTAGTCCAAGTTAACAGTTAATCAGTATATGTGATGGCATGATTTATTGATGCCTACACACGCACGATAGGCTCTCTCGCCGCCGGCCACTCCGGCACCGGCGACCACACCCTGCTGCTGCTCACTTTAGTGTCCTCACTGACGCGTATCCCTCCACCATCGCCACGTCCCATCCTTCGCGTGTCATGATGACCCTGCCGCCCGCAAACCCCTGTCGCCGCCGGTCACTCTGGCACCGGCCAGCGCCCACGCCCTGCTGGTGAGTATATGTGATGGTGTGATTTATTGATGCCTACACGCGCACGCTGGGCTCTCTCGCTGCCGCCACTCTTGCACCGGTGACCACGCCCTGCTGCTGCTCACTTCAGTGTCCTCAGAAATGCGTCTCCCTCGACCATCGCCACGTCCCATCCTTTGCGTGTCATGATGACTCTGCCGCCTGCAAACCCATGTCGCCGCCGGTCACTCCGACACCGGCCGGCGCCCACGCCTGCTGGTGGTCACTTCACTGTCCTCCCCGACACGTCTCCCTCTATCTCCACATCCCATCGTTCGTGTGCCATTATGACCCCGCCGCCCGCAAACCCCTGGCTATTACGGTGTACCTACTTGCTATGCCCCATATGACATGGCATACCCTGGAAAAAATAGTCCAATATCATTAACCCCTGTCCACTAAGAAATGTTAGCATCATATAGTTTAGAGATGCATGTACATGAGGGTTCATTGCTGCTTATATGATCTCAATTCTGTTTTTTACACTGCCAAATGTGTTGCTGATGTCTGGTAATTAACGCAAGATTATATTCATGTATCCGTTCTAGTAGCACTTTAGGGCGAGAGGCTAACATGCAGAGCAAAATATCAGTATGCAATCCACCTAAATTTAATTCCTAGATCCGTCACACTGTCCTCCTAGCCTCGAGACTTGCTCTGGGGTGTAATCAATGGACGCAGATCACCTGACTTGTATGTTTTTACTGCATGCGATGCACTAAAGATCCAACAGAATCACACCGTTGGATCTTTACTGCATCGCATGCAGTAAAAACGTAAGTCACATGAGATCACCGGTGTGATCTGGACGTCGATCCTCTGACTTAAATGTGGGCACTGCACTGCCAGACCGAACCCTAGCTTTGTTAAACGTCGCAAGCTGCCCGCCTCATCTGTCTTGCATCCTCTACCTGCTAATACCGCTGACGTCCATGACTCGCCCTACCACATATTCGCCTCGAGACGCGCTCCTACTGATGTCGGTCAGACCGAACCGGCTGTACTGCAGAGGATGAGCACCCTGCGAACCCTCTCTTTCTCTAGCATCGCCAGCTACTGTCTTGCATTCTTCGCAGCTGGACTGAAAATCCCCTGTAGTACTACGGGTGTTGTAGCACCACTGACTACTGCCTGATGCCTGATTGTAGGGTATGAACAGCAACAAAGAAGTCAACAAGTCGATGCATCGCCCAATATGGAGCAAAATGCTGTTGCGACGCAGTGTTCCCATTCTCGTATTTGCCGCACTCGTCCTGAAGATGGTAAAACATTAGACTTCTTCTTCTTTCACACTATTTGTACATGATACTAGGCCCGGTCAGTTGCTAATTTTCTTTAAATGTTTACCGTTTAAATGACACTAACAGAAGGAAAGAAATTTGGAAGAGGGGTTGCTAAAGGACTTAAGGTTGCTAAATTGCGCTATCTAGCATCTGCAAATAGAACGAATGATCAGAATCGGAAGCTACAAATTCAGTGGTCCGATAGGTTGGGTGCTGCGGTTTGTCCTCATCAGCGGCACTTTGTCGATGATGTGGTTATTACAACAAAAAAAAAATCACACCTCGCTGCTGTAAGGAAGTGGGCAGAGGTTGGCTATACTTCAAAGAGCGATATAGTGAGAGACATTCTGGTTAGTGTTGTGACACCCCACATAAGTACTTTTTCTAGCGACCTCCATCTTCTACGTTTATAACAGTTTGATATACAATGTACAGAATGCTTGGTACTTGGAGGACACAGATGATACCAGAAGAAAAATATTGAGGATTGCTGGTGAGCGCTACAAGGGGTGGCGATCAACATTGCATGCCACCTATAAGAAGTATTCGACCGATGAGGAACATATAAAAAACAAGCTTGTTGACGTAGCAGATTCCGATTGGTTGGCACTTATGGACTATTTTGGGTCCGAGCAATTCAAGGTCAGCTAGCTTTCTAATACCTTCATATCCTACAAAAACTATTTGATAACACCTATTTGTGAAATTAATTCTTAAAATTGCAGTCAATAAGCAGAACCAATTCACGAAATCGAAGTACTCAAAAGACAAAACACTTGCTTGGCTTGATATCCTAGGCCCAACTTAGTTACGAGAAGGTATGAAAACTAAATCATGCTTTTACTTTGCACTGCAATCATTCAATCAAATTTTACTTGTATTTGATGTAGCGAGACCCAGAGACCGGAAAAGAATCCGATGACATAGAACTATGGGAGGCAAGCCATGTGAAGAATGGTCAATGGGCAAACGAGCAGGCAGAAGCTGTACATGTGAGAAACACTTCAAACAGTCCCCATTTAAATAAATATTTGCAATGTACATGTGACTTTTCTTTTTGTATATAGACCCAGGCACGTGCCCAAATCAACGTCAAGGAAGCTGAGCTGGGAGTCCAATCCCAGATGAGGAAAGAAACAACATCTTCCAGCTTACTTATATATCTGCAACCGGTTCTGGAGGATCACAGTTTCGGGGGTGTCGTTATATGGCTAAACCTAATGTTTCTGAAAGACTGCGTATCCAGATGTCTGACCAGCTCGGCCAGCAAGTTCGATCCTTGCAAAATAGAAATGAAGACCTCAGCTCTCAGGTGTAAGTGTTGGAAGGAAGAAATGATTATATGACCTCCCAGATGGATGGCTTCGTCCAGGCAAATGAACAGCTCAACCAGGAAGTCCAGGCTTTACATGATAAGATGGCAGCCAATTCTGCACGGCAAGAAAAGGATCTAGCAGACATGCGCAGAATGATAGAGAGCTTGCAAAACCAACAACGGCTAGCAGCAACTCCACAAAAGGCTTCTGCTCGCACCAAGTCGAAGCTGGATGTTCGAGAAACTATTCCAAATACTACAACTCGTTGCGGTGCTCTTTTAATGGGTACAATGTTGCAACCTGAAAAAACTGTAAATAACATTGTCTCGCAACGACGCAAGGGTCCTTGAGCGTTGCATCAATTGCTGGATGTTTGTTGTTAAGTCGACAGACGTATCGTGTGCGAATAAATTAATTCTGTTGCCACTAACTTTCAAACCTGGTGCATTAGGATTCTAGTGCCGCTAATTATAAAACATGGCATTAACAGATTATTGCGACGAAAATAAACTGTTGCAATAGGAATCTAGCTATTGCCACAAATTATTAAATGTTGCACTACAAACATTTGGCTACGGCCAAAAAAGCGTTGCACTAGACTGCTATTGCCACCACCCAGAGAATGTCGCATTACGACCCTGTTGCAACAGATTTGAATATGTTGCATTACGAACCTATTGCCACACATCAGAAATCGTTGCAATACAATACTGTTGTCACGGTTTTGAAATCGTTGCAATACCGTACTATTCGCCATTAACGTGAAATCGTTGCATTACTGTATTATTGGCCACGGCTGTGAAATCGTCGCGATACCATATTATTCGCCACGAGTTTGAAATCGTCGCTATACCGTACTATTCGCCATGGAAGTGAAATCACTGCAACACCGTAGTATTCGTCACGAATGTGAAAACGTCGCGATACGACATTATTCGCCACGAGTGTGAAATCATCGCGATACCGTACTATTCGCCGCGGATGTGAAAATGTCACAATACCATATTATTCGCCAAGCGTGTGAAATCGTCGAGATACCGTACTATTCGCCACGGATATGAAATTGTTGCAACACCATACTATTCGCCACGAATGTTAAAACGTGGCCATACCGTACTATTCGATACGGATGTGAAATCGTTGCAACACCGTACTATTCGCCGCGAATGTGAAAACGTCGCGATACCATACTATTCGCCACGAGTATGAAATCGTCGCGATACCGTACTTATCGCCATAGATGTGAAATCGTCGCAAATAACGTACTATTCGTTGCAATACGTTAAATCGTGGCAATACGTTAAACTGTTGCAATACCATACTATTTGCCACGAACGTGGAGTCGTTGCAATACCATACTTTTTGCCACGAATGTGGCATCGTTGCAACACCATTATTTTCGTTGCAATACGTTAAATCGTCGCAATACATTAAACCGTTGCAAACCATACTATTTGCCACGAACGTGGAGTCGTCGCAATACCATACTTTTTTTCCACGAATGTGGCATCGTTGCAACACCGTTATTTTCATTGCAATATGTTAAATCGTCGCAATATATTAAAATGTTGCAATACCATACCATTTGCCACGAACGTGGAGTCGTTGCAATACCATACTTTTTGCCACGAATGTGGCATCATTGCAACATCGTTATTTTTGTTGCAATACATTAAATCGTCACAATACGTTAAACCGTTGCAATACCATACTATTTGCAACGAACGTGGAGTCGTTGCAGTACCATACTTTTTGCCACGAATGTGACACCGTTGCAACATCGATATTTTCGTCGCAATACGTTAAATCATCGCAATACGTTAAACCGTTGCAATACCATACTATTTGCCACCAACGTGGAGTCATCGCAATACCATACTATTTGCCACGGATGTCAAGTCATCGAAATAACCTATTGCCACAGCTGTTATTGCCATGAGTCGGAAAAACTATCACGACGTTCTATTTCGTTGCGACAACAACCTATCGCAACGAATTTCGACCTATTGCAACAATTTTTTTCGTCGCAATAACCTGGAATCCTGGTATGGATGGGTTGTGGGCCTCGAAGAGTAATGTATGGTGTGTCCTGTCTAGTCAAGCATTGAAGGCACGCGCCTTCCTCAAGCGCAGAGGTGCGGCGCATGCCCTTGTTAGGTACCGCTGCATCCAGTCACATCGTAGTGAAGGCGCCGCAGGCACTCTGCCAAGTGGGTAGCTTATGGCGACAAGACAGATGGGACATTCCCTGTCATCATCAACAGCTAAGCATAGGCCACTAACGTTTAAGGCAGCAAGACGTTGAGTCTTTAGACCGCGGTCAGAGGCAACATAGAAGAGAATCCTTATATCTTTAGGATAAGATCGTCCCGGGGCCATGGTGGCCCTGGACCCCACTTGTAATTTGTTTGACCTTATCTATAAAAGGACCGGACTGCCAACATTGCAGAGGACGTTGTTGATATTTCCTAAGGAACATTAACAAATCATCCCCATCAATGCGCCAAAAATGCTTGTTGACGGTTCCTACGCACTACTAACAATTAATCTCTAGTAGTGGTGCCCGAAATGCTTGTTAATAGATTTTAAATTATACATGTAAATCCGCAAGCGCACGGAAACTATCGATGTAGCATTCCCCCTCCAAAAGTATTCCGAAAGGGTGTCATTTATATTCTTCCAAAGGAAGGCTTGATGGAAGTAAAACAAACATCAAGTGAAAAGGCTAGGATGGCCTAGGTAGGGTTCTAGCAAGAATGGATAGATGATAACTTGGAGTAGTGTGAAACACACAAGAGCATTCTATCCTAAGGGGATAAATGGAGTAAAGAGGGACTAGGATAAGAGTTAGGTAGAGACTCCTACTATGCTTCTAATGTACATACACATAGTCTAAGTTAGTTACTAATGATCATGTCAATTATGAATTCTCATGCTAATTTGATTAACACATTGGGCATGGGTTTACCCCTAAGAATACAAGGAAAATTCCCGCCAAGAGCCAATGGCGTAGCCGAACGTGGAGGATTACAAAGGACAGATAGGGTTGTCACCACCTACTGCTTACCTCTTCAATACGTGGGTATACGTGACATTCAACGCTACTCACTATCCTAGCACCATGCTAGCATATTAAGTAATTACCTTAAGAGCCTAGGCACAAGCCATCCTAAGGCAATGAACTAAATCATTGTTGAACCAATGTTAATTCAAAGCATAAGTGATTCATGTTAACATAATCATATCATAGCTAATTAGACTATAGTGGAGGTTTGTAGTGTTTATGATGATATAATGACAATGGTATAGCGTAATCATAAATACTACTCCTACCACATACATGGAATCCACAATCAAACAAGAAACGTTTCATCCAAGTATATGAACAATGGAAGACTAAAGATAACAACATTATTAAGAACAAAGTCACAAATACAAATAGGAATATAAGAGCCACACCATTCCCAATTGGAAATTGGGAAGAGACTCCTTCTACTCCCCTCCTACTTAGACTATGGACTAGAAACTCTCCTCTTTGCAGCCTATACTCCTCTAAACCTATGGAGAGTAGTGAATACAGTGGATGAATACTCAAGTCATGTGTGTTGAAGTGAGGGGTGAGGGGTCCTATTTATAGCTTGGAGAAGGATCGGTTCCTACCACCAAAAGCACGTGAATCAGTCTTCATTGTGACCAGGGCACCACATAGAGTCAACATGTAGAAGCTAATCGAGTTTGGCACCAGGAACTGTTTGGCCGATCCTCTTGGTCGGCCAAACATAAAAGTTGACCATTTCTAGTGTGCTTCCTCATAGCTGACATCTAGGTGGGTCCCATTGACTGATATGGGTGCTACACCCTTGGATGGCCTCGGATACTTCTGTTTGTGGGCCATTTAATCCATGTGGCGTCACATTGTGTCACCTGATTGGCTGGAATGATATTTTATAGGATCCATCCCCTTGTTTCATTTCAATTCTGCATAGAATGCCTGCATGCACTAATCTCTCCAAAGAAAAGTGGAAATAGGTTAAAAAGAAAGGTGATGTGCGCAAAAAATGATGTTTCCTTCACATATCTGAGTTATATTGACGGGTGAAATTGGTATATAACAATCGTCAACAAACATGGAATCCAACCTCACACACACATTTCACACACCCAAGAGAGCACACTCTCTAGCAATACAACACAATGTGTAGTAGGTATTACGCTCCAGCAGCCCAAACCACGTAAAAATACCGTCTCACCCATATCTCATACTCGCAACCTTGCATGAGAACTAAGCCCTGCCGATCAAGATTCTCTGCGGGCTGCTCTCAAAGCAGGTTTGGGGAAAGTGTCGCGAGAACACTTTGACATTTGGTGCACCTTGTAGGGGTTTTTTCTCTCAAGAAGTTATGCCTTCACCCGCCGTAGGCGTTCTATTGTTGATAGTGGGCGCCGCCGGAGCATCCAACTCTAGCACCCCCCAAAGGGCCCACCGTCTACATTCTGCATGTTGAGGGTGGGTGCTGCCAGAGCATCTAGCTCCAGCGCCTCCAAGGGGGCCCGCTGTCGATGTTCTTATCGTTGATGGTGGGCGCAGCTGGAGCATCCAGCTCTAGCACCTCCCAGGGGGGCCATCATCAACATTTTGCACGTTGAGGGTGGGCGCCGCCTGAGCATCTAGCTTCGGCACCTTGCTTCCACGGAGGAGGGCTATAGAGCTGCCAAGCGTCCTTCGGCTTCGAGCCCTTGCTCCCACCGAGGAGGGCACTGGAGCTACCACATGTCCTCCGGCTCTGGGCCCTTGTTCCCATCGAGGAGGACTCCGTAGCTGCCACGCATACTCCGGCTCTGGGCCCTTGGTTCCACCGAGAAGGGCTTTGGAGCTGCCACACATCCTCTGGCTCTGGGCCCTTGATCCCACCGAGTGCTCCGAAGTTGGCATATGTTCCATGACCAGCAATGAGCCGTGGGCCTCGAAGAGTAAAGGACAATGCGTCCTGTCCAATCGCGCATTGAAGGCATGCACCTTCCTCAAGCGCACGTGATGAGGACATCACAGCAACAGACATGCACATTGAACTACAAGGACCAATCACAAGAGCACAAGCGCAGTTACTAAACCAGCAGGTGAACTCGTTCCTAACTGCCTACCCATGTGAATTTGAGAATGGATTGCTATGTAATGATTTAATTGTTATTAGGAACTATGGAGAAGATCAAAAAGTGAGGGGAGGAGGCATTGGGAACGTGGAGAACCAGCTGGGACGTCTGCAAGTTGATGGAATTAGTTTACAACTCAGACTCGGGTTCAATTGGGAATCAAGGAGCAGTCCACGTTAAAACGGACGTCCAGGATGCATACAGACTCCATTTTCGACGTTCTACATATGCACAGAAAGAGGAGAAGATAAAATTTCCAATGGCTCTGGTCCTTCCACAAAATTACTTAGGAGTCATCGGGAATCATCGAAACAATTCGAGTCCAGATTTCTGTCCGATGCTGCATCACTGTATCAGGCCTTTTTGCCTTGTATCCCATTTGAGTCCATTATGGACGCATCTAAGAGTGTTTTGGCCGAACCCTAGCCTTAATACTACAGTTGCCGGCTATATTCGGTTGGTTTTGCTTAGATTAATAATATCGCCGTTCCACGATTTGTGAGACCCAACTTTGCGATTCCAGATCGTGTCTTCTACGTTCTTGCTTGTGTTCTCGGTTGCACTTTCATGGATTAGTCTTCTTAGCAAGGTCAAGCATGTGCAGCATGGTTGATAACCAATGGAGCAGTGGTGTAGTGATTGCAGGGGTATTCAAGCTGCTTGAGTGCCGCGGATCATTAACATCGAGTTCTCCATCCCAATCGACTTACCTTTCGAAAGATCAGGCCTAAACTATTCATCAATTTGTATCAGTTTTCTAGGTTGCCCATGAGGTATCTTTGTTTTTCTTCTACTAGATTAGTTTTGTTTCGTGCCTAGAGTCCACAGAAAAGCAACAAAAAAATCGTTTTTACCGCTTCCAAGACTATAGTGTCTGCAGTTTTGTTTTTTCAGTTTGTATTCGTGTGGTCGAGTCTTGTTGTTGGTTTAGCTTTGTATTTTGGGTTCTAGTAATCGTTTTTTGTTCTTGTTTTCTTGCTTTTCAACACCTATTCCACAATCCCTAAATAACAAACCGATCCACCACGTTGATAGGTTTGCCCTAGCTAGTCGCCTTGCGTGAACTCTCGTATCGCCAGCCTTAGGTTAGGTCACAAATCTTTGTGCTAGTCATCCTTGAAGCATCACACACCATCCCATCAGTCGCCGTGCAAAGTTTCAATCATTTTCGTTCTGATTGCGAGATCTATACTTAAACAGAGTTGGAATCAACATCTAAAATTCGTAACTCAGACAGTCTATCTTAAAACGGCCATAACTTTCACATACGAACTTGAAACTGGGTGATTTTTTTTTGAAATTAATCTAAGCAAAATTTGGCGTCTTATTTTTTGCCGCTTTTCCCCGTTCGGCTCAATTTGATTGCCAAATTACCCACGGAAGATAAGCTATCTAGCCTCTGATGTTTCACCATGAATTTTAAAGAATCTTCTTGATTTTCTATGGGCCGCATATTACATTCAATTGAGCTGCAAATTTTTGTGCTTCCTATTTTCCTGCTCCTGAGTAAAGAAAAAATATAAATAAAGTATTACAAAAAAGAAAAAAATAGTGAAGAGCACACATATTAAAGTAGTTGGCATATACCACATGTGTTGTGATTGTTCATTATATCATTATGTCTTTATTTTGCCTTGCTACTTCCCTATGTTGTGCTAGGCCCTAGAGCACTTGGTCGACCAGCAATAGTATCCTACATTGAATACTTTTTCAACTTTGTTTACCTATTAATGATTTCTGCTCATTAGCCATCATATTGTGCCATCTAAGATCCACCTTTCTCTTGAGCACAACAAGTACTTTTGCAATCCCCCCACACTTCATTGGTTCATCTCACCGTACCACACCACCTGCTGTGTCAGTAAGAACACTTGTAAGAGAGTGGTAAGATGCTTGAGCAAGAGGGATTGTTTTCTTCCACCTTTTACATTGTCACTGTAGTTGATAGGGATAACATCTTTTTGTTGTCTTTTGTTTCCTACTAACAATGGTAGGAGAAAACAATGACGACGAATGTGTTCAACATGCTGAGTTACGTGATATGATGAAGGC
Organism: Tuctoria greenei; assembly: GCA_036927565.1. Taxonomy (NCBI): domain Eukaryota; kingdom Viridiplantae; phylum Streptophyta; class Magnoliopsida; order Poales; family Poaceae; genus Tuctoria; species Tuctoria greenei. Next base: position 106,783,033 of record JAYESD010000004.1, on the reverse strand, counting down.
AATTACAAATATGTTCACCAAAAACAACACATCAACGGGGAAGTCATTGGCAAACTTGACTCGCCAACTTGATGACCTTCCTCTTTGGATTAATACTCTTGAGGCTCGATTTCCTCTTGCTAAAAGACATGAAGACAATGCTTATGATGATATGGAAGATCACAACAATCAGCCACGACTTCCACTTTATCATCGAGGTATGGGCGGTAATAATCATCATAGCAATTATAATCATCCCTTGATGATCCTTTTGCTAAAGTGAATTTTACTATACCCTCTTTTCTTGGTACCGATGATGTTTAGGCTTACTTTGATTGGGAGATGACAGTAGAGCAAAAATTTAATGCCCATCTTGTTCCTGAACAACATAGAGTTCGCCAAGCCACTAGTGACACTACTAGGATTCCGATTTATTGCAACGAAAAAAATCATTGCAATAGGTCGAAATTCGTCGCGATAAGTTGTTGTCGCAACGAAATAGAATGTCGTGATAGTTTTTCCGACTCATGGCGATAACAGCCGTGGCAATAGGTTATTGCGACGACTTGACATCCGTGGCAAATAGTATGGTATTGCGACGACTCCATGTTGGTGGCAAATAGTATGGTATTGCAACGGTTTAACATATTGCGACGATTTAACGTATTGCGACGAAAATATCGGTGTTGCAACGATGTCACATTCGTTGCAAAAAGTATGGTACTGCAACGACTCCACGTTTGTTGCAAATAGTATGGTATTGCAACGGTTTAACGTATTGTGACAATTTAACGTATTGCAATGAAAATAACGGTGTTGTAATGATGCCACATTCGTGGCAAAAAGTATGGTATTGCAACGACTCCACGTTCATGGCAAATAGTATGGTATTGCAACGGTTTAATGTATTGCAACGATTTAACGTATTGCAACGAAAATAACGGTGTTGCAACGATGCCACATTCATGGCAAAAAGTATGGTATTGCAAGACTCCACGTTCGTGGCAAATAGTACGGTATTGCAACGGTTTAACGTATTGCGACGATTTAACATATTGCAACAAAAATAACGGTGTTGCAACGATGTCACATTCGTGGCAAAAAGTATGGTATTGCAACGACTCCACGTTCGTGGCAAATAGTATGGTATTGCAACGGTTTAACGTATTGCGACGATTTAACGTATTGCAACGAATAGTACGTTATTTGCGACGATTTCACATATGTGGCGATAAGTACGGTATCGCGACGATTTCATACTCATGGCGAATAGTATGGTATCACAAAGTTTTCACATTCGCAGCGAATAGTACGGTGTTGCAACGATTTACATCTGTAGCGAATAGTACACTATGGCAACGTTTTTACATTCGTGGCGAATAGTATGGTGTTGCAACGATTTCACATCCATGGCGAATAGTACGATATCGCGACGATTTCAAACTCGTGGCGAATAATATGGCATCGCGACATTTTCACATCCGCGGCGAATAGTACGGTATCGTGACAATTTCACACTCGTGACGAATAATATCGTATCGCGACGTTTTCACATTCATGGCGAATACTACGGTGTTGCAACGAATTCACTTCCGTGGCGAATAGTACGGTATCGCGACGATTTCACACTCGTGGCGAATAATAAGGTATCGCGATGATTTCACAGCCGTGGCCAATAATACGGTATTGCAACGATTTCACGTTCATGGCGAATAGTACAGTATTGCAACGATTTCAAAACCGTGGCAATAGTATTGTATTGCAACAATTTCTGATGTGTGGCAATAGGTTCGTAATGCAACATATTCAAATATGTTGCAACCGGGTCGTAATGCGACGTTCTCTGGGTGGTGGCAATAGCAGTCTAGTGCAGCGCTTTTTTGGTCGTAGCCAAATGTTTGTAGTGCAAAGTTTTATATTTTGTGGCAATAGCTAGCTTCCTATTGCAACAGTTTATTTTCATCGCAATAATCTGTTAATGCCACATTTTATAATTAGTGGCACTAGAATCCTAATGCGCCAGGTTTGAAAATGAGTGGCAACAGAATCAATTTATTTGCACGATACGTCTGTCGACTTAACAACAAACATCCAGCAATTGATGCAACGCTCAAGGACCCTTGCGTCGTTGCGAGACGATGCTATTTACAGTTTTTTAAGTTTGCAACATTGCACCCATTAAAATAGCACCGCGATGAGTTGTAGTATTAGGAATAGTTTCTTGAACATCCGGCTTCGACTTGGTGCGAGCAGGAGCCTTTTGTGGAGTTGCTGCTAGCCGTTGTTGATTTTGCAAGCTCTCCATCATTCTGCACATGTCTGCTAGCTCCTTTTCTTGCCGTGCAGAATTGCCTGCCATCTGATCATGTAAAGCCTGAACTTCCTGGTTGAGCTGTTCATTTGCCTGGACGAAGCCATCCATCTGGTAGGTCATATGATCATTTCTTCCTTCCAACTCTTGCACCTGAGAGCTGAGGTCTTCATTTCAATTTTGCAAGGATTGAACTTGCTCGCCGAGCTGGTCAGACATCTGGATACGCAGTCTTTCAAAAACATTAGGTTTAGCCATATAACCACGCCCCTGAAACTGTGATCCTCTAGAACCAGTTGTGGATATATAAGTAAGCTGGAAGATGTTGTTTCTTTCCTCATCTGGGATTGGGACTCCCAGCTCAGCTTCCTTGACGTTGATTTGGGCACGTGCTTGGGTATATATACAAAAAGAAAAGTCACATGTACATTGCAAATATTTATTTAAATGGGGACTGTTTGAAGTGTTTCTCACATGTACAGCTTCTGCCTGCTCGTTTGCCCATTGACCGTTCTTCACATGGCTTGCCTCCCCCAGTTCTATGTCATCGGGTTCTTTTCCGGTCTCTGGGTCTCGCTACATCAAATACAAGTAATATTTGATTGAATGATTGCAGTGCAAAGTAAAAGCATGATTTAGTTTTCATACCTTCTCATAACTAAGTTGGGCATAGGATTTCGAGCCGAGCAAGTGTTTTGTCTTTTGAGTACTTCGATTTCGTGAATTGGTTCTGCTTATTGATTGCAATTTTAGGAATTAATTTCACGAATGGGTGTTATCAAATAGTTTTTGTAGGATATGAAGGTATTAGAAAGCTAGCTGACCATGAATTGCTCGGACCCAAAATAGTCCATAAGCGCCAACCAATCGGAATCTGCTACGTGAACAGGCTTGTTTTGTATACATTCCTCATCGGTCGGATACTTCTTATAGGTGGCATGCAATATTGATCGCCACCCCTTGTAGTGCTCACCAGCAATCTTCAATATTTTTCTTCTGATATCATCTGTGTCCTCCAAGTCCCAGGCATTCTGTACATTGTATATCACACTGTTATAAACATACAAGATGGAGGTCGCTAGAAAAAAAATACTTATGTGGGGTTTCACAACACTAACCAGAATGTCTCTCACTATATCGCTCTTCGATGTATCCCCAACCTCTGCCCACTTCCTTACACCAGCGGGGGGTGCATTTTTTTGTTGTAATAACCACATCATCGACAAAGTGCCGCTGATTAGGACCAATCGCAGCACCCAACCTATCGAACCACTGAATTTGTAGCTTCCGATTCTGATCATTTGTTCTATTTGCAGATGCTAGATAGCACAATTTAGCAACCTTAAGTCCTTTATCCACCCGTCTTCCAAACTTCTTTCCTTCTGTTAGTATCATTTAAATGGTAAACGTTTAAAGCAAATTAGCAACTGACCAGGCCTAGTATCATGTACAAATAGTGTGAAAGAAGAAGAAGTCTGATGTTTTACCATCTTTAGGACGAGTGCGGCAAATACGAGTGTGGGAACACCGCGTTGCAACAACATTTTACTCCATATTGGGCGATGCATCGACTTGTTGACTTCTTTGTTGTTGTTCATACCCTACAATCAGGCATTAGGTAGTAGTCAGTGGCGCTACAACGCCCGTAGTACTGCAGGGGATTTTTAGTCCAGCTGCAAAGCAGGCAATACAGTAGCTGGCGATGCTAGAGAAATAGAGGGTTTGTCGGGTGCTCATCCTCTGCAGTACTACCGGTGCGGTCTGACCGACATCAGCAGGAGCGCGTCTCGAGGCGAATTGGTGGCAGGGCGAGTCATGGACGTCAGCGGTATTAGCAGGTAGAGGATGCAAGACAGATGAGGCAGTGCAGTGACCACATTTAAGTCAGAGGATCGACGTCCAGATCACACCGATGATCTCACGTGACTTACGTTTTTACTGCAGGCGATGCAGTAAAGATGCAACAGTGTGATTCCATTGGATCTTTACTGCATCGCGTGCAGTAAAAACGTATAAGTCAGGTGATCTACGTCTATTGATATCACCGCGGAGCAAGTCTCCAGGCTAGGAGGACAGTGTGGCGAATCTAGGAATTAAATTTAGGTGGATTGCATAATGATATTTTGCTCTGCATGTTAGCATCTCGCCCTAAAGTGCTAGAACGGATACATGAATATAATCTTGCATTAATTACCAGACATAAGCAACGCATTTGGCAGTGTAGAAAACAGAATTGAGATCATATAAGCAGCAATGAACCCTCATGTACATGCATCTCTAAACTATATGATACTAACATTCTTAGTGGATAGGGGTTAATGATATTGGACTATTTTTTCCAGGGTATGCCATGGCATATGGGGCATAGCATGTAGGTACGCCGTAATGGCCAGGGGTTTGCGGGCGGCGGGGTCATCATGGCACGCGAACTATGGGACATAGAGACGGAGGCAGAAGCATCGGGCAGCTTGCGACGTTTAACAAAGCTAGGGTTCGGTCTGGCAGTACAGTGCCCACATTTAAGTCAGAGGATCGACGTCCAGATCACACCGGTGATCTCACGTGACTTGCGTTTTTACTGCATGCGATGCAGTAAAGATCCAACGGTGTGATTCTGTTGGATCTTTAGTGCATCGCATGCAGTAAAAACGTACAAGTCAGGTGATCTGCGTCCATTGATTACACCCCAGAGCAAGTCTCGAGGCTAGGAGGACAGTGTGACGGATCTAGGAATTAAATTTAGGTGGATTGCATACTGATATTTTGCTCTGCATGTTAGCCTCTCGCCCTAAAGTGCTACTAGAACGGATACATGAATATAATCTTGCGTTAATTACCAGACATCAGCAACACATTTGGCAGTGTAAAAAACAGAATTGAGATCATATAAGCAGCAATGAACCCTCATGTACATGCATCTCTAAACTATATGATGCTAACATTTCTTAGTGGACAGGGGTTAATGATATTGGACTATTTTTTCCAGGGTATGCCATGTCATATGGGGCATAGCAAGTAGGTACGCCGTAATGGCCAGGGGTTTGCGGGCGGCGGGGTCATAATGGCACACGAACGATGGGATGTGGAGATAGAGGGAGACGTGTTGGGGAGGACAGTGAAGTGACCACCAGCAGGCGTGGGCGCCGGCCGGTGTCGGAGTGACCGGCGGCGACATGGGTTTGCAGGCGGCGGAGTCATCATGACACGCAAAGGATGGGACGTGGCGATGGTCGAGGGAGATGCATTTCTGAGGACACTGAAGTGAGCAGCAGCAGGGCGTGGTCGCCGGTGCAAGAGTGGCGGCGGCGAGAGAGCCCAGCGTGCGCATGTAGGCATCAATAAATCACGCCATCACATATACTCACAAGCAGGGCGTGGGCGCCGGCCGGTGCCGGAGTGACCGGCGGCAACAGGGGTTTGCGAGTGGCGGGGTCATCATGAAACGTGAAGGATGGGATGTGGCGATGGTGGAGGGAGACGCGTCGGTGAGGACACTGAAGTGAGCAGCAGCAGGGTGTGGTCACCAGTGCCGGAGTGGCCGGCGACGAGAGAGCCCATCGTGCGTGTGTAGGCATCAATAAATCACGCCATCACATATTCTGATTAACTATTAACTGGGACTAGGAAACTACAATCGCAATGCTAAAATATTTAGTAGAGCCCGGTACATATTTATACTCGTAGTACCAGCATGGGATGATGAATCTCGGGGTTCCTGAGCATCAGGTGCTGCAATATTATCTGCATACAATGCAAAGGAATTAACGTGTTATAAATATGTGTATTTTGATAGTAAACACATTTATAGTTATACCATGTGCTTGTTGCCCATCACGATTACTTGTAGATGACATGATGGTTTGGTGTCTTGTTCCTAAAGTAAAGAGTATATATAGTAAGTAACGGTGATAATGTCAGATTACATGAGGATGTGTATTTTAGATCGGGCGGTGTGGTTGCTATAAACTGAAAATGTTTGTTTTGAACGGAGGAATTAGAAATGAAGGAGTAGGAAAAAAACCGTACAATCCGAGAAAGAAAAACAAGAAAAACGTGTATAAACCGTGGGAACTGAAAATCTTAAGAATACAAGTTTGGAACACAGGAATGAGAGTACAACATTGGGAGTGGTTGATAAGATAACCCTGGCGTCATTCACTTCTTAATCAAGAAATTACATAGTACATGCGGTTTTTAATAGTTATCTTTCCTGACATGGAAATGTACTAGAAATACACTACCATAAACTGTCGGAGCAACATTTATTTCGAGGCAGAGGCGTAGTGTATTTTATATATGGAAACAAGTAGAATGCAATGAGATGCTAGGGTAAAATAAAAAGATGAATCGATTGTAGGATGCAGATCTAACGATTGAGGATAGTTGATTGCACGATTGCACCATTAATCAGATTTTATACTAGACATTCATGAAACATAAGAGCATATAAGGAGTTGGGATGACAACTAGGAATGAACTGGCTGCAGCTGTTGGGACGACAACTAAAGCGGTAAGGAGGGAGTAGCTCTATAAAAAGACGGCATGGATCGTGTAGAACTTACGTTACACAAAACTGGAGTCCGAGATGTCGCAGGGCGGGGTCGGCGACAAAGAGGTTCGGTAGAGCCCATCAAACTTGGTCGCTCGACGTTGTATCCATAGTCACCACCACCGCTCACACGGGAATTTCTTAGGAATGCAAGTTTGGAACACAACACTAACAGAAGAACATGTGTGCCGGGAACGGAAGCCACTGCGGGATTAGAGGGAGACGCACATTTATATTCGTCGTGGCTAGCTACAAATAGGCGGGACTGGAATTTTGGGCGCACAGAGTGAAGTTTCAATTGTGAAAATCTCAATTGTGCACGCCAAGAACAACGAAATTTTTTTCGAGGGCGAGCAGAATTTGGCGTCGTGCCCCGCTACACGCATGCAATCGTGATTAAATTCATGTAATGTCGCGACGATTCCTGCACATGGTTTTACTCTTCACCGGTACGTCTACCTAGAGCTAGAGGGGTAGACCTCTTCGGACTGCTGCCTCGCTGTGGGACCGCTACCTGCCATTCATCTTTGTTTTCATGGAGATGTAAAAGCAGTCATGTGGTAGTGGGACATTCCAAAAAAAATATGAACAAAAATATGAATTGCCAAATTTATCATTGTGCTAATGCAAACGACAGGCAAATACCGAACACCCAAGTCCACGAAAGGAGGACGGCAAATCCATGGTCTAGTAAAAGGTAAACAATCAGCATTTTATATATAACATTCGTCACAATGAAATGATAACATATACATAGTATATACTACTACAAAAAAAAAATTTCCCCTGTGATGTCTAATCTTCAGGCCGGCGATCCAAAGCCGCCTGTGATATGAGTATCACAGGTACATATGATATATATATCAACAATGTCATCGGATATTAGTTACAACTGATAAAGTACTTTTCATGCACCTGTTGCATCAGGCGATGGACTAGTTAGCAATTTAGATGACGTAATTTCCTAATCAAGTTAATTATGCATCATGTCTGTTGTTAGTTCTATTACTTGTAAGGATAATGTTTACCGTATTTCATTCTTTCAGCCACATGAAATATAGATGGTCCCATGTTACAAACATATAGGAGATGTTTTCGATAAAAGAAGTTTTTCGATCTTGCATATATAGAACACATTGTTCATGAACATAAAGACATATTTCATTAACAAACAAGTAATAGGAAAACACGTAGTAGACAGCAAGAATGAGATAAACTACACCTAATACTACTCTACTCAGAGATCACGAAATAGATAAACTACTACTAATACTACTCTACTAGGAGCAAACCACGTCCTCCTCCTCTGCCGCTGCCGCCTCCTCCGCCTCCGTCGCCGGTGCCGCCTCCTCCTCCTCCTCCACCGCTGCCGCTGCTGTTGCCGCCTCCGCCTCCACCGCCGCTGCCGCCGCCTCCATAGCCGCGTCCACCTCCGCCTCAAGAGACGCCTCCTGCTCCGCCTCCTCCGTGGCCGCCGCTGCCCAAGCCACCTCATACTCCTCAACCTCCGTCACAGTCCAAAGCTTCCCGACGACGCGGTGCAGAATCATAGGGAGGCCCTCTACCCCAGCAACCTCCGCGGTCGTCTCGTGGTGGGCGTCCAGACGACCGGCCACAGTCATCAACCCGTAGCAGTAGTGGCCCGCGGTGTCCATGCTCGTGTGGATGGGAAGGGTCCCAAGACCCAGACGGCGACACGAGCGATCTGTGTCAGAAAAGACCTTCCGCGCCATTGTATTGAGCGCTAGTGCAAAGCGGCGGCGGACTTGGCATCGGTGGCCACCTTAAGGCGCCGATCGAATTCGTCGATGCGGTCGTTGAGGAGTTTGAGAGTCTGCTCAATCCAACCGGGATGAGGAAGTGCAGGCGCCACGGGTGGAGATGCAGGCGCCGCCATCAGTTCCACCGGCATAGCCGGCAGCGATGGAAACAGAGAAGGAGGTTTAGAGGACGTTGATGGCCTAGAGCGCTTCGGCGCGGGGCTACCCATTTGTGTGGCGACGGAGGTGCAGTGAAAGAGCGAGAGGTGGTCGACGGTGGCGGGGGGAGAAGTTTAGAGGCTAGGATCTAAGGAGTGGTGCGGCGGAAGAGCAAGACGACGGTTAGCCTTTAGAGCGGGTCGTCGTCTAAGCAGGCGTGTCAAGATGATCGGACGCTAGAGGAAACCGCGTTTAATTATGAACCGGTCGGTGGCCTCGGTTTCCTCAAAACTGCGGTTTGCATCCTCTCGGTCCCAAGGGCTCGACGCGTCCCATTGGCTTCAGTGGCAGTTTTTTAGGAGTAAATTTACGCGCGGGTAAAAACAATTTTTCATTATATAAAAAAAATCCGTCCGTACACGCCTAAGCCAACTTCGTGACCGCGCGTCCGTGCCAGCGGACGCCTTGCAGCGAACATGGGCCTAGTCCTGCATGCATTACTTTCATTCGGATTTTTAACTGCATCTGTGCGCAATGCCTTATAACGTCGGTGCACCAACCTCAACTTTCTGTGGTGGGACTAATCCTTCGCACCTGTTCCATATGTTCTTTTCTTCTCTGTCTGTTGTCTAATATTATTTTTGTTCAATGTTCAACATGCATGTGCGACCTCGATCCACAATCATGTTTCATGATGTTATACGTGTGTTTTCTCTTTTTGTTGAAAGATCGTCATGTACTGTTTGAGGTATATATATATATGCATGCATGTTAGTGTTGTTAAACATGACCGAGTTGTTTTAATTCTAGCTATGTCTAACATGCACGGACCGCAAACATGATCAACCAATTACACTACGTAAGAACCCCAAATAGGAGACAATGATGGGCAATAGATCAGATGTCCATCGATCACAAAGTGATGCGAGATGCCCTTAAAGTCATTGTTTGTCTCCTTTAGCTTTGCAATTACAAATCGAGACGAGCTTCAAACCCTAAGATCTTTTGTTTTTGTCCTATTTGCTCGGTTCACTTGTGACAAATTAACACATCACTAAACTTAGAGCACATTCACTTGATTGAAATCCAGAAATTCTAACACACCAGTATTTATTGACACGAATGAACACATATATATTATAAAACACAAGAAATATGTACAAGAACAGAATTGAAGCTAAACATGTACAAGAACTCGTAAAACTACAAAAGAAACATGCACAAGAACTCCTAAAACTACTCTGCCGGCCCCACCTCCTCCGCCCTCTCCCCCAACTTCTCAAACCACGACAAGCGGTCCTCCTCCTCCTCGTCGTCGTCGTGGTGGTGGTCGTCGTCGTCGCCATCGTCATCGTCGTCGTCATGATTGTTGTCGTCGTCGTCATCATTGTCGTCGTCATCCTCCTCCTCGTCGTCGTTGTCATCGTCCTCCTCCTCCCCCTCCTCCTCCTCCTCCTCCTCCTCCTCCTCCTCCTCCTCCTCCGGCGATGATGCAGCAGTAGAGTGGGCCAGCTACTCCGGCTGAGCCGATTGCTCCGGCTGCACCGGTGGCTCCGGCCGCACCAGCGGTGGAACCCCGCCATGACGAAAGTTCCTCTCCGTCGCCGCCACCAGGGCACTACAGCCCTCGGCGCTGAGCTCCTGGGCCATCGTCCCGGACAAGATGTCCAGGCGATCGGCCACACCTGTGAGGGCGTGGAGGTAGTGGCCGGTGGTATCCATTCCCGAAAACTCGGGAAGGGTACCAAGACCCAAGGCGTCCAAGGTCCGAGACGTATTGTTGTATGAGTCTCGCGCCATAATGAGGTGCTGGTCATCGTTCACCCTCTTGGGGGAGCTGCAGCATATCCGCTTGCAGGGTGGCTGCCTCGGCGGGCTAGGAGGCGGAAGGCTGGCCATGGCTGTGGTGGTTCATCGGCGCCGGGCTAGGAGGTGGAACGATGGAAGAAGAAGAAAGGAGTGCAAAAGTTATGTGCTTTTACATAACCGATGACGCGCCTTATATATGGTCTGTGCGTAGTAGACGAGGGAGCAGTTCGTTTCCCGTGCATTGAACTCTTTGCAGACCTCGTGCAGCGCAATTAAACCACTGTGGAAGATGATCTTTAGAGATCCTTCCATCTCTCTTGTATCCATGTGGAACGTCACGCACGCGTCCCTGCATCACGGCTTCTTAACTTCTCCGCAGACCTCGTGCGGCGCTTCAGTTACTTGGCGCACTGGAAAGGCCTGCGGCGAGATCTCCGGCGAGCCCCTCCACGGTGGCGCCGCGCGCGCATCCTCAACGCGAGGAGGAAGAAAGGGTCTGTGATGTTGGTTTTCTTGTTTTGTGATGTTTTTTTCTTGTTTTGTAGTACTCCCTCCGTCCCACAAAGATAGATGTTTTAGCATTTTTTAGACATAATAGTGGAACATGTAAATGACGCATGTACCCTCAACTTTAACTCTCACCATTGGCTGACATCGAGGTGCTAGATACAGGGAACAACGCTGGTTGGAGGAATTTAATGTTAGCTTTAAATAACTACACACTTTACATGTTAAGAAGGCAATCTTTGTGGGACAAACTTACAAGCTCAAAACCTCCATCTTTATGGGACGGAGGGAGTATTGTTTTATGTTAATGAACTCAATGCCATTGTTCCTCTGTTCCATCTATTATTTTGTTTTCTGTCTGTTATTTAATGAACTATCGGTTCTATATATTTGTATTATCTGTTAATGAACGATCGTCGCGTACGTGCGTTTTCTTGTTGTCAAAGTTGGATTTGATAGGATCATCCATGTTTTTGTATACTGGATCTTGATCCATGATAGTTGATGTTTTATTGGATGTACTGGACGTTCAAAAAGTTTTAGTTTCGTAGGTTGGATTGGACCATCCATGTTGATATTTCATATGATAATATTTATTTACATATTAATTCTTTATTTTACTAATGTATATTAATAATATACAAATAATATATATGACGGTCGTTTTTTCAACAAAAAGAGAAAATACTTGTATAACACCATCAATTTAACATGATCGTGGATCGAGGTCTTGCACATGCACGTTACACATAGAACACAAATATGGAGTACGTAGTTCATTAGACAACAGACAGAGAAGAAAATAACATATGGAACAGACGAACAACATTGAGTTCAGTAACATAGAACGTTACAAAACAAGAGAAATGTCATCATGAAACAAGAAAATTAACATCACAAATCCTCATCAACAAGTGATCAGTCATGCATGAAACATGATGGAGACCTCGCTGGCTCTCTTTCAAAATCATGCATGCATGTCCGTCCTCATACATGATCACGACAAAGCATTAATGCTCGGATAGTCGAACGTGTGGCGTACACGTGTCAATTTTCTCTTATGCCGATGGGACGCGTCGAGCAGTCGAGACCGAGAGGATGCAAACTGCGGTTTGGAGTAAACCGGGGCCACCGACCAAGTCATAAGCGCGGTTTCCTCTAGTGTCCGATCATCTCCACACGCCCGCTTATACATATGTTTTCTCTTTTTGTTGAAAGATCGTCTTGTTTGAGGTATGCATGTTAATTTTGTCAAACGTGACTGAGGTCTTTTCTATGTCTAACTTGCATGCACCCCAAACATGTTCAACCAATTAATATGTGTTTAATTTCTCGTTTTGATGATGGATATTGTCAGAGTATGAGGCCTTGCCGATGTATGCTACGCCCAAAACATGCATGAGCAAGGAGCCTACAACTCTAGACGATATCCAACTTCAAAAAGAGGAATTAGTACACATCGAAAAGTGGAATTAGTGCAACTCTAGCTAGCTCAGTTCCTCTCTTCTCTTTCGCATTTTCTGCCCCACTCGCGCGCCGCCGACCTCACCTTGGAACTGGAATGATAGCTTGTCAACTAGGCAAGGATTGATCGGGAGTCCTTTAGCAAAGTTGTTCACAACTTGCTTGCACACCTTCTCAACCTTTTGTTTCGGTGTTTCCTCAACCGGCTGGGCGGTATTTCGCAGTTTCCCGATGACCGTGGGTGAAGTTGACGAGACCCGCCCCTACTCCACCGTCGACAAGCCGGAGGAAGCCTCTACAGGCCCCGACTTCAATAAGGGAAATGTGTGTTATGGCGCCTTAAGCATGCTCACCATGGTTCAATCCATGCCATGCCTTGTAGCGTCTTTATTGCCAGTTTCCCCGATGATAGTTCATACCTATGTCTCTAGGTCATGGATTTAATTCATTTTATACATCTAATAATTCTTGACCATAGTTAGGGGATAGTTTACCTATCTCCTTGCGAACACTCCGGATCGAAAAGATTTGAAAACCATCAACGAGTGATGACTGATCGAGATAGCCGAGTTTTGGTCGCCGCCTGTGAGAAAGCCTCGATTCACCGTCGAGCTCCTAGTTTCCAGCCATTTTTCTCCTTAATTTACTAGTCCTGGTTCATGATCCTCAAGGCACAAGAAAGCTTTTGGAGGAGAAACCAAGTCATTTGAGCTAGAGATAAGGGAGTTCTACCCTGCCGGAGCTGTGGCCACCGCCTCCGCCATCGCACTGCCGTTTCTAGCTGTCGGCAAGCCCCGGGGGCAACACCGACGTGCTCTGCGTGGTGAAAAACCCCCAAGCGGCAGGATTGGCGAAGCTTGGCGCACTGGAAAGGCCAGCGATGAGATCTCCGGCGAGCCCCGCCACGGCGGTGCCGCGCGCGCACCCTCAGCGTGAGTAGGAAGAAAGGTTCTGTGATGTTGGTTTTCTTGTTTTGTGATGTTGTTTTTATTGTTTTGTAGTATTGTTTAATGTTAATAAACTCAATGTTATTGTTCCTCTATTCCATCTGTTATTTTGTTTTCTGTCTGTTATTTAGTGAACTATCAGTTCTATATATTTGTATTATCTGTTAATGAACGACCATTGCGTACGTGCGTTTTTTTGTTGTCAAAGTTGGATTCGATAGGATCATCCATGTTTTTGTATACTGGATCTCGATCCATGCTAGTTGATGTTTCATTGGATGTACTGGACGATCAAAAAGTTTTTGTTTCGTAGGTTGGATTGGACCATCCATGTTGATATTTCATATGATAATATTTATTTATATATTAATTCTTTATTTTACTAATGTATATTAATTAATAATATACAAATAATAAACATGACGATCGTTTTTTCAACAAAAAGAGAAACACTTGTATAACACCATCAATTTGACATGATCGTGGATCGAGGTCTTGCACATGCATGTTACACATAGAACACAAATACGGAGTACGTAGTTCATTAGACAATAGACAGAGAAGAAAATAACATATGGAATAGACGAACAACATTAAGTTCAGTAACATAGAACATTACAAACAAGAGAAATGTCATAATGAAACAAGAAAATCAACATCAAAAATCCTCATCAACAAGTGATCAATCATGCATGAACATGATGGAGACCTGCTGGCTCTCTTTCAAAAGAATGCATGCATGTCCGGCCATCATACATGATCACAACAAAGCATTAATGCTCGGATAGTCGGACGTGTGTCGTACACGTGTTAATTTTCTCTTATGCCGATGGGACGCGTCGAGCCGTTGGGACCGAGAGGATGCAAACCGCGGTTTGGAGTAAACCGGGGCCACCGACCAGTTCATAAGCGCGGTTTCCTCTAGCATCCGATCATCTCCACAAGCCCGCTTATACGTGTGTTTTCTCTTTTTGTTGAAAGATCGTCTTGTTTGAGGTATGCATGTTAATTTTGTCAAACGTGACTGAGGTCTTTTCTATATCTAACTTGCATGCACCTCAAACAGTTCAACCAATTAATACGTGTTTAATTTCTCATTTTGATGATGGGTATCGTCAGAGTATGAGGTCTTGCCGATGTATGCTACACCCGAAACATGCATGATCAAGGAGCCTACAACTCTAGACGATATCCAACTTCAAAAAGAGGAATTAGTACACATCAAAAAGAGGAATTAGTACAACTATAGCTAGCTCGGTTCCTCTCTTCTCTTTCGCGTTTTCTGCCCCGCTCGCGCGCCGCCGACCTCACCTTGGAACTCCAATGATAGCTTGCCAACTAGGCAAGGATCGATCGGGAGTCCTTTAGCAAAGTTGTTCACAACTTGCTTGCGCACCTTCTCAACCTTTTGTTTTGGTGTTTCCTCAACCGGTTGGGCGGTATTTTGCAGTTTCCCGACGATCGCGGGTGAAGCTGCCGAGACCCACCCCTACTCCACCGTCGACAAGCCGGAGGAATCCTCTACAGGCCCCGACTTCTATAAGGGAAAGGTGTGTTATCGCGCCTTAAGCATGCTCACTAAGTTTCAAGCCATGCCATGCCTTGTAGCGTCTTTATTGGTAGTTTCCCCAATGATAGTTCATACCTATGTCACTAGGTCATGGATTTAATTCATTTTATACATCTAATAATTCTTTACCATAGTTAGGGGATAGTTTACCTATCTCCCTGCAAACACTCTATATCGAAAAGATTTGAAAACCATCGACGAGTGATGACCGATCGAGATAGCTGAGTTTTGGTTGCCGCCTGTGAGAAAGCCGCGATTCACCGTTGAGCTCCTAGTTTCCAGTCGTTTTTCTCCTTTCCTAGTCCTGGTGCATGATCCTCAAGGCACAAGAAAGCTTTTGGAGGAGAAACCAAGTCGTTTGAGCTAGAGATAAGGGAGTTCCACCCTGCCGAAGCTGTGGCCACCGCCGCCGCCATTGCACTGCCGTTTCCAGCCGTCGGCAAGCCCCGAGGGCCACACCGGCGTGCTCCGCATGGTGAAAAACCCCCAAGCGGCAATATTGGTGAAGCTTGGCGCACTGGAAAGGCCAGCGGTAAGATCTCCGGTGAGCCCCGCCACCGCGGCGCCGCGCGCGCGCCTTCAGCGCGAGGAGGAAGAAAGGGTCTCTGATGTTGGTTTTCTTGTTTCGTGATGTTGTTTTTCTTGTTTTGTAGTATTGTTTTATGTTAATGAACTCAATGTCATTGTTCCTCTGTTCTATCTGTTATTTTGTTTTCTATTTGTTATTTAATGAACTATCAGTTCTATATATTTATATTATCTGTTAATGAACGACCGTCGCTTACGTGCGTTTTTTTTGTTGTCAAAGTTGGATTCTATAGGATCATCCATGTTTTTGTATACTCGATCTCGATCCATGCTAGTTGATGTTTCATTGGATGTACTGGACGATCAAAAAGTTTTTGTTTCGTAGGTTGGATTGGACCATCCATGTTGATATTTCATATGATAATATTTATTTATAAATTAATTCTTTATTTTACTAATGTATATTAATTAATAATATACAAATAATAAACATGACGATTGTTTTTCAACAAAAAGAGAAAACACTTGTATAACACCATCAATTTAACATGATCGTGGATCGAGGTCTTGCACATGCATGTTACACATAGAACACAAATACGGAGTACATAGTTCATTAGACAATAGACAGAGAAGAAAATAACATATGGAATAGACGAACAACATTGAGTTCAGTAACATAGAACATTACAAAACAAGAGAAATGTCATAATGAAACAAGAAAATCAACATCACAAATCCTCATCAACAAGTGATCAATCATGCATGAAACATGATGGAGACCTCGCTGGCTCTCTTTCAAAAGCATGCATGCATGTCCGACCATCATACATGATCACGACAAAGCATTAATGCTCGGATAGTCGGACGTGTGGCGTACACGTGTTAATTTTCTCTTATGTCGATGGGACGCGTCGAGCCGTTGGGACCGAGAGGATGCAAACCGCGGTTTGGAGTAAACCGGGGCCACCGACCAGTTCATAAGCGCGGTTTCCTCTAGCATCCGATCATCTCCACACACCCGCTTATACGTGCGTTTTCTCTTTTTGTTGAAAGATCGTCTTGTTTGAGGTATGCATGTTAATTTTGTCAAATGTGACTAAGGTCTTTTCTATGTCTAACTTGCATGCACCCCAAACATGTTCAACCAATTAATACGTGTTTAATTTCTCATTTTGATGATGGGTATCGTCAGAGTATGAGGTCTTGCCGATGTATGCTACGCCCCAAACATGCATGATCAAGGAGCTTACAACTCTAGACGATATCCAACTTCAAAAAGAGGAGTTAGTACACATCAAAAAGAGGAATTAGTACAACTATAGATAGCTCGGTTCCTCTCTTCTCTTTCGCGTATTCTGCCCCGCTCGCGCGCCACCGACCTCACCTTGGAACTCCAATGATAGCTTGCCAACTAGGCAAGGATCTATTGGGAGTCCTTTAGCAAAGTTGTTCACAACTTGCTTGCGCACCTTCTCAACCTTTTGTTTCGGTGTTTCCTCAACCGGTTGGGCGGTATTTCGCAGTTTCCCGACGATCGCGGGTGAAGCTGCCAAGACCCACCCCTACTCCACCGTCGACAAGCCCGAGGAATCCTCTACAGGCCCCGACTTCTATAAGGGAAAGGTGTGTTATCGCGCCTTAAGCATGCTCACCAAGTTTCAAGCCATGCCATGCCTTGTAGCGTCTTTATTGCTAGTTTCCCCAATGATAGTTCATACCTATGTCTCTAGGTCATGGATTTAATTCATTTTATACATCTAATAATTCTTTACCATAGTTAGGGGATAGTTTACCTATCTCCCTGCGAACACTCTGGATCGAAAAGATTTGAAAACCATCGACGAGTGATGACCGATCGAGATAGCTGAGTTTTGGTTGCCGACTGTGAGAAAGCCACGATTCACCATCGAGCTCCTAGTTTCCAGCCGTTTTTCTCCTTTCCTAGTCCTGGTTCATGATCCTCAAGGCACAAGAAAGCTTTTGGAGGAGAAACCAAGTCGTTTGAGCTAGAGATAAGGGAGTTCCACCCTGCCGGAGATGTGGCCACCGCCGCTGCCATCGCACTGCCGTTTCCAGCCGTCGGCAAGCCCCGGGGGCCACACCGACGTGCTCCGCATGGTAAAAAACCCCCAAGCGGCAAGATTGGCGAAGCTTGGCACAATGGAAAGGCCAGCGGCAAGATCTCCGGCGAGCCCCGCCACGTCGGCACCGCGCGCACGCCCTCAGCACGAGGAGGAAGAAAGGGTCTGTGATGTATGTTTTCTTGTTTCGTGATATTGTTTTTCTTGTTTTGTAGTATTGTTTTGTGTTAATGAACTCAATGTCATTGTTCCTCTGTTCCATCTATTATTTTGTTTTCAGTCTGTTATTTAATGAACTATCGGTTCTATATATTTGTATTCTCTGTTAATGAACGACCGCCACATACGTGCATTTTTTGTTGTCAAAGTTGGATTCGATAGGATCATACATGTTTTTGTATACTGGATCTCGATCCATGCTAGTTGATGTTTCATTCGATGTACTGGATGATCAAAAAGTTTTTGTTTCGTAGCTTGGATTGGACCATCCATGTTGATATTTCATATGATAATATTTATTTATATATTAATTCTTTATTTTACTATTGTATATTAATAATATACAAATAATAAATATGACGATCGTTTTTTCAACAAAAAGAGAAAATACTTGTATAACACCATCAATTTAACATGATCGTGGATGGAGGTCTTGCACATCCATGTTACACATAGAACACAAATACGGAGTACGTAGTTCATTAGACAACGGACAGAGAAGAAAATAACATATGGAATAGACGAACAACATTGAGTTCAGTAACATAGAACATTACAAAACAAGAGAAATGTCATCATGAAACAAGAAAATCAACATCACAAATCCTCATCAACAAGTGATCAATCATGCATGAAACATGATGGAGACCTCGCTGACTCTCTTTCAAAAGCATGAATGCATGTCCTGCCATCATACATGATCACGACAAAGCATTAATGCTCGAATAGTCGGATGTGTGGCGTACACATGTTAATTTTCTCTTATGCCGATGGGACGCGTCGAGCCATTGGGACCGAGAGGATGCAAACCGCAGTTTGGAGTAAACCGGGGCCACCGACCAGTTCATAAGCGCGGTTTCCTCTAGCGTCCGATCATCTCCACACGCCCGCTTATACGTGTGTTTTCTCTTTTTGTTGAAAGATCGTCTTGTTTGAGGTATTCATGTTAATTTGGTCAAACGTGACTGAGTTCTTTTCTATGTCTAACTTGCATGCACCCCAAACATGTTCAACCAATTAATACGTGTTTAATTTCTCGTTTTGATGATGGATATCATCAGAGTATGAGGCCTTGCCGATGTATGCTACGCCTCAAACATGCATGATCAAGGAGCCTACAACTCTAGACAATATCCAACATCAAAAAGTTGAATTAGTACACATCAAAAAGAGGAATTAGTACAACTCTAGCTAGCTCAGTTCCTCTCTTCTCTTTCGCGTTTTCTGCCCCACTCGCGTGCCGCTGACCTGACCTTGGAACTCAAATGATAGCCTGCCAACTAGGCAAGGATCGATCGGGAGTCCTTTTGCAAAGTAGTTCACAATTCGCTTGTGCACCTTCTCAACCTTTTGTTTCGATGTTTCCTCAACCGGTTGGGCGGTATTTCACAGTTTCCCGACGACCGCGGGTGAAGCTGCCGAGACCCGCCCCTACTCCATCGTCGACAAGCCGGAGGAAGCCTCTATAGGCCCCGACTTCAATAAGGGAAAGGTGTGTTATCGCGCCTTAAGTATGCTCACCAAGTTTCAATCCATGCCATGCCTTGCAGCGTCTTTATTGCCAGTTTCCCCAATGATAGTTCATACCTATGTCTCTAGGTCATGGATTTAATTCATTTTATACATCTAATAATTCTTGACCATAGTTAGGGGATAGTTTACCTATCTCCCTGCGAACACTCCGGATCTAAAAGATTTGAAAACCATCGACGAGTGATGACCGATCGAGATAGCTGAGTTTTGGTCGCCGCCTGTGAGAAAGCCGCGATTCACCGTCGAGCTCCTAGTTTCCGGTCGTTTTTCTCCTTAATTTCCTAGTTCTGGTTCATGATCCTCAAGGCACAAGAAAGCTTTTCTAGCAGAAACCAAGTCGTTTGAGCTAGAGATAAGGGAGTTCTACCCTGCCGGAGCTGTGGCCACGTGCGTTTTTTTTTGTTGTCAAAGTTGGATTCGATAGGGTCATCCATGTTTTTGTATACTGGATCTCGATCCATGCTAGTTGATGTTTCAGTGGATGTACTAGACGATCAAAAACTTTTTGTTTCGTAGGTTGGATTGGACCATCCATGTTGATATTTTATATGATAATATTTATTTATATATTAATTCTTTATTTTACTAATGTATATTAATTAATAATATACAAATAATAAACATGACGATCGTTTTTTCAACAAAAAGAGAAAACACTTGTATAACACCATCAATTTAACATGATCGTGGATAGAACAACATTGAGTTCAGTAACATAGAACATTACAAAACAAGAGAAATGTCATCATGAAACAAGAAAGTCAACATCACAAATCCTCATCAACAAGTGATCAATCATGCATGAAACATGATGGAGACCTCGCTGGCTCTCTTTCAAAAGCATGCATGCATGTCCGGCCATCATACATGATCACGACAAAGCATTAATGCTCGGATAGTCGGACGTGTGGCATACACGTGTTAATTTTCTCTTATGTCGATGGGACGCGTCGAGCTGTTGGGACCGAGAGGATGCAAACCGCGGTTTGGAGTAAACCACGGCCACCGACCAGTTCATAAGCGCGGTTTCCTCTAGCGTCTGATCATCTCCACACACCCGCTTATACGTGTGTTTTCTCTTTTTGTTGAAGAGTGTTATGTTAATTAATCGCGGTTTCCTCTAGCGTCCGATCATCTCCACATGCCTGCTATTAGATGACGACCTGCTATAAAGGCTCACCGTTCTCTTGCTTCTCCGCTGCACCGCTCCTTAGATCCTAGCCTCCAAAATTCTCACCCCACCACCGTCGACCACCTCTCACTCTTTCTCTACACCTCCGTCGCCACACAAATGGGTAGCCTCGCGCTGAAGCGCTCTAGGCCATCGACGTCCTCCGAACCTCCTTCTCCATTTCCATCACCGCCGGCAATGCCGGTGGAACTGATGGTGGTGCCCGCGTCTCCTCAGCCCAACTGGTTATAGGAGACTGTCCGCCTCTTTACCGCCTGCATCGACGAATTAACATGCCGAATTAAAGATGTCAAAGACGATGTGTCCTCCGCCGTCGAACATGCAAGAGCGTTGGACATAATGTCGGGGGATGTATTTAACAATACATCTCTCATCTGTCGCCGTCTGGGTCTTGGGAGGCTTCCCCAGCTCCCCAGCATGGACTCCGCCGGCTACTACTTGTTCGGGTTAAGCTTTGTTGCCGCTCGTCTCGATGCCCTCCATGAGACGATCGTAGAGGTTGCTGGGGTACAGGGCCGCTAGAAGATTCTGCAGAGTGTTGCCTGTAAGCTCGGTGTGGAGACAGAAGAGGAGTGGTCGCCGCTGTCGGAGGCGGAGGCAGAGCCGCCAAAGGATGCGTCCGCCGCGGCGCGCGCGGCAGCGGAGGTGGACGAGGCCTCCGAGTAGAATAGGATTAGGAGTAGTTTTGTTTTTGTTTCTACGTGTTTTTCGTCCATGTTTTCTTTACTCTTGTTTGTAATATATGTGTTGGTAGTATGTTAATGTAATATGTCTTTTATGTTCATGAACATTGTGTCTGATGTATTATCGAAAAATTCTCCTTTTATCGAAAAACATCTTCTTTAACGACACCAAGTTTTAACCTTTAACCCACTTCGTGCGTGAATCAAAAAACATCTCCAGTCGTGATGTTTTGTTTCTCTTGTTTTTTTTTTGATATTTTTTCTTTTCACGTTTTGTCATGTCTTTTTCCTGCAAAAATCTGAACAGTCGCGAGACTCGCGATGTTATTATTGCACAGACTGGAACAGGCCGGAAGTTACCCCTATACGCGGTGTCATCATTACAATGTCACGGCATCCCCTGCAATACTGCAGGTGCAGTAGCAGGGGCTGACACATGGGTCCTATGAGGTGTGGGGCCCACATGTTAGCCCCTACTACTGGACCTGTAGTACTACAGGGGATGTGCGGCGGTTCCATGTTGTTTCACTTTATAATATAGGAGTACTTCGGAGACTCCCAAGAAACCGCAACCTCCAAATACTAGTAGTACACCCTTTGTTTCTCTCAGGCAGATTTGTTTCTTCGCCGCTCGTCGCTCATTAATGGCAATCTTCTCCATCGACCCCCATGGGTTTTGTCCGCGGCTGATGATCCCAGAAGATGGTGGTCCTCTGAGAAGGACCAGAAGCGTGTGCCACATATCTGGCGAAATCGCGAAGAAAAATGAGGAATATGCGGTTGCGGTCATGAAAGTGCATCTAGGACACTCTTTTGGGTTTTGGATGATTTATGACAAGCAATTGGGATCCTAACCTATTTGTTGAGATGAGTGCAGGCCTATGATAGGAAAATGAGCAAAATACCAAAAAGAAGGAAGGATGAGGAGCAAAATGGAGATGAGCTCAAGGAAGAAAAGAAATAGATTATTGTGTATGGAGTGTGTTAAGGGAACTCACCCCAAGAGCTCAATCAAAATTAAACACACACATTGCACAAAGTTACACAGGTCCGGACTAGTCCGATCACAACCGGACTAGCACGATAACCTTTCTGCACCAGATGGGACAAGTCCGATATCTGTCGGACTAGTTCGATATTCTTCTGACTAGAATCAGACTAGTCCTCCTCAGTACGGACTAGTCCTCAAAACACTTCACAAGTCACACAAAATCGGACAAGTCCGATCACAACCGGACTAGTCCGATATTCCTTCTGATCCATACCGGACAAGTCCGATATTTGTACGGACTAGTCCGAAAAACCCTCTAATCTACATCGGACAAGTCCTCCAAGTGCGGACTTGTCATCTAACTCACTTAGGGTTTCACATGTACGGACAGGTCTGATGGATATTGGACTAGTCCGAAGATTTCCAGTAGGAAAATCGGACAAGTCCGTTTTGAGCCGGACTAGTTCGATATTTTGGGGTACCTAGGGTTTGCTACACACAGCACACCGGACTAGTCCGGTGACCACCACGGACTAGTCCGAACTTTCCAAACCCTAACGGTCACATTTAGAAACCCCATATAAATAGAGGTGCATAGCCTTCTTTTGCTCTCTCTCGAACCCTAGCGCCGTCACACCTCTGAAGAGCCTCAAAAACTACATCTCTCCACAAAATTAAGTGCAACAATGATCACTCCTTTGAGGATTCATTCTAGATCATTGGAGAGACACTTGGAATATCACATTGAGCTCTTGGTTTGATTCTCTAACACACTCTTGTGTTTTAATTGTAATCCTTTGAGTGTGTTTTCGGTGGAAATTTGTGTTGTAATCTAAGGGAGCTCTCAACGTGTGAGAAGGCCCCCTGAATCCGGTTATTCACCCCTTTGTGGTTAGTGGAAGAGGATTGGCCTTCATGGCGATCCAACGAGGGTAGGGTTGGAGAAGACCCGATCCTTTTGTTGACTCCTCAATGTGGATGTAGGTTGCCTTTTGTGGTAGCCGAGCCACGCAATAAATCCTTGTGTTTTGTTTTGGTGCTCATCATTCTAATTCATCAATATAATCTAGGGTTTCATAATCATTACTCATCTTAAGTTCAATTGTTAAACATAAGAATTAACTGTGATATAATCTAGTATATAACTGTGAAATCTTTATTTGGTTCTATTTTTCCGCTGCACACATAAAATACTCAACCTAATCGATCTAGCTTAATCAACTTAGTCCGTGAACACCGGACTAGTCCGCACTTTACCGGACTAGTCCGATATCTCTGGTATTGAGCTTGTTGTTGAGTGTTGCAGGACCGACAACTTTCAAAAAGGCCTATTCACCCACCCCCCCCCCCCCCCCCCCTAGGCCCACATTCAATTGGTATCAACGCTAGGTTCTTCAAGAAAGAGTCTAACCACTCGAAGAGATCATGTCGGACATGAAGGACACCCACAAAATCAACAACCAAGAGGAGATTAACAATGACAAGACCCAAAAAGTGGAGAAGTACCTCGAAGCCATTCAAGACTTCGAGGATGACGATGAGGAGACGCTGGAGCTAAACGCGCTCCTCAGAAAGAAGGCACTTTCCAAAGGGAAAGTGATAGTTGAAGAGAAGAAGAAGGGGAGTAGTCACACCGACTACTCCTGATATCCTTTGAACTATGATCATCTAAATTCCAATAATAATCAATACTTATCTATCCCACATGGAAAATCCCCACACTTAGATGGAAGTGATTACTCAATGTGGAGGCAAAATATGAAAATGCATTTGATTTCCCTCAACCCAAGTCTATGGAATGTTGTATGCACAGGGATAGATATTTCGGACGACGACGAAGAGCTCACCCCAAGCCAAGAGCAGGCCATTCATAGAAATGCACATGCCGCAGCTGTAATCACCTCCTCACTCAGTCGGGACGAGTTCACCAAGGTGGATGGTCTCAAAATTGCTAAGGAGATATGGGATACACTACAAACTGCACATGAAGGTGACCGACATGTGCGTGAAGCAAAGATTGAGATGATCGAAGGCGAACTAGGAAGATTCGCAATTGAGGAAGACGAGTCACCCCAAGATATGTACAATCGATTGAAGACACTTGTCAACAAAGTTCGATCATACGGGAGCAAGAAGTGGAATGACCACGAGGTGTTAAAGCTCATCCTTAGAGCTTTTATGCCTCGCAATGTCACGCTATGCTCCATGATTAGAGAAAGCCCCGGATACAAAAGGATGATTCTGGATGAATTGCTTGGAAAAATCATCAACTTTGAGATGATGGAAAGACAAGCAAAGGACGTCAAGGAAATTGTCGATCTCACCTCGGCTAAGAAGAAAGGGGTTTCTCTAAAGTCCACCCTCAAGCCTCTATCCAAAGAAGCAAGGAAGCACAACTAGAGGAAGACAGTGACGACGAAAGCAGTGAGCTAGATGAAGAGGACATGATATTGTTCATGAAAAAGTTCAAGAGAATAATGAAGAAAAGACAAGGAACAAAATCAAGTGAGGGAAAGTATAAGGAAAGAGCGAAACCAAAGTTGAGGCAGGCATGCTACAATTGTGGTGAGTATAACCACTTTATATTTGATTGCCCATATGAGGAGAACAAGAAGAAGACCAAAGAATCCAAGCCTCAACCTAAGAAATTCTTCAAGAAGAAGAAACAAGCCGAACAAGCGCACATTGGGAAGGAGTGGGACTCAAACGATGAGTCCTCATCATCCGAAGAAGAAGAGATGGCTAGCGTAGCCATCGAGAGCACGTCCAAAAAATCTACACTCTTCTCTGCACTCGGCGCAAGGAAGGGAAATGGCACTTGCCTTATGGCAAAGGAAGGTAAACGCAAGGTGATCATCAAAACCCCTTCCGTGCATTCATACTCTAGTGATGATGAAATAATTAGTGATGATGAAGACATGCTTAGTGGACTAGATAGGAAAGCTGAAACAAAAATGAAATTTTTACTTGATCAACTTGTTGAGAAGGAGAGGTTGATTCATCGTCAACAGGACATGATTATCTCCCAAAAGGAGGAGTATGTCGAACTTGACAAACTTCTAGAACTTGAAAAGGAGAAAAACAATTCACTAGAGCTTGAGTTAGCTTCAAGCAAGAAAGCTTGCTTGGAGTTAACTGACTCAAATGTTGCAATCAAGGACCAACTTGCTGACTTGATCAAGGTTAACAAGATCCTTGAAGTGCAAGTTGAGTAACTCAAGCTGAGTGAACCTTCCTCCTCCTCAAGTTCACCTTCTCAATCCACTAAAACTGATTTTGCTCATATGTGCACATGTAGTAAAATGGACACCAGTTTGAAGGAGAGGTCAACCTCCACAAAGGATAAAAATCCTACCCAATGTCGCATATTTGACAAGGAGAAGATCAACTATGCACGTAGTGCATACTTGGTCCAAAGACCTCCAAATGTCAAGTATGGCATTGGTTACTCTTATGATGAAAAAAAACATGCTGGAAGTCATAAGAATAACAAGGGGAGGATTTCCTTTGTGAAGGAATGACCCTCTCAAACTCATAAGTCGAAGGGTAAAAACCTGAACTCACACACACACCGGACTAGTCTGGTGAGTGTCCGGACAAGTCCAGTCCTCCGGACAAGTCCTGCCTTCCAGACTAGCCCTGTATACAAACAACAACAATTACTCTTTAGAACCTTTGATGCCTCCTATGTGTTAATGAGAAATAATTTTGGCAAGGTTTATGCTAATTATGTTGGGCCACGCCATGGGAACACCAAATCTCATGCGTGGGTGCCCAAATGCATTGTAACTAACCTTCAAGGACCCAAGCAAGCTTGGGTACCTAAAACCAAAGCATAATTTGTTTTTGCAGGCCTATTCCTCTGGTGGATCCAAATGGGTGCTAGACAGTGGCTGCACCAACCATATGACCGGAGAAAGAAGGATGTTCGTGGAATATGAAGAGAATGAGTACCCAAACGAAGGCATATACTTTGGAGATAATAGTCAAGGAAGGGTGCTCGGTACCTGTAAAATCGCAATATCTTCTACACACACACTTTCTCATGTTTTACATGTTGAATCCTTAGATTATAACCTGTTGTCCATATCTCAGCTATGTGACAAAGGTTATAATTGCTTGTTCACTAACGAGGGTGTCACCGTCTCTAGGAGGAGTGATGGTTCCATTGCATTCAAGGGTATGTTGAAGGGAAAGCTTTA
Organism: Tuctoria greenei; assembly: GCA_036927565.1. Taxonomy (NCBI): domain Eukaryota; kingdom Viridiplantae; phylum Streptophyta; class Magnoliopsida; order Poales; family Poaceae; genus Tuctoria; species Tuctoria greenei. Next base: position 106,756,546 of record JAYESD010000004.1, on the reverse strand, counting down.
CCTCGTTGACTTCAACAAGGATAAAGCCGAACTTGACACATGCTTGATTGCAAAGACCAACATGGGTTGGCTGTGGCATAGACGGCTAGCGCATGTTGGTATGAGGAATCTTCAAAAACTCCTCAAGGGTGATCACATCCGCGGTTTGATGGATGTTGTTTTTGAGAAAGACAGGCCTTATAGCGCGTGCCAAGCTGGGAAGCAAGTTGGAGCACCTCATCCCGCAAAGAATTTCATGACTACAACAAGACCGCTCGAACTGCTTCACATGGACTTGTTTGGTCCAATTGCTTACATAAGCATCAGCGGTAACAAATATAGTTTAGTTATTATTGATGACTTTTCTCGCTTCACTTGGGTTTTCTTTTTGCACGATAAGTCAGAAACACAAGGAACACTCAAGAAGTTCTTCAAACGAGCTCAAAAAGAATTCTCATTGACAATCAAGAGTATTCGAAGTGACAATGGCACGGAGTTCAATAACACACAAGTGGAGGAGTACCTTGATGAAGAAGGTATCAAGCATGAATTTTTAGCTCCATACTCGCCACAACAAAATGGAGTTGCCGAAAGAAAGAACCGAACACTCATAGAGATGGCAAGAACAATGCTCGATGAGTACAAGACCACGGATCAATTTTGGGCGGAAGCGATTAACACCGCTTGCCACGCCGTAAATCGACTTTATCTTCATCGACACCTCAAGAAGAGATCCTATGAGCTACTCACCGGTAACAAACCAAATATCTCATATTTTCGAGTCTTCGGTTCTCCATGTTATATCCCGAACAAGAAGCCTAGGACTTCAAAGTTCGCTTCGAAGTCCGATGAAGGTTTCTTTCTTGGTTATGATTCGAACACTTACGCCTATCGTGTTTTCAACAAGGCCTCCGGACTTGTTGAAATAGCACGTGTTGTAGTGTTCGATGAGACTAATAGCTCCCAAAAGGAGCAATTGGATCCATGTGGATTAGGTAAAGAAGAAGCTCCTTGTCAACCATTGAAAAGAATGGCTCTGGGTGAAGAGCCACCTCCACACGTACATGAGGAAAATGAACCACAGGAGGAGATCAACGATCAAGGGGGAGTTTTAGCACAAGATCAACCACAAGAATACGAAGATGATAAACAAGTCAACAAAGGAAACTACTTAGGGGGAGAAGCAGACAATCATGAAGACACAACTCCTCAAGTGCCACACCCAAGAGTACACCAATGCGTCCAAAGGGATCACCCAATCGACAATATCATCGGTGACATCCAAAAGGGAGTAACCACTAGATCTCGCATAGCTAACTTTTGTGAGCATTATTCGTTTGTATCCTTTTTGGAACCACGCAGGGTTGAAGATGCATTGAAAGATCCAGACTGGGTGATGGCGATGCAAGAAGAATTGAACAACTTCAATCGGAACGAAGTATGGGAACTTGTGGCAAGAACCAATGCAAACATCGTTGGCACCAAATGGGTCTTCCGCAACAAACAAGACAAACACGAGGTGGTGACAAGGAACAAGACACGACTTGTGGCCAAAGGTTATTCACAAGTCGAAGGTTTGGATTTCGATTAGACTTTTGCTCCAGTAGCTAGGCTTGAATCCATTAGAATATTACTTGCATATGCTACTCACCATGATTTCAAGCTGTGTCAAATGGATGTGAAAAGTGCCTTCCTCAACGGACCAATCAAGGAAGAGGTGTACGTGGAGCAACCACCCGGGTTTGAAGACGAAGAGTTCCCCAACCACGTATTCAAATTGCGTAAGGCTCTCTACGGCCTCAAACAGGCTCCTAAAGCTTGGTATGAGTGTCTTAGAGATTTCTTAATTGAGAATGGTTTTCAAATTGGCAAAGTAAACTTTACTCTATTTACAAAGAATTTAGACAATGATCTTTTTATTTGTCAAATTTATGTTGATGATATAATCTTTGGGTAAACTAATCAATCGTTTTGTGAGGAATTTAGCAAAATCATGACAGACATGATTGAAATGTCAATGATGGGAGAATTAAAGTACTTCTTGGGATTCCAAGTGCGGCAACAAAAGGAAGGGACATTCATAAGCCAAACCAAGTACACGCAGGACGTACTTAAGAAGTTTGGCATGGACAAGGCAAAGCCCATAAAGACCCCCATGGTGACAAATGGCCACTTGGATCTCAATGAAGATGGACCTAGCGTCGACCAAAAGGTATATCGCTCCATGATAGTATCTCTACACTATTTATGTGCATCTAGGCCAGACATTATGTTGAGTGTATGTTTGTGTGCAAGATTTCAAGCCAACCCTAAGGAATGTCACTTGACAGCTGTAAAAAGGATCTTGAGATATTTAGTTCATACACCCAACCTTGGTCTTTGGTACCCAAAAGGCTCAAAATTCAATCTCATTGGATACTCCGATGCAGATTATGCCGGGTGCAAAGTAGATAGAAAAAGCACCTCCGGCACATGCCAATTCCTAGGGAGATGCTTAGTTTCTTGGTCCTCCAAGAAACAAAATTCCATTGCCTTATCCACAGCCGAAGCGGAGTATGTTGCAGCCGGGAGCTGTTGTGCACAACTCCTTTGGATGCGACAAAATCTAAGGGATTAAGGTTAAATATGAACCGTATTCCACTCCTTTGTGGCAACGAGAGTGCCATTAAAATTTCCCACAACCTAGTTGAGCACTCCAGAACTAACATAGACATAAGACACCACTTTTTGAGAGATCATGCCATGAAAAGAAAAAATAGCCATCTCACATGTCAATACCCAAAAACAATTGGCCGACATATTCACCAAGCCACTTGATGAAAAACGCTTTTGCGAACTCCGAAATGAACTAAATATCCTTGATGCTCGGAGTGTGGATTGAAAAGTTGCATACCTGTATGAAGTCTTCAAAGTATATTGATTGAATTGTGAAAATCACTCTCTCTCAATTTTTCTCGAAAAACTATGTCAATTACTAGATCTTAGTGAATTATGATCATTGCTTGATTGTTGTATGCTTACTGGTCATATTCATCAAGATCATTTGATTTAATTTGCCTCCCTATTCTCTATTTATGAACCTTCAAATATATATGAATGGGCTATGCAAACTTCTCCTGGTGATCATGGACTAGTCCGTGGTTACCCAGACTAGTCTGCACGTGCAGACCAGTCCGCTGAGTGCCGGTTAGGCCGGACTAGTCCGATAAAACCATGGACTAGTCCAATGTTGCTCTCTGGAAGAGTTCGGACTAGTCCGGTCATCTCCGGACTTGTCCGATTTTTCCTGTCCATAACCCTAGCCGCCACCAAACCCTAATCCCTTCATCCTCCACCCTTGCTCACGCGTTCTCTCTCCTCCGCTCTAGCTCCCAAGGCGATTTCTTGCTCCCTCCATCGAAAATCTCCGCATTTGGGCGGAAATCAAGCTTGCCCTCTTGAGGATTGAAGTTAGCGGACTTGTCCAGCCTTCAACACCCTCATCTTCAAGCTTCAATCGATTTCTTCGGTAATTTTCACCCAAACCCTAGAAATCTCGTTTTTATTCATTATTGATCGAATAGCCTAGCATCCTTCACTATATACATGCCTCCTTTATGTATCATGTGTATGCTAGACTTATTGTGCATTAGGAATCAGCTTTTGTCAAATCTCTTAGGTTTTTGAGGATGAACACCGGACTAGTCCGGTCCTTGAACGTACAAGTCCGGTCCCCCCGGACTAGTCCGTGCCTGTGCACCGGACAAGTCTGATGTTTCTGAACTCAAAACCTAACTCTTCAATTCCTAAATGCAATTCCTTCCTATCCTTTCATACCTATGCCTTGTATCATTCATTATCATTCTTGAAACTAATTCTCAGGTCATGTCGAGCTCAAACGATGAGGTTTCTTATTTTGAGGGCGAGATGGACCACGAGGTGGCACCTCGGACCTTAACGCGTCTTGGCAAGAAGCGCCAAGAGCAACCTACCGATCCAGCTCCGTCTCCTCCTCAAGTTCGGAGGAAAGTGTTGGCAAAGAAACCAGTCTCCATGGCAGCCGCTTCATCGAGTGTCCCTCGCCAAGCAAAGGGCAAGGGCAAGGTGATAGCGACGGGTCCAGTTGGACCATTGAAGCTACATGCTGCCAGGGAAGGGGTCCGGGACCCCACTGAAGAAAAGTTCAATGGGAAGGGCAGCGACTCAGCTGCAAAGCTCGGGAGCATTGATTGCTATAATCATCCAAAGCAAGCTGCAGATGGAAGATTCTGGAGCAATTTTCATGCTGACTATTACAGGGTTGTATACCTGCAGATGAAGACACCCGTGGTGTGCAGTCAATGGATTGACTGGGCACATCTTGAGAAGAAGAGATGCTCTACATTTGATGAAGTGATTGCAGCAGCTGAAAGACATGGCTTGAAGGACCTCTTTGCCTTCAAGTACAATTGGAATGATGAAGATGTGGCTCAGTTCTATGCCACCTGCCACTTTGCAAGCGATGAAGAGGAAAGAGTGACTTGGATGACTCATGGATCCAAGTACACTATCACTTATGAAGAATTTGCAAGGATGTTGCATCTTGACACCTCCAGCAATGATAATGTGATTATTCACAATGTTGGTGTCATCGACAAGGAGAGGATGAAGTTTCTCTATGAGCCCAATTCAAAGTTCACCCCTCCTTCCACAAAGAACATGAAGTCATTCTTTGTGGTGCTAAACAGAGTCTTGAGGAAGACCGTTGCCCCTAAGGATGGGGATGCAGGGAGTGTACAAGGATACCTCCGAACCCTAATGAGGATCATAAGCAAGAACAGACAGTTTGATGTGTTTGACTACATATGGAATGATATGGTCAACATCTCCAGCACCCCCAACAGGTCCTGTGGCTATGCCCCCTATCTAATGTTTATGATAGAGAAAGTCACAGGGATTGAGTTTGTCAAGGATGTGGAGCACACTCCTTTGAGGCCTCTGAAGCCTCAACCAGTAAATGTCCAGGCTGCTCCCTCGCCGGCCTCCAGTCCCGAGGCACCGGCAAGATCAATAGAAGATGCTAGAGCTGTCCCAACCTCAAGGGCAGCCCCTCAGAGAGGATCAGCTAGTGGAATCCTCAAATACCTGGCTGCCATTTTCACCTCCTGCAAGAAGGCCGAAGTGAAGGCCCACAAGCTCAACCAAAAAAAAAGGAGGACATGAAGTACATCAAGGCCAAAGTGAAGCAAATCTGCCAGAAGCTGGAGATCGACCCCATTGGATCTCCAGTGATCTCTGAGGACTCCGTCCCGGACTACACTGAGCTCAGGCCCTTGACCCCATCCGAACTTGCCTACTTTGGCATTGGGGGCTCAAGCGCCTTCGCCCCTCCTCCTTCTCCTCCTCATCAAGCTGAAGATGAAGAAGACGAAGATGACAATGAGAGGACCGACAGTGAAGAGTGAAGACCCTAGGACCCTTCTCTCCTTCTTTTTGGTGTCTTGATGCTAAAGGGGGAGAGATTGGGGGGGGGGGGGTCTTAGCTTTAGCTGTAGGATGCGAGGAGAGAGCTCTTTTTATGCTTCTTGTCTATTTTTGAGTTTTGCAGTGTTTTAACTTTGTTCCTAAGTTAGTTATGGTTCTGTGATGCAATGCTTAATTAATTTGAGAAGTACTTGTTGAGATCTATAATTTTACTCCTGGAATGACATATATGCTTGGCTTTGGTTGATTAATGTAAATTATGTTATTCTCAATATACTTAGTCATGCATCCCACCATAAAGAATGCACATATGGATATTTCTTTCACTGCTTGATGTATTTTTGACTCATATGTGCATACTTTATGAAAATCTCAATTTTTATCATATCTTGTGAAATCTCAACTGGTTGTCATCAATCACCAAAAAGGGGGAGATTGAAAGTGCATCTAGGACTCTCTTGTGGGTTTTGGATGATTTATGACAAGCAATTGGGATCCTAACCTATTTGTTGAGATGAGTGCAGGCCTATGATAGGAAAATGAGCAAAATACCAAAAAGAAGGAAGGATGAGGAGCAAAATGGAGATGACTAAAGGAAGAAGAGTAATAGATTATTGTGTATTGAGTGTGTTAAGGGAACTCACCCCAAGAGCTTAATCACAAATTAAACACACACATTGCAGAAAGTTACACAGGTCCAGACTAGTCCGATCACAACCGGACTAGTCCGATAACCTTTCTACACTAGATCGGACAAGTCCGATATCTGTCGGACAAGTCCGATATTCTTCTGACTAGAATCGGACTAGTCCTCCTCAGTATGGACTAGTCCTCAAAACACTTCATAAGTCACACAAAATCGGACAAGTCCGATCACAACCGGACTAGTCCGATATTCCTTCTGATCCATATCGGACAAGTCCGATATTTGTACGGACTAGTCCAAAAAACCCTCTGATCTACATCGGACAAGTCCTCCAAGTGCGGACTTGTCATCTAAATCACGTAGGGTTTCACATGTCCGGACAGGTCCGATGGATATTGGACTAGTCCGAAGATTTCCAGTAGCGAAATCGGACAAGTCCGTTTTCAGCCGGACTAGTTCGATATTTCGGTGTACTTAGGGTTTGCTACACACAGCACACCGGACTAGTCCGGTGACCACCACGGACTAGTCCGAACTTTCTGAACCCTAACGGTCACTTTTAGAAACCCCATATAAATAGAGGTGCACGACCTTCTTTTGCTCTCTCTCGAACCCTAGCGCCGTCACACCTCCCAAGAGCCTCAAAAACTACATCTCTCCATGAAATTAAGTGCAACAACGATCAATCCTTTGAGGATTCATTCTAGATCATTGGAGAGACACTTGGAACATCACATTGAGCTCTTGGTTTGATTCTCTAACACACTCCTGTGTTTTAATTGTAATCCTTTGAGTGTGTTTTCGGTGGAAATTTGTGTTGTAATCTAAGGGAGCTCTCAACGTGTGAGAAGGCCCCTTGAATTGGGTTATTCACACCTTTGTGGTTAGTGGAAGAGGATTGGCCTTCGTGGCGATCCAACGAGGGTAGGGTTGGAGAAGACCCGGTCCTTTTGTGGACTCCTCAACGTGGATGTAGGTTGCCTTTTGTGGTAGCCGAGCCACGGGATAAATCCTTGTGTTTTGTTTTGGTGCTCATCATTCTAATTCATCAATATAATCTAGGGTTTCATAATCATTACTCATATTACGTTCAATTGTTAAACATAAGAATTAACTGTGATATAATCTAGTATATAACTGTGAAATCTTTATTTGGTTCTATTTTTCCGCTGCACACATAAAATACTCAACCTAATCGATCTAGCTTAATCAACTTAGTCTGTGAAGACTGGACTAGTCCGCACTATACCACACTAGTCCAATATCTCTGGTATTGAGCTTGTTGTTGAGTGTTGCAGGATCCGACAACTTTCAAAAAGGCCTATTCACCCCCCCCCTCTAGGCCCACATTCAGGTCACAAATGAGGTACTAACTCCTGCCCAGCGTAATGAATTTATGGACCAGATAGCAGTGTACATCCAAGATCAGGCAAGAATGCACGTAGTTACTTAGAGTGCACATCCCCATGGGATTGACATGTACTACAAGTTAAGAAATAAACTGGAGAGAGATGCTTTGGTCCTAGCAAATCCCCACGTGGTCGGGAATCGGGAGTTCAGATTTGAAAAACATGATGAGGCAAGTCTTAATATGCGTTGTGCTCAGTTTACTAGAAGGTGTTGGATTTTGATACTTTGTTATCCTCTGGATCTAAAGGAGCAAAGGTTTATTGAACAAACCTGCTCCAGTTTTGGCCAGTTGCTTCATTGGGATGAAAATGATCCAAACCCGACTAGGGTCATTCTGCTGGTGATGGTGGATAATCCACTTGACATCCCTCGAAGCCTTGTTCTCAGGAGAGGCAACGAAGTCGGCAGGCAAGGACGTTCATGGACTATACCAGTTTACGTCCTAGCTCTTGATTTTGTGGACCACCTTCCGGGTGATGAGGAGGACCCTCCGCCTTTCAATGGCAACCCCCACCCTTACCACGGACCAGTCTTGCCTGGTCCTTATCCGGATGATCAAGGTCCTCCGCCTGCTGCCCCAGATGACTTGGGGCAGAATGATCCTGGCGACCAGAATAATGAAGCGTCGGATATGTTGTCCACGGCGTAAGTAGCATATAATATCCTAATCTTTCTCCTCAGATATAGCATGTTAACTATTTTTCGGCCCCAAATGATCTAGAAAAATTACTCCAGATTTGATGATGCCATAAACTAATCGCTGCTGAAAACAATGACGGTGGTCCAAGCAAGGTTGTCGTGATGCAGGATGCATGGAGGTAGACCCAAGCAAGGTGGTGGTGCAGGACGATGCATGGAGCTAGCTGATGGACTGAAGGTGCTGCTTCAAGAGATGTGGTGCGGACTAGATGTGCCGATTAGTTTATTTTGTGTTTTTTGATTACGTAAGAGCTAGTACTATCAAATCAATTAGTTTGTTGCCTGGAATGGTACGTTGAACACTATTGTTTGGTTCCGTCGATGTTTATATCTAGTATTTAATCCTTGTTTATATCACTTTGTTGCTGGTTGAAGATATTTTATGCGTATGCTTTATTTTAATCCTTGTTTATATCACTGTGTTTATATCTAGTAGTACTTAATTATGAACCTGTATAGAAGTAGCAATTTATACAACTTTATTATTAGTGAAGCCAAAATTCATAGAACCTAGATTTTTTAGAGCACATGTGTCACTTCCGGAGGAATCCATTCCTTTAAACTGCCCTGTGAGTTTCCTTTGATGCAAACGGGGCTAAACAAAAGACGAGCGCGCATAGGGGAAACACAACAAGTGCAACATTCATCAGAGACGAGCATGTATATATAGGAGAAACACATCAACATGCCTTATACAAGTCTATTTTATATACTCCCTTTGTTCACTTTTCATTGGCGTTGGGAGAACTAGGGGTAGCGCATCCAAAAGGGAATGGAGGGAATATAACCCATAAAGTACAACACATTATGGCAGAACAGGTCATACTCGCGCTCAATCCTACAGTTCCTGGTACAGAAGACGGTCCACTCGTACCACCCTCACCGGCCGCAGCGGGCAGACCCCTGGTTCCCACCTGTTGGACAGCGGCAAACATCATCGTCAATGTCGGGCAGCGCCACTGGCGGCGGTCCCGGAGGAGGCCTACGCAGTAACCTCCAGCTCATGAAAACATCGAGCCTCTGCATGGCCTAATTCCGACACCGGCAGCACTCCGTGTTGGTCTTCTTCATCGCGACGCACCTAGCCGCGTTGTCGCTGACGTGGGCCTCGCCTTCGACCTGCCGGATATACTCGAGGGCGTCGCGGTCCCTGCGGTCGGCGTCGTAGCGGAGCATGGCGAGGATGTAGGCCGCCACCTTGTGGCCGTTCGCGGCCGCTCGGGCAAGGAACTGGGTGCTCCGTTGCTCCTGCGTGCGGCCGTAGTTGAAGACGAGGTCGAACCCGGTGACATAGCACGCATGAGGGTTGCCCACGTTGGCTAGGAGCTCCACGAGGGCATCGTAGCTCCCGTTCCCGTGCCGTTTGGAACCACTCCCAGCTGCTCTCCCACTCCAGCGCCACACGCCTGCCCACGGCGGGATCACGGCACGCCACGTGCATGGCCTTGCAGGTGGTGCGCAGACTGGAGAGGTCGTCCATGCGTTGGGTGGAGGTTGCGGCGACCCACCCCGCGATCAGGACCGCAATATCGTGCGGCAAGGGGAACTCCATGGGCTTCGATGGGAACCAATGAGGGCGCGCGTGACGGAGAGGAAGAGTACGCGCGGAGAAGACGATGGTGTGTGTGGCGGAGTAGAGGATGGTGTGTCATCTTACTACTCTTTATTAGTACGCGCGGAAAAGACGATTTGACGCCCAGTGATTTTTAGTATGCGCGGAGAAGAGGGATGGTGGTGTGTGGGCAGCTACTGCAAAGGATGTGAATGCGTGGTGTGTGGGGGGGGGAGAAGAGGATGGTGTGTGACGTGTGTCTTTAGTACGCACCGAGAACACGATGAGACGCGCGCAGACTACTAGAAAACGCAACAGGCCGGTAGCGACGACTTGAAAGAAAAGTGGAGACACTGAACTCCAAAGCGGTCTGTAAAGTAGTTGTACTACTGGAAAACGCAACAGGCCGGTAGCGAAGACTGGAAAGAAAAGTGGAGACAATGAACTCCAGAAAATAAAAGAAAGGACGACAAAAATGTTAGAAAAATATAGGAAGTACTCCTATATGTTAGAACAATATAGTTCTAAAAATATAGTTCTAACAAAAATGTTAGAACTAGTTCTAAAAACTTTATACTTTTGGGGATGGAGGGAGTACGTAGTGTACGATTTAAGGTATAACAGCGTGGAGACCCGAAATGTGAAACAGGAAATCTTTTTGCGAAACTGATGCGACCGGGTGCACAGAGCGACCGTGCGCGCCAGTAACCGAGGCGAGTAACACGTGCAGCGCATGCGCATCCTTTGAATTAAATTTGACGGATCCCCTCCCCTGACCACTGCTACAATGCTACTACCTCCGTCCCAGCTGAAGATTATTTCCAACCAATTTTTTTTTGTCCCAACTCAACTTTACTTTCACTGTATGGTCATGTCAGCTGTGTGCTCTGCACATTTTCAGCTGCTGTCCTTTGTTGCCATAGCAACTTGCTGGCATTGAATGGAAAGTGGGAGGATATGTATTGATGAAGGGTGTTAGGGTAATTTTATGTGTTGACTAATGTGCGGTTTGAATCCTAAAAATAGAGTTCACTTGGGACAGAGGGAGTATAAGATGGTCACCCGCGCCATCGTCTTTTCCGCACAACCGTTCCAACATCCTCTCTTCTCTCTACAAAACCTAGCCGCGGCTAGTATACAGCAAATGCTTTCGAGCTCGAGCAACCCTCCGCCACCGAGCCCACCGAGGGACCCGGCCGCCGGTAAGCGGCCGCGGCTGGACCCCCCCCCCCCCATCGCCGCCGCGCGTGGTGTATTTACAGATACATCTCACTCCATGGAATGCCTTGGGCTCGGTACCCTTCAACAAAGTACTGGAATGGACACCACGGGCCACTACGTCTTCGACCTCTCGCACGTGGCCTCTCATCTCGACTCCCTATGGGAGACGATGGCGGCCGAGCTCGGCGTCGCGGGTCATCGCAACCTCGTCGTGGCGGCGGCCTTGAGACTGGGTCACCTTCCGCAGCCGGAGCCCGAGGCACTAGAGGAGGGTTAGGAGCCCGACGACCCACCCGAGGAGGAGGAGGTGGAGGCTGAGTAGAGTAGTATTTAGGTGTTTTCTTTTCATGTTTTTAGTTGTAGTTTTTCGTTTCATGTTTTTAGTTGTAGTTTTTCGTTTCATGGTTTTAGTTGTAGTTTATCTTTTTTGTGTTTGTAATATACCCCCTCCATCCGAAGTGACAAGTATTTTGGGACACAGATACTCCCTCCATCGAAAGGGACAAGTATTTTGGGACGGAGGGAGTAATATTTTTAAGTTAAATGTACTTGGTGTTCTTGTTCATGGATGTACTATCTGTGCAAAATTAGTTCGAATTTTCCGATCGCCAAACCCTCCTTGTCCCCAAACCGGTGGAGTTGCCAGGAGATCGCTCGCAGCGGGGCCAACAAAGTGGTCTGTAAAGTAGTAGTAACCGGAAAATGCAATAGGCCGGTAGCTAGTACTGGAAAGAAAAAAGTGAAGACAATACGAGGAAGAAAATGTTTGAAAAAAGGAAGGACAACCGAAATGTTAAACAGGAAATCTTTTCACAGAAATTAATCCAGTCGTACTCCTCTGAAACATAGGCTCCCTTTGAAGGATAGGATTTGTAAAGGATTTTTAGTTTCCATAGGAAACGTAACATATGAGCTAGGACACTTTGGTAGCCATACTAAAAGAGCTGCTTATCCACCTCATCCACTTCCCCACGACGCCAGTAGAATCTCTTTGGTCGCGGGAAGGTGTCCCCCAAAGAGTTCGAGGACACCGAGGAGTGTCCGTCATAAGAGTCGCCTGATGACGAGGAGGCCGGGAAGTTGGGGTGGACCGGCAACGTATAGTCGAGGTAGTGATCCAGGTGGATGATGAGCTCCATCGTGAGGCCGCCAGGTCGGACCACTGTGGCATGGTTGAAAGATTCCGCCGGCGGCCCGCCGTCACTCCCAGTCCGGCCATCACTTCTTGCAAAAAAGTGGCCATTTTTGGCCTGAGGCAGGAGGCTTGGGTCTTTCATCCACCCAACGACCGTGCACAGGTCAGCATGCTCCCGGTGGTAAGGGGAAGCATCAAAGTGATCAAAGAGGAAGACGTCACCCAGAACCTGTCTGATGCCCTCCGCAGACCAGACATGCAGAGGGAGGTTCTCGATGACAACCTGCACGTGGAAGAACCACCCTACGATCAGCACACCAACGCCAAAGATCCATGGCCGGAAGTAGTGGTTATCATCCGACATGGAGATGATTGCCATCTCGATGGTGAGCTCCCGATAGTCATCACGGGTGAACCGCACCAGAAACTCACCATCCCCAAACGTGGACACGGTGAAAGCCCAATGTGGGATTTCAAGTTGGTGATGGATGGCCAGGGTGATCTTCATGGCCGTCGCCTCGCTGCGACCTCCTCTGGGTCCCTGAACAGCTACTTGGCGGTGCAAACGGATAAACTCCGTCATCATGAGGCAGTTGTTGACAACCGTCCATTGCCCCTCACGAGGGCGCAGGGACAGTGAGCCTACAGGTACTTGCTCGCATCTAACATGGTTGCAAGGCATGGTGCTGCGACAACAGAGGCAAAGAACTTCTCAAGCAACACACGGGAGCATGGATGGGAATCGGTCGGGAACTTGAGCCTGGAAGCAATAGGGGGGTGGTTTAAGAAGGCGAGGATGAAGAGGCCTCTTGCCATCTGGCCCCTTGGGCACATGGCACCGACTGGAGCGGTGACCAGGGAAGTAGTAGGCCGACTTTAATTGTGAAAGGGCCTATGGGCTGACCAATCCCAGACGCGGCGGGTCACGGCACGCTGCCGCAATGTGACCATGCGCCAAACATTGGAAGCAGCGTCCCTTGAGGATGTCACGAAAATCCGGTGATAGGACCGGATCTTTCGAGGCCTTCGGCTCTGTGCAAGCATCATGAATGCGCGAAGCCGAGCTTGAATATAAAGTGAATCGGCGCAGTTTCAGCCCACAAATAACAAGCAGCCCAGCTTTTTCGTCCTGCCTGCCTGCCTGCCCGTGGCAGGAAATTTTTGTCACACCGAATGAAGAAGGAAAATATGAAACGAAAATAATATTTTATTACGGTACCCTTCGACCCGCAACGCCGGCCCCCTCTCCGCAACGTGCTTGTAAGAGCATCCGACAGCCTCCACAGTTGTAGGAGCATCCGCCGGCTGCCACGCTTGTAGGAGCATCAGCCGGCCACCACGCTTGGACGAGCATTCGCCGGCCGCCACGCTTGGAGGAGCATCCGCCGCCTACCACGCTTGGAGGAGCATTCATCGGTCGCTACGCTTGGAGGAGCATTCCACGGCCGCCAAGATTGGAGGAGCATCTGCCGGCCGCCATGCTTGTAGGAGCATCCGTCGGCCGCCACTCTTGTAGGAGCATCCGCCGGCCACCAAGCTTGGAGGACCAACCGCCGGCCTCCATGCTTGGAGGAGCATCCGCCGGCCGCCACACTTGTAGGAGAATCCACCGGCTGCAACGCGTGGAGTAACAACAGCTAGGTACAATTGCTCACATAATGTTTTCTTGTACATCTATCCTCTTACGGATAGGCTGATGGCTGATTGAATTGTAGGAAGCGATGCCAGAAGATAAGACATGGATGGGAAAAGACAGGCATACGAGGGAGTGGCAGGATGGAATGAAGTCATTTTTAAATTTTGCATTTCAGGGACTCGTGATGGAGGAACTATGCCTTGTCCTTGCACGAGATGTCGTAATATTTGCCACAAGACACGCAAGGGAGTTCATTTACACCTGCTCAGAAATGGGATGTTATTGGATTATACTTGTTAGATACACCATGGAGAAATACGAGTTCAGGAAAATATTGCTGAGGAATCAGCAAATAATGAGGAGACAATTTCTGATGATGGTGCTATGCAAAATATGTTGTCCAATGTACTTAGAGGCACTGATCATGGTGGTACTTCAGTAGATGTTGATGATCAAGAAAATGCTATAAACTAGCATGAGCCAACTGGGGATGCAATGAAATTCTATGACTTATTAGCTGATGCCAAAAAGGAGTTGTATCCAGGTTGTTCGCAGCTGACCCAATTATCCTACATTGTGAGGTTCTACCAGATAAAGTGTTTAACTGGTATGAGCAAAGTAGCTTGTGAGATGTTACTTGAACTATTCTCCTTTGCGCTTCCAAAGGGCACTGCATTCCTAATACACTTGATAAACTTCAGAAGGTTGTTCGTGACGTCGGGCTGGACTACCAAAAGATCGATGCATGTGTCAATGACTGTGTGTTATTCTGGAAGGACTATTCTCTGCTGAATAGTTGCCCAAAATGTGGTGAATTAAGATGGACAAATAGTACTGTTGGGGATGCAAGAGAGGCTTTACCTTGTGGAAAATCCAAGAAGCTTGTACCACCCAAGATTCTACGTTACTTCCCTCTTATTCCCTGTCTACAAAGGTTTTCTATGGGTGACTCAACGGCATCAAACATGCGCTGGCACAAAGAATGTCGTGCTGATGATGGAATATTACGCCATCCCGCCGATTTGAAAGCATGGAAGCATTTTAATAGCATTCACCCAAATTTCTCATCTGATCCTCGCAACATAAGACTTGGGCTAGCATCTGATAATTTCAATCCTTTTGGAGTAATGAATGTTTCTTACAGTACATGGCCTGTGAATCTAATCCCTTATAATCACCACCTTGGTTGTGTATGAAGCAATCTTATTGGGTGATGTCAACGATAATTCCTGGGCCAAAGTCACCTGGAAACAACATTGATGTGTATCTGCAGCCTTTGATTGATGAGTTACTGAAATTATGGTCTGATGGTGTTGAAACATATGATAGTTTAAAGAAAGAGACATTTGTCATGCGAGCTTCTTTATTGTGGACAATAAATGATTTTCCAGCATATGCAATGCTATGTGGATGGAGCACAAAAGGGAAGCTAGCATGTCCATACTGCCAAATAAACACTGACGCCTTCTGGTTGAAATATGGACGAAAGCATTGTTACATGGGTCATCGTCGTTTCCTACCTCAGGATCACAGATGGCGTCGAAACAAAGGTTCTTTCAACAACAAGACAGAGAATACAGAGGCTCCAACATCACTCTCTGTTGACGAAGTAATCCAACAATACGAGTGTTTTGATCAAGTGAGTTTTGGACCGACGAATAATAAGAGAAAGCACACCGAGGAAAATAGATGGCATAATTGGAAGAAGAAAAGTATATTTTTTGACCTCCCTTATCGGAAGACATTGCTAATAAGGCATAACTTGGATGTCATGCAAATTGAGAAAAACATTTGTGATAGCATATTGGGGACATTGCTTGCTATGGATGGTAAAACAAAAGATAGTCTACAAGCTCGTCTTGATATGAAGGATATGGTTATACGGCCAGATTAACATCCGAAGTTCATAAAGAGCAAGTACACATTCCCACCAGCATTATATACCTTGGGCAAAGATGAGAAGACCACCTTGTGCAAGTTTTTGGGGAATGTGAAGGTGCCCGATGGTTATGCCTCAAACATCAAGAGATGTTTGGACATAAAAGCATGTAAGGTATCGGGTCTAAAAACTCATGACTGCCATTATATATTAGAAGCTCCTTTCTATTGCAGTACGTAACATATTGCCTGAAAAGGTTGTTGCACCTTTAATTGAGTTTAGAACATTCTTTTCTAGAATTTGTTCTAAAGAATTGGCGGAACCAGATTTGGACAAGATGAGCAAACAAATTCCTGAAACAATTTGTAAGCTTGAGATGTTGTTTCCTCCCGCTTTCTTTGATATCATGGTACATCTTCCAACCCATCTTGCCGAAGAAGCACAGTTGGGTGGACCTGTTTCTTACTGATGGATGTATCCAATTGAGAGGTACCTTGGTACATTGAAGAGGTATGTACGTAACAAAGCTCACCCGGAGGGTTCTATAGCTGAGGGATATATTGCCAAAGCGTGTATGACTTTTTGTAGTCAGTTTTGGGATAACATCAGCACCAAGCGTAATAGGCCAGAACGTCATGAAGCTGCAGCTACAAATGAACCTTCTGTTGATAATTCTAACATATTTACAGAAGTTGATAATTCTAAGAAAGGGTATAAATGGGACCAACTTACTATGGTGGAACTACATAACATAAGGCATTATCTTATTACTAACGTTGAAGAGGCCGCTCCATGGATCAAGTAATAACATATAACTTAGATGTTGTATACTATATATATAGCTTATTGTAGATGGCTAATTTAATTTTGTACCCTTTTCAGTGAGCATATTGAAGAACTGAAAAAGATTCATTCTCGTGATGTTGATAAATGCCATAGAGACGAGTTTGTTGATTGGTTTCAAAAACGAGTAAGTACATGCAAGTTTACACTTTGATGAAATATTGAACAAATATGTGTTCTGAAATTGGTTTGTCGTCGATAACCCCTGTTATACTAATGTGTACACATTACGACATTACACAAAGAAGGCAAAGCAACCGATTATCTGTATGCATTATCTAGAGGACCTGATTGTCGGGCGTTTTTTTAGTTGGTTATTCATCAATGGCTTCTTCTTTCGAACTGCAGATGTGGAAAAAGATTTACGGACCCAAAACAGTGGTATTGTTGTTCGGGGCACTAATCATGATTGGTTTGGAGTAATCAAGAAAATCATTGCTGTTGATTTTGAAAAAAAATCAAGAGGTTCTGTTATTTCAGTGTGAATGGTTTGATCGGCCTTTTGGAAGCAGTCAGAACCAAAGCAGAGGCTACAAAAAGGATCAATACGGAATGATAGATGTTGACACTACTCTGTTTCAATTCCAGTATGAGCCTTACATTCTAGCCACCCAAGCAGAACATGTTTTTTATGTTCCAAGTGTGAAGCATCCTAAATGGGCTACAACTGTTAAAACGAAGCCATGGAACCTTTTTGCCATGCCCCCTGGAGATAGTGAAAATAATGTGACTGAGATGATGGAGGCTGAGACATTTCATGATGATCTGCTTACTGATGATATCAATAATGAGGATACGACCGCATGGGCTAGGAATGACATTGAGGGAGCCAGCGGCGATGCTTCCACTCTTATAATGACAACGTCAAGTGATCAGTTTGAGGTAGATGGAGTTGCATCAGAAAATGAAGACGACGACGACGATACATATACCAATGATGGTCATGTAGCTCCATTGTGGGGGGACGATAGCGAAGATGATGATTTTTAGTATAATTAAGTACGTACTGCATGTATACTTGTGTGAGCTGTGAACTGGAGTACTATTTGTGACGATAGGCTAATATATGGAAGTGCGACTAATTAATCATTTATTACATGTTGGACTAATCATTTATTACATCCCCACTGTTGCATTAATTTGTGGGTGCTTATCTCGATTGTTTTGGCGTCAGCACCCTCGGTCGCCTTGGATCTCTTTACCTTTGGCGCACGAACTACTGAATCGTGGCAACAAAAGTTAATGCAACAATTGTGTTTCGTTGCATTAGTATCCTGATGCCACAAAACAATGAATCGTGGCCATACATCCTAATTGCAATGATTGGGGTCCATGGCGACAAATCCTAATGCTGCGAACCAGTGAATCGTGGCAACACATCCTAATGCAACGATTGTGGTCCGTGGCGATAGATCCTGATGCCATGAAAAAGTGAATCGTGGCAACACATCCTAATGCAACGATTCTGGTCCCGTGGCGATAGATCCTAACTCCACGAACCAGTGAATCGTGGCAAGACATCCTAGTGCAATGATTGTGTTTCGTTGCATTAGTATCCCGACGCCACGAAAAAGTGAATCGTGGCCACACATCCTAATTGCTACGATTGGGGTTCGTGGCCATTGATACTAACGCCACGAACCAGAGTATCGTGGCAACACATCCTAATGCAACGATTGTGTTCCATGGTGATAGATCTTGTAACGCCACGAACCAGTAATTTGTGGCTATAGATGCTAATGCAACGATTGTGGTATGTTGCATTAGCATCGTGACGCCACGAACCAGTGAATCGTGGCAAGACATCCTAATGCAACGATTGTGTTTCGTTGCATTAGCATCCTGACGCCACAAAAAAGTGAATTGTGGCCACACATCCTAATTGCTACAATTGGGGTCCGTGGCCATTGATACTAACGCCACAAACCAAAGTATCGTGGCAACACATCCTAATGCAACGATTCTGTTTTGTTGCATTACGGTCCAAATGCAACTGTTTGCTGATTCGTGGCAACAGATCCTAATGCAACGATTGTGTTCCATGGCAATAAAGCTATAATGCCACGAACTAGTAATTCGTGGCAACAGATTCTAATGCAACGATTGTGTTCCATGGCAATAAAGCTGTAACGCCACGAACCAGTAATTCGTGGCAACAGATCCTAATGCAATGATTGTGTTCCGTGGCAATAAAGCTGTAACGCCACGAACCAGTAATTCGTGGCAACAGATCCTAATGCAACGCTTGTGGTCCATGGCGATACATCCTGTAACACCAAGAACTAGTAATTCGTGGCAACAGATCCTAATGCAACGATTGTGGTCCGTTGCATTAGCATCCTGATGCCACGAATTAGTGATTCGTGGCAACAGATCCTAGTGTAACGATTGTGTTTTGTTGCATTAGCATCCTGACGCCACGAAAAATTGAATCGTGGCCACACATCCTAACTGCTATGATTGGGGTCCGTGGCCATTGATACTAACGCCATGAACCAGAGTATCGTGGCAACACATCCTAATGCAACGATTCTATTTCGTTGCATTACGATCCAAATGCAACTGTTTGCTAATTCGTGGCAATAGATCCTAATGCAACGATTGTGTTCCGTGGCAATAAAGCTGTAACGCCACGAACCAGTAATTCGTGGCAACATATCCTAGTGCAACGATTGTGTTACGTGGTGTTAGATCCTATAACACCACAAACTAGTGATTCGTGGCAACAGATCCTAATGCAACGATTGTGTTCCATGGCGATAGATCCTGTAGCGCAACAAACCAGTAATTCGTGGCAACAGATCCTAATGCAATGATTGTGTTCCATGGCGATAGATCCTAGTGCCACGAACTAGTGACTCGTGGCAACAGATCCTAATGCAACGATTGTGTTCCGTGGCAATAGATCCTAGTGCCACGAACTAGTGAATCGTGGCAAAAAGCCAAGCTTACTGCAATGATTTAGTATTCGTTGCAGTACAATCATTGCAACAGGTCAGAATCCTTGTAGTGTTAGTTTAAGGACTTCACTATCATATGGTGGAATGAACTTGTTAAATCTAGAACTGATCCTCCAACATGGGATAAATTATAAGAAGCTATGCATGTTCGATTTGTTCCTCCTTCTTTTCAGCGAGATCTTCACAAAAAATTAAAGCGCCTAGACCAAGTAACAATGTCCGTAGAGGAGCACTATGAAGAGTTACAAAAGGGTATGTTGCGTTGTGGTAGAGGACATGGATGATAAAATAGCTTGTTTTTATGGGGGGTTGAGGCATGAAATTCAGGACATTGTTGATTACAAGGAATATGGTACTGTTAACAAATTGTTTCATCTTGCTATGTTGAGAGAAAGAGAATTGCAGGGCCGCCAACAACAGCAACAACGCACGAGGAGCAACTTCACGACACGTTCGACGTCTACACCATCCAAAAAATAACCATCTTCGACTTTACGTGCAGCGACTACACCATCCATTGGCGGCCAACGAACTACATCTGCTGCCCCACCTTCTCGCGCGCCGGAGGGCAGCAAGACGACATTATTCAAGCCTTCATTGTGACACCCGGTTTCGAAAATGAACCAAGTGCGACGCATATGTGTGCCCAAGATGTTTAACACACATACACGAGTGCATCACAAACGATATACAGAAAATTTCCACAACACAAGTTAATTAAGTACTTTTATTACAATACTCAAATAATCCTCAAATTACAAACTCAAATTATGAATATTGAACTATAACTGCGGTGGAAATAATCTAATTAAGCAACTAAGCAAACTAAGCAAAAGGCATAGCGCAGCTCCAAGCAACACCACAGGCAAGTCGACAGCAACATACAACCTAGTACTCTGCAGTATCCTTAGGGTACTCCTAAACATCACCTAAAATTGTTGGTGGGGGAATTGCAAGGGTGAGCACATGTCGTACTCAGCAAGTGTGGAAAAAAATGACATGTAGATTAAACACGAAATGATAATAAATAATTGCTATTTGCTGAAAAGTACATTTGAAACAGCTAAAAAGCATCCTACATATTGACCATTTATCCCATCATTTCCCAAATAACATAATAATTCATGTCCATCATCCATTAATCATCTGTATACCATATTCTTACAATCATCATTAACCATGAACATTTATCACCATCCAATCCATAACCATTACCAATACAAAACCTTCCCAATTCCCAAATATCCTCTAATGATGTAGGTCATCCATGTGCTCTTAACTAGGAGCACGACTATCATGATAGTTTTTAACACTCTGCAGAGGTTGTACCACTTTACCCACAAGTTTGTGATTTTGTCACCCGTCGGCGACTAAAAAAACCTACCTTATGCCAATTACACTTGCTTTGATGTATGGCCAAGAGATCACAAAATAGCCTTTACAAAGGGACTACCAGCATATTCAGACCCACTAAAGTTTTACCAGTGGTGATGCCTCCATCTGAGCACGTCCAACCAAGGGCCCCCTCTTGTGTCGTTCGGATCCTAGGGCAGTCCTTCCACTATTGCAAACTCAACCGTCTCCCATTCCCCGCTCCTCCAAATGATTTGAATCGATGCTGGTAATACTCTTAATTAATTAGCTAGGTTGCACCCATACTTGGCATTATGGTGGCACTGTTGTCCTGACTTATTCTCGCATGAACCGGTCCTTATATCAAACCAAGCAAACCACCATATCATCCAACCCTGTCCACAAACCATGCTTGCCTAGATCTCCCAAGTCCCATGTTACCAATTAATCATGTTCATCAATGCTCATCATCCATTAGCTCATAATTAAGTCATTTGGTTGTTTTCCCATCCCAATTAATTAGAGCGAAGCAAAATGGTGAAAACCCTTCCTGACTCTCTACAAATTGTTCTGAGAGACAAGGATGGTCAACAAAGTCTAGTAAAAACCTATAAATGGGTTTCCCATCAAATTGACACAAGCATGCAGTTTTGCAAACAAAACATTTAAAAACAGGATCAAAATGATCAAGGACACTTGCCTTGCTCCTAAGATTTATTAGGGTCAAAAGATTCAAAGTTTTGGTGCTGGAGGTCCTTGATAGCACCCTCTGGAGCAAAAGCTTCTATTCTGTGCAACAAACATACAAAACAAGCATTACAATCAATAAATGCTCATATATTACTCAATATGCCATGACATGCATGATTAATGCCATTATGTGCTAAAACTTGTTAATAAGTTGCTATTAATGTTTACTAACTACTTACAATGGTTTATGACAAGTTTGGAATAGATTTTAGTCATTTTGGGATAAATTTAGCATGAAACAGATTCAGACACTCGACTAGTCCACTGTCAGGGTCGGACTAGCCCGCCCCATACAGAATCTATAGAATTAGGGTTTCTGGACATCGAGATTTAGGGTTGAATTCATGTAGAAACTTGGATGAAGAGGGTGTACCGTGTGTCTAGAGATCCAAGGATTGAGAATTGAGTGCAACACTTGAATCTTGATGGCTAGGGCTTGGTGAAAGGTGTTGACGATAGTTTTTGTGATGAAGAACGTCAATGTAGAGAAGTTGACGAAGATCGGTCTTGCTCGATCCTTCTCCTTCCTCCTTCTCTTCTCTTGGGTGTGGTGATCTCCTCTTGACGGTGGCACTCACAAATTAGGGTCTGGAGTTTCTTCAATTTTGGCAAAGAGGTGAAGGGGTCGGTGTTGGGGTGTCTATACAAAGGTGGAGGTGGTAGGGTTTGATGGATTTCGAGTTTAGGTGGGTGGGGGCCAGAGTGGGTATCGACTTGGGCTCCTATGAGGTTGGGAACGAAGTTCTTGGGCCGAATTAAGGCAGTTACCCAAAAACAAATTGTGGGGAAATAACAGAATCCGAGTGGAATTCAACAGGCCAGACTAGTCCGCATGATGGAACGAACATGTCCATTCTAGAATAGATACAAAATCGGTCAAGTCTTGGGTAATAGGCTGAACAAGTCCGGAATGGCAAAAAAAAAGGTTTCCGGACTAAAATTCAACAAGGAATGGACTAGTCCGCTTGGACCACGAACAAGTTCGAACAACATCAAAGACCAAACCGGACTAGCCCGTGCATTGTGCCAGACAAGTCCGGGCTCTGAAAGAAACTGAATTTCTCTGAAGAAGAATAGGATCACCGAACTAGTCCGGGGTTATGGTCGTACAAGTCCGCACCCTGACGGTTTTAAATTTTTGATTTGTCCTTACTTCATTTTAATCTTGTTCCTATTATGTTGCTTAAGGTTAAACATGTATAAGAGTGTATGAAATGCATGATGGATGAAAATTATGGTGTTACAAACCTAGCTCCCTTAAAATGAATCTCGCTCTCGAGATGTGACGTAGAAGGAAAGAGATAGGGAAATTCTTTTTTGATCTCATCTTACAACTTCCAAGTTGCTCCTGATTCTGCATGATGCTTCCATTGAACTTTACACCATCGAATCACCTTGTTTCTTGTGACCCTCTCCCTAGTTTCCAAAATTTTGACAGGTTGCTCTGCATAAGTCAAATCTGCTTCCAATTCCAATTTTTCAATTGGCACTTGTTCTTTCGGTAGCCTTAAGCACTTCTTGAGCTGAGAAACATGGAATACATCATGAACATCGGAAAGATGCACTGGCATCTTCAACTTATATGCAACTTCTCCACGACTGCCCAAAATCTTGAATGGTACAATATTGCGAGGTGCCAACTTGCCTCTGACATTAAACCGCTTATGACCTCGCATAGGTGATATTTCGAGATATACAAATTCTCTCACTTCAAAGGCTAAATTTCTCTGCTTATTATCTAAATAGCCATTTTGTCTTGATTGAGCAGCCCCCAAATTCTCGCGGATCGTCTAAACTTGTTTTTCAGCCTCTTGCAACACATCTAGCCCAAATACTTGTTTCTCTTCTGTCTTGTTCCAAAACAAGGGTGTCCTACACTTCCTTCCATATAGTGCTTCATATGGTGACATCTTCAAGCTGGCTTGGTAACTGTTATTGTAAGAAAATTCAGCATATGGCAAGCTCTTGTCCCAACTGCGTTCATGCTTCAAGGCACAAACACTCAACATGTCTTCTAGTATTTGGTTGGTCCTCTCGCTTTGTCCATCGGTTTGAGGATGATATGAAGAGTTAAAATTCAACCTTGTACCCAAAGCTTCATGCAGTTTCTCCCAGAACCTAGAGGTAAATTGAGAACCTCGGTCAGACACTACTTTCTTAGGAACTCCATATCGGCACACAATATGCTCCATATACAATTCTGCTAGCTTCGTGGTGGTATATGTGGTCTTGACAGGAATGAAATAAGCTGATTTGGTCAACCGATCGACAATTACCCATATTGAGTCATACCCGGACTGGGTTTGAGGTAATCCAACAATGAAGTCCTTTCCGATTTCTTCCCACTTCCATTCTAGAACCTTCAATAGCTGCAATAATCCAACTGTCCTTTGATGTTCAGCTTTGACTCGTTGGCACACATCACACAAGGCTACATACTCAGCTATGTCCTTTTTCATGCTTGCCCACTAATAACAAGTCTTCATGTCCTTGTACATGTTTGTACAGCCAGGATTGATTGAGTAAGGTGAGTCATGTGCCTCCTTTAATATTGTTTCCCGAATATGCTTTATATTAGACACAACAATTTGTTTCCCAAGCCATAAAGTACCATGTTCGTCCTCATTAGATCTGAATTTTCTCCCTTCCTGGGTCCTTTCCTTAATTTCCTAAATTTTCTCATCCTTTGCCTTACCTTCTCGAATTTCTAGCTCCAAGGTTGGATTTAACTCCGTTACCCCCATCTCATTCACAAATCCAAGGTTCAACTGTTCAAACTCCTTGCATAGATCCAATGGCAATTCCCAAACGATGAGTTGGTGGCTTACTCCTTTCCGACTCGAGGCATCGGCCACTACATTAGCTTTCCCCGAGTGATAGTTGATTCCCACATCATAATCCTTGACGAGCTCCAACCATCTTTGTTGCCTCAAATTCAGGTCCGTTTGCGTGAATATGTACTTGAGGCTCTTATGATCCGTATAAATCTCACACCTATGACCAAGAATGTAATATGTCCATATCTTTAATGCATGCACTATGGCTGCAGGTTTGAGATCATGCGTAGGATAATTCTGTTCATGTTTTTTCAATTATCTCGATTCATAGGCTACCACATGACCTTCTTGCATATGCACATATCCAAGTCCCTGCCTTGATGCATCGCAATAGATATCGAAGCTTTTGCTCACATTTGGCAAAACCAACACAGGTGCTGTTGTCAACCTCTTCTTAAGCTCCTCAAAACGAATTTGACAAGCTTGAGTCCATTGGAACGCTTTTCTCTTCATTAATAATTCACTCATGGGCTTGACTATTTTGGAGAAATCCTTGATGAACCGACGGTAATATCCAGCCATTTTAAGAAAACTCCTTATTTCCTTCACATTTTGCGGCGGTTCTCATTTTAGCACATCTCTCACTTTTCTTGGGTCAACCGATACCCCTCCTCAAAATATAATATGGCCCAAAAATGACACCTCTCTTAACCAGAATTGGCACTAGCTGAATTTGGCATATAATTAATGTTCACTCAATTTTTGCAATGTGAGCCTTAAATGCTCCTTATGCTCCTCCTCGCTCTTCGAGTAGATCATAATGTCATGAATGAACACTACCACAAACTTATCCAAATACTCGATGAAGACCTTATTCATAAGATACATGAAGTATGCGGGCACATTAGTCAATCCTAATGACATGACCGTATACTCATAGCATCCATACCGTGTTCGAAAAGCTGTTTTGGGTATGTCCAACGACCTAACCTTCATTTGGAAGTAACCTAACCTCAAGTCAATCTTAGAGAAAACACAAGTGCCCTTCATTCGATCGAACAAATCCTCTATATGGGGCAATGTATACATGTTCTTAATCTTCACCTCATTAAGAGCCAAGTAATCCACACACATCATTTGGGTTCCGTGCTTCTTATCCACGAATAGCACTGGCACTCCCTAAGGCAAAGATCTTGGGCGAATGAAACCCTTTTCTAGCTACTCTTGAATTTGCTTCTTGAGCTCCACTAACTCCATAGGAGGCATCTTATATGGTCTCTTAGATATAGGAGCAGTTCCAGGTATTAAATTAATAACAAACTCAATATCATGATCAGGCGTCATACGTGGCAACTCATTCGGAGACACATCAAAAAATTCACACACCACTGGAATCTCTTCTATTGTTGCACCGTCCATTTGATTATGCTCCACTTGCTTTGGTGTGTCTTGAGACTCTTCAAATTCTATGCCGACTCCTTCCTCATTTGTCAACTTCACCGTCTTTGTGGCACATTGAATTATTCCATTATGCATCCTTAACCAGTCCATACCAAATATTATGTTCAGTCCTTGTGAATCCAAAACAATAGGGTTGGAGAGAAGTCTACCCCCTTATTCTAAGGCTTACTTTTGGACATACTACATTTGTTCTCATATCCCCTCCAGGAGACTTAACCAACAAGGTATATTTCATATGAGATATGTCAAACTATACATGGCAACATACTTTGATGCAATGAATGAATGCAATGCTTTAGAATCAAATAACATAGTCGTTGGGTTAGAGTTTGGGAGAAACAAAACAATCATCACGTCATCTGCTCGTTGGGCTTCCTTCGTAGATACATGGTGCACCTTGCCACGAATGAAATTCTACGTTCCATGGTTGCCTTGTGGCGCTCCTCCATTCGATATTGGGTTATGTCTTGGAGCATTGTTCCCTTGATGAAGGCCTAACTTTGGACATTGATATGCAAAGTGTCCTACCTCACCACAAGTATATTATGACCATGCTGCACCAGAGTTGTTAGGGCGAGCTTGATTTTGAGCAATTGCAGAAAAGTTGGCGTGGGGAGCATGAGGCATTGGAGGGCGAAGAGCTTGCATGGCAGGGCATTGCTGCATGGGCTGAGCTGGGCGCTGTAGAATAGTAGTGCGATATGCAGGAGCAGAGGCGTTGTAGTATGGTGCATTTGGTGGTGCAATGCGGGGGCGAACATTGCTTCCTTGTGGTTGTCCTTGATATGGCGCCTTCCTCTTGTTATCTTGCTCCATCTCACGAAAATTGTTTTCAACCACAATAGCTTTGTCCACAAGCTTCTGGAAATTGGCATTGTCACAATTGAGCAACTGGACATGAATCTCATTGTTTAGGCCCCTCATAAACAAGTATTTCTTGCGGCTGTCCCGGTTGACATCCTCTGGAGCATACCTTGAGAGTTGAGTAAATTTATTGAGATACTCACTCACACTTGACATTCCTAGCCTTAGGTTCTCAAATTCTTGCCTTTTCAAGATCATAACACCCTTAGGCACAAAATGAGAACGGAAGCTCTCCTTGAATCAGTCCAAGTGATCCTCTCTTGATTTTCATGGGCATTGCACAACGAGTCCCACCAATCCACAGCTGCTCCAACTAGCTGATGAGAGGCAAAAAAAACCTTCTCACGGTCGCTGCACAGAACAATAGCAAGCTTCTTCTCTACAGATTTCAGCCAATCGTCAGCTTCCATAGGATCATTGGCTTGAGCAAAAGTAGGTGACCTAGTCCTCATAAACTCTCCCAATCTGTTATAAAGCGGTGGGGGTGGCAGTGGTGGAGGCATATGGGGCTGACTTTGATTGTTGGCCTACAGCTGTCTCAAAGTCTGCATCACGGTCTGCATAAGCTAATTTTGCATAGCCAACAACTGCTGAAGGTTGATAGCCTCAGGTCCAAGATTTTTGTTGTTCTGAGGTGCTCCATTATTCTCCTAATTCTCATTGGCATCCCTTTGGTTGTGAGTACTTGGCATCTGAAGAAAGAGCAAAAGATAGAAGAATTTAGAAAACGTGCCCAACTATATGCATTAAGGGATATGAAACTAAGCAACTACCTATAATAGCCTATATGGATGTGGCAAGCGGTAAAGCATCCCACAATCCTCTACTAAGCACACAAGCAAACATTACATAGCAATTAGCACACCAAACAACAACAACACTTCCTGAGTGTTCCTATGTGCTCTAAAGTGTCCATTCTATCTAGGCTTGTGTCCCACGGTCAACCTGTGGCTCTGATACAAATTTGTGACACCCGATTCCGAAAATGAACCAAGTGCAATGCATATGTGTGCCCAGGATATTTAACACACATACGCGAGTGCATCACAAACAGTATACAGAAAATTACCACAACACAAGTTAATTAAGTACTTTTATTACAATATTAAAATAATCCTCAAATTACAAACTCTAATTCTCAATATTGAACTATAACTGCAGCTGAAATAATCAAATTAAGCAACTAAGCAAACTAAGCAAAAGGGATAGTGCGGCTCCATGCAACACCACAAGCAAGTCGACGACAACATACAACCTAGTACTCCGCATTATCCTCAGGGTACTCCCAAACATTATCTGAAACTTTTGGTGGGAGAATTGCAAGGGTGAGCACATATCGTACTAAGCAAGTGTTGGAAAAAATGACATGTAGCTTAAACAAGAAGTGATAATAAATAATGGCTATTTGCTGAAAAGTACATTTAAAACAGGTAAAAAGGATCCTACAATGTATATATGAAATTTATCCCATCATATCCCAAATAACATAATAATTCATGTCCATCATCCATTAATCATCCGTATACCATATTCTTACCAACATCATTAACCATTACCATTTATCACCATCCAATCCATAACCATTACCTCTAATCAAGTAGGTCATCAAGGTGCTCCTAACCGGGAGCCCGACTATCATCATCTTTTTTAACACTATGCAAAGGTTGTACCACTTTACTCACAAGTTTGTGATTTCGTCACCCGTCAGTAACTAAAGAAACCTCCCTTATGCCAATTATACTTCCTTTGATGTATGGCCAAGATATCACAAAATAGCTTTTACAAAGGGACTACCAGCATGCCTCCAACTGAGCACATCCAACCAAGGGCCCCCTCTTGTGCCGTTCGGATCCTAGGGCAGTCTTGCCACTATTGCAAACTCAACCGACAACCATTTCCCACTCCTCCGAATGATATGAATCAATACTTGTAATGCTCCTAATTAATTGGCTAAACTGCACCCATACTTGGCCTTGTGGTGGCACTGTTGTCCTGACTTACTCTCGCATGAACCGGTCCTTAGATCAAAGCAAGCAAACCACCATATCATCCAACCCTGTCCACAAACCATGCTTGTGTAGATCTCCCAAGTCTCATGTTACCAATTAATCATGTTCATCAATGCTCATCATCCATTAGCTCATAATTAAGTCATTTGGTTGTTTTCCCATCCCAACTAATTAGAGCGAAGCAAAAAGGTGAAAAACCCTTCCCGACTCTCTACAAATTGTTCCAAGTGACAAAGATGGTCAACCAAGTTTAGTAAACACCTATAAATGGATTTCCAATAAAATTGACACAAGCATGCAGTTTCGCAAACAAAACATTTAAAAACAGGATCAAAATGATCAAGGACACTTGCCTTGCTCCTGAGATTGATTAGGGTCAAAAGATTCAAAGTTTTGGTGCTAGAGGTCCTCGATAGCACCCTCTAGAGCAAAAGCTTCTATTCCGCGCAACAAACATACAAAACAAGCATTACAATCAATAAGTGCTCATATATTACTCAATATGCCATGATATGCAATATTAATGCAATTATGTGGTAAAAATTGTTAATAGGTTGCTATTCATGTTGACTAACTAGTTACAATGGTTTATGACAAGTTTGAACAAGTTCGGAATAGATTTGAGTCAACTTGGGATAAATTCAGCCCGAAACAGATTCAGACACTCGACTAGTCCGCTGTCAGGGTCGGACTGGTCTGCCTTGTACATAATCTACAGAATTAGGGTTTCTGGACAATGAGATTTAGGGTTGAATTCATGTAGAAACTTGGATGTAGAGGGTGTACCGTGTGTCTATAGATCCAAGGATTGAGAGTTGAGTGCAACACTTAAATCTTGACGGCTAGGGCTTGGTGAAAGGTGTTGACGATAATTTTTGTGATGAAGAACGTCGATGTCGAGAAGTTGACAAAGATCGATCTTGCTCGATCCTTCTCCTTAATCCTTCTCTTCTCATGGGTGTGGTGATCTCTCTTGATGGCGGCTCTCACGAATTAGGGTTTGGAGTTTCTTTAGTTTTGGCAAATAGGTGAAGGGGTAGGTGTTGGGGTGTTTATATAGAGGTGGAGGTGGTAGGGTTTGATGGATTTCGAGTTTAGGTGGGTGGGGGCCAGAGTGGGTGTCCTTTTCGGCTCCTATGAGGTTGGGCACAAAGTTCTTGGGCCAAATTAAGGCAGTTACCCAATAACAAATTGTGGGGAAATAATAGAATCCGAGTGGAATTCAACAGGCTAGACTAGTCCGCGTGATGGAACAGCCATGTTCGTTCGGGAACAGAAACAAAATCGGACAAGTTCGGGGTAATAGGTCGGACAAGTTCGGGATGGCAAAAAAAGGTTTTCAGGACAAAATTCAACAAGGAACGAACTAGTCTGCTTGGACCACGGACAAGTCCGAACAACATCAGAGACCAAACTGGACTAGTCCGTGCATTGTGCCGGACAAGTCCCGACTCCGAAAGAAACTGAATTTTCTGAAGAAGAATATGGTCACCGTACTAGTCTGGGGTTATGGCATTACAAGTCCGCACACTGACAGTTTTAAATTGTTGTTTTGTCCTAACTTCATTTTAATCTTGTTCCTCTTATGTTGCTTAAGGTTAAACATGTATATGAGCATATGAAATGCATGATGGATGAAAATGATGGTGTTACGTTTGTCATCCACTCCTTCTACGAGTCGTACTTCTGACATTAAGTGTCACCGCTGCTAGGGACTAGGTCACATGATGAGAAATTGCCCGAGCAAACGAGCATACATAGTACGAGACGATGGCGGGTATAATAGTACTTCAGATGTTGAAGATGAATATTCTCTTGCTAATAACATCGTAGATCCCAATGACAAACATTCCAATGAAGATGTACTTGGTACAGCAGTGACGGAGAACTATAGGAGCATCATTGTGCGGCGTGCTTTGAGCTCCAAAGTTGAGGTCGACGACAAGCTACAATGACACAACCTCTTCAACATGTTTCTTGTCATCAAGGACTATCGTGTAAACACTGTAATTGATGGAGGTATCCGTAATAACTTGGTGAACACGGACGTCATCAAGAAACTTGGTTTGACAATAAGAGCACACCGTCATCCATACCACATTCAATGGTTCAACGACAACGGTAAAGTTCAGGTAACACAAACAACAATAATACATTTTTTAATTGGTTTTTACAATGATTTGCTGATTTTGATTTCGTGCCTATGGATGTTTGTTCTCTTTTATTGGGTCGTCCTTGGGAATTTTATACAGATGCTATTCATCATGGTAGAACTAATAAATATATGCCCAAGGAAAGAAAATCACTTTGCTTCTCATAACTCCTGCTGAAATTGTGCATTTTGAGAAGAGTAAAATTTGTGATGGCAAAGAAACAAAACTAGAATCTGAAAAGTAGCAAGTCATTAAGTTAAAATCACCTTCGTTGCTCACAACTAAATCTGATCTTGCTGATTTATTCGATGCTAAGGGGATGTGCTATGCTTTAGTATGCAATGAAGCTATGTTTTCACTTCATGAATTTTCTATTGCATGTCTTTTTCGGCAGGACCTACACATGGAGGTTTGAAAAGTAGTGCATGACAGCATTCACTGGTGTTGCCCCTACTATCGCTAACCTTTTGCAGGTTTCAGAATGTGTTTCCCTCCAAGATTCCCCCTGCTTTACCACCCATGAGAGGCATTTAACACAAGATTGACTTGATTTCAGGAGCAAGTTTGTCAAGTCGTGCAGCGTACAAGGCAAATCCAAAGGAGACTAAGGTAATTCAGTGACAGTCCACCATCTTTTGGACCACAGGTACATTCATGAAAGCCTTAGCCCTTGTTCCATTCTTGTTCTTTTGGTTCCTAAGAAAGATGGTAGTTGGTGCGTGTGTGTCTATTGTCGAGTGTTGACGTTTCCTACATCACAGATCATCTCTCGAAAGAGATGAGGTCTGCAAGCACACGGAAACTATCATGTAGCATTTCACCCAAGAGTATTCCAAGGATATCGTATTTATCCCAAAGAAAGGCAATGGAGTAAAGTAAACACTACTCTTATGATCATGCTATGGGATACTAATCAATTATCAAGACAGGGGTAAGTTGATAATATAGGGCAGTGTGACACACACCTAAGCAATCTATTCTAAAGGGTAGATGAGTCCTAACGGAGGTTACACTAAGGATTGGAGAGTTGCTCCTACAATGCTTCTAATATACATATACATAGCCCAGGTTAGATACTAACGAGCATGTCAGTGGTGAATCCTTATGCTAAGTTGTTTAACATATCGGGCATGGGTTTACCCATAGCATCACTAGACGACTCCCGCCAAGAGCCAGTGGCATAGTCGAACGTGGAAGATTACAAAGGACAGATAGGGCTGTCACCACCTAATGCCTCCCTCTTCAATCTGTGGATCTACGAGACATCCAACGCTACTTCACTATCCTAACATCATGCTAGCATATTAAGTAAATACCTTAGGAGCTGCAGCACAAGCCATCCTAAGGCAATGATGAACCTAAACATCGTCGAACAGATGTTGAAACATAGCATAGAGCATTCATATTAACATGATCATATCATAGCTAATTAGACTATAGTGGGGGTTTATAGTGTTTATGATGATAGTATAATGACACTAGGGCATAATCATAAAGACTATACCTACCACATAAATGGAATCCACAATCAAACAAGAAACGCTTCATCCAAGTATAAGAATAAGAGAAGACTAAAGATAATATCTTTATTATGCATAAAGTCAAAAATATAAGAAAAGATACATGAGCCATACCTTTCCCAATTCAGACTTGGGACTAGAGGCTCTCCTCCCTATAGCTTAACACTATTAAGGACTGAGAGAACTAGTTATACAATAGAATGATGCTCAAGTGGTGTTTTGAAGTGAGGGGTCCTATTTATAGCTTGGACGAGAGCACGCAAATTAGTAAACACTGACTTCTTCATGTCGGGAGGAGCCAACACGTGGTGTTTGACCGCGTTTGGCGCCAGGACCTAGTCGGCCAACTAGGGGGGTCGACCGACCTGGTCCTGGCTCCAAACGACCAGTTCTTCCTCTAGGTGACTGACAGGTGGGTCCCATTCCACGATATGGGTGCTACTGAATGTAGTCTAGAGGGTGAGGGGTGAATAGGCCTTTTCAAACTTTGTCGGTACCTGCAACACTTAACAGATTTCTCAAATATAGACAGATTAGACTAGTCCAGTACCGTGCGCACTAGTTCGGTATGCGTGGACCAGAAACATCAAGATTGATTGATAAATTCACTTCTAGTACCCTATGCAGCGGAAAGTAATTTGCATTTTGGATGTATTACAACAGTGAAATAATGTATGGCAAAGATCAACTTTAGTTTCAATGATTCAACATGAATTACACAAGATTAAGTAAACCCTAGAATATGATGATCGGTGAAACAAAATCGTGCGAGACAAGATTTTATCTCGTGGTTCGATTCCCACAGAGGAAACCTACATCCACATTGTGGAGTCCACGGAGGACCAGGTCTTCACACACCCTACCCTCGTCGAATGGGCACGGAGGCCGATTATCTTCCACTAATCACAAAGGGTTAGAATATGTGGAGAGATGTGTATTTTGGGCTCTTGGGAGGTGTGACAGTGTAGGGGGTTGAGATAGTTGGTTGTATGGTCGTACACCTCTATTTATACTAGGGTTTCCAAAAGTTACCGTTAGGATTTGCGATGTCCGGACTAGTCTGTGCAGGACTCCGGACTAGTCCAGTGTGCGGCGTGTGAAAAACCCTAAGTGTTGATATATACCGCACTAGTTCGTTATCGGAGTGGACTAGTCTGATTTTAGTCCGAAACTTTTTGGACTAGTCCGGTGGATATCAGACTAGTCTGGTGTAGTGAACACCGTGTAGAACTAAGGACAAGTCCAAACTTGGAGGGACTTATCCGATTTTAGTGAGAGAGTTTTCAAACTAGTTCGATGGATATCGGACTTGTCCAGTGTAGTGGAAAACAGTAGGGCTAAGGACAAGTACGGACTTGGAGGACATGTCTGATTTTAGACAGAGGATTATTGGATTAGTCCAATGTATATCGGACTTATCCGGTGTTGTGCAAGTGTGAAATGCTGAGGACTAGTCCACACTTGGGGGGGGGGGGGGGCTAGTCTGATCTTAGTCAGAGAGATATCGGACTTGTCCGGTGTATATCGGACTAGTCTGGTTTTTCTATGAATTGTGCAGTGAGTTTAATTATTTGTTCACTTGAGCTCTTGGGGTGTGTTTCTCCGACACACTCCATACAAGATAATCTAATCTTTTCAGCTCTTGAGCTCTTTTCCCTTTAGATTCTCATTTTCCTTCCTTTTTGCGCTTTCTTCCTAATTTCTTTAAAACCTTCGCTCATCTCAACAATTTCGTCACGATCTCAATTTTTTGTCATAAATCAACAAAAACCCACAAGGGATGCCGAGATGCACTTTCAATCTCCCCCTTTTCGGTGATTGATGACAACCAGTTGAGATTTACACAAATATGATAAAAATTCAGATTTTCATAAAGTGTGCACATATGATATTTGAGCAAAATAGGCAATATAGACATAAGACATATGTGCACTCTTTATGGTGGGGTGCAAAACTATGTGTGTGAGCAATAATATTGATGTGAATATCATAAGAGACATAATCATCATAACATCAAGAATCTCAAGCATACATAGCAGTTTTAAACATAAACCATTGATTATAAGCATAACATAGTCAAATAGCATGAGGGAGCATAATTAAAGTTTTACAAGCCCAAAAGCACGATAGAGTTGCAACAAAAACACAAATAGAGCTCTCTCTGTCTCTCTCTCTCTCAAACTAAAGCTACAACCTAAGACTCCCCCTCAATCTCTCCCCCTTTGGAATCAAGGCACAAAAAAGAAGGAGAGGAGGGATCTACATGTCGTCGCCGGCTCACTCCGCGCTGTCAGTACTTTCATCATCTTTGTCATGAGGCTGAGGAGGAGGAGGAGAGCAACCACTCGTCGTGCCCCGAACCCCAAAGTAAGCAAGCATGGAAGTTGAAAGAGGTGGAAGTTCTGAGAAGTCAGGTGCAGAGCCCTCTGAGATGACTGGAGACCCAATAGGCTCAATCTCCAGTTTTTCACAAATGACTTTGACATTATCGTTCATGTATCACATTTGCTCTTTTCTTGCCTTTTTCATCTTATGAACCTTCACCTCAGTTTTGCGGCAGGAGCCAAAGATAGCTGCCAAGTACTTCATGATTCCACTAGCGGACCCTTTGCTAGATGGAGGGGTCCTAGCACCAGTGGAAGGCCTTGCATCTTCATGAGCTTTCTCAGGGTGTTCCTCACTCGAGGCAGGTGATGAAGCAACTGAGAGTGAGGCTTGGGGAGGCTTCTGAGGCCTTAGAGGAGTATGCTCTACATCCTTCACAAACTCAATTCCTGGGCTTTTTCAATCATGAACATCAGGTATGTTGCATAGCCACAAGAGCGGTTTGGTGTGCAGGAGATGTTCACCATGTCATTCCATATGTAGCCGAAGATATCAAACTTCCTCTTCTTGCTAATCACTTTCATCAAGGTTCTCAAGTAACCTTGGACACTCCCGACATCTCCATCCTTTGGAGTGATTGTCATTCGGAGCACTCTATTAAGAATCATGAAGAAGGGATTCATGTTCTTTATTGAGGGAGGATTGTATTTGAGGCGAGTATCATAGAGAAATTCCATCTTGTCGTTCTCCAAAACACAAAGATTGTGAATCACGATTTCATTGCTACCGGTATCCTCAAGGTGCACCAGCCTGGCAAACTCAGCATAAGTAATTGTGTACATGGATCCATGTGTCATCCAAGTCACTCTCTCTTCTTTATCGCTGGCAAAGTAGAAATTTGCAAAGACTTGAGCGATGACCTCATCATTCCAGTTATACCTGAAGGAGAGCAAGTACTTAAGGTCGTGTCTCTCTACAGCCTCTATTACCTCCTCAAAGGCATTGCAACTTTTCCATTAAATGTAGGTCCAGTCACTCCATTGGCAGCAGACTACTTGAGTCTTCATCCGAAGGTACACGGTATTGTAGTAGTCTGCATGAAAGTGACTCCAAAATCTTGGGTCGGGTGCCTTCTTTCCACTGCTATATTCACCGATCTTCCTGAGCTTCCATGCCACATCACTCCCCTTGCATTGAATTTTTCCTCCGAGGAGTCCCTGTTTCCTTGTCTTGAAGCAGTCATCTTAAAGGAGCCAATAGGGCCAGAGGCAATTCCTTTGCCTTTTCCCTTAGTTTGGTATGGAGCCACCGAACTAGGACCATCCACATCTTTCCCTTTGGAAGCTAGTTTCTTGACCGCAACCTTCCGCCACAACCTAGGTGGAGTAGGCAAAGGCTCGACAGCACGCTCTTGTCTTTTGTTGGAGCGAGACTCCGAGACAGGAGGCAACACATCTTGATCCATCTCGGCCTCGAAGTTGGAGATATCTTCATTTGAGTTTGACATGATTCTGACAGGAAGATATAATGGATATGGATAAGCAAGGATGACAAGGAATTGCATTGAATTGATATAAGATAAGTTTTGAACAGGGCATACCGGACTTGTCCATTGTTCAGAGCCGGACAAGTCCAGAGTACCGTACTTGTCCGCCCTGAGAACGGACTAGTCCGTTATACGGCTGTTCAAAACCTAACTCGATGAAATTTTAAATTACTCAATGCTAAAGTGTTCTAGGGTAGATGGAATACATCAGTACAACATGTATTGACCAGAAGTGCTAAGCTTTTTGAGAAAGGACAAGGAAAATTGAAGAATTTACCAAATCATTCGATTTGAGGCATTGAGGAGGTTGTTGATGCGGACTAGTCCATGGTCTTCGATCCCCTTGCAAGGGAAACCAAATCCCACCGAAACTTGAGTGGATTTGATGGAGAACTTGCCAAATTGCCTTGGGGGCACTGGAGTGAGGAGAGAGAACATAAGAGGAGTTGTGAGGAGGAAGAAGATTAGGGTTGCGCCGGCCCTAGCGTTATGGAGTCAAAAAATTGGACTAGTCCGTGGTCGGACCGGACTAGTCCGGACTAGCGGACACTTTGCGGATTAGTTTGCAATGTGCGGACTAGCCCGGTGTAACCACAGACTATTCCGTGGTCACCTGGACAGAAAAATATATAGACCTTTCGTATATATTTGAAGGAGCTTAAAAAGAAGAAAGGTGGCAAAAACACACAAATATTCTTGATGAATATGATCAGTAATCATACAACAATCAAGCTATGATCAGAATTCATCAAGATCAAATAATTGACATAGTTTTTCGAAGAAAAATAGAAAGAGATGATTTTTCAACACAGTCAACATGATTTTGAAGATAACATACAGGTATGCAAGTTTAAAGCCACATACCGAGCATCAAGGATATTTAGTTCATTTCGGAGCTCACAAAAGCATTTTTCATCAAGTGGCTTGGTAAATATATCGGCTAGTTGTTTTTCAGTGTTGACATAGGAAATGGCTATGTCTCCTTTCATTGATTGATCTCTCAAAAAGTTATGTTAGATGTCTATGTGTTTGGTTCTAGAGTGCTGAATGGGGTTATGGGCAATTTTAATGGCACTCTCATTGTCACAAGGCAGTGGAATACGGCTCATATTGTAACCGTAATCCCTTAAACTTTGTCTCATCCAAAGGAGTTGTGCACAACAACTCCTGGCTGCAGAATACTTCGCTTCGTCCGTGGATAAGGCAATTGAATTTTGTTTCTGGAGGACCAAGAAACTATGGATCTACCTAGGAATTGGCAAGTACCGGAGGTGCTTTTTCTATCTACCTTGCATCCGGCATAATCTGCATCGGAGTATACAATGAGATGGAATTTTTAACCTTTGGGATACCAAAGGCCTAGGTTGGTTGTATGAACTAAATATCGCAAGATCCTTTTTACGACTATCAAATGACATTCCTTAGGATTGGCTTGAAATCATGCACACAAACATACACTCAACATGGTATCAGGCCTAGATGCACATAAATAAAGTAAGGAGCCAATCATGGGGTGATATACCTTTTGATCCACGTTTGGTCCATCTTCATTGAGATCCAAGTGTCCATTTGTCTCCATGGGAGTCTTTATGAACTTTGCTTTGTCCATTCCAAACTTCTTATGAATGTCTTTGTGTACTTTGTTATGCTTATGAATGTCCCGTCCTTTTGTTGCTTCACTTGGAATCCAAAAAACTATCTCAACTCTCCCATCGTGGACATCTCGAATCTATCTGCCATAATCGTACTAAATTTTTGAGAAAAAGATTTGTTAGTTGAACAAAACATAATATTGTCAACATAGATTTGACAAATGAAGAGATCATCATCAAAGTGTTTAGTATACAAAGTGTAATCAGCTTTACCAATCTTGAAGCCATTTTCAATCAAAAAATCTCTAAGGCACTCATACCAAGCTTTCGGAGCTGTTTGAGGCCATAGAGAGCCTTACGTAGCTTGTACACATAGTCGGCTACTCTTGATCTTCAAAACCAGGTGGTTGCTCCACGTACACCTCCTTCTTGATCAGACCATTGAGGCAGGCGCTTTTCACGTCCATTTCATAGAGCATGAAATCATGGTGAGTAGCATATGCAAGTAATATACGAATCGATTAAAGCCTAGCTACGGGAGCAAAAGTCTCCCCTAAATCCAAACCTTCGACTTCTGAATACCCTTTGGCCACAAGTCGTGCCTTGTTCCTTGTTACCACTCCATGTCCGTCTTGCTTGTTGCAGGAGACCCACTGAGTGCCGACGACATTGGATTTGGGTCTTTCAACAAGCTCCCACACTCCGTTCCTTTTGAAGTCGTTCAATTCTTCTTCCATTGCCATCACCCAATCTAGATCTTTTAATGCATCCTCAACCCTGTATGGTTCCAAAGAAGATACAAAAGAATAGTGTTCACAAAAATTAGCTATGCGAGATCGAGTTATTACTCCCTTTTGGATGTCGCCAACTATGTTGTCGACGTGGTGATCTCTTTGGATGCTTTTGGTTTACTCTTGGATGTGGCACTTGTGGTCTTGAGTCTTCATTATCATCTTCTTCTCCCCCCTGGATTGTTTCCCTCATTGATGTTTTGATCACCTTGATCTTCTTGATGTTTATCTTGTGTGGAAGCTCCCCCTTGATCATTTTCGTCCACTTGTCATTCATGTTCTTCATTCGCATTTGGATGTGGCTAGTCAAACATTGCCCAATGCCATTCTTCTTTATGCTTGACATGGAGCTTCTTCTTGATCTAGCACACATTGATCAACTTCCTCTTCTTGAGAGCCGTTAGTTTCAACAAACACTACATCACGTGCTACTTCAACAAGTCCGGAGATCTTGTTGAAGACACGATAGGCGTAGGAGTTCGAATCATAGCCAAGTAAGAAACCTTCATTGGGCTTCGAAGCGAACTTCGAAGCACTAGGCTTGTTGTTGAGAATATAGCATTTTGAACCAAAAACTCGAACGTATGAAATGTTTGGTTTGTTACTGGTGAGTAGTTCATACGAGGTTTTCTTGAGTAGACGATGAAGATAAAGTAAGTTAATGACGTGACAAGCATTGTTAACTGCTTCAGCCCAAAACCAGTCCGAAGACTTGTATTCATCGAGCATTGTCCTTGCCATCCCAACAAGTGTTTGGTTCTTCCTTTCGGCTACTCCGTTTTGTTGAGGGGAATATGGTGCTGAAAATTCATGCTTTATCCCTTCTTCATTTAGATACTCCTCAACTTGGGTATTCTTTATTTCTGTCCCATTGTCAATTCGTATGTTCTTGATCATCAATGAGAATTCATTTTGCGCACGCTTGATGAACTTCTTGAAAGTTCCTTGAGTTTCTGTCTTATCATGCAAAAAGAAAACCCACGTGAAGCGTGAAAAATCATCGACAATGACTAAACCATACTTATTACAGCTGATGCTTATGCAAATAATTGGACCGAATAGATCCATGTGGAGGAGCTCGAGTGGTCTTGTTGTAGTCATGAAATTCTTCGCGGGATGGGGTGTTCCTACTTGCTTCCCAGCCTGGCACGCTCTACAAGTCCTATCTTTCTCAAAAACAACATCCATTAAATCACGGATGTGATTGCCTTTTAGAAGCTTTTGAAGATTCCTCATACCAACATGTGCTAGCCGTCTATGCCATAGACAACCCATGTTGGTCTT
The DNA here is from genome assembly GCA_036927565.1 of Tuctoria greenei. Taxonomy (NCBI): domain Eukaryota; kingdom Viridiplantae; phylum Streptophyta; class Magnoliopsida; order Poales; family Poaceae; genus Tuctoria; species Tuctoria greenei. Next base: position 106,716,719 of record JAYESD010000004.1, on the reverse strand, counting down.
TGAAATCAGCATGTGTCAATTTTGCCTTTATCTTTGTTGAAGTCAACTAGATAATGTTTTCCCTTTAACACACCCTTGAATGCAACCGAGTTATCACTCCTTCTAGAGAATGTCACACCCTCATTAGTGAATAAACAATTAGAACCCTTGTCACATAATTGAGATATGTAAAGAAGGTTATAATCCAAGGAGTCAACGTGTAAAACATGAGAAAGAGTATGTTGTGATGAGATCGCAATTTTACTTGTACCAAGCACCCTTCCTTGACTATTATCACCAAAGTAAATGCCTTTTCTTGGATCTTCATTTTCTTCATATTCCATGAACATTCTTTTTCTCCATTGGTGCATCCACTATCTAGCACCCATTTTTCTCCACCAGATGAATAGGCCTGCAAAAGACAAATTATGCCTTGGTCTTAGGTACCCAAGCTTGCTTGGGTCCTTTGACGTTAGTCGCAAGTGATTTGGGCATCCACACATGAGACATGGAGTTCCCATGGCGTGGCCCAACATATTTAGCATAAACTCTTCCAAAATTACCTTTCAAGAGTACATATGAAGCTTCAAATTTTCTAAATAAAACTTGTTGTTCATGTATGTTCACAATGTTAAATTTATCAACACTATTAAGTTTTCTAACTTGAGAAGAGTTTCCATTGACAAAAGCAATGTAATCCTTGTCATTCTCGTGGCTTCTAGCGTTTTGCTTTTCACAATAAGAATACCCAATGCCATATTTGACATTAGGAGGTCTTGTGACCGAGTATGCACTGCGTGCATACTTGACCTTCTCCTTATCAAATATGCCACATTGGGAAGGTTGCTTGTCCTTTGTCAAGTTTGACTTTTTCTTCAAGTTAGTGTCACTTTTAGCACAAGTACAAGTAATAACAGTTTCAGATTTGATTTGCTGGGAAGGTGAGCTTGAAGAGGATGAAGAACCACTTTGCTTGAGAGACTCAACTTGTACCTCATGGATCTTGTTAACTTTGGTTAATTTGACAAGTTCATCCTTGATAGCCTCGTTTAAGTCTTTTAGCTTTAGATAAGCTTCCTTGCCTGAAGCTATCTCAAGTTCCTGTGATTTGCTTCGCTCCTTTTCAAGGTCAAGAAGCTTTTTGATCTTCAGATATTCTTCCTTTTGGAGGATGATTATATCTTCTTGACGATCAACTAGCTCCTCCTTATCAACAAGTTTACCCATTAGAAATTTCATCTTAGCAGCAGTTTCCTTATCTAAAACACTAGGGATATCTTCATCATCACTAGAATTATCAATATCACTAGTAAAAGAAGGCAAGGATCAAGATTTAGTTTTGACCTTTCTTTTTCCTTCCTTTTCCACTAGACACGTGTGGTCAGTGTCCTTCCTTGCGCCGATGGTTGGGAAGAGGGTGGATTTCTTGGTAGGCTTCATGATGGCTATGGTGTCCATCTCCTCTTCTTCTTCGGATGAGGACTCATCGTTGGAGTCCCACTCCTTCCCTAAGTGTGCTTGGCCATATTTCTTCTTTTTCTTAAACATCTTCTTCGGTTGAGGCTTTTTGTCCTTAGTCTTCCTCTTATTTTCCTCATGTGGACAATCAACTATGAAATTGTCATACTATCCATAGTTATAGCATGCACGGCTCATTTTGGGTCTTTGTTTGTCCCTTTGTCTTCCTTCATTTGAGCTACCACCCTTTCTTCTTCTTATCATTTTCTTGAACTTCTTCCTGAACAAGATCATGTCTTCTTTATCGATATCATTGCTTTCATCATCGTTGTTGTCTTCTCCATGATCTTCCCGAGCTTCTTTTGTTACGAGTTTACAAGTTGACTTCGAGGCAACTCCTTTCTTCTTTGCCGAGGTAAGATCGAAAATTTTCTTGACATGCTTGGCTTGCTTCTTCATCATTTCAATGTTGATAATCTTTCCAAGAAGTTCGTCCGGTGTCATTTTTTCAATACCCGGGGCTTTCTCTAATCATCGAGCAAAGAGTCACATTGCGAGGCATGAATGCTCTAAGAATCAGCTTCACGACCTCATGATCATTCCACTTGATGCTGCCACATGCTCGGACTTGGTTGACGAGAGATTTCAATCGATTGTACATATCATGTGGTGATTTATCTTCTTCTATATCGAATCTTCCCAATTCACCTTTAATCATTCCAATCTTGGCTTCGCGTACATGACAATCACCTTCATGTGCGGTTTGTAGAGTGTCCCATATCTCCTTGGCAATCTCGAGTCCATCCACCTTGGTGAACTCGTCTCGGCTCAGTGATGAAGTGATCACAGCTGCAGCTTGAGCATTCCGATGAATGGCCATTTCTTGTCTTGGAGTCAGCTCTTCATCATCATCTGGAATATCTACCCCTATACACACCATATGCCAAAGACTTGGGTTAAGCGATATAAGATGAATTTTCATGTTCTATCTCCACATTGAATAATCATTTCCATCAAAATAAGGCGCTTTCCCTAAAGGAATTGATAAATAATGACTATTGTTACAATTCAAACGTACATAGTCAAAAGGATATCGGGAGTAGTCGGTGTGACTACCCCCCTTCTTCTTTTCATCCTCGATTTTCTTCTTCCATTTTTGGGAGAGTGCCTTCTTCTGAAGAATGTTCTTGAGTTAAAGCATCTCATCGTCATCGTCCTCACAGGCTTAAATAACATCGAGGAGCTTCTCCAGCTTTTGGGTCTTTTCATCATCGCCCTTCTTGTTGTTGAAGGTCTTGTGTACATCCTTGATGTACGACATCGTCTCTTCGAGCGGTGAGTCTCTCTTGAAGAGTTCGGCTCTGATACTAAATGAATTCAGCATAGAGGGGGGTGAATAGGCTTTTTGAAACTTTGTCAGTCGCTGAATCACTTAACAAATTGATCAAATACAGACAGGTCGGACTAGTCCGGTAATGTGCGGACTAGTCCGGTATGCGTGGACTAGAAAGATCAAGATTGATCGATAAATTCACTTCTCGTACCTTATGCAGCGGAAGGTAATTTGCAACTTGGATGTATTACAACAATGAAATAATGTATGACAAAGATCAAATTTAGTTTCAAGGATTCACGTGAATTACACAAGATTATGTAAACCCTATAATATGATGAACGATGAAAAAAAAGTGTGCGAGACAAGATTTTATCTTGTGGTTCGATTCCCATAGAGGATACCTACATCCACGTTGAGTAGTTTACGGTGGACCGGGTCTTCACCAACCTTACCCTCGTCGAATCGCCACGGAGGCCGATTCTCTTCCACTAATCACAAAGGGTTAGAATGTGTGGAAAGATGTATATTTTGGGCTCTTGGGAGGTGTAACAGCGCAAGGGGTCGAGATAGTTGGTTGTATGGCCGTACACCTCGATTTATACTAGGGTTTCCAAAAGTTGCCATTAGGGTTTGCGATGTCCGGACTAGTCTGTGGAGGACACCGGACTAGTCCGGTGTGCGGCAAGTGGAAAACACTAAGTGTATAGATGTACCGGACCAGTCCGTTATTCGAGCGAACTAGTCCGATTTGAGTCAGAAACTTTTCGAACTAGTCCGGTGGATATCGGACTAGTCCGGTGCAGTGAACACCTGTGTGTGTTTCACAAAATAATCTAATCTTTTCAGCTTTTAGCTCTTTTCCCTTTAGATCCCCATTCTCATTCTTTTTTGCGCTTTTTTCCTAATTTCTTTAAAACCTGCATTCATCTCAACAATTTTGTTAGGATCTCATTTGTTTGTCATAAATCAACAAAAACCCACACGGGATGCCTAGATGCACTTTTAGCTACAATGTTGGATGGCCTCGGGTACTTCTGACACATGGCGATGCCTGATTGGCTATGATAATATTTCATAGAATCCATCCCCTTGTTTCACTTAATTCGGTGTAGAATGCCTACATGCACCAATTTCTCCAAGTACAAGTGGAAATAGGTTAAATAGTGTGACGTCTGGTTCCGAAAAATGAACCAAGCTAATGCATATGTGTGCCCAGGACGTTCATCACACATACACGAGTGCAATCACAAAAGTGTATACAGAAAATTACCACAGAACAAGATTAATTAATCAAATTTTATTACACACACCATATTATCCTCGAATACAACCTCTAATGAATATTTATGACAAGTTCAACTAATGCAGCGGAAATAAACTAACTAAGCAAACTAAACAGCTAGGCAGCATAAGCAATAGGGTATAGCGCAGCTCCAATCAACACCACAGGCTAGCTGACGGTAGACACGGCCTAGAACTCCGCATTATCGCCGTTAAACTCCCAATCCTGACCTGCAACTGTTGGGGGGATTGCAAGAGTGAGTACATGTCGTACTCAGCAAGTGTGGAAAGTATGACATGTGGCTGATTCAAATGACGACATTAATAATAGCTGAGTGCTAAAAAGTACATTAAAACATTTGAAAAGCAATATATTATATTTATATGAAATAAACCCATCATGACCATAAGTAGTATCATAATACCAGTCTGAATTCACTACCATCATCAATAATTCCAGGTTTCACCATTGCCAATAACCATATTCAATACCAGAAATAAATCCATAACTAACCATAACCATAATACCAACCATAACCATAATACCAAGTTCCCTCTAATCATGGAAGTTGTCCAGGTGCTCATAACCAGAAGCACGACTATCATGATAGTTTTAGACACACTCTGTAGAGGTTGTACCACTTTACCCACGTGTTTGTGATTTCATCACCTTTCGATGACTATAGAATCTCAATTATGCCGTCTCACACTTCCTTAGGTGTGTGGCCAAGAGATCACAAAATAGCCTTTACAAAGGGATTACTAGCCTATTTAGACCCCACTGAGGTTTCACCGGCGGCGGTGTCTCCTACAGAGCACATCTTCAACCAAGGGCCCCCTCTTGAGCCATTCGGATCCCAGGGTAGTCCAACCAATCATCAACAAACCCAATCCGACTACCCCTTCCCCGAGCATCCATAATGGTCCAAACAACACTGGCAAAGCCCTAATTAATCCGCTACACCGCACCCATACTTGGCCTCGTGGTGGCACTGTAGTCCTGGCTTATTCTCGCATGAACCGATACTTAGATCTAAAGCAAGCAAACCACCATACGTCCAACACATCCACATACCAACTTGCGTAGATCAACCATTACCATATCATATTTAACCAGTTAATGTTTACCATAATCTCATCCATGCATAATTAAATTGAGTGGTATAGTTGTTTCCCATCCCAGTTGATTAAGCGAAGCAAAAGGTAAAAGCCCTTCCCGACTCTCTATCATAATTCCAAGTGACAAGGGTGGTCAAACAAAGCTAGTAAACTTCCTATCCTAGGGTTTCCCGTCAAATTGACACAAGCATGCAGTTTTGCAAACAAAACATTTATTTTAAAACAGGATCAATATGCTTCAAGGACACTTGCCTTGCTCTTGCTATTGATTAGGGTCAAAGCCTTCAAACTCTTGGTGCTGGAGATCCTCCGCGGCACACTCTAGTGCAAATCCGTCTAATCCACACAATAAACATACAAGACAAGAAACACAATCAAAGAGTGCACAAAGATTACTCAATATGACATGACATGCATGGTTAATGCAAATGCAAGGTAGAACTTGATGTAAGGATCGAATGCCCAAGAGGGGGGTGAATTGGGCTTCTTTTCAAAAATTAGAGCAATAAAAACTTAATTACTAAAAGCCCAATTCCCTATGCAAATAACCTATGCATTCAAGTGAATAGTAACTTTGCGGTATATGAAATGCATAAGTGTAAGAGGAGAGGAAGAAAGCGCAAAATCCCGAGGAGACACGAAGACACGAAGATTTATCCCACGGTCCGGCAAGACCGTCAAGATCTTCCTACATCCACGTTGTGGCACCCACCTGTAAGACCTATGTGTGCTGAATACATTGGCTTGTAGTGAATACACTTGGCTTTGATGATAAAAGTTTTGAATATCACCAAAACACCTTTTTATCAAGGTCCGACTCTAGCTCTGAGCTACAGCAAGGTCCGACTAGCTTTGGTCAGCTCCGGTGAAGTTTTGTCTATAGCTCCGACATGTTTTTGATAGCTCCGACATGTTTTTGATAGCTCCGCCGTGTTTTTGCTAAGCTTCGAAGTTGATTTTTCTAGCTCTGGCTTTTGGGATTACTAGTTCCGACTAGCTCTGGTTAGCTCCGGCGCTAGGTCCTGCTAGTTTTGTAAGCTCTGGCGGGAGCTTGGTTATACTAGTTTTGGTAAGCTCCGGCGCTAGGTTCTACTAGCTTTTGTTAGCTCCAGCTCAAGGTCCGGGCTGATTACTAGTTCCGACTAGCTCTGGTTAGCTCCGGCGCTAGGTCCTGCTAGTTTTGTAAGCTCCGGCGGGAGCTTGGTTATACTAGTTTTGGTAAGCTCCGGCGCTAGGTTCTACTAGCTTTTGTTAGCTCCAGCTCAAGGTCCGGGTTGCTTTGGCAAGGTCTGGAACTTGACCGTAGTGCTTCTGCTTTTCATTTGCAAGGTTTCGTACTTGCTTTACATTGTTGGAAAGATTGCTTAGTATTCATTTGCTAAGTTTTTGGTGCGTTTTGGATGATATGGCTGATATCGTTTTGCTATGCTTTGCAACATTCTTATGTGAGGTTCTCACGTAGGGTGTTGTGTTCGGAACTAACGTGAGTCAAGTCGAGGACTTGGGCTCGTATGGATTGGTTGTTTATTCATGTGCATGTGTTGCTTGAGTTCAAGACATGGCTAGTGACAGGATACATTGGACTAGTCTCAGGGAGGAGATGAGGTTCCAACAACCAAATTTAGGAAGAATTGTGGTTGAACAGATCAGGAGGTTGCGCAACATGATTGAATCAAGAACAATGCATATGAAGGTATCATGGACATCATTGGAAGATGTTTGCACGTGTGCAAGGAGTGCATGGACGTGGCTACATGGTTCCGAGACGTGATGAAGAGATGTGTACGTAAAGAGTTGGTCGGAAAGGTCCAACTGACTAGGTTATGGACTCAGGCTGCGGCTGAGTCGGGTTTGACTCAAATATGGAAAGATTTGAGTTGGTTATGATAGGATTTCGTATGGGTCACGAATTTGAGTTGTTTAGGAATGTGGGATACGTTCCTAAGGTGGTTGGAAGTCTTAAGATTGTTTCTATCTGCGTATAGAAGAATCCTAAGCAGTTATGGAAAGTTACGATTCGTGAACAGAGTAGGATTAGTTTCCTGATCCAAGTTGAGTTAGCTTTCGAGCTGGTTATATAAGCAAGGGAGCCCAGAGCTCGTGGTGTACAACTTTGGGGCTGTTCCTCTTGTGTTCTATTGAATAAAATTCGTAGTTTGAAGGAACTTTTGTGCCTTGTTCGTCCGACTTGTTCCACACAAGTTTTACTCGTCGAGTTTCTGGACAGCACTACCTTTCGTCGGTGGTTTTATCATAACTCGAGTTTTACAGATCCAATTGACGTGATTCTTTTTGGGTTATCTTCACAACTTGATTGTCTATCATCTTTCAAAATTTCACGGTCATTGGATTTGTGTTCTATGATTTACACGAGTTTCTTTGCAGCGTTCCAGAACTGTTTTTCTCGGGTAGGGCAGATTGACCTTGTTTGATCTTTCGATCATAGCTTGAGTTTTTCTCGACGGATTTGAGTGACTCCTTTTGTGTTGTCTTCGTGACTTGATTCTATCTGATATCCATCACTTTTGTCACGGTGAAACACATTTAGATTAGTCTCACACACCATTTCTTTAACAGTTCGTTTTTCTGCCGAAAGGGTTTGGGGTTTAATTGTTTCCGCTGCGTAAGATTTTTAAATCTACCATTCACCCCCCCCCTCTGGTAGCTTTTCACGTGCTCTTCGATCCTACACCACCAAAGGGTATAGCCACTCCCAAGTCACCGAGACCAGGGATCTTCACTAAACTTCTCCGTTCGCCAACCTCGGCAAGGTGGAGCTCAAGCCTTGTACAAGTTGGATCCTCCAGGCTTCCACAACCGTCTTGGCAAGCTCCGGAAGGCTCTCTCCAATAAAATCAACAAGAGACACTCCCTTACATCTCTCGCTACATTAGAGACTCCAATCACCAAGAATGGAAGCACACAAACGCTATCTCTAGTAAGTTCTAGCCCATCTCTTGGTGTACAAGTGGTGTAAATGATGTAGAAGTGGTAGCTCAATGTCTTGAATGCTTGAGAATGTGTAGAGTAGCTCTGGTTATCAAGACTTATCGAATAGACTGGTTGGAGGGATATAAATAGCCAGCCTCCACGAAATAGCCGTTGGAAAAGTAGGCTGACATCACTGTTCTACAAACATTGGATGATCCGATGTTCCCCCTTCAGTTGTCATCGGTCGAATCCAAATTAGCTGATGTCACTATGTCAGATATGACCATTGTCGACCGATGTAACACTTGCCTCATCATCGGATGATCCGGTGACACTTCATCCAGAATTGGTTCAGAATCAATGCTTACTGGAGTGATCGACCGATGTGTTATAGTTGTACATCGGATGATCCGGTGTTACACTTGGTCCAGGGTAATTGCTTACAGTATTGATCGACTGACATCACACTTTCTTCATCATCGGATGATCTAGTGAGTACTCAGTTCTGGGGTCTTTTTCTTCTGTTAAAACAACTCGACCGATGTATTGTTTTCTAGAGACATCGGTTGATCCGGTTAGTTGATTTTGTCTGCTTCGAGGTGTTCTAAGTAATTCTTTTGAAATTTGCTCGAGTGACCTCTAAGACATTGGTTTGAAATGTTCTTCTGATAATTACCAAGTATTGAGTGCTGTCAATTTTGGTTGAATAATTTTGACATATGAGCTTTTTCTTCTAATCTTCATAAAAATCGATTGACCTCATAGAATGATTTGTTAAGGGGTCTCCAATCGTATCCAATGAGCAGTAGATTATATAAGTGTAGAATCCATTAAGTGTGATGAGATATACGAGATACCTTGCATCCACAGACTCATTAGTAATATCCAATCGTTGTCATTAATCACCGAGACCATACCTCATGGGGGCCTAGATGCTTTCACTTGTAAATAGATTGCTTTTAATGATCAATAACTAGTTCTAATAGCTTTTAACAAGTTTATTCATGTTTGGATGTGATTAGATCAAATTTTAGAATCAATTCAACCCAATTTAACTAGGAAGATCGGACTAGTCCGCTAGGGACCGGACAAGTCCGCACTTTGGAAGATCAGCAGATTAGGGTTTTCTAGATCGACGTGAATTTGGATATTAGGTGTTGAAATCACGTAAGGAAAATATAATAGAAGGTATACCAGGTGTTTAGAACTCCAATGAATCAAGAAACTTGGAGGTAGCACTTGGATCTTGAGGATCTAGGGTTGGTGATGAACTTGGAGACGAATTGGTGACGAAGAACGAAACTTGGTGGAGATCATGATCCTCTTTCCTTTCCTCCTCTTATTCTTGCTTGGGATCTTCTCCTCCCTCCTTGATGGTGGCTCTCCAGGAACTAGGGTTTGGGTGGGGTGGAAAAGTGGCAAATAGACATCAAACTAAGGGGTGGGGTTGTTTATATAGAGGTGGTGGCTAGGTTTAGATGGATTTCAAGTTTGGGATGAGTAGAGGTCGGTTTAGAGTCCCACATGGGCTCTAAAAGAGTTAGGCACGACATCCCTAGGCCCACTTAACGTGAAACCCAAGGAACTAGTCGTAAAACAAAAGATCAATTCGGAGTCACGAAATATCGGACAAGTTCGGAAAGGACCGGACTAGTCCGAAGTCGTCTAGAGAGAAAATCGGACAAGTCTGGCTTTAAATCGGACAAGTCCGATTTTAGTCAGAAAGGAAATCAGACAAGTCCGCTGGAACACCGGACTAGTCCGGAAAGGTCCAAGGACTTAACAATTTTTCAAGGATTCTTGGAATTTCGGACTAGTCCGCACAAAATCGGACAAGTCCGAAAGTTTCCAGAGGAAAATTCGGACTAGACCGCAGCAAAAACGGACAAGTCCATTTTTAGTCAGAGAGAAATCGGACTAGTCCTCAGCAAAATAGGACTAGTCCGCACTTTCCTGCATTTTAAGTGCGGTTTTGTTCCAAATCAATTTTAGATGCTCTGAATCAATTTTAAACTCGTTCCTCTTTATGTGGTTTAATGTTAAATATGTATATGAGTGTATGCAAGGCATGATGCATGAAAATGAGGGTGTTACAAACCTACCCCCCTTAAAATGAATCTCGCCCTCGAGATTCGACGAGGAAGAGAAGAGATAGGGAAATTCCTTCTTGAGATCATCCTCCGATTCCCACATTGCTTCTTTTTCTGTGTGGTGCTTCCATCGAACTTTACACCATCTAATAACCTTGTTCCTTGTGACCCTCTCCTTGGTTTCAAAGATTTTGATCGGTTGCTCAACATAAGTCAAATCTTCCTCTAGTTCCAATTCTTCCATTGGCACTTGTTCTTCTGGTACTCTCAAACACTTCTTGAGCTGGGAAACATGAAAGATATCATCGACATCCGAAAGATGAGCTGGCATCTCCAACTTATATGCTACTTCTCCTCTTTTGTCCAAAATCTTGAATGGTCCAATATAACGAGGTGCGAGCTTGCCCCTTATGTTAAACCTCTTATGACCTCTCATTGGTGACACCTTGAGGTAAACAAAATCTCTTATTTCAAAGGCTAATTTCCTTCTCCTATTGTCCGCATAGCTTTTTTGCCTTCATTGGGCAGCCCTCAAGTTTTCACGAATTATTTGGACTTGCTTTTCGGCTTCTTGCAACACATCTGGACCGAATACTTGAGTTTCTCCTGCCTCATTCCAGAACAAAGGTGTCCTACACTTCCTTCCATAAAGCGCTTCATATGGTGACATCTTCAAACTTGCTTGGTAACTATTGTTGTATGAAAATTCTGCATATGGCAAGCTTTTGTCCCAACTTTTCCCATGCTTCAAAGCACAAGCTCTCAGCATGTCCTCTAAAATCTGATTGGTCCTCTCGATTTGTCCATCCGTTTGAGGGTGATATGCTGAACTAAAATTCAACCTTGTTCCCAATGCTTCATGCAATTTTTGCCAAAATCTGGAAGTGAATTGGGAACCTCTATCTGACACGATCTTCTTCGGGAATCCATGTCGACACACAATATGCTCCATGTATATTTCGGCCAATCGTGCAGCTGTATATTTGGTCTTCACAGGGACAAAATGACCTGACTTGGTTAAACGATCCACAATTACCCAAATTGAGTCATACCCGGACTGAGTACGTGGTAACACAACTATGAAGTCCATTCCAATTTCTTTCCACTTCCATTCCGGGATCTTCAATGGTTGCAATAATCCAGCTGGCCTTTGATGTTTCGCCTTGACTCGTTGACACACATCACACAATGCCACATATTCAGCTATGTCCTTTTTCATGCTATCCCACCAATAGCAAGCCTTCAAGTCTTTGTACATCTTCGTACAACTAGGGTGAATCGAGTATGGCGAGTCATGTGCCTCCTTCGGTCCTTTCCTTGATTTCCTTGATCTCTTCATCCGCGGCCCGTGCTTCTCGAATTTCATGCTCCAGGGTTGGGTTTAACTCCATCATCTCCATCTCATTTACAAACCCGATGTTCAACCTTTCAAACTCCTTACATAACTCGGATGGTAATTCTCGAACTGTGAGTTGATGACTTACTCCTTTTCTACTAAAAGCATCGGCCACTACGTTGGCTTTCCCCGGATGATAGTTGATTCCCAAATCATAATCTTTGATGAGCTCCAACCATCTCCGTTGCCTCATGTTCAGATCCATTTGTGTGAAAATATACTTCAAACTCTTATGATCCGTATAAATCTCACACCTATGTCCAAGAATATAGTGTCTCCAAATCTTCAATGCGTGTACCACGGCCGCGAGTTCCAAATCGTGCGTGGGGTAATTCTGCTCCTGTTTCTTAAATTGTTTTGATGCATAGGCGACCACTTGACCTTCTTGCATCAATACACATCCATTTCCTTGCCTCGATACATCGCAATAAATATCAAAACTCTTGCTCACATCCGGCAGTACCAAGACTGGGGTTGTAGTCAACCTCTTCTTCAATTCCTCAAAACTATTTTGGCAAGCTTGAGTCCATTGGAAAGCCTTTCCCTTCATTAGCAACTCCGTCATAGGCTTGGCTATTACGGAAAGTCCTTGATGAACCTACGGTAATATCTAGCCATCCCAAGAAAACTCCTTATTTCCTTTGCATTTTGCGGCGGTTCCCATTTCAACACCTCTCTCACTTTTTCGGGGTCAACTGATACTCCTCCTCCTGAGATGATATGACCCAAAAACGACACTTCCCTTAACCAAAATTGACACTTGTTGAACTTGTCATACAATTGATGCTCCCTCAATTTCTATAGCGTAAGCCTCAAGTGTTCCTCATGTTCCTTCTCATCCTTCAAGTAGATCATAATATCATCAATGAACACCACGACGAACTTATCCAAGTACTCCATAAAGACCTTATTCATGAGGTACATAAAGTAGGCAGGTGCATTTGTCAATCCAAAAGACATCACTGTGTACTCATAAGATCCATACCGTGTTCTAAAAGCTGTTTTGGGTATGTCCGATGGTCTAATCTTCATTTCAAAATATCCTGACCTCAAATCAATCTTAGAGAAGACACAAACACCCTTCATTTGATCAAACAAGTCTTCTATGCGTGGCAAGGTGTACTTGTTCTTGATTGTTACCTCGTTGAGAGCTCGGTAATCCACACCCATCCTTTGGCTTGCATCCTTCATGTCCACAAACAGCACGGGCGCTTCCCAAGGTGAAGAACTAGAACGAATAAAAACCTTCTCTAGTTGCTCTTGAATTTTCTTCTTAAGCTCCACTAATTCCATAGGAGGCATCCTATACGGCCTCTTAGATAGGGGTGCAGTTCCAGGTATTAAATCAATAACAAACTCAATGTCTCGATCAGGTGGCATACCTGGCAACTCATCCGAAAAAACATCCAAAAATTCACACACCACCGGAATCTCCTCAATTGCGGCACCGTCCATATGATTCAACTCCAATTGCTTTGGTGCAGTTTGAGATGCTTCAAATTCTACGGTGATCCCTTCCTCATTGGTCAACTTCACCGTCTTCGTGTCACACTCAATAACTCCATTGTGCTTCCTCAACCAGTCCATACCAAGTATAATGTCCAATCCTTGAGAGTCCAAGACAATGAGGTTGGCGGAGAAGTCTACCCCCCTTATTCTAAGGCTTACTTTTGGACATACTATATTTGTCCTCATCTCTCCTTCAGGAGACTTAACCAATAGAGTAAACTTCATATGAGAGATAGGCAAACTATACTTGGCAACATACTTCGATGCAATGAATGAATGCGATGCTCCAGAATCAAATAACATAGTCACGGGGTTGGAGTTGGTGAGAAACATACTAATTACCACGTCATCCGCTTGTTGAGCATCCTACGTAGAGACATGGTTCATGTTGCCACGAGCAAAATTCTGTTGTCCACGGTTCCCATGTGGCGCTCCTCCATTGGGTCTTGGGTTTTGCCTCGGTGCATTGCTTCCTTGACCAAGGCCTGACTTAGGACATTGATGCGCAAAGTGTCCAACTTCTCCACAAGTATAACACTTCTTAACTCCACCAGAATTATTGGAACGAGCTTGGTTTTGAAAACTTGCAGCAGGAGAATTAGCACGAGGCGCATAAGGCATTGGAGGCCTAGGTGCTTGCATAACAGGGCGCTGCTGCACAAACTGAGTTGGGCGCGGTGCATAACCAGGCATTGAGCAGGATAAGGAGAGTTGTAATATGGCGCATTAGGTGGTGCAAGGCGAGGGCCCACATTATTCCCTTGTTCATGTCCTTGATATGGTGCCTTTCTCTTATTGTCTTGCTCCATCTCACGAATCTTGTTCTCAACCACAATTGCTTTGTCCACAAGCTTCTGAAAATTTGCATATTCACAATTGAGTAGTTGCACTTGGATTTCATTATTCAAGCCCCTCATGAACAAGAATTGCTTCCGGCTGTCCCGACTCACATCCTCAGGCGCATACCTTAAGGGTTGAGTAAACTTATTGAGATATTCACTCACGCTTGATCTTCCTTGCCTTAAATTATCAAATTCTTGCCTCTTCAAGATCATAACACCCTCGGGCACATAATGAGAACGAAATCTCTCCTTGAATTTGGCCCAAGTAATCCTCTCTTGATTCTCGTGAGCATTGCAATAAGCATCCCACCAATCCGCAGCTGCTCCAACGAGTTGATGAGAAGCAAATAGCACCTTCTCCGGGTCATTGCATTGGACAATAGCTAACTTCTTCTCCACGGACTTGAGCCAATCATCCGCATCCATAGGGTCAGCAGCTTGAGCAAAGGTTGGCGGCCTAGTCCTCATAAACTCTCCCAATCGGTTATGAGGAGGCGGGGGTGGCGGTGGAGGCATGTGGGGCTGATTGTTGATGTTGCCAGACTAGAGTTGTCCCATAGTTTGTATCATGGTCTGCATGAGCTGGTTTTGCATAGCCAATAGCTGTTCAATGTTTATAGCTCCCTGAGTAGATCCTTGTCCATTGTTGTTCTGAGGCACTCAGTTGTTCTCCTCCTCATCATTTCTACCCCTCTGGTTGCGAGTCCTCACCGTCTGGAGAGAAGCGATAGGTAAGGATTAGAAAACGTCCCCAACTATATGCATCAAGGGATATGAAACTAAACAACTGGCTACACTAGCCTAGGTGCACATAGCAATGCTAAAGCATCCCAAAATCCTCTATTCAGCACACAAGCAAACGATATATATAGCAAATAACACATCAATAAAAACACATCGATTCCTGAGTGCTCCTATGTGCTCTAAAGTGTCCATTTTATCTAGACTGCATCCTACAATCAACATGTGGCTCTGATACCAATCTGTGATGCCCAGTTCCGAAAAATGAACCAAGCTAACGCATATGTGTGCCCAGGACGTTCATCACACATACACGAGTGCAATCACAAAAGAGTATACAGAAAATTACCACAGAACAAGATTAATTAATCAAATTTTATTACACAAACCATATTATCCTCGAATACAACCTCTAATTAATATTTATGACAAGTTCAACTAATGCAGCAGAAATAAACTAACTAAGCAAACAAAACAGCTAGGCAGCATAAGCAATAGGGTATAGCGCAGCTCCAATCAACACCACGGGCTAGCTGACGGTAGACATGGCCCAGAACTCCGCATTATCGCCATTAAACTCCCAATCCTGACCTGCAACTGTTGGGGGGGATTGCAAGAGTGAGTACATGTCGTACTCAGCAAGTGTGGAAAGTATGACATGTGGCTGATTCAAATGACGACAATAATAATAGCTGAGTGCTGAAAAGTACATTAAAACATTTGAAAAGCAATATATTATATTTATATGAAATAAACCCATCGTGACCATAAGTAGTATCATAATACCAGTCTGAATTCACTACCATCATCAATAATTCCAGGTTTCACCATTGCCAATAACCATATTCAATACCATAAATAAATCCATAACCAACCATAACCATTATACCAACCATAACCATAATACCAAGTTCCCTCTAATCATGGAAGTTGTGTAGGTGCTCATAACCGGAAGCACAGCTATCATGATAGTTTTAGACACACTCTGCAGTGGTTGTACCACATTACCCACGTGTTTGTGATTTCATAACCTTTCGATGACTACAGAATCTCAATTATGCCGTCTCACACTTCCTTAGGTGTGTGGCCAAGTGATCACAAAATAGCCTTTACAAAGGGATTACTAGCCTATTTAGACCCTACTGAGGTTTCACCAGTGGTGATGTCTCCTACAGAGCACATCTTCAACCAAGGGCCCCCTCTTGAGCCATTCGGATCCCAGGGTAGTCCCACCAATCATCAACAAACCCAATCCGACTACCCCTTCCCCGAGCATCCATAATGGTCCAAACAGCACTAGCAAAGCCCTAATTAATCAGCTACGGCGCACCCATACTTGGCCTCGTGGTGGCACTGTAGTCCTAGCTTATTCTCGCATGAACCGGTTTTTAGTTCTAAAGCAAGCAAACTACCATACGTCCAACACATCCACATACTAGCTTGCTTAGATCACCCATTACCATATCATATTTAACCAGTTCATGTTAACCACAATCTCATCCATGCATAACTAAATTGAGTGGTATAGTTGTTTCCCATTACAGTTGATTAAGCGAAGCAAGAGGTAAAAGCCCTTCCCGACTCTATCATAATTCTAGGTGACAAGGGTGGTCAAACAAAGCTAGTAAACTTCCTATCATAGGGTTTCCCATCAAATTGACACAAGCATGCAGTTTTGCAAACAAAACATTTATTTTAAAACAGGATCAATATGCTTCAAGGACACTTACCTTGCTCTTGCTGTTGATTAGGGTCAAAGCCTTCAAACTCTTGGTGCTCGAGATCCTCCGCGACACTATGTAGCGCAAATCCGTCTAATCTACACAATAAACATACAAGACAAGAAACACAATCAAAGAGTGCACAAAAATTACTCAATATGACATGACATGCATGATTAATGCAAATGCAAGGTAGAACTTGTAAATAGATTGCTTTTAATGATCAATAGCTAGTTCTAATAGCTTTTAACAAGTTTATACAGGTTTGGATGTGATTAGATCAAATTTTAGAATCAATTCAACCCAATTTAACCAGGAAGATCGGACTAGTCCGCTAGGGACCGGACAAGTCCGCACTTTGCGAGATCAGCAGATTAGGGTTTTCTAGATTGACGTGAATTTGGAGATTAGGTGTTGAATTTCTAGAAGGTATACCAGGTGTTTAGAACTCCAATGAATCAAGAAACTTGGAGGTAGCACTTGGATCTTGAGGATCTAGGGTTGGTGATGAACTTGGAGATGAATTGGTGACGAAGAACGAAACTTGGTGGAGATCTTGATCCTCTTTTGTTTCCTCCTCTTCTTCTTCTTGCTTGGGATCTTCTCCTCCCTCCTTGATGGTGGCTCTCCACTAACTAGGGTTTGGGTGGGGTGGAAAAGTGGCAAATAGACATCAAACCAAGGGGTGGGGTTGTTTATATAGAGGTGGAGGCTAGGGTTAGATGGATTTCGAATTTGGGATGAGTAGAGGCCGGTTTAGAGTCCCACATGGGCTCTAAAAGAGTTAGGCACGACATCCGTAGGCCCACTTAACGTGAAAACCAAGAAAAAAGTTGTAAAACAAAGGATCAATTCGGAGTCATGAAATATCGGACAAGTCCGGAAAGGACCGGACTAGTCCAAAGTCGTCCAGAGAGAAAATTGGACAAGTCTGGCCTAAAATCGGACAAGTCCGATTTTAGTCAGAAAGGAAATCGGACAAGTTCGCTGGAACACCGGACTAGTCTGGAAAAGTCCAAGGACATAGCAATTTTTCAAGGATTCTTGGAATATCGAACTAGTCCGCACAAAATCGGACAAGTCCTAAAATATCCAGAGGCAAAATCGGACTAGTCCGCAGCAAAAACGGACAAGTCCGTTTTTAGTCAGAGAGAAATCGGACTAGTCCTCAGCAAAATCGGACTAGTTCGCACTTTCCTACATTTTAAGTGCGGTTTTGTTCCAAATCAATTTTAAATGCTCCGAATCAATTTTAAACTCGTTCCTCTTTATGTGGGTTAATGTTATATGTATACGAGTGTATGCAAGGCATGATGCATGAAAATGAGGGTGTTACAAATAGAAAGGTGATGTGTGCAAGAAATGATATTTCCATCACATAATTGAGTTATATTAACGGGTGAAATTGGTATATATTAGCCGTGAACAAACTCTCCCAAGCTTATCCTTTGCTCGTCCCGAGCAAATTCGAGACTTTAGGTTGATGATCAGGAGTTGCTACAATGTTCTATTTTTCAAAAGTACCATGTGCACAACAAAATGATCTATCTAGTATTGTAAAAATTGGCATGGTACTTCACCCATCTTAAGTCATTATTGGGCATATGCCATCTCCTATTCATGGGTGGTCAAAAGATAGAACAACAAATGGAGCACAAATACCATAGAAATCAAGTTCCACTCAAATTCCAGAGAGTTCAATTTGGATTTTATGTATCTCAATTTGATTCTCTCAAGTCTCTCCTTTATGTACAGTGGAAATATGTCCTCAACAAGGAATTTTGCCTAAATTCATCATACCTTTACATAAGGCTTGTATGTGGAGCTTGGTAGGGAATATAGTAGGCATATTTGCAACACATAATATTGCTGAGTCAAAAAAGCAAGCCTTAGGAGAAATAAATTCAAAACTATTTGATTCAAGACTTGTGCATGTGTGATGGAATGGAGGTGGATGTGGATATTGTAACACCCCAACCACTACGGGCCTGGCGATCGTTACTCCTGGCAGCTCTATAGGATCACAGACTAGCCCCACAGACCAACACTAGTCTTTTCTGCGCACTTTGTCCTCACTCGTGCGCACCCGGGAAAACGTCCCGGTCGGTCACCCATCCACAAATTGTTCCGGGCCAAGCACGCTTAACCTCGGAGTTCTTTGCTGGTGAGCTTCCGGAAAAGAAGATATACCTTGGTGGTATGAGTATTCTATCAATCCTATTAAGCCTTGAGCCAGAATGTCACAATCCACCCCCCTTAGAAGACCGACGTCCTCGTCGGTCAACTGCCAAGCCAGGAACGTCCCCTCTTGGCCACGTCGATACGTTTAGTACCGGCATACGTACCATACCGTGTCCCTCCTAGAGGACCCACGCGTCATGCGTACGTCCCCACGTCCCTGACCCGTATGCACCTGTGGAACCGCGAGGGTCGGCTCTGATACCATTCTGTAACACCCCAGCCACTACGGGCCTGGCGGTCATTACTCCTGGCAGCTCTATAGGATCACAGACTAGCCCCACAGACCAACACTAGTCTTTTCTACGCACTTTGTCCTCACTCGTGCGCACCCGGGAAAACTTCCCGGTCGGTCACCCATCCACAAATTGTTCCGGGCCAAGCACGCTTAACCTCGGAGTTCTTTGCTGGTGAGCTTCTGGAAAAGAAGGTATGCCTTGGTGGTATGAGTATTCTATCAATCCTATTAAGCCTTGAGCCAGAATGTCACTGATATTTGAGATGACTCCTTTTTGAGTGGACTCTCTTATTTTGCGGGGATGAAACATGGCCACTTTTTTTTCTCATGCTTATGATGTAAGCATGCATTTTTTAGCCATTTCTTCTACTCCCTTTTTATGCAAGAAATTTTGGAGAGAGTATTATTCATGAAGGGTATGGAGTTTCTCTTTTATTGTGGAACGGTGGTATAATGGGAATTTGCTTAGTTCTAGTGTAGAAGTATAGCATGTTCAAGTGAGTCTTGAATTCAAAAAGTAATGAATGAAATCTAACATAGGTCTATACTAGTTTGACAAAGCTCAATGTGAAGACAAATAGCATATTCATAAGGTATATCAATGTAATGTACCATATGGCTTTGGTAGGTATTTCCAATTAAATGAGAGTAACTTAAATCTTTTTAGATATTCTCTGGAAATCTAAGTTTCACTTTCAAACTAGGAATAGCAGCCCTATCACTATATCATACCTCACAACAACTTAGAATTGGATTAAGCTTTTGCTATCCAGAATTTCTAAATCAGGGCAAAAGTAATTCTAACTGATGAAAGCAATATTTTGGAGAGTAGTAAGTTGTAATCTAGGGACTTATGAAAATTAAAACAGAGCAACTATTCATCATTTCATCTATTTGAATTGCAAACCATTCTTACAGCACATCTTTTATTATATTTTCAAAGAAAATCTACTCTACTTATTTTTAAGTATTTTTTATATGCAATGTGGATGATGGGTGACTTGAAAATAAATATGCAATGGTGTGATACAAGTTACCTCAAGTGGGGGTACTCCCCCAAGCTTGTTATTGTTCAAGGTGTGCGATAGGGGCTGAAACTCTAACGATGGATGTAAGCCATGAGGTTGGCCTAACCTTGTTGTAGCATGGCTTTGACATTTGAGTATTGAGTGTCTTGCCTTCCATGGGTTTCATGAGTGTGGTTGAGGAGAGTGTTATTGATGTCACTCATCCACACTTCAAGGTTTCCATAGGTTGGATGTACCTTGTTATTCCTTTGCTAAGGTAGTGATAACCCTTCGCACAAAGGCATGACGTGCACTCAACATGCGTTGAGTGTGTCCCGTCATTCTTTGGTTAAGGTGTATCATACCTTCTTGCCATAAAGGGATAACTTGTACCCTTCATGCATTGGGTGTGATCCGTCATTCCTTGGCTAGGGTAAAGATACCCTTTAGCCACAAAGGATTGACTTGTACTCAACATGTGTTGAGTACGATACGTTATTCCTTCGCTAAGGTACAGCATGCCTATAACCACAAAGGGATGACGTGCACTCAACACGGGTTGTGTACGACCCATTGTTCCTTGGCTAAGGTATGAAATACTCCCTCCGTCCCGGAAAGTTTGTCCCTTTGTAGTTCATTTTTGAACTACAATGTGACAAACTTTTGAGGACGGACGGAGTACCTTCTTGCCACATAGGAACAACATGCACCCAATATACATTGGATGTGATCCTGTCATTCCTTGGTTAAGGTACATCATACCTTTTAGCCACAAAGGAATAACTTACACCCAATGATGGTGGCAATTCCCTTGAGCTTGAATGCGTGCTTAGAATAGTTGAGAGCATAATGCTCTCACATATTTCTAGCAACCCATTGGTTGCTCACGGAGGGTTTCCATGTCAAATCTCCGACCTCGTATAGTTATGGTTGACCTTTGGGCTTAATTTCCGATAGGTGGCAACAATCCTAATTTACTCCTTCACCAAATGATGTTGAAATGGAATCCTCTAGAGATTCCAACAATCGGATCCTTGAATACCTACATAATAATATTACTCCTGCAAATCTCCTCTGTATGATAGAGAGGGATGGTTAGCTCCCGATACTTGTACAAGTAAATTTTCGGGTTAGGTAACCGAATTTTCATTTGTACGTACGGGGAAGATAAAAATCAAAGGTGTATTGGATCCAATTTCTAGTGTATCCATGAACAATGTATGAATAATTGCTAGGAGTGGGGCTTTATGGATAAATCGATTTGCACATTTTCTAAAGCTCCTGCTCATAATAATGCAAGTGATATAAATACACTATATGGATCCCTTCACCTTGTAAATTTTCTAACCATCATAGTTTTTTTACAAGAGCAAATATTCATCACTTAGGTCACGACAAACAAGATTCTCAATTTTATCCTCCTGAATTTTTTTTATTTTTTCTTGCCCAAGAATTTGAACTTTAGTGATCCATGCATTATTGAGTTTCAAATCAAAATTTTGGACATCACTATTCCTAGGTAGCTAAATAGCAATTTGTAACACCCTCATTTCATGCATCATGCCTTGCATACATCAATATACATGTTTAACATTAACCCACAATAAGAGGAACGAGTTTAAAATTGATTTGGAACAAAACCGCACTTAAAACGCAGGAAAGTGCGGATTAGTCTGATTTTACTGAGGACTAGTCCGATTTCTCTCTGACTAAAAACGGACTTGTCCGTTTTTGCTGCGAACTAGTCCGATTTTGCCTCTAGAAACTTTCGGACTTGTCCGATTTTGTGCGGACCAGTCCAATATTCCAAGAATCCTTGAAAATTTACTAAGTCCCTGGACTTTTCCGGACTAGTCCGGTGTTCCAGCGGACTTGTCCGATTTTTTCTCTAACTAAAGTCAGACTTGTCCGATTTTAGGCCAGACTTGTCCGATTTTCTCTCTGGACGACTTCACACTAGTCTGGTCCTTTCCGGACTTGTCCGATATTTTGCGACTCCGAGTTGATCTTTTGTTTTACGACTTGTTTCTTGGGTTTCACGTTAAGTGGGCCTAGGGACGTCGTGCCTAACTCTTTTAAAGCCCATGAGGGACTCTAAACCGGCCTCTACCCATCTCAAACTCGAAATCCATCTAACCCTAGCCTCCACCTCTATATAAAAAACCCCACCCCTTTGCTTGACATCTATTTTCCACTTTTCCACCCCAACCCTAGTTCGTGGAGAGCCACAATCAAGGATAGAGGAGAAGATCCCAAGCAAGAAGAAGAAGAGGAGGAAACGAAAGAGGATCAAGATCTCCACCAAGCTTTCGTTCTTTGTCACCAATTCATCTCCAAGTTCATCACCAACCCTAGATCATCAAGATCCAAGTGCTACCTCCAAGTTTCTTCATTCATTGGGGTTCTAAACACCTGGTATACCTTCTATTATCTTTTCCTTACGAGAATTCAACATCTAATCTCCAAATTCACGTTGATCTAGAAAACCCTAATCCGCTGATCTCGCAGAGTGCGGACCTGCCCGGTCCCTAGTGGACTAGTCCGATTTCCCTGGATAAATTGTGTTGAATTGATTCTAAAGTTTGATCTAATCACATCCAAACCTATATAAAGTTGTTAAAATCTATTAGAACTAGTTAGTGATCATTAAAAGCAATCTATTGACAAGTTCTACCTTGCATTTGCATCAATCATGCATGTCATGACATATTGAGTAATATATGTGCACTCTTTGATTGTGTTTCTTGTCTTGTATGTTTATTGTGTGGATTAGATGGAGCTGCGCTAGAGAGTGCTGTGGAGGATCTATAGCACCAAGAGTTTGAAGGCTTTGACCCTAATCAACAGCAAGAGCAAGGCAAGAGTCCTTGAAGCATATTGATCTTGTTTCTGAAATAAATGTTTTATTTGCAAAACTGCATGCTTGTGTCAATTTTGGTGGGAAATCCTATGATAGGAAGTTTACTAGCTTTGTTTGACCACCATTGTCACGTGGAATACTTGGTAGAGAGTCGGGATGGGATTTTTACCTTTTTGCTTCAACTGGGATGGAAAACAACTATACCACTCAATTTAATTATGCATGGATGAGATTATGGTTAACATGAACTGGTTAAATATGATATTGTAATGGGTGATCTAAGCAAGCATGGTATGTGGATGGGTTGGATGTTATGGTGGTTTCCTTGCTTTAGATCTAAGGACCGGTTCATGCGAGAATAAGTCAGGATTACAGTGCCACCACGAGGCCAAGTATGGGTGCAACATAGCTGATTAATTGGGGATTTGCTAGTGCTGTTTGGACCATTGTGGATCCTCAGGGAAGGGGTAGTCGGATTGGGTTTGTTGATGATTGGTAGGACTACCCTGGGATCCGAATGGCTCAAGAGGGGGCCCTTGGTTGAAAATGTGCTCTATAGGAGACATCGCCTCCGGTGAAACCTCAGTGGGGTCTAAATAGGCTAGTAATCCCTTTGTAAAGGCTATTTTGTGATCTCTTGGCCATACACCAAAGGAAGTGTGATTGGCATAAGGGAGGTTCTTTAGTCGCCGACGGGTGATGAAATCACAAACACGTGGGTAAAGTGGTACAAACTCTGCAGAGTCTATTAAAACTATCATGATAGCCGTGCTCCCAGTTATGAGCACCTGGACAACTTCCATGATTGGATGGAACTCGGTATTGGGATGGTATTTGGGATGGTTATGGTTTGATACTGGTTATGGCTGGTTATGGATTTATTCTGGTATTGAATATGGTTATTGGCAATGGTGAAATCTGGAATTATTGATGAATGTAGTAAATTCAGACTGGTATTATGATATTACTTATGATTATGATGGGTTTGATTTATATAAATATAATATATTGCTTTTCAAATGTTTTAATGTACTTTTCAACACTTTGCCATTATTATTGTCATCACTTGTATAAGCCACATGTCATACTTTCCACACTTGCTGAGTACGACATTTAATCACTCTTGCAATCCCCCCACAGTTGCAGGTCAGGATTGGGAGTTTAATGGCGATAATGTGGAGTTCTAGGCCGTGTCTACCGGCAGCTTTGCCTGTGGTGTTGATTGGAGTTGCGCTATACCCTATCGCTTATGCTGCCTGGCTATTTAGTTTGCTTAATTAGTTTATTTCCACTGCATAAGTTGAACTTGTCAAAAATATTCATTAGAGGTTGCATTCGAGGATAATATGGTTTGTTTAATAAAATTTGGTTAATTAATCTTGTTCTGTTGTAATTTTCTGTATACTATTTTGTGAATGGACTCGTGTATGTGTGTTGAACGTCCTGGGCACACATATGCGTTAGCTTGGTTCATTTTTTGGAACCGGGCGTCACATATCGGTATCAGAGCCGACCCTCGCAGTTTCACGGGTGCGTACGAGTCAGGGACGTGGGTACATACGCATGACGCGTGGGTCCTCTAGGAGGGACACGGTATGGTATGTATGCTAGTACTGAACGTATGGACGTGGCCAAGAGGGGACGTTCCTCGCTTGGGAGTTGACCGACGAGGACGTCGGTCTTCTAAGGGGGTGGATTGTGACATCCTGGCTCAAGGCTTAATAGGATTGATAGAATAACTCATACCACCAAGGTATACCTTCTTTTTCGGAAGCCCACCTGCAAAGAATTCTGAGGTTAGACGTGGATGGTCTGGAGCAATTTACGGATGGGTGACAGACCGGGAAGTCTTCCCGGGTGCGCACGAGTGAGGACAAAATGCGTAGAAAAGACTAGTGTTGGTCTGTGAGGCTAGTCTGTGATCCTAGAGAGCTGCCAGAAGTAATGACCGCCAAGCCCATAGTGGCTGGGGTGTTACACAATTCAACCATTAAGTAATTCCATAAGCATTACCTTGCCAGAAAATGTCTAAGTCAATTTTAGCAATGCTTATGAAATTCTAGGTACTTGTTTAAGTTTTTTCCCATGTAAGGTGACATTCTTTATTTGAAGAATCAAAATAGCAATGCCAACACTTACTCTTGTGACGGTGCATAAGAATTGAATGATGAGAAGGTGTAAACCTTCCTTACCAATGTAAGCAAAAGTCATTCAATCCTAACACAATTCAAACAACGGAAAATTTTAAACTTGTACCTCAATTGAGGAGCAGTCTAGGTTGAAGGTCGTTTTGTGAGAATTTCACGATCATGAATTTTGGTGTAGCCTTCATTAATGCCATGTTGAGGTTGGAGTTAAATGGGCTTCATCTTGTTCCTCCATTGAACTCAAAATGAGATGGATGGGGAGATATGCACTTGATGGGGTCTTTCAACCTCTTTACAAAATTTGGACTAGCTGCACTAAAATCAAGAACAAACAAAACAACTCGAAAACGGGTTACGTTAGCCCAAAAGCATGTTGCACCCTTTGCCAAATTGTTTTGCCCATCTTGAAAGAACTTGCAAATGCATTGAGTATTAAGGGAAATATTTTCAGTATGAATTAGGAAGATGAATTCAAGTGGTTATGCCCAAGGTTCATATCCAAATAAATTTATTTCATAATTCAAAATTTTAGTTTTCCAATCTCAGAGTTGAAGATGTGGACCACTTCTTCTTCTTGACATGCCAAAGTTACTTTGCCTGCCATGTGGACATGTGGGCCACATGAGGGCCCTAGACTCTCCATCTTCTTGATAAAGATTTGTTGATGTAGCGACGACTTCTCCCACTTGAAGATATTCTCTCATGAGCATGGTGAGGCTTGTCCTTCTTTAGGGGTGTTACTTCGACCTTCTTGATATTCTTTAAGGTCGACCCTTACTTTGATCATGGATCAAAAGCTTCCTTGGACATGATGACATGTGGACTCCACAATCAAACAAGAAATGCTTCATCCACAATGTCACTTACCCTAGGTTGCATGGGCTTGGTCGAAGGGTAGGAATCCCAACAAGTGATCTGTGGAATATCTTGGATCTTGAATGCTATTTAATTTTCTTGTCCTTGGCCAAGGGCTTCATGTGGATGTTGTCTTGATTTCTTGCTTGGCCATGGACGAGATACCTCAAGGTAGGCTAGCTGAACTTAAATCCCTTGAAATCCTAATAGCCTCCTTTATTACAAGGGTGATGTTGAGTCACCCTTGACATCCTTGTAGGTGATAGCCATTGGAGTTGTGTTTGGAAGGAAGAATCCTCATGGGTTTTAGGGAAATTATTCCCCATGTGGCCCATGATGACATAGATTTTTAACAAATCATGTGAATGTCCATGGCTTGGATCATCCAAACACTTCTCCATTAGCTTGATCTTCATGATACTTCAATGGGAGGTGTAGTTCCTTAGCTAGCGTGTCCACCTTGTTAAGTGGTGTGCATGCCAAGCTAAGGGAACTAGAGAATTCTTCAATCCACCCCTTGAATAGGGACCATATTCTCATCACATGATGAATGAGAATAGGACTCCCGCAGCTCCAGCATGAATGTGGTCATGGGTTGGTGAGGCCAACCCATGACATTAGTGTTGGATGAAGAGTCAGGGTGGTGGAAAATCAATAAAAACTTCTTGGAACCTCCACCGAGCTTGGGGATGGATGACTTTTGGATCCTACTAGAAGCTGAAATTCTTTCACGGAAGGCAATGGTGTTGTATTGCAGACATTTGTTGAGGTATGCTTTGAATCATCTTGCAGTTGAGCACTAGCGTCCTCGTTGGCCATCCCAAGAAATGGGTTAGCCAACACTACCCTATTTTCACCACAAAAGGAGAAAACAAACAAGGGTAATCCTGTCTAATAACTACCAGTACCTATTGCTTAATAACAAGTGATAGCTATCCTTCACTTCCTTTGCCTTTCCCGGTAACGGCGCCAAAAATGCTTGTTACTGTTTCTTACTTAACAGATCATCTCTCGAAAGAGACGAGGTCCGAAAGCACACGGAAACTATCATGTAGCATTTCACCCAAGAGTATTCCAAGAGTATCGTATTTATCCCAAAGGAAGGCAATGGAGTAAAGTAAACACTACTCTTATCATCAAGCTATGGGATACTAATCAATTATCAAGAATGGGGTAAGTTGATAATATAGGGGTAGTGTGACAGTCATCTAAGCAAGCTATTCTAAAGGGTGGATGAGTCCTTACGGAGGTTAGACTAAGGATTGGGGAGTTTCTCCTATAATGCTTCTAATATACATATACATAGCCTAGGTTAGATACTAATGAGCATGGCAAAGGTGAATCCTTATGCTAAGTTGTTCAACATATCGAGCACGGGTTTACCCCTGGCAACACTAGGCGACTCGTGACAAGAGCCTGTGGCATAGCCGAACGTGGAGGATTACAAATGAAAAATAGGGCTGTTACCACCTACTGCCTACCTCTTCATTCCATGGGTCTACGAGACATCCAACGCTACTTAACTATGCTAGCACCATGCTAGCATATTAAGTAAATACCTTAGGAGCTGCAGCAGAAGCCATCCTAAGGCAATGACTAACCTAAACATCGTTGAACCAATGTTGAAACATTGCATAGAGCAATCATATTAACATGATCATATCATAGCTAATTAGACTATAGTGGGGGTTTATAGTGTTTATGATGATAGTATAATGACATTAGGGCATGATCATAAAGACTATACCAACCACATACTTGGAATCAACAATCAAACAAGAAATGCTTCATCCAAGTATATGAATAAGAGAAGACTAAAGATAATATATTTATTATGCATAAAGTCACAAATATAAGAAATGATACATGAGCCATACCTTTTCCAATTTGGACTTGGGACTAGAGGCTCTCCTCCCTATAGCCTAACTCCACTAAGGACTAAGAGAGCTAGTGTATACAATAGAATGATGCTCAAGTGGTGTGTTTTGAAGTGAGGGGTGAGGGGTCCTATTTATAGCTCGAAGAAGTGTCGGTTCCGGCCACCAAAAGTGCGCGAATCAGTCACCACTAACTTCTTCAAGCTAGGAGATGCCAACACGTGGTGTTTGACTGCGTTTGGTGCCAGAACCTAGTCAGCCAACTAGGGGGGTCAGCTGACCTGGTCCTGGCTCCAAACGGCTAGTTCTTTCGTCAGGTGACTAACAGGTGGGTCCCATTCCATGATATGGGTGCTACTCTATTGGATGGCCTTGGATACTTCTGTTTGTGGGCCATTTGATCCATGTGGTGCCACATGGCGATGCCTGATTGGCTGGGATGATATTTTATAGGATCCATCCCCTTGTTTCTCTTCAATTCTGTGTAAAATGCCTGCATGCACCAATTTCTCCAAGTACAAGTGGAAATAGGTTAAATATAAAGGTGATGTGTGCAAGAAATGATATTTCCTACACATAATTGAGTTATATTGATGGGTGAAATTTGTATATAACAACCGTCAACATCGAGCGATTAATAACATCACCATCTGATATTGTTATCCTATTCCTCGCTTAGATGACTTGCTTGATGAATTGAGTGGTGTTATAATCTTCACAAAAATTTACTTGCATAGTGGTTACCATCAAATTAGAGTGACACTAGGAAATGTATGGAAAACTGCATTTAAAACAAAGTTTGGACTTTATGAGTTGTTAGTCATGCCTTTTTGGTTTAACTAATGCACCTAGCACCTTTATGAAATTAGTGAACTAGGTTTTACGTGCTTTTATTAGAAAATTTGTGGTGGTTTACTTCAATGATATTCCCATTTACTGCAAGTCATATGACGAACATCTTGATCATTTACATGCTGTTTTTGCTATTTTGAGAGACGCACACTTGTTTGGTAACCTCAAAAAGTGCGTCTTTTGCACCAATTGAGTCTCGTTTCATGGCTATGTCATTTCCTCGTAGGGAATGGAGATGGATGAGGCAAATATTGAAGCAATCACTAGTTGGCCAGCTCCTACAACCGTCATGCAGGTGCGTAGTTTTCTTGGTCTTGCATGTTTTTATCGCCACTTTGTGCGGGATTTCAGCATCATTGCTGCACCTCTACATGAGCTAACAAAGAAATAAGTGTCGTTTCGACTGGGCGAACAGCAGCAACAAGCTTTTGATGATCTCAATTGAAGCTTACACAAGCACCATTGCTACAACTTCTTGATTTTGACAAGACCTTTGAGCTAGAATGTGATGCAAGCGGCATTTGTATTGGAGGCGTTCTCATACAATGAGGTAAACATGTTGCTTTCTTTAGTGAAAAACTGCATGGTCCTTCTCTGAATTATTCTACTTATGATAAAGAATTGTATGCCTTAGTGTGAGTTTTACAAGCTTGGCAACATTATCTTTGGTCTAAGGAGTTTGTCATACATTCCGATCATGAATCTTTGAGGTATATTAAGTGTCAAACCAATCTCAATAAACAAAATGCTAAATGGATTGAGTTCATAGTCTTTTCCATACATCATTAAGCATAAGAAAGGGAAGGAAGATGTCATTGCCGATGCATTATCTAGACATTATACTATGCTGTCCCAACTTGATCATAAAATCTTTGGTTTGGAAACAATAAAAGCATTATATCCTACTGATTTGGACTTCAAAGATTCTTTTGAAAATCGTAGGGAAGGAAGAACTTGGAATCAATATGCGCTGCGAGAGGGTCTCCTCTATCGTGCTAACAAGCTATGCATTTCAGCTAGCTCCGTTTGTCTATTACTTTTGCAGGAAGCACATGGAGGAGGTTTGACGGGACATTTTGGTGTGAAGAAAACTGAGGATGTGCTGTCCACACACTTCTTTTGGCTGAAGATGAGGCGTGATGTCGAGCACTACGTGTCGCAATGAACTACTTGCGATAAAGCTAAGCCTCGCCTTAACCCACATGGTCTTTATATGCCTCTTCCTGCTCCTTGTGTACCTTAGTAGGATATTTCTATGGACTTTGTTTTGGTATTGCCTAGGACTAAGAGGGGGATGCATAATATTTTTGTTGTTGTTGATCGTTTCTCCAAAATGGCACACTTTATATCTTGTCATAAGAATGATAATGCTTCACACATAGCTTATTTGCTTATGACGGAAATTGTTCGTTGACATGGTGTGCCAAATACCATTGTTTCTGATCGTGATGCAAATTATTTAAGTTATTTTTGGAGAACTTTGTGTTATAAATTGGGAACCAAGTTCCTGGTTTCAACTACATGTCACCCTCAAACGGATGGATGAACCAAGGGAGTTAAACGTACTTTATCCACTATGTGGCAGGTTGTCCTAAAAACAAATTTAAAGTTGTGGGAGGTGTGTTTACCACGTATAGAATTTGCTTACAAAAGATCCGTTCACTCCACGACGAAGGTAAGTGCATTCGAGATAGTGTATGGTTTCAATCGCCACGCTCCTATTGATTTACTAACATCGCTCCTTATGAAACTATAAATTTGGATACTACACAACGATCTGAATTCATTCTTAAGATAAGGATGAAAGAAAAGTATAGGATTGCAGGTAGCAAAGGTAGAAATAAAGTAAAACTTAAACTAGGTGATTTCGTGTGGTTAATTTGAGAAAAGAGCTGTAAGACCTATGTGTGCTGAATACATTGGCTTGTAGTGAATACACTTGGCTTTGATAATAAAAGTTTTAAATATCACCAAAACACCTTTTTATCAAGGTCCGACTCTAGCTCTGAGCTACAGCAAGGTCCGACGGTAGGTCCGGCTTGTTTTGGGTAGCTCCGGCTATGTTTGAAGCTAGGTCCGACTTCTAGGTAAGGTGCGACTAGCATTGGTTAGCTCCGGTGAGCTTTATCTTTAGCTCCGGCATGTCTTTGTTAGCTCCGGCATATATTTGATAGCTCCAGGATGCTTTTGCTAAGCTCCGACGTACTTTGTCTAGCTCCGGTTTTGGGTTGACTAGTTTTGACTAGTTTTTGGTAAGCTCCGGTGCTAGGATCTACTAGTTTTGGTAAGCTCCGGCAGGTGCTTCATTGTACTAGTTTTGGTAAGCTCCGGCGCTAGGTTCTACTAACTTTTGTTAGCTCCGGCTCAAGGTTCGGGTTGCTCTGGCATGGTCCGGAACTTGACCGCAATACTTCTGCTTTTCATTCGCAAAGATTTGAACTTGATTTACATTCTTGGAAAGATTGCTTAGTATTCATTTGCTATGTTTTTGGTGTGTTTTGGTTGATATGGATGATTTCGTTTTGATATGCTTTGCGACATGCTTATGTGAGGTGCTCACGTAAGGTGTTGTGTTCGGAACTAACTTGAGTCAAGTCGAGGACTTGGGCTCGTATGGATTGATTGTTTATTCATGTGCAAGTGTTGCTTGAGTTCAAGACATGGCTGGTGACGGGATCCATTGGACTAGTCTCAGGGAGGAGATGAGGTTCCAACAACCAAATTCAGGAGGAATTGTGGTTGAGCTGACCAGGAGGTTGCGCAGCATGATTGAATCAAGAACAATGCATATGAAGGTATCGTGGACATCATTGGAAGATGTTTGCACATGTGCAAGGAGTGCATGGACGTGTCTGCATGGTTCCGAGGCGTGATGAAGAGATTTGGACGTAAAGAATTCGTCGGAAAGGTCCAACCGACTAGGTTATGGACTCAGGCTGCGGCTGAGTCGGGTTTGACTCAAATATGGAAAGATTTGAGTTGGTTATATTAGGATTTCGTGTGGGTCACGAATTTGAGTTGTTTAGGAATGTGGGATACGTTCTAAGCTGTTTGGAAGTCTTAAGATTGCTTCTATCTGCGTATAGAAGAATCTTGAGCAGTTATGGAAAGTTACGATTCGTGATCTGAGTAGGATTGGAGTCCTAGTTGAGATTGGGTTGGCCTAAGAGGTTGTTAAATAAGCAAGGGATCCCAGAGCTCGTGGTGGACGACTTTGGGGCTGTTCCTCTTGTGTTCTATTAAATAAAATTCGTAGTTTGAAGGAACTTTTTGTGCCTTGTTCGTCCGACTTGTTCCAGACAAGTTTTACTCGTCGAGTTTCTAGATAGCACTACCTTTCGTTGGTGGTTTTATCATAACTTGAGTTTTACAGATCCAATTGACGTGATTCTTTTTAGGTTGTCTTCACAACTTGATTGTCTATCATCTATCAAAATTTCACGGTCATTGGATTTGTGGTCTATGATCTACATGAGTTTCTTTACAGCATTCCAGAACTGTTTTTTCTCGGGTAGGGCAGATTGACTATTGTTTGATCTTTTGATCATAACTTGAGTTTTTCTCGATGGATTTGAGTGATTATTTTTGTGTTGTCTTCATGACTTGATTCTCTCTGATATCTATCACTTTTGTCACGGTGAAACACGTTTAGATTAGTCTCACACACGATTTCTTTAACAGATCATTTTTCTACCGAAAGGGTTTGGGGTTTAATTGTTTCCGCTGCGTAAGATTTTTTAAATCTACCATTCACCCCCCCTATGGTAGCTTTTCACGTGCTTTTCGATCCTACAATTGGTATCATAGCCACGGTGCTCTAATCTTTGTGATTTGCGCGTGTTTTTGACTAATCATCATGGAGAAGTACTCCGCCAAACCTTGTGTGTTTGCTGGTATTGATTTTCAGGTTTGGAAGGCACGCATGGAGGCTTTTATCCAGGCACAAGGCTTTGCAATATGGGAGAAGGTGTATAAGCCTTACGAAGTGCCACCTAATGATCATGTCACGGCCACAAACCTACGGGACGTCAACAACAACAACAAAGCCCGAAACTTGATCATCCAAGGACTCACTCAAAGCGACTTTGATCGTGTCGCGCACCTCCGGTCAGCATACGATGTTTGGAGAGCTCTCTGTGATTACCATGAAGGCTCCAACACAATCAAGGAGGTAAAACAAGATATGTTCAAAAAGGAATATATGCGTTTTGAGATGCAACCAGGTGAGTCTATCGATGACCTCTTTGCTCGTTTCAATAAAATTCTCAGCAACTTACATAGTGTCAATGTTAGTTTTTCTGATGCTGAAAATGCTAGCAATTATTAAGTGCATTAGACATGTCAATTTGGGAGATGAAAGTTACATCTATTCGTGAATCTACTGTCATGAGTACACTTACTTTAGATGTGCTATATTCCAAGCTAAAAACTCATGAAATTGATATAATATCACGTAAGAACCCCAACAAGTCTATTGCTTTTGTTTCTCAACGTGATATGCCTAGCTCCAGCCAATCTTCATCTTGTAGTACACTTGCTTTGTTGTCCTCTCTAACCCTTGAACAGATTGAGGAGTTTCCAGCGGAGGAGCTAGCACTTCTCTCTACGAGGTTCTCAAAAGCATTGCAAAATGTGAGAACTAGAAGGAGAGGAAGCTCCGAACCTCAACGGTGCTTCAAATGTGGTATGACAGGACATTTTCGTTCAGATTGCCCTAACCTTTCAGGTCCTACTTCCCGGGATGAAAAGAAAACAAGAACGAAGCACTCCTCTGCAAAAGATACGAAGAAAAAGAAGGGTACCATAGGACGCAAGATGATTAACAGTTTCATCACCGCACTTCAAGAACTTAGTTCAAGTGATGTAGACTTTGAAAGTGATGAAGATGATGACGATCTGGCCAACTTGTGCTTCATGGCGGGCAAAACAAGATCAAGATCAAGTCAGGAGGATGCATAACACAACAGTGAAGACGATGAGGTATGTTCTACCTGCAATGAAATGTGTGATGCTATTTCTCGTGCAACTATTATTGTCAAGAAAAAGGACAAAAAGCTTAGGGATAATGTTGCTAAAATTGAATCACTAGAATCTGAAATTAACCATTTAAAAACTTTGATTCCTAGTGATGATGCATGTCCCTCATGTGACTTAATCTATGAACAATTGTCCACATTAAGAAGTGCACACTCCTCCACTCTAGATAAACTTGAGTTAGAAATTGAAAAGAACAAAGAGCTTGCTGCACTTAATGATAAAAACTTGAAAGATGCTAGCTGTTCTACAATTGATTTGCATTGTTCTACTTGTGATGATCTTGATAAGAAACTACAGGATGCTATGAATGAAATTTCTATATTGAACAATGCTTTACATTCTCATGAAGTTAAATTTTGTTCCAATTGCAAACTAAAAAGAAAAACTTCAGGTGAAAATTGCCTTGATCTGTCCAATAAACTTGATGACATGCATAGGACATTAGATCGGTTTTGTAATATGAATAAGAACCTAAACTTACTGCTAAATTCTTCCAAGTCTCGCAATGATAAAACTGGTTTAGGTTTTGATTCTCATGCTCATGCTAAGGCACAAAAATCTAAAATTGTAAAGTCATTAGGAAGTGGTTTGATTCAAACAGTTCCTAAACAAAAAGGAGTGGTTTTCAAATCTGCAGGAGTGTTGTCTCATTCAGTTTCAAATAAAAATATTGCTTGCTCATCTAGGCATGAACACAAAGTTAAATTTCATTGTACCTTCTGTGGTAGAGATGGTCATGTCAAAGATTTTTGTTATAGACTAGATAAACAACAGAAAAGGGAAAGAATGGTTGCTAGATCTCATAACTTTCATGCAAAATTTGCTGCACACATTGAACCGAATGTACAAACTGCTGTTTTGAGTCAAAAACATTCAAAGTTTACCTCCGGACCTTCTGTTTTTGCCTCCGGAGCTACTGATTTTTGTGCTACACAAGTAACACCTTATAGGTCAGTAGTCAAGAATAAAAAATCTCAAACTTTGACTCATAAACCTGCTGTTTTGTCTCAGCTTTCGCGTGTTTTTCCTGCTGCACGTCGCGTGACTCAGTACTGGATTCCTAAATGCCTTATGACTAACCCCAGTATTGAGTCATCGACGTATTGTGCTTCTATGTAGGTTACACATTTGAGGAAGGAGAACATTTGGATTGTGGATTCAGGTTGCTCACGCCACGTGACCGGTAACAAAGATTGGTTCTCCTCCCTCTCTTTTGTGTCACGTGTAGAGAATGTTACCTTTGCCGATAATTCTTCAACTCCTATAATTGCTAAGGGTTCGGTTAGAGTAACTGATCACTACACTTTGAAGGATGTGGCACTTGTCAAAAATTTGAAATACAACTTGCTTTCTGTTGCACAATTGCTAGATGAAAATCTAGAAATTATTTTCAATAAAAACTGCTGCAAAGTTGTAGGTTCAAATAGTGAGCTTATTTTTAACATGTCTCAGTTTGGAAGAGTTTTTAAAGCTGATTTTGATATGTCTTCCTCTAAGCATAAGTGTCTAGTTGCTTATGATTCAAAGGACTTATATTTTTGGCATCGTAGACTTTGTCACGTAGGCTTTGATCACCTAACGCGTGTTAGTACTCTTGATCGCATACGTGGGTTGCCTAAGCTTAAAGGGGACAAAGAAATTGTGTGCTCTTCTTGTAGACATGCTAAGATGGTTGCAGGTTCACATACTCCTCTCACAATAATCATGACAACTGAACCATGTCAACTTTTGCATCTTGACACCGTAGGACCTTCACGTGTTCAATCCTTCGGAGGTAAATGGTATGTTCTTGTTATTGTTGATGATTATTCTAGATACTCTTGGGTTTACTTTATCGCGTCTAAGAATGACGTTTTTAGTCACTTTAGAACTTTATTTCTTAGATTATCAATTGATCACCCAGGATCATTAAAAGCAATTAGAAGTGATAATGGAACCGAATTTAAAAATCAATCTTTTGATCACTTTTGTGCTGAAAATAGAATAGATCGTCAATTCTCTTCACCATATGTACCTCAACAAAACGGTGTTGTAGAAAGAAAGAACAAAACCTTAGTTGAGATGGCTAGGACTATGCTTGATGAATATCAAACTCCTAGGAAATTTTGGGCTGATGCGTTGGCAACCGCTTGTTATGTCTCAAATCGTGTTTTCTTACATGCTAAGCTAGGTAAAACACCATATGAGCTCCGGTTTGGACATAGGACTAGTGTTACACACTTTCGGGTCTTTGGTTGCAAATGCTTTGTTAAGAAACATGGTAATCTTGATAAATTTGAACCTAGATCCATTGATGGCATGTTTCTTGGTTATCCATCTCATACTAGAGGCTACCGTGTGCTTTTACTTGACACTAACAAAATTGTGGAGACTTGTGAAGTGTCTTTTGATGAATCTAGCCCAGGTACTAGCTCCGGTGTTGCAGGACCAGATCCGTATCCTCAGGGGGAGGGTATTTTTGAAGATGAAGAAGAGCTGGTGATACTGCCTGGTAGTTCCGAAGTTGACACGTGTCCAGCTCCGGACATTGAACAAGCTCCGGCTATCACCTATGCTGGTCCTGATCGTCCACAAGTCACAAGCTCATCAATCTACGATGAACCTAATGAAGAAGAAGCTTGTGAGACATCTGTTCCCCTACGTTTTTACAAAGATCATCCCCCACAACAGATGATTGGAAGCTTGCACGAACGAGTCACACGGTCCAGGTTTTGTGATCCAAACTCTTATGCTCATTCTGCTTTTGTTGCTTCTTTTGAACCCAAAGATATATCACACGCACTCAATAATGAATCTTGGATTATTGCCATGCAAGAAGAGTTAGAAAATTTTGAAAGAAATAATGTTTGGAAACTTGTACCTCCATCTCAAGGTCACACTTTAATTGGAACTAAATGGGTATATAAAAATAAACAAAGTGAGGATGGGGTTGTTGTTAGGAATAAGGCTAGGTTGGTTGCTCAAGGTTTCACTCAAATTGAAGGTCTAGAATCCATAAGAATTTTGTTAGCTTTTGCAGCATCTAAAGGTTTTAAGCTATATCAAATGGATGTTAAATGCGCTTTTCTTAATGGATACATAGATGAGGAGGTTTATGTCAAACAACCACCGGGTTTTGAAAATCCAGATTTTCCTAATCATGTTTACAAGCTGTCCAAAGCCTTATACGGTCTCAAACAAGCCCCTAGAGCATGGTATGATAGGTTAAAAACATTCTTACTTGAAAAGGGCCTTACCATGGGAAAGGTTGATACAACTCTTTTTGTGCTTAAACATGGCAATGACTCATTATTCGTTCAAGTGTATGTGGATGATATTATCTTTGGTTGTGCTTCTCATGATCTTGTGTCCAAGTTTTCAGCAATGATGAGTTCCGAATTTGAAATGAGTATGATGGGTGAACTCACATACTTTTTGGGGCTGCAAATCAAGCAAACCAAGGAGGGTACCTTTGTGCATCAAACGAAGTATACCAAAGACCTCCTAAGGCGCTTCAACATGGACAAAAGCAAGCCTCTTCGGACACCAATGGGAACATCAACGACACTTGAACTTGATGAAGATGGTGTACCCGTGGATCAAAAAGAATATAGAAGCATGATTGGATCACTTTTGTACCTCACGGCATCAAGACCGGACATACAATTCAGCGTATGTCTTTGTGCACGGTTTCAAGCTTCCCCACGTGTTTCACATCGTCAAGCCGTCAAAAGGATTCTCAGGTACTTACATGGAACCCAAGAATTTGGCATTTTTCTTCCTTCTTCCTCAACTGTTACTTTGAAAGCTTTTTTGGATGCTGATTTTGGGGGTTGTAGGATTGATAGGAAAAGTACTTCCGGTGCTTGTCATTTTCTTGGTAATTCTCTTTTTGTTTGGTCCTCTAGAAAACAAAATTCAGTTGCACAATCCACAGCTGAATCTGAATATGTAGCTACTGCTAGTGCTTGCTCACAAATTCTTTGGATTGTTCAAACACTTAAGGACTATGGGGTTGATCTAGATAGTGTTCCACTGTTTTGTGATAACACTAGTACTATTTGCATTGCCAAAAACCCCGTGCAACATTCTAGAACTAAGCACATTGATATTAGGTATCACTTTCTTCGAGATAACGTTGAAAAAGGAAACATTGTGCTTCACCATGTAGATATCGAACATCAATTGGCTGACATTTTTACAAAACCTTTGGATTTCACTCGTTTTTGTTTCATTCGTAGTGAAATAGGGGTTATGCATCCTCATGGCTTAAATTGAAGGGAGAGTTTTTGAAACTTGGGAAGTCTATGTGTGAATCTGAAATAAAAATAATATGAGCATAGTATTTCATACATATATGAGTCTGTGATTCCTTTTACATGCTGAAAGTTCTTACTACATTACTCGTGTTGTACATTTTGTAGTTTTTGCCATGTCTAGTAATTGGAATAATTACTTACACTAAAACTGGTCATGGTCGAACTTTCTTGCTGTTTTGAACTTGTTACATGTTCACAAGTACTTTTTATCATTAATAATTCATCAAGTAATCAACTCACATGTTGAGTTTTTATGAACAAATATAAATTGAGAAAAGATCAAGAGAATATGCATGCATCGCACTTCTTCTTTTGAGATGGCTTGTCATTGCACTTAGATATGAACTTGGAAGAAGTTGTGTATGACTAAAACCATGTCCTTAAGCTTTTGATTGTCAAATGACATAGGCTTGGCTTGGTTGGTTAGAATAAGGCAGATGCGCATTTAATCTCTTGCAAATATCATATGATCTAAATATGTGCTTTGAAAAATAATAAAATGCAGCAACAAGTGTCATGCTTTCAGGTTTTGAAATAGTTAAGTTCGTGAGATCATGACCTGTTAAAATTGAAAATTACATATGATCTCTAGCATGGCTTACACTACTTTATGTATTTCATTGATGTGATAATGTAAGGTACTTGATAGTATGACTTGGATGAGCTTTGTTTATATGTATATGTTATAATATGCTCATAACAACTAAAGGGGGAGAGATAATTTGTTTATATGCTCATGACTTGCTGAATACATTGTCAAAGGGGGAGAGATAAGCATGAAGAGAAAGAGAATATGTGCATAAGGAGAGATAATAATGGGGGAGAGATTTTCTTCTCATTTTACTTTTGATTTACAAAAGGGGAGAAATTGCCTTCAAAACTTTTATGTGAATAAGCCAGTGGTTCGGATTTTAAATGGTGTTGCCAATGCATTCATCAAGGGGGAGATTGTAAGACCTATGTGTGTTGAATACATTGGCTTGTAGTGAATACACTTGGCTTTGATAAGAAAAGTTATAAATATCACCAAAACACCTTTTTATCAAGGTCTGACTCTAGCTCTGAGCTACAGCAAGGTCCGACTGTAGGTCCGGCTTGTTTTGGGTAGCTCCGGCTATGTTTGAAGCTAGGTCCGACTTCTTGGTAAGGTGTGACTAGCATTGGTTAGCTCTGTTGAGCTTTATCTTTAGCTCCGGCATGTCTTTGTTAGCTCTGGCATATATTTGATAGCTCCGGAATGCTTTTGCTAAGCTTCGACGTACTTTGTCTAGCTCCGGTTTTGGGTTGACTAGTTTTGACTAGTTTTTGGTAAGCTCCGGTGCTAGGATCTACTAGTTTTGGTAAGCTCCGGCAGGTGCTTCATTGTACTAGTTTTGGTATGCTCCGGCGCTAGGTTCTACTAACTTTTGTTAGCTCCGGCTCAAGGTCCGGGTTGCTCTGGCATGGTCCGGAACTTGACCGCAATACTTCTGCTTTTCATTCGCAATGTTTTGAACTTGCTTTACATTCTCGGAAAGATTGCTTAGTATTCAATTGCTAAGTTTTTGGTGTGTTTTGGTTGATATGGATGATTTCGTTTTGATATGCTTTGCAACATGCTTATGTGAAGTGCTCACGTAAGGTGTTGTGTTCGGAACTAACTTGAGTCAAGTCAAGCACTTGGGCTCATATGGATTGGTTGTTTATTCATGTGCAGGTGTTGCTTGAGTTTAAGACATGGCTGGTGACGAGATCCATTGGACTAGTCTCAGGGAGGAGATGAGGTTCCAACAACCAAATTCAGGAGGAATTGTGGTTGAGCTGATCAGGAGGTTGCGCAACATGATTGAATCAAGAACAATGCATATGAAGGTATCGTGGACGTCATTGTAAGATGTTTGCACGTGTGCAAGGAGTGCATGGACGTGGCTGCATGGTTCCGAGGCGTGATGAACAGATGTGGACGTAAAGAATTGGTCGGAAAGGTCCAACCGACTAGGTTATGGACTCAGGCTGCGGCTGAGTCGGGTTTGACTCAAATATGGAAAGATTTGAGTTGGTTATGTTAGGATTTCGTGTGGGTCATGAATTTGAGTTGTTTAGGAATGTGGGATACGTTCCTAAGGTGTTTGAAAGTCTTAAGATTGTTTCTATCTGTGTATAGAAGAATCTTGAGCAGTTATGGAAAGTTACGATTCGTGATCTGAGTAGGATTGGAGTCCTAGTTGAGATTGGGTTGGCCTAAGAGCTCGTTATATAAGCAAGGGAGCCCAGAGCTCGTGGTGGACGACTTTGGGGCTGTTCCTCTTGTGTTCTATTGAATAAAATTCGTAGTTTGAAGGAACTTTTTGTGCCTTGTTCGTCCGACTTGTTCCAGACAAGTTTTACTCGTCGAGTTTCTGGACAGCACTACTTTTCGTCGGTGTTTTTATCATAACTCGAGTTTTACAGATCCAATTGACGTGATTCTTTTTGGGTTGTCTTCAAAACTTGATTTTATATCATCTGTCAAAATTTCACGGTCATTGGATTTGTGGTCTATGATCTACACGAGTTTCTTTACAGCTTTCCAGAACTGTTTTTTCTCGGGTAGTGCAGATTGACTATTGTTTGATCTTTCGATCATAACTTGAGTTTTTCTCGACGGATTTGAGTGATTCTTTTTGTGTTGTCTTCGTGACTTGATTCTCTCTGATATCTATCACTTTTGTCATGGTTAAACACGTTTAGATTAGTCTCACACACGATTTCTTTAGCAGATCGTTTTTCTACCGAAAGGGTTTGGAGTTTAATTGTTTCTGCTGCGTAAGATTTTTTAAATCTACCATTCACCCTCCCCTCTGGTAGCTTTTCACGTGCTCTTCGATCCTACAAGAGCGATTCCCTGACTTGAGAAAATCTAAACTTATGCCACTAGGTACAGGTCCTTTTAAGATTGTTGAAAATATTAATGATAATGCATATAAGCTTGAGTTGCCTCCCGATTTTGGGGTTAGTTCCACATTTAACATTTCAGATTTGCGACCATACTTGGGAGAATAAGATGAACTTGAGTCGAGGACGACTCCAATTGAAAAGGGGGCGGATGATGAGGACATCATAACATCAGACATGCACATTGAACTACAAGGACCAATCACAAGAGCATGAGAGCGGTTACTAAACCTGTAGGTGAACTCGTTCCTAACTGCCTACCCATCTGAATTTCAGAATGGATTGCTATTTAATGATTTAATTGTTATTAGGAACCATGGAGAAGATCAAAGAGTGAGGGGAAGAGGCCTTGGTAATATGGGGAACCAGCTGGGACGTCCACCAAGTTGATGGAATCAGTTTACAACTCAGACCCGAGTTCAATTCAGAATCCAGGAGTAGTCCACCTTAAAATAGACGCCCAGGATGCATAATGACTCCATTTTTGACGTTCTACGTATGCACGGAAAGAGGAGAAGATATCAATTCAAATGGATCTGGTCCCACCTCAAAATTCGTCTGGAGTCATCAGGAATCGGCGAAACAAATCGAGTCCAGATTTTTGTCCGGTGTTGTGCCACCGTATCAGGCCTTTGGGCCTTGTATCCCATATGAGTCCACTACGGACGCGTCTAAGAGTGTTTTGGCCGAACCCTAGCATTTAAATACTGCAGCCGCCAGCTGTATTCGGTGGGTTTTGCTTAGATTAGTAATATCGCCATTCTACAGTTTGTGAGACCCCAACTTCTCGATTTCATATCATGTCTTCTACGTTCTTGCTTGTTCTCAGTTGCACTTGTAGGGATTAGCCTTCTTGGTGAGTCCAAGCGTGTGCATCACAGTTGAAAAACAACAGAGCAGTGGTGTAGTAATTGCAGGGGTATTCGAGCTGCTCGAGTGCCGCGGATCAACAACGTCGAGTTCTCCATCCCAATTGACTTACTTTTCAGAAGATCGGGCCTAAACTACTCATCAGCACAGGTGCGGCGCATGGCACTATCAGGTATCGTTGCATCTAGTCACATTGCAGTGAAGGCACCGTAGGGCTACCCCACGCTACCAAGTTGGTAGCTTACAACGACAACACGGATGGGCCATTCACATCAACGACTACGCATGTGCCACTGACGTCCAAGGCAGCAATATGACAAGTCTTCAAACCGCAGTCAGCGCCAGCGTAGAAGAGAAGCCTTAGATCTTTAGGATAGGATCGCCCCAGGACCACTTGTCGGGCCCTTGACCCACTTGTAAGGCGTTCGGCCTTATCTATAAAGGGATCAGACCACCACCGTTATAGAGGACGCGGAATCCAACCTCACACATGCATTTCACACACCCAAGAGAGCGCACTGTCTAGCAATACAACACACCAGGGAGTTAGGGGGCCATTTCTGTCAAAAAGTTGTGCCTTCACCTATCGTCGATGTTCTTAGCGTTGGTGGTGGGCTCCGTTGGAGCATGCAGCTCTAGCACCTCCCAGGGTGCCCGCCGTCAACGTTCCGCACATTTAGGGTGGGTGCCGCCAGAGCATCCAGCTCCGGCACCT
This sequence comes from Tuctoria greenei, assembly GCA_036927565.1. NCBI lineage: Eukaryota > Viridiplantae > Streptophyta > Magnoliopsida > Poales > Poaceae > Tuctoria > Tuctoria greenei. The sequence goes on along the minus strand of JAYESD010000004.1, from coordinate 106,674,409 downwards.
CCCAGGGGGCCCACCGTCGACGTTCTTAGTGTTGATGGTGGCTGTCGCTGGAGCATCCAGCTCTAGCACCTCTAAAGGGGCCTGCTGTCGACGTTTTGCACGTTGAGGGTGGGCGCCATTAGAGCATCCTGTAAGTGCATCTAGGATATCCCTTGTGGGTTTTGGCTAATTGATGACAAACATATGAGATCCAAATGAAACCACTGAGATGATTGCAGGACAAACAAGTGAAACAGCTCGGTGCCCACAAAAAGGTGAAAAATGAAGTGGTGTTCAAAGAAAGATACTTTGATGAAGCTTGGAAGACCAAATTAGATTTTGAATGTATAGGGAGTGTATGAAAGACACACTCCAAGAGCTCACAACTTTGCGCGAGGGTAAGAGATTAAAATTAATCTAATTTTCACAAAGCACCGGACTAGTCCGATCATGGACCAGACTAGTCCATTCATCTTTCTAGAATCTCACTTATTGGGAGACCGGACTAGTCCGTGCGTCCACCGGACTAGTCCGTTGACGTTTCTGGAGTCTCCCATATGTGGAGATCGGACTAGTCCGCAGACTAGTCCTTTGAACTTTCTGGAGTTCACCTTCACACAGCACCGGACTAGTCCGAGCTTGGACCGGACTAGTCCGGCAGACTTTCTGGACATCAAAATGCACTGAGACCGGACAAGTCCGGACTTGCACCGGACTAGTCTGGTGTTAGGGTTTTTCAATGGCTACCTTTTGGAAACCCTATAAATAGAGAGTCCATAGCTTTCCTATTCACACACACGTCGAATACTGATCAAAGAACAAACCCTAGCGCCGCCACTTCGTCCTAAGAGCCCAAAACACATCTCCCCACACATCTAAAGTGCAAAAAGAGTGAAATCAATTGAACACTTGGATTCAGGATGTGGAGATCATCGTTCTTTCATTGCGAGCTCTTGGGGTTTGATCTTTCTACACTCATACTCTGCATTGTAATACTTTTGAGTGTATTTGATCAGTTCTTTCGTTGTAGTTCTCGTGGGAGCCCTCAACGTGTGAGGTTGCCCCACAAACATGGTGATTACCCGTGATAGTGGAATCAAGTCGGCCTTTGTGGTGACTTGAAGAGGGAAAGGGTTGGAGACCCGGCTCTGTGTGAGCTTCCTCAACGAGGACGTAGATCTCGTGGTGAGATCGAACCTCGGGAAAAATTCGTGTGTCTTGTGCCTTATTTCATTTAAATTTTGTTCATTAGATCACTTGAGTGCTAAAACATCAACCTAAGGCAATTATAAGTTTTACCTGCATTCTTATATTAATCTCAAATAAAAATATCAGTTGTTCTCACTTCTGCTGGTAAAGAAATTTAGTTTCCCAAATAACACCTGATCAACACACATATTTTTAGCACACCGGACAAGTCCGCCCACACGACCAGACTAGTCCGGCCAACCAAGTTTTGATGATTCTATTAAGTGTGCAGGGAATTCAAAAGGCCTATTCACCCCCCTCTAGGCCACATTCAATTGGTATCAGAGCAAGGTTCTCCACCAACGAGACTCACATCTCGGAGAGATCAATGGCCTCTGAGAAGAACAACGATATCTCAAAGATGAACATTAATGAGGAGGAACAAGAAACTAAAACTTTTGATGTGCTGAAAGAGAGCCCACACGATGATGAAGAAGTGCGACAATTAAAGGCACTTTTGAGAAAGAAACTACTAGGACAAAAGCGAAAAGAAGAAGAGAAGACGACGGGGAGTGGTCATCACGACTACTCCCGATAGCCTTACAACTACAACCGTCTCAATTCAAACAACCATTATCTTTCCATTCCTATGGGAAAACCTCCACAGTTTGACAAAAGCAACTATACAATGTGGAAGTACAACATGAAGATGCATCTAATATCCCTAAATCCTAGTCTGTGGCACATTGTTTGCACTGGTATAGACATCCCGGACACGGATGAAGAACTCACCCCAGAACAAGAACAAGAGATTCACAAAAATGCACAAGCCATCGCCATGATCACATCATCACTAAGCGGAGAGGAATTCACCAAGATTGATGGCTTAGAAAGTGCAAAGGAAATATGGGATACACTCAAGACAGCTCACGAAGGAAATAGATCGGTTCGTGAAGCAAAAATCAAAATGCTTGAAGGAGAGTTGGGGAGATTTGCTATTGAACAAGGCAAATCACCTCAAGACATGTACAACCGGATGAAGGCACTCATCAACAAAATACGTGCCTATGGAAGTAAGAAATGGACGGATCATGAGGTAGTCAAGAGAATGATTAGAGCCTTCATGCCAAGAAATGTCACACTTTTCTCAATCATTAGAGAAAGCCCCGGGTTTCACAAAATGACTCCCGATGAGTTGTTGGGAAAGATCATAAATTATGAAATGATGGAGAAAGAGGCACAATACGTCAAAGACTTGGCCGAACTCACTTCCTCCAAAAAGAAAGAGGTTGCTCTCAAAGCAACATGCCGACCCAAACTCAAAGAAGCTCCTGAAGATCAAGACGATGGGCATACAAGTGACGAGAGCACCGATCTTGATGATGAAGAAATGGTACTCTTTATCAAGAATTTCTAGCGAATGATGAAAAGAAGACACGACAACAACTCAAATGAAGGAAAAAACAAGGATAAAGGAAAATCCAAGGCTCGACGCACTTGCTACAACTGCGGAGAGTATGGTCACTTCATGGTGGACTGCCCTTATGAAGAAAACAAAAAGAAGAAGGAAACAAGACCTCAAGAAAAGAAAAATTTCAGAAAAAGAAGACAAACCCATCAAGCTCACATTGGCAAGGAGTGGGACTCAAACGACGAGTCCTCCTCCGATGAAGAAGAAGAGATGGCCACTATCGCAATCAAGAAACCTACTATGAAGTCCACACTCTTTCCAAACATGGGAGGATGGGACATGAACAACCACACTTGCCTTATGGCTAAGGAAGGCAAGGAAAAGGTACGGCTTACTCCTCCTACGCTAAATTCCTCTATTGATGACTTTGACAGCCCTAGTGATAATGAAGAAATGTTTAGAGGATTAAGTAAAATTGCTCTAAAGAAAATGGAAATGTTGTCGAACGAAATTTTTGAAAAGGAGGAACTTCTTGACCGACAAGAAGATATGCTCATCCGTGAAAGGAAGAGATATCAAGAAGTTGAAAAGCTTCTCAAACTTGAAAGAGAGAAGAACGAGTCGCTTGAAGTTGAGCTAGCCTTGAGTAAGGAAACTTACTCAAAGCTAGAAGACTCGCATATTGCAATCGAGGAAGAACTTGCTAACTTGTCAAAAGCTAACAAGATCCTTGAGGTGCAAGTTGAGACGCTCAAGCAAAGTGACTCCTCATCCTCCAAGAGCTCTTCCTCCAAAGATATAAGTTCGACAACAATTGGAACTTGCACTTGCTCTAGTAAGAAGAATATTATTTCTAATACTTCAACTTCTCATAATATGCATGCCCCTCCAAGCGGCATCTTTGATAAGGAGAAGATCAAATATGCACGCAGTGCATATATGGTCACTAGACCTCCTAATGTCAAAGATGGTCTTGGTTTTGATAAGAACAAACACATGTCTACTTCTAATCATGCTAAGAATAGAATTGTCTTTGTTAAGGAAAAATCCCATGAATCTGAACCACAAATATTGTTTCATACATTTAATGCTTCTTATGTTCTTATGAAAGCCAAATATGGAAAAGTCATTGCCAAATATACAGGGCCACGCCACAAGAACTTGAAAACTTGTGTGTGGGTGCCCAAGACTCTTGTGACTAACCTAAGAGGACCCAAGCAAGTTTGGGTACCTAAAACCAAGGAATAATTCTTTTTGCAGGCTTACTCCTCCGGTGGAACAAAATGGGTACTTGATAGCGGATGCACAAATCACATGACCGGAGAGAGAGGTATGTTTGTAGAGTACGAGTACAACAAGGATCTAGGTGAAGGCATATACTTCGGAGACAACAGCCAAGGAAAGGTCCTTGGTAGCGGTAACATTGAAATATCCTCTCAACATACCGTATCAAATGTTTTACATGTAAATTCTCTTGATTATAACCTTTTGTCAATATCCCAACTATGCGACAAAGGTTACAACTGTTTATTCACTAATGAGGGTGTGACTGTCTTTAGAAGAAGCGATGGCTCGATTGCATTCAAGGGAATGTTGATGGGCAAGCTTTATCTAGTTGACTTCAACAAAGATAAAGCCGAACTCAACACTTGCTTGGTTGCTAAAACCAACATGGGATGGCTGTGGCATAGACGGCTAGCCCATGTTGGGATGAGAAATCTGCAGAAACTTCTAAAAGGTGGTCACATCCGTGGTCTTAAGGATGTGGTTTTTGAAAAAGACAGGTCGTGCAGTGCTTGTCAAGCAGGAAAACAAGTCGGAGCACCACACCCCGCCAAGAATGTGATGACTACCGCAAGACCGCTGGAACTTCTCCACATGGATCTCTTTGGTCCAGTTTCATACATCAGCATCGGCGGTAACAAATACGGTTTAGTAATTGTTGATGATTTTTCAAGATTTACCTGGGTATTTTTCTTGTATGATAAATCAGAAACTCAGGGGATCCTCAAGAAGTTCTTGAAAAGAGCTCAGAACGAATTCTCATCAACCATAAAGAACATCAGAAGTGACAACGGGACAAAATTCAAGAACCTCCAAGTTGAAGAGTTTCTCGACGAAGAAGGGATAAAGCATGAATTCTCGGCACCCTACTCCCCTCAACAAAATGGAGTGGCCGAAAGGAATAATAGAACATTGGTCGAAACAGCGAGAACTATGTTGGATGAATACAAGACATCAGATCAATTTTGGGCAGAAGCAGTGAACACCGCTAGCCATGACACGAATCGACTGTATCTCCATCGACTACAGAAGAAAACTCCATATGAGCTCCTTACCGGTAAAAAGCCTAATGTTTCTTATTTTAAAGTTTTTGGTTGCAAATGTTTTATTCTGAACAAGAAACAGAGGGCCTCGAAGTTAGCTTCAAAGTCCGATGAAGGATTCTTGCTCGGTTATGAGTCGAATGCCTACGCCTATCATGTCTTCAACAAGGTGTCCGGCCTTGTTGAAGTAGCACGTGACGTAGTGTTCGATGAATCTAACGGCTCACAAGTGGAGCAAGTTGATAAGTGTGTGCTAGATATAGAGGAAGCTCCATATGAAGCACTGAAGAAAATGGGACTTGGTGATATCTTACCACAAGAGCAAACATTCGACTCAAATGCACAAGATGAACCTCAACACGGAGGCAATGATCAAGGGGGAGCACTTGCACAAGATCAAGAGGAGGAAGATCAAGAAGATTAGGACAATCATGGAAAGAATGATCTAGGGGGAGACAATGCACATGAAGATAATGAAGAACAAGCAACTACACAAGCTCCACACCCAAGGGTACACCAGAGCGTGCAAAGAGACCACCCTGTCAACAATATCATTGGAGATATTGCTAAGGGAGTAACTACTAGATCTCGAGTTGCAAATTTCTGTGAATCCTATTCTTTTGTGTCTTTTCTGGAACCATACAGGGTATAAGAAGCCTTAAGGGATCCAGACTGGGTGATTGCAATGCAAGAGGAGCTGAACAACTTCAAGAGAAATGAAGTATGGGAGCTGGTGGAGAGACCAAAGGCGAACATAGTTGGATCCAAATGGGTCTTTCGGAACAAGCAAGATGAACATGGAGTAGTAACAAGAAATAAGGCAAGACTGGTGGCCAAATGTTATTCTAAGGTCGAAGGTTTGGACTTCGATGAAACTTCCGCTCCTGTAGCTAGACTTGAGTCCATTCGTATTTTATTGGCATATGCTACTCACCATAATTTTAAGTTGTATCAAATGGACATCAAGAGCGCCTTCTTAAACGGCTCAATCAAGGAGGAAGTTTATGTGGAGCAGCCACCAGGATTCGAAGACCAAAAATATCCCAACCATGTCTACAAACTGCGTAAGGCTCTCTATGGCCTCAAACAAGCTCCTCGAGCTTGGTATGAGTGTCTTAGATATTTTCTAATTCAGAATGGATTCAAAATTGGTAAAGCTGACTATACACTTTTTACTAAACATTGTGATGATCATTTATTTGTATGTCAAATTTACGTTGATGACATTATCTCTGGATCCACTAACAAATCCTTCTGTGAAGAATTTAGCAAAATTATGACAGATAGGTTCGAGATGTCAATGATGGGTGAATTGAAGTTCTTCTTGGGATTCCAAGTGAAGCAACTAAGAGAAGGTACATTTATAAGCCAAACCAAATATACACAAGACATTCTCAAGAAATTCAATATGGACAAAGCCAAGCCCATCAAGACACCCATGGCCACTAATGGACACCTCGACCTCAATGAAGTTGGTCCAAATGTGGACCAAAAGGTATATCAGTCCATGATTGGCTCCTTACTTTATTTATGTGTATCTAGGCCAGATATTATGCTTAGTGTTTGCTTGTGTGCAAGGTTTCAAGCTGCACCTAAAGAGTGTCACTTAGTTGCAGTAAAAAGAATCCTAAGGTACCTTGTGCACACACCCAATTTGGGCCTTTGGTATCCCAAAGGATCCAAATATAACTTGATAGGGTATTCCGATGCCGACTATGCAGGATGCAAAGTCGATAGAAAGAGCACGCCAGGGACTTGTTAGTTTCTTGGTAGGTCCCTGGTCTCTTGGTCATCTAAAAAGCAAAACTCCATTGCCCTTTTCCACAGCAGAAGCATAATATATTGCAGCCGGTAGCTGTTGCGCACAACTAATTTGGATCTGACAAAACCTTAGGGACTACGGATACAATTTTAACCATATCGCACTTCTATGTGACAATGAAAGTGCTATAAAAATTGCACACAACCCGGTAGAGCACTCAAGAACTAAGCACATAGATACCCGTCATCATTTTCTTAGAGATCATTCATTAAAATGTGACATTGCTATTTCACATGTTAGAACTGAAAAACAACTCGTGGATATTTTTACCAAACCATTGGATGAGAAAAGGTTTTGTGAACTTAGGAATGAACTTAATATTCTTGACTCTCGAAATGTGGCTTGAAACGTTGCACACCTGGTTGAAACTTCAAATGTTACATTTTATTGCTAAAACGGCCCCTCACCTCTTTTTCCCCTAAGAAAACTAATTTTAATGAAGAAATCTTGGAATTTATGACCATTTTTTGTGTTGATTGCTTTCTGGTCATAATTACCAAGATTATTTGCAAAACTTGTCCTTGGATCACTATTAGTTATCTCTAAATTCTCAGTTTTTCCAGGGACACCGGACTAGTCAGGTTTGCCACAGGACTAGTCCAGACAGTCTCTCTTTCCTAGGTTTTCCAGGGGCACCGGACTAGTTCGTCCTCTGACCGGACTAGTCCGGTCGGCCGCGTATATAAGCAGCTGGCCGGCCCAAAACCGTTTCAAACCTCCCTCCACTTTGAGTTGAACGCTCACCTCTCAAACCCTAGCCCCCAAAAGTGATTTTCGAGTTGAGCCCTCAAAATCCAAGCTTTCTCCGTGGGAAATCCTCCCCTCGACGAGTTGATACTCCACTCCAAACTCATCCTGACAGATTCGTGCTCCTTCAAGGCGAATCTTCAAATCTCGGTAAATTTCTCCCTAAAGTCAAACTCTCAACTTTTCTAGTTCTAGCTTATTTCTCTTGATTCCAAGGAAGTACATTAGCTTCAGAGATGTATTTCCTTCACCTTCATGCTCCTGTGCATCCTTAGATAGAAGTTGTGATTCATAGTTTTGTTAGGGTTCTTGTGCAAGGCCGGACTAGTCTGGCTACCAGATACGGACTAGTCCGGTACACCAGACAAGTCCGCACTCCGAAACTAGACAAGTCCGGTCTCTAACATTTGAATCCTCACATCTCCTTCATTCTTAGTTCATTCTCATCTAAATCATGAACTCCTTGTTAGGCACGATGTCTAAAAACTCAGATGACAGCTCCTTCCATGTTGATGAAGAAGTTGAATGCGAAAAAGTAAAGAGAGCCAAGGAGAGGTACATGAAGAAAAGACATGATGTAAATGTGCACTCCCCACCATCCGACGACAACTTGCCCAAGAAAAGGAGGGTGGTTGTTAAGAAGGCCCAAGGAAAAGCTGGCGAGAGCTCCTCAGGGCCAAAGAGGACCCTTAACAAAGGAAAGGGGCTTGCTAGTGGTCCCATTGGACCCCTGAAGATGAAGAACCCAAGTCACCGCAACAGGCAGCGCTCGAGTAAAGATTTCACCAGAAAAGGGGGTGAGCTTGCCGAAAGCTTCAGGCAGGTTAATGTGTATGATCAACCTCGGCAATGCTCAGACCCAAGATTTTGGAGCAACTTCCATGCCGACTACTACGAGCATGTGTACATGAAGATGAAGAATCCCGTTGTGAAGAGTCAATGGGTGAACATTGGGTACATGCAGTCGAAGAAATATCCTGCCATCCGTGAGGTGGTTGAGTCCCTGGAGAGGCACGGACTGAAGGAACTGTTTTCTTTTGAGAATGACTGGAATAATGAGGTCATCAGCCAATTCTACTCTACCCTCTACTTTGCTCGTGGTGATGGAGGCAGTCTCACTTGGATGACTCATGGTTCCAAGTATAGTGTTACTTATGATGAGTTTACAAGAATTCTTCACCTTGAACATACTCTGGATCATGATCTTGTCATCCACAATTTGCATCCCTTGGAGAAGGATGAGCTCAAGTTCCTCTATGACACAAGGATGCCCTATGTGCCTCCCAATAGCAAATATTTGAAGCCCTTCTATGTGGTCCTCAACAGAATTTTGAGGAAGACAATAGCCCCAAAATATGGAGATGCGGGGACTATTCAAGGAACCTTGAGGACCCTAATGAAGGTCATTGGTGGGAGGAGACCATTCAATGTCTTTGAATACATCTACGATGACATTATGAACATCTCAATCACTCCAAACAGATCCTGCGGGTATGCCCCGTACATCGTGTTCATGATTGAGAAGGTGACTGGACTTGAGTTCGTCAAGGATGTCCACCATACGGGGTTGAAACCGCAAAAGCCCACCGAGTACACTCTACCTTCGGCTCCTGATGCACCTCCCTCCCATGGAGATGAGAGGAGGACTAAACAAACTCGGGATGTGAATGTCACAAGATCTTCAGCTGCTCCTCCTAGTTCTGCACCTGCCCATGAACCCTCCGGTGGTGTGCTCAAAATGCTCACCTCTATCTTTGCCTGCTGCCGCAAGATTGAAGTCAGGCAGAAGAAGCATCAACAATATGTCAATGCCAACATCAAAGCTATCTGTGATAAGCTGGAGATTGAGCCGGTGGGATCCCCGCCCGCCTTCGAGGACTCTGAGGAAGAGTCTGCTCCGGCGAATGATGATGATGGTGGTGAAGATGAGGACCGGACCGAGACTGAAGAAGAGAGTGGCGATGAGTGATTCCCCTCAATTTTTCCCTTTTTGGTGCCTTGATGCCAAAGGGGAAGAGATTGAGACTAGTAGCTTGAGACCATCTCTAGTTGGTGTCTTTATGTTTTTGTGATCAAGGACATGTACTTATTTTTAAAACCTTGTAATGCACTATTTCTTCTCTTATGTGTGATGCTTATTGTTGCTTGGATGATTATCTCTATGCTCATAATTGATTACCTTTACTTCATCACACCTTGTTGATCACACACCTATTAGGCACCCCACCATAAGGTGTGTGCATATGTGAGAAGCTTTTTGTGGTCTTATCGTTATTCTCATATGTGCACACCTTATGAAAATCATGATTTTATTCTCAACTGTGATATCTCAAATGGTTGTCATCAATCACCAAAAAGGGGGAGATTGTAAGTGCATCTAGGATATCCCTTGTGGATTTTGGCTAATTGATGACAAACATATGAGATCCTAATGAAACCACTAAGATGATTGCAGGACAAACAAGTGAAACAGCTCGGTGCGCACAAAAAGGTGAAAAATGAAGTGGTGTTCAGAGAAAGATACTTTGATGAAGCTTGGAAGACCAAATTAGATTTTGAATGTATAGGGAGTGTATGAAAGACACACTCCAAGAGCTCACAACTTTGCGTGAGGGTAAGGGATTACAATTAATCTAACTTTCACAAAGCACCGGACTAGTCCGATCATGGATCGGACTAGTCCGTTCATCTTTCTGGAATCTCACTTATTGGGAGACCGGACTAGTCCGTGCGTCCACCGGACTAGTCCGTTGATGTTTCTAGAGTCTCCCATATGTGGAGATCGGACTAGTCCGCGGACTAGTCCGTTGAACTTTCTGGAGTTCACCTTCACACAGCACCAGACTAGTCCGATCTTGGACCGGGCTAGTCCGGCAGACTTTCTGGACATCAAAATGCACTGAGACCGTACAAGTCCGAACTTGCACCGGACTAGTCTGGTGTTAGGGTTTTTCAACGGCTACCTTTTAAAAACCCTATAAATAGAGAGTCCACAGCTTTACTATTGACACACACATCGAATACTGATCAAAGAACAAACCCTAGCACCGCCACTTCGTCCCAAGAGCCCAAAACACATCTCCCCACACATCTAAAGTGCAAAAAGAGTGAAATCAATTGAACACTTGGATTCGAGATTGGGAGATCGTCGTTCTTTCATTGCGAGCTCTTGGGGTTTGATCTTTCTACACTCATCCTCTGCATTGTAATACTTTTGAGTGTATTTGATCACTTCTTTCGTTGTAATTCTCGTGGGAGCCCTCAACGTGTGAGTTTGCCCCACAAACCTAGTGGTTAACCGTGATAGTGGAATCAAGTCGGCCTTCGTGGTGACTTGAAGAGGGAAAGGGTTGGAGACCCGGCTTTGTGTGAGCTTCCTCAACGAGGACGTAGATCTCGTGGTGAGATCGAACCTCGGGAAAAATTCGTGTGTCTTGCGCCTTATTTCATTTAAATTTTGTTCATTAGATCACTTGAGTGATAAAACATCAACCTAAGGCAATTATAAGTTTTACCTGCATTCTTATATTAATCTCAAATAATAATATCAGTTGTTCTCACTTCTGCTGCTAAAGAAATTTAGTTTCCCAAATAACACCTGATCAACACACATATTTTTAGCACACCGGACAAGTCCGCCCACACGACCGGACAAGTCCGACCAACCAAGTTTTGACGATTCTATTAAGTGTGCAGGGAATTCAAAAGGCCTATTCACCCACACTCTAGGCCACATTCACATCTAGCTCCAACACCTCCAAGGGGGCCTTCCATCGATGTTCCCCATGTTGTGGATAGGCGCTGCCAAAGCATCTAGCTCCAGCACCTCCCAATGGGCCCGCTGTCGATGTTCTGCACATCGAGGGTGGACGCTGCCTAGGTTTAGTAGCTAACTTGTCGCCATCGCCGATGAAGTCTTCTGCGACGACAACCATGCATCTTAAATCATGCTCGACGCTCTATTGGGGGCCCGCTAGCATCAACTACGCAAACTCTCGCGCTCTGCCAGGAGCCCGTCGTCAGTATTCTGCGACTAAGTGGTAGGCGTGCCCAGCAAGTTGGCCACACCTACCAGGGGGCCTCTAAGGGGTCCATGGGCAGGACGTCAACCGGTTTCCAGTCGCCAAAGCAACAACGATGTCGTCTGCTGCGAGCGCGAGCAGCGTGCAGGACTTCTTAAGGTACCTGTGGCATATCCGGGGTTTTTCGGTCGTCCTATTGTTTGCGGTCTTGTGGTGCTAAATGGTATCCACCATGAAGGGCCTATGCCAAGCGAGATGTCCAGAGTGTGCAGCCTGCTTAGCCTGGTTTCGTCCCCTAAGCATATGCACTCTGGTTCCCCAACGCTACGTCTGAGTACTGAGGGCCAGACGGCATACACCCTACACATGTCTGGAGCCAAAGAATCCAGGGTCTCTTGGTTATTTCTTGCTCGGGGCCTCGTGCTGTTGAACGGTCCCTCCCCTGAAAGGTAACACCAGTGGGCAGTCTAAAGTGTACAACCTTATTAGCCTGGTCTTGCACCCTAAGCGTGTACACTTTGCCACCCCCAGCGCAGTGGCTGAGTACTCGGGGTTGGTCGGCTCATACTTCTACTAATGCTAGCGGGGGGTCCAGACTGTAGCCTACATAGTCTGATCTTGCACCCTAAGCATGTACACTCTACCTCCTCAGGGTTGTGGCTAAGTACTAGGGGTCGGACGACCCATACTCTAGAGCAAGGCAATAACCATAACCGGGATACCGTCGCACTATATTTCCATGTTCATTTAATTACACATTAATTTTATGTTCATGAGGTTATGATCATTTTTCCATTTTGCCTATTGTATGCACGGTCACTCTTTCCTAGTCTCGTCCTATTCGGAGTTATGCTATCCTGTTGAAGGTGGGCCCGCATGAGGTACCTGCAATGTGTTTGGGGTCCGATGGTCATTTTCTTGTTTGGGGTCCATGGCGCTGAATGGTCCTCACTCCTGAAAGGCTAGCACCGAGCTTGTGGTCCTGGATGTGTAGCATGCTTAGCCTGGTTCCGTACCCTAAGCCTGTGCACCATGCCACCCAATGCTAACAGCTGAGTACAAGGGACCGAATGGATCATGCCTTCAGCAAGAAAGCAACCATACCCTGAATGCTATCGCACCGAATTACCCATGTCTTGTATCTTAGCTAAGGATTGTAAGCCATAATGAAACTAAAGAGTAGGGAAGTGGTGACCGGCAAGCGAAATTACTTTTTGTCTATCGTGTGTGCAGAACATACTGGGAGCCTCCATCGACATCTACACGTCCGTGGTAGGCGTCGTGGACGCTTCTCTGAGCTGCGGCACCCTCCAAGGGGGCCGCCGGCGACGCTTCTTCGAGCTCTGGTGCCCCCAGGGGGTCCGCTGGCGTCACATTTACAAGACAATATGAAGGCCCCACCTACAAGATTGTCACCTTCACGAGGTGGGCCTGGGGGCTACTGTTGGTACTTTGCAGAATGGGTACCCCCACATACAAGCTAGACTCTGAACCCGGCCTCCCTGCTGAGACGAACTACAGGGCTGACTCGCGTCTTCCGGCTAAGGGCCCTTGCTCCCACCGAGGAGGGCTCTAGAGATGCCATACGTCCTCCGGCTCTAGGCCCTTGCTCTCATCGAGGAGGGCTCTGGAGCTTCCACCCGTCCTCTAGATCCGGGCTCTTGCTCCCATCGATAAGGGCTCTAGAGCTGCCACGCGTCCTCTAGCTTCAGGCCCTTGCTTCCACCGAGGAGCGCTTCGGAGCTGCCACACGTCTTTTGGCTCCGGGCCCTTGCTCCCATAGAGGAGGGCTCCGGAGCTGCCACGCATCCCCAGCTCCAAGCCCTTGCTCCCACAGAGGGATCTAGAGCTAGCATGTGTCCCACGACCAGCAAAATGTCGTGGGCCCCAAAGAGTAAAGGATGACGTGTCCTACCTAGTCACGCATTGAAGGCACACACCTTCCTCAGGCGCACAAGTGCAGCGCACGCCCCTGTCGGGTACCGTTGCGTCCAGTCACATCGCAGTGAAGGTGCCTCAGGGCTACCACATGTTGCCAAGTAGGTAGCCTATGGTGACAAGACAGATGGGACATTCCTAGTCATATTCAATGACTACGCACGGGCCACTGACGTCCAAGGCAGCAAGACGATGAGTCTTCAGACCACGGTCAGAGGCAGTGTAGAAGAGAAGTCTTAGATCTTCAGGATAAGATCACCCTAGGGCCACCTGTAGGGCCAGAGGGCTCCACTTGTAAGGCCTCCGACCTTATCCATAAAAGCACCAGACCGCCACCGTTACAAAGGACGTGGAATTCAACCTAATACACGCATTTCACACACCCAAGAGTGCACACTCTCTAGCAATACAACATACCATGGAGTAGGGTATTACGCTCTAGCAACTCGAACCATGTAACACCACCATCTCAACCATCTCTATACGTGCAACCTCGCCTGAGGACTAAGCCTCGCTAATCTAGAACCCCTATGGGCTGCTCTCAAAGCAAGTCCTGGGGAAGTGTCGCAGAAACACTTTGACACACTTATTGAAGATCAACAACATCATCTTATACATGTGCACGTGTATAAGAAGCATCAACATCAATATACTTTGTAAGATCATGCTCGACCGGATCACGAGCAATGCTGATAATACCTATACTGTCAGATAAAAATGGTGTCGGCATAGAAACAGAAACACTAACATCCTCATGCAACCACCGTAACCAAGTAACCTATGCAGCCACAAAGAGTCATAGCATGCAACTCAGACTTTGCACTCTAACGGGAAACTTCTATCTGCTTCTTAGTCTTCCAAGCAATGAAGAAATCATCAAGAAAAACACAATAAGCAGAAAGAGATCGACAATTACAGGAACCACTAGCCCAAGTGACATCACAATACGCTGCAAGCTATAAGAAGCTAGAGCGTGGAAAGGAGAATCGTCTCGAGATAGTTCTACGAAAAACACAAGACTCAAAGCAAAACGACCATAGTGGATCTGAGTCGGAGCCAAAATAAATTGGCACATAATGCAAACAAAGTACGAGATGTCAGAACAAGTGATATCAAGATAGTCTAGAATTCGTGCAATATGATGATAACGAGCAGGATCATTAAGTGGGTCACCATAAGTGGGTCGAAGGTGAACATTGAGCTTCATGGGAGTCTCAACAGTGCGGTGATCAGTTAGAGAAGTCCGATCAAGAAGATCTTGAATGTAGTTTTTTGACACAAATGGATTCCCTCAGTGGTACAGGAAACCTCAATCCCAAGAATGTAAAGAAGAGGACCAGGATCTGACGTAAGGAACTGCCCACGTAGATGAGCTTTCATGAAGGCTGTGTACTCAGGGTCATCCCCGGTGATGATCATATCATCAATATAGACAAGAAGAAGAGTACGACCATGAGATGAGATATGCACATAGAGCGATGATCATGAACACTGGTAGAAAAGCCAGCAACAACAGTGATCACCAACACGAAACCCTGAAACCAAGCACGAGGAGCCTACTTGAAGCCATAAAGGGAGCACGAAGGCGATAAACCATACCCTTAGGAATAGAGCCCAGGTGGTGGATGTATGTAAACCTTCTAACACAACTCAGCATGAAGAAAGACATTCTTTACATCCAGCTGAGAGATGGACCACTCACGAACAGAGATCATAGCAAGAAGAGTGTGATCAGTGGTCATGTGAGAAACATGAGCAAATGTCTCATCATAATCATGATCATGTTCCTGCTATAGCTAGGAGCAACTAGTCAATCCTTATAACACTCAAGAGAATCATGAAGGCGGGTCTTAAACATATAGAGCCACTTACAAGTGATAGGACAAACATGTGGGGGATAGGGCACAAATTTTCACGTGCTAGTGTGCTCAAGAGCAGCCATCTCCTTAGTCGTTGCATGTTGCCATTCTAGATAAGAAAAAACATCACGATATGTAGATAGCTCAAAAAGAATTGTAGCAGCAAAACTAGAAGGAGAGTACTGATGAGGAGGCTAATGAGAGCGATGGCCAAATCCCAGAGGCTGCTCAGGAGAATAATCATCGGAAGGAGATGATTCCTTAAGAGAAGAGGCTACCTCAGGAGAAGATGGGTCATGAGATGAAGATAACTCAACTGGAATTGATAGCTCATCAAACGAAGGAAAAACTCATTGAGTGTAGATCTATGTTGCAGGAGTCTTCATAGTATAGTCAGGAACTATCGGTACCCTGCGGACCAGGTACCCTCGCTTACGAGAGGAAGTAGTGTTGAGTCTCATCTTCCAAAAGAGAAGACATTCTAAGGACACTACGTGTCCCGCGCCGGACCTACTTATCTGCTAAGGGTGGCTCCAGTGTTGCCACGTGTCCCGCAGCGCCAGACCTGCCTTCCTGCTAAGGGTGGCTCCGTTGCTGCCACGTGACCCGTGGCGCCGGACCTGCCTCCATGCTAAGGGTGGCTCTAAGGCTGCCACGTGTCTTGCAGCCCTGGACCTGCCCCCCTACTAAGGGTGGCTCTGGTGCTGCCACATGTCTTGCATCTCTGGATCTACCTCCCTCCTAAGGGTGGCTTCGGTGCTGCCACGTGGATCCGAACCCTACCTCTCTAATGGGAAGGACTTCGGATCTCCATCTGTCCATCAACGACATGGACATTGAAGACCATAAATCAACCATTTCAAGACCTGGTTAACATGTCATTAAATCCGCATTAATTACTCACAATTAGCGGGGCCTTCAAGTGTTGTAATGTTGCCATCAGGGCACGTTAAAACACAATTAAATCATTGTTAAGTGCCTTATATTGTGCACACGGTGCTTAATAGCCCAAGGCCACCTGTCAGACCTCGGCCTCACTGTAATAGCAAGACCATGGCATATAAACGGTTTGCACTGCACGGTAGAAATACAACTTATGGACGGCTCAATCATCTCATACAAACTGAATCATACTGAATCAGGCTCGGTATCACCCTATACAACACACCCCCATGGAATAGGGTATTACGCTCAGGCGGCCCGAACCATGTAAAAATCCATGTGTCACCTTGTTCTTGATTTCTTTGAGTCACGCCCCTCCGAAAAAAGAACCTCTGTCAACTACTTCTTAGTAGTACCGGGGGAAGTGTCATTGGCAGACTTCAACATTTGGCACGCAAGCTAGAAGGCAACTTTCTTGAATAATTTCAAGATCCACAATGGTGAACTCTACTACTGCTTCTTCTGATCCGGCTGCATGAGCTGGGAGAGGGAATGAAGCTGGCAACATTTGGCACGCAAGCTAGAAGGCAATTTGGATCCACGAGCTCGTGCAGCGCATCAGCCTGGGAACAGTGGACCACCACCTGCTGCGGCAGCAGCTGCTGCTCAGATGCGGGATGGTGTTTTAGCGTCGGTTATTGAATTTACCACAAGTCCAGAGAATGTGTTGATTGCAGTGTGTGCTCTTCTTCAGCGTCCATCAGCATCGAACTCACCTCCTGCAGCGCTGGAGCAGTGGTGCAATGACGCCGACCATCTCATAGCCACTGCAGCCACACCGCTCAACAATCCACCAAAGTCCAGGCCTAGGCCGGTGCCAACCTGCAACAGGACCCCGTCGGGTTGACTCGGTCCTATGCTGTCGCAGAGGAGACACGCGTTGTCGCAGAACATGACATCACACACTCCTTCGATGGCCCATCGCACCTCCACAGTGTCGAGGCTAAAGATGGGAGAGCTCAGGAAGGAGTATAACCGCCGTTACGCGGAGCAAGATGGCCGAGTCACCGTCGAGCGTAGTCGTGAGAGGCAACACATCCTTGAGGATTCTTCTCCTCTAGGAGCAGATGATGGTTGTTCGGCGCTTGTGCCAAATCTCCGTATGGTGTACTGGCCACCTAAGTCCGCGCCTCATTTGTCGGAGAAGTACGACGGGAGTTGATGGTCATTATATACCAATTGTGACTTTCAATATAACTCAATTGTCTGAAGGAAAAAATATTTCTTACATACATTATAGTTAGAAATAACCTAATTCCACTTGAACTTGGAGAAAATAATGCATGCATGTATTTTATACAGAATATAGGTGAAACAAGGGAATGGATCCTATAAAATACCTTCCCAACCAATCAATCGACAACACGTGGCATCACATGGACCAATTTTCCCACAAACTGAAGTATCCAAGGACATCCACCGATGTACCGCCCATATCAGTTAAAGGGACCCACCTGGATCCACCTAGAGAAAGCATAGGCTGTTTCGAGTTAAGACCAGATCGGACGACATGGTGGTTCGGCCGACCCCTTCCTGGCGCCAAACTCGGTCGGCTTCGACGCATTGGCTCCTCCCAGCTTGAAGAAGTCGTTGATGACTAATTCCCTCTCTTTTGGTGACGAGAACCGACACATCTCCAAGCTATAAATAGGACTCTCACCCCTCACTTCAACACACACCACTTGAGCATTCACTCTCTTGTATACATTAGTTCTCTAAGACCATAGTGGAGGTTAGGCTGTAGAGAAGAGCCTCTAGTCCTAAGTCCAAATTGGGAAAGATATGGCTCATGTATCTTTTCATGTATTTATCACTTTATGCATTATAATAATAGTATTATTAGTCTCTCTTTATTCATATACTTGGGCAAAGCGTTTCTTGTTTGATTGTGGAGTCCATGTATGAGCTAGGAGTATAAAATGCGAAAACAAAGGGTCATCCTACTAAAATCTACCAGGGTCCTATTCTATTCACTCAATAATGCAATACTTCGACTGCCTTCCCCGACAATGATGCCAGAAATGCTTGTTGATGGTTTCTACGCACTACTAACAATTCATCTCTAGTAGTGGTGCCATAAATACTTGTTAATAGATTTTAGATCATACATATCAATCCGCAAGCGCACAAAATCTACCGATGTAGCATTTCCCCTCTAAGAGTATTCCCAAAGGGTGTCATTTATATTCTCCCAAAGGAAGGCAAGATGGAAATAAAGCAATCATCAAGTGTAGAGGCTAGGTTTGCATAGGCAAGTTTCTAGCAAGGATGGATAAATGATAATTGGAGTAGTGCGACACACACAAGAGCATTCAATCCTAAGGGGATAAATGAGGTAAAGAGGGACTAGGCTAAGGGTTAGGTAGAGACTCCTACTATGATTCTAATGTACATATACATAGCCTAAGTTAGTTACTAATAATCATGTAAATTATGAATTCTCATGCTAAGTGGATTAACACATCAGGCACGGGTTTACCCCTAGCAATACTAGGACGACTCCCGCCAAGAGCCTGTGGCATAGCTGAACGTGGAGGGTTACAAAGGACAGATAGAGCTGTCACTACCTACTGCCTACCTCTTCAATATGTGGGTCTATGAGACATTCAATGTTACTCTCTATCCTAGCACCATGCTACCATATTAAGTAATTACTTAAGAGCCTAGGAACAAGTCATCCTAAGGCAGTGAACTAAATCATCGTTGAACCAATGTTAATTCATAGCATAAATGATTCATGTTAACATAATCATGTCATAGCTAATTAGACTATAGTGGAGGTTTATAGTGTTAATGATGATATATTGAGAATGGTATAGCATAATCATAAATACTACTCCTAATACATACATGGGATGCACAATCAAACAAGAAATGCTTCATCCAAGTATATGAACAATCGAAGACTAAATATAACATCTTTATTAAGAATAAAGTCACAAATACAAATAGGAATATAAGAGCCATAACTTCCCCAATTGGAAACTGGGAAGATAATCCTTCTATTCCTCTCCTATGTGGACTATGGACTAGAGACTCTCCTCTCTACATCCTATACTCCTCTAAACCTATGGAGAGCAGTGGATACAATGGATGAATACTCACGTGGTGTGTGTTGAGGTGAGGGGTCCTATTTATAGCTTGGAGAAGGTTCGGTTCTTGCCACAAAAATCGCGCGAATCAGTTTTCATCGTGACCAGGCCACTACAGGGAGTCGACACATGGAAGCTGACCAAGTTTGGCACCAGGAAGGGTTCGACCGAACCCCCTAGTCGGCCAAACAGAAGTGTTGACCATTTCTAGTGTGCTTCCTCAAGGTGACTTACAGGTGGGTCCCATTGACTGATATGGGTGCTACACCGTTGGATGTCCTCAGATACTTTTGTTTGTGGGCCATTTGATTCGTGTGGTGCCACGTGGCTTTGCCTGATTGGCTGCAATGATATTCTATTGGATCCATCCCCTTTTTTCACTTCAGTTCTGCATAGAATGCCTACATGCACTACTTTCTCCAAAGACAAATAGAAATAGGTTAAATCGAAAGGTGATGTGTGCAAGAAATGATATTTCCTTCACATAATTTAGTTATATTGACGGGTGAAATTTGTATATAACAACTACCAACATTGTCCACATCTTCAACTCCAAGATTGGACAACAAATCATAGAACCAAACTGGATGGATGTAAGTCCCACTCATCGAACTTCAAAAATTCAGTGAGTCCTTGCCAATAGATTAATTGGTAGTTATTTCATTTGTTTTCTAAATTGCATATTTAAGTTTCCCATCAATCTTTGCATTTGCATTTAGCATGTTTGAATTTTGACACTTGCATGTTGGAAAGTAAAATTTCCAACCATCAGAAAACTAAAACTTTGAATTAGGAAATAAATTTATTTGGATATGAACCTTGGGTGTAACCACTTGAATTCATCTTCCTGATTCAAATCAAAAATATTTCCCTTAAATATTCATTGCATTCGCAAGTTGTTCCAAGTTGAGCACGGACAAGGAGTACAACATGCTTTTGATCTAACGTAACTCGTTTTCGAGTTGTTTTATTTGTTCTTGATTTTAGTGCAGCAAGGATAAGACTTGTAAAGAGGTTGAAGGCCTCATCACACACATATCCCTCCATCAATCTCATTTTGAGTTCATGATGGAGGAATGCTCAAGATGGTGGCCCAATGGAGGAGCAAGATGAAATCCATTCAACTCCTGCCTCAACATGGAAGAACACATTGAACATGAAAGCTATACCAAAATTCATGGTCATGATTTTCTCACACAACGACCTTCAACCCGGACCGCTCTTCAATTGAGGTACAAGTTTAAAATTTTCCGTCGTTGGAATTACATTAGGATTGAATGATTTTTGCTTACATTGGTAAGGAAGGTTTACACCTTATCATCATTCTGTTATTATGCATCCTCATGAGAGTAAGTGTTGGCATTGCTCTTTTTGCTTCTTCAAAAAGGAATGTCACCTTACTTAGAAATAAAATTAATCAAGTACCTATATTTTCATAAGGATTGATAAAATTGACTTAGACATTTTCTTTCTAGGTAATGCATATGGAATTACTTAATTGTTGAATTGGTATGTAGCAACCTAGGAATAGTGATGTCGATAATTTTGATTTGAATCTCACTCATGCATGGATCACCAAATTTCAAATTCCTAGGTAAGAAATAAAAAATGTTTAGAAGGATAAAATTTAGAATCTTGTTTGCCATGATCCAAATGATAACATTTGCTCTTGTAAAAAACTATGATGGTTTGAAATTTTACAAGATGAAGGAATCCATATAGTGTATTTATATCACTTTCATTGCTTTGAGTAGAAGCTTTAGAAAATGTGCAGACTTATTTATCCATAAAGGCCCACTCTTATCAATGAATCATACATTGTTCATGGATACACTTGAAATTGGACCAAATGCATCTTTGATTTTATTCTTCCCCGTACTTACAAATGAAGATTCGGTTACCTGACCCAAAAATTCATTTATAAAAGTATCGGGAGCTAACCATCCCTCTCTATCATAAAGGGGAAGTTTGCAGGAGTAAAATATCTACGCAGACATTCAAAGATCCAATTTTTGGAATCCGTAGAGGATTCCATTTCAACGTCTCTTGGCCAAGGAGTAAATTGGGATGGTTGCTACCTATCGGAAATTAAGCCCCATGGTCAACCATAACTATATGAGGCCAGAGATTTGACATGGAAACCCTCCATGAGCAATCAATGGGATGCTAAGAGTATGTGTGAGCATTATGCTCTCAACTATTCTAAGCACACATTCAAGCTCAAGGGAATTGCTATCATCATTGTGTGTAAGTTATTCCTTTGTGGCTGAAAGGTATGATGTACCTTAACCAAGGCATGACATGATCACATCCAATGTATATTAGGTTCAAGTTGTTCCTATGTGGCTAGAAGGTATTTTATATCTTAGTCAAGGAACAACGGATCACACTCAACTCATGTGAGTGCAGGTCATCCGTTTGTGGTTATAGGTATGTTGTACCTTAACCAAGGAATAATGGATCGTACTCAACACATGTTGGATACATATCACTCCTTTATGGCTAAATGTTATCATTACCCTAGCCAAGGAATGACGGATCACACCAATGCACGAGGGGTACAAGTTGTTTCTTTATGGCAAGAAGGTATGATACACCTTAGCCAAAGAATGACGGAACACACTCAACGCATGTTGAGTACACGTCATTCATTTGTAGTTAAGGGTTATCATTACCTTACCTAAGGAATAACAAGGAACATCCAACCTATTGAAACCTTGAAGCGTGGACGTGCGACATCGACAACACTCTCCTCGACCACACTTGTGGAATCCATGGAAGGCAACCCAACATCGACACTCAACCCCTCCAGTGTCAAAGCCATGTTGCAACAAGGTTAGCCCAACCTCATGGCCTACATCCGTCGTTAGGGTTTCAACCCCTATCGCGGACCTTAACCGAGAACAAGTTTGGGGGAGGATCCCCACTTGAGGTTACTTGTATCACACCACATTTGCATTCCATTATTTTATTTTTTCCTTTCCACCACATTTGCATCTAATATATATATATATATATATATATATATATATATATATATATATATATATATATATATATATATATATATATATATATATATATATATAATGTAGTATAGGTTAGCTTAATAAAATAAAAGATGTGCGGTAAGAATATTTTTACTTTGTATAAGTTAAAATGATGAATAGTTGCTCTGTTTTATTTTCTCTAGTCCCTTGAATATAGCTTAGTATCCTCCATGTATTGGGTTTATTGGACAAAATATTCTTGCCTGAAACTTGGAAATATTGGGTAGCAAAAGCTAAGTCCAGTTCTAGGTTGTTGTGGGATATGATATAGTGACAAGAGCAGCTAATATCCTAGTTAATGTGAAACTCGGTTTCATGGATAAAATTTAAAATGGGAGTTTCTCATTTGATAAGATTCCTACCAAAGCCATTTGATGATTTGAATTAGATAAACATTATGCATATGCTATTTGCCTTCACATTAGGCTTGGTCAAACTAGTATAGACCTATGTGAGAATCTTTTCATGCTTTTAAGATCAAGATTACACGGGCACATGCTAAACTTCTACACTAGAAGTTAGCAAAATTCTATCATACCATTCCACCACAAAAAGGTACTCCATGATTTTCATGCATAGTTCTCTCTTAATTTTTTTTTAAAAGAGGAGTAGAAGACATGGCTACAAGAAAAATAAAATGCATGCTCATGTAGAAGAGCATGAGAAAAAAAAAAGAAAAAAAAAAGAGAGAATAAGTAGCCATGTTTCATCCTCACAAAAAGAGAGTTCATACAAAGGAGTCATCTGCATATTCCCACTGCACAAATATTCCTTCACACTTGCACAAATCTTGATCAAAGTATGATTTGTTTTCTACTAAGCCTTACTCTTTTGACTTAGCAATATATGTGTTGTAAATATGCCTACTCTTGATCCCTACCAAGCTCCACATTCAAGCCTTATTTAGATGTAGGACATGAAAGGAATAGCCTTGGTGAGGATACAAATACCACTTCCCACATAAGAGTGATTGAGTGCATTATTTGAGGAACTTAAATCCAAACACCATTTGAAATTCACCAGAAATATTAGTGGAACTCATACATAAGGTGATGATATGCTCATATTGCTGTTCTGTCCTTCAACCATCCAAGAAAAGGATGAAGCATAAGCCCCATAATGAGTAAGAAAAAAGGTGAGGTACCATAGCCAATTTATTCAACGCAAGGTAGAATACTTTTTTGTGCACTTAGTACTTTTACAAAATAGGACATTATAGCAAATCCTAATCATCAACCAAAGTTTTTTATCTTTGCCTCAGGACGAGTAAAGGGTAAGCTTGTAGGAGTTTGTTGACAGTCGTTATATACCAATTTTGACACTCAATATAAATCAATCGTGTAAAGGAATGAATATTTCTTACACACATTATATTTAGAAATAACCTAGTTCCACTTGTACTTGGAGAAAATGGTGCATGCATATATTTTATACAGAAATGAGGTGAAACAAGGGGATGGATCCTATAAAATACCTTCGCAACCAATCAAGCAATGACACGTGGCATCACATGCATCAATTGGCCCACGAACAGAAGTATCCAAGGCCATCCAACGGTGTACCACCCATATGAGTTAATGGTACCCACCTGGAAGCCACCTGGAGAAAGCACAGACCATTTGAAGCCAAGGCCAGGTTGGCCGACATGGTGGTTTGGCCGACCCGTTCTTGGCACCAAACTCGGTCAACTTCCACGTGTTGGCCCTCCCTTGCTTTTTGTGGTAGGAGCCGGCCTTTGTCCAAGCTATAAATAGGACCTCTCACCCCTCACTTTAACACGCACCACTTGAGCATTCACTCTCTTGTAAACAATAGTTCTCTAAGTCCTTAGTGGATGTTAGGCTTTAGAGAGGAGCCTCTAGTCCTAAGTTCAAATTGGGAAAGGTATGGCTAATGTATCTTTTCTTGTATTTGTGACTCTATGCATTATAGTAACAATATTATTAGTCTCTCTTTATTCATATAATTGGGCAAAGCGTTTCTTGTTTGATTGTGGAGTCCATGTATGTGCTAGGAGTAGATGTTGTTATGATCTAGACATTATGCCATTATCATGTTATCACAAACATCATACACCTTCACTGTAGTCTAACTAGGTATTAATATGATTATGTTAATATGAATATGTTAGTGGTTGGATCCAAAATTGATTTAACAATGTTTAGGGTAGTCATTGCCTTAGGATGAATAATATGTTGCAACTCTTAAAGTATTTACTTAGCATGCAAGCGTGGTGCTTGGATAGTTAAGTAGCTTTGGATGCATCATAGTCCACAGGTTGTAGAGGTGGGCGGTAGGTGGTTACAGCCCTATCCATCTGTTGTTATCCTCCACGTTCGGCTACGACATAGGCTCTTTGCAGGAGTCGCCTGATAGACCAAAGTGGGCCCGTGCCCGATATGTTGGACCACTAAGCCATAGTATTCACTATTAGCATCTTCATGTGTACTTTATTAGGCTATGTATATGAGTAATTAGAGCACAGTAGGAGTAGCTCCATCTAGTAGTCTAACCCTTACTAGGACGACCTTACCCTTAGAGTAGATTGCTTAGGTGTGTGTCACACTACCCTCACTATCATCTTACCTATGTTGAAAGTGCATCTAGGCATCCCCGGTGGGTTTTGGTTGATTAATGACAAACAAATGAGCTCCTAAAAAAATTGTTGAGATGAGAGCAGGTTTCAAGATATTAGAAAGAAATCACAAAAAGGAAGGATAAGGAGGATCCAAAAGAAAAAGGGCTCGAGATTTGAAAAGAGTAGATTTAATTTGTTAGGAGTGTGTTGGAGAAACACATCCCAAGAGCTCAAGTGATGAGATCACACTCACTGCGCAAGTTTTAGAAATAATGGGCTAGTCTGTTATCGACCAGACTAGTCCGAAATCTCTCTGGATAAAAACGGACAAGTCATCCAGGTGCGTACTTGTCCACAACTCTTCATGTTTTGCACAAGAGCGGACTAGTCTGATATCGACCGAACTAATCTAAAATCTATATGGATAAAAATGGACAATCATCCGCACCTCTTCGCATTTTACACAAGAGTGTACTAGACCGATATTGATTGGACTAGTCCGAAAATTCTCTAGGTAGAAAACGGACAAGTCCTTCAAGTGCGGACTTGTCCTCAGTTTTGTGAGACCTATGTGTGCTGAATACATTGGCTTTGATGATATAAGTTCTAAAATTCTACCAAAGCACCCTTTTTGTCCGACTCTAGCTCCGAGCTTCTGCAAGGTCTGACAATAGGTCTGACTTTCTTTGTGAAGGTCCACCATGTTTTTGGGTAGCTCCGGTGAGCTTTGCCTTTAGCTCCGGCATGTCTTTGTTAAGCTCCGATATGTTTTGCTAGGTCCGACTTATGTTGGTTAGCTCTGACATGTTTTTCTAGATTCGGCTTTTGGGTTGACTACTTCCTACTAGCTTTGGTAAGCTCTGACGCTAGGTTGTACTAGCTTTGGTAAGCTCTGGCGCTAGGTTGTACTAGCTTTGGTAAGCTCCGGCTCAAGCTCCGGTTAGCTTTGGCATCGTTCGGAACTTGATCACAATGTTCCTGTTTTTATTGTGAAATGTTTCGAACTTGCTTTACATTGTTGGAAAGATTGCTTAGCATTCCGTTACTAAGTTTTGGTTTCTTTTAGTTGATATGGCTGATATCGTTTTACTGTGGTTTTTCAACATACTTATGTGAGGTGCTCACGTAAGGTGTTGTGTTCCGGAACTAACGTGAGTCAAGTCGCGGACTTGGGATCGTACAGATTGGTTGTTTGTTCATGTGCAGGTGTTGCTTGAGTTCAAGTCATGGCTGGTGACAGGATCCTTTGTACTAGTCTCAGGGAGGAGATGAGGTTCCAACAACCAAGTTCAAGAGGAATTGTGGTTGAACATGTCAGGAGGTCGTGCAGGATGATTGAATCAAGGGCAGTGCATATGAAGGTTACTGGACGTGAAGGAAGGTGTTTGCACGTATGCATGCGGTGCATGACGTGGCAACATGGTTCCGAAGATGGGCTAAGGAAGGAAAGATCTGGTTGGAAGGATCGAATCGTATGGGCTGCGGCTGAGTCGGTTATGGCTCAATGGAAACTATTGAGTTGGTTATGGTAGTTTTCGTGTGCTGCATGAAAGTCAAGCTGTTTAGAAATACAGGATGTGTTCCTGGTTTGTTAGAAAGTCTTGAGATTGTTTCTATCTGCGAATAGGAAGATCTTGAGTGGTTATGGAAAGTTTCGATTCGTGATTTGAGTAGGATTAGAGTCCTCATTTGAATTGAGTTGGCGTTCGGGCTGGTTATATAAGCAAGGGAGGCCAGAGCTCGTAGAGACGACTTTGGGGCTGCTCCTCCTGTGTTATATTGAATAAAATTCGTAGTATAAAGGAACTTTTGTGCCTTGTTTGTCCGACTTGTTCCAGACAAGTTTTTCTCGTCGAGTTTTCTGCATAGCACGACATTTCTTTGGTGGTTTTATCATAACTCGAGTTTTACAGATCCAATTGACGTGATTCTTTTTGTGTTGTCTTCACAACTTGATTATCTATCATCTGTGAAATTTCACAGTCATTGGATTTGCGGCTTTTGATCTACACAAGTTTCTTTGCAGTATTGCAGATCTGTTTTTTAGTTAGTAGAACAGATTGACCTTTGTTCGATCTTTCGATCGTAACATGAGTTTCTCTCGACCGATTTGAGTGATTATTGTTGTGTCGTCTTTGTGACTTTATTCTCTCTGATTTTTGTCACTTTTGTCACGGTGAAACACGTTTATATTAGTCTCGCACATGATTTATTTAATAGATCATTTTTTGTAGAGGGGTTTTCATTGCCTCCACTAAAAAAGCTTTAATCTACCTTTCACCCCCCCTCTGGTAGCTTTACACGTGCTCTTCGATCCAACAAGTTCTTCACATTTGCACCAAAGTGGACAAGTCCAACACTAACCAGACTAGTCTGAAAACTCTGTGGGACAAAAACGGACTAGTCCGCATCGTAATAGACTAGTCCGGTACCCTCAGCACTTAGGGTTTTTCACACACACACACACACACACACACACACACACACACACACACACACACACACACACACACACAAACACACACACACCGGACTAGTCCGGTGTCCAACAACGGACTAGTTCGCACTTCGCAAAACCTAACGTAACTTTGGAAAGCCTTTGTATAATTAGAGGTGCACGGCCATGTAACCCTAACTCTGAACCGTCACACCTTCCAAGAGCACAAAAACATATCTCTTTGCTCATTCTAAACAAAAAAGGGTCAAATATTTGAGGATTATGGATTAAATAAAGGAGAGAATTTGTTCTTCACGATCTGGAGCTCTTGGGTTTGATCTCTTGCACACTCTCATTGATTATTGTACATCTTTTGAGTGTGTTTGGTGGTGTTCATTCGTTGTAATCTTTGGGATCCCTCAACTTTTGAGAAGGTCCCTTGAATGAGGTATTTTCCCCTTGTGTGGTCAGTGATTGAGAATCGGCCTCCGTGGCGATTCAACGAGGGAAGGGTTCACCCGGTCCTTCGTGGGCTCCTCAATAAGGACGTAGATTCCTCAGTGTAATCGAACCTCGGGACAAAATCTTGTCTCATGTGTTCTTGTTCTACTTTTTTATCACATTTTAGGGTTTGCAAATTCTTTTTTAATCATCATCGAAACATTGTATTAAACTTGATAGTTGCAATCTCTTACTTCATAATAACAATATATTGCCGTTGTCAATTGCTTTCCACTGCATAAAATACATGAAGAAGAATTAAAGATTTACTTGGCTTTTATGTGTGCATATACTAGACAAGTCCGCACTGTAAGGGACTAGTCCGACCTTCCTGTATTTGATCTCATTGCTAAGTGTTTCAGAGATGGATAAAAATTCAAAAAGCCTATTCACCTCCCATATAGGCTACATTCAATTAGTATCAGAGCTAAACTCTTCAAAAGAGAATCACCGCTTGAAGAGACGATGTCAGAAATCAATGGTGAAAAAAAGGGCCACAACCATGAGAAGAGTAATGATGAGTGAAACCAAAAGCTATAGAAACTCCTCAATGCCATTCAAGACTGTGAGGATGATGATGAGGAGATGTTTCAACTCAAGGCACTTATGCGAAAGAAGTCACTCTCCCCGAAAGGGAAGAAGATTGAAGAAAAGAAGCAAAAAGGGAGTAGTTACACAAACTACTCCTGATGTCCTTTTAACTATGAGCGCATAAATTCTAATAATGATTACTTATCAATTCCTTTAGGCAAAGCACCATACTTTGATGGAAATGATTATTCAGTATGGAGACAGAACATGAAAATGCACCTTATATCTCTTAACCCAAGACTTTGGCATATAGTGTGTATAGGGATAGATATTCCCGATGATGATGAAGAGCTAACTCCGGATCAAGAGCAAGCTATTCATCGAAATGATCAAGCCGCAGCTGTAACCACCTCATCTTTGAGCCGAGACGAGTTCACCAAAGTGGACGGACTCGAAGTTGCCAAGGAAATTTTGGACACTCTCAAAACCGCAAATGAAGGTGATCGTCATGTACGTGAAGCTAGAATCGAGATGATTGAAGGTTAATTGGGAATATTTTCTATCAAAGAATGTGAATCACCCCAAGAAATATACAATTGACTTAAATCTCTCATCAACAAAGTCCGAGCCTATGGTAGCAAGAGGCGGACAGATCATGAAGTGGTCAAATTGATTCTTAGAGTGTTTATGCATCGAAACTTGACACTCTACTCCATGAGTAGAGAAAGTCCCGGGTTTTGAAAAATGACCCTGACGAACTTCTTGGCAAAATCTTCCACTTCGAAATGATGGAGAAGGAAGCCAAGAATGTCAAGGAACTTGCCGACCTTACATCGGCAAAGAAGAGAGAAGTTGCTCGAAGGGCAACATGCAAGCCCGCATCAAAATAAACTCGAGAAGCTCCCGAGGAAGATGATGGTGACGATGAAAGCACTAATATAGATGATAAAAACATGATCCTGTTCACCAAAAAATTCAAGAAAATGATGTGAAGAAGAAGAAAGGGTAGCAGTTCAAGTGAAGGAAGACATATGGACAGGCAAAGATCCAAGATGAGACAGGTGTGCTATAATTGTGGAGAATATGATCATTTCATAGTGGATTTCCCACATGAACATAATAAGATGAAGAGTAAATACAACAAGCCTCAACAAAGGAAAATATTCAAGAAAAAGAAGCAATATGGCCAAGCACATCTAGAGAATGAGTGGGACTCCAATGATGAGTCCTCATCTGAAGCAGAAGAGGAGATGGCTACTGTAGCTATCAAGAAGCCTACCATGAAGTCCACTCTCTTCCCAACCAAAAGAGCATGGAAGGACACCAACCACACATGCCTAATGACCAAGGAAGGAAAAAGAAAGGTTAAAGCTAAATCTTCCTCCTCGGATTCCTTTACTAGTGATACTAATAATTCTAATGATGATCAAGACATGCTTAGAGGTTTAGAAAAAAATACTATAGCTAAAATGAAAATTTTATTGGATAAGATTGTTGATAAGGAGGAGCTAGTCAATCGCCAAGAAGATATGATCATTCTCCAAAAGGAGAAATATCTTGAGATTGAAAAGCTTCTTGAGCTTGAAAAGGAGCAAAGTAAATCACTTGAACTTGAGTTAGCTTCAAGCAAGGAGACTTGTTTGAAGTTAAAAGACTCAAACATCACTATCATGGATGAACTTGCTAACTTAAACAAATTTAACAAGACCCTTGAGATGCAAGTTGACTCTCTCTAGCAAAGTGGTTCTTCATCCTCTTTAAGCTCACCTTCTCAACATATTGAATCTAAGACTGTCAGAACTTGTACTTGTGCTAAAAGTGACACTAACTTGAAAGAAAAGACAAACTTGACAAAAGACAAGCATCCCTCCCAAAGCGGCATGTTTGACAAGGAGAAGGTCAAGTATGCACGTAGTGCATACTTGGTCACAAGACCTCCTAATGTTAAACAAGGCGTCAGGTATTCTCATGGTGAAAGGAAAAATGCTAGAAGCCACAAGAAAGTCAAAAATCATATTGTTTTTGTCAAAGGAAACTCTTCTCAAGTTGGAAAACATAATAATGTTGATAAATTTAACATTGTGAACTCAAATGAACAACAAATCTTGTTTAGATACTTTTATGCTTCATATGTGCTTATTTAGAACAGTTTTGGAAAAGTTCATGCTAAATATGTTGGACCACGCCATGAGAACACCAAGTCTCATGTGTGGGTGCCCAAGTCACTTGTCACTAACCTGAAAGGACCCAAGCAAGCTTGGGTACCTAAGATCAAAGCATAATTCCTTTTTGTAGGCATATGCATCCGGTGGAGCAAAATCGGTGCTAGATACTGGATGCACAAATCACATGACCGGAGAAAGAAAAATGTTTTTGGAGTGCGAACAAAGTGAAGACCCAAGCGAAGGCATCTATTTCGGTGATAATAGTCAAGGAAGGGTGCTAGGTATCGGTAAAATAGCAATTTCATCACAACATACACTTTCTCATGTTTTACATGTTGATTCCTTCGATTATAACCACTTGTCCATATCTCAACTATGTGACAAAGGTTATACTTGTTTATTCACTAATGAGGGTGTGACCGTCTCTAGAAGGAGTGATAACTCTATTGTATTCAAGGGTGTGTTAAAGGGAAAACTTTATCTAGTTGATTTCAACAAAGATAAAGCCAAACTTGACACATGCTTGATAGCAAAGACTAACATGGGTTGGCTGTGGCATAGACGGCTAGCACATGTTGGTATGAGGAATCTACAAAAACTTCTAAAAGGCGATCACATTTGAGGTTTGAAGGATGTTGTTTTTGGGAAATGCAGGCTTTGTAGCATGTGCCAAGCCAGGAAGCAAGTAGGAACACCCTATCCCGTGAAGAATGTCATGACTACAACAAGACCGCTTGTGCTCCACATGGTCCTATTTGGTCCAATTGCTTACATAAGCATCAACGGAAATAAATATATTATAGTCATTGTCGATGATTTTTCACGCTTCACGTGGGTTTTCTTTTTGCATGATAAGACAGAAACTCAAGGAGCACTCAAGAAGTTTCTCAAGCGAGCACAAAATGAATTCTCATTGACAATCAAGAACATACGAAGTGAAAATGGAAGAGGGTTAAAGAATACTCAAGTTTAGGAGTATCTAGATGAAAAAGGAATAAAGCATGAATTTTCAGCACCCTACTCTCCTCAACAAAACGGGCTAGACGAAAGGAAGAACAGAACACACAGTGAGATGGTAATGAAAATGCTCGATGAAGACAAGACTTCAGACTGGTTTTGGGCTGAAGCGGTTAACTCCGCTTGTCATGCCATAAACTAACTATACCTTCGTCGTTTACTCAAAAAACCTCATATGAACTACTCCCTGGTAACAAACCAAATATTTCATACCTTCGAGTTTTTGGTTCAAAATGTTATATTCCAAACAAGAAGCATAGGACCTTGAAGTTCACTGTGAAGTCCGATGAACATTTCTTGCTTGGCTATGATTCGAACTCCTACGCTTATTGCATCTTCAACAAAGTCTTTGGACTTGTTGAAGTAGCACATGACATAGTGTTCGATGAAACTAATGGCTCTCAAGTAGAGCAAGTTGATAAGTGTGTGCTAGATCAAGAAGAAGCTCCATGTCAAGCATTGATAAGAATGTCACTTGGCGATATTCAACCACAAGCATCACCTCAAAATCCGAGTAAAGAAAATGAACCACAAACAAAGGAAATGATCAAGGGGAGCTTCCACACCGGATCAACCTCAAGGAAATCAAGATAATCAAAACAATAATGAGGGCAACCATCTAGGGGGAGACAAAGAAGATGATGATCATGAAAATTCAAGACCACAAGTGCCACATCAAGAGTACACCAAAGCATACAAATAGATCAACCCATCGAGAACATAATTGGTGACATCCAAAAGGGAGTGAAAACTCGATCTCATATAGCTAATTTCTATGAATACTATTATTTTGTATCCTCTTTAGAACCATACTGGGTTGAAGATGCACTAAGAGATCTTGATTGGGTGATGGCGATGCAAGAAGAATTGAACAACTTCAAGAGGAACAAAGTATGGGAACTTGTTGAAAGACCCAAGTCCAACATCGTCGGCACTAAATGGGTCTTCCGTAACAAGCAAGACGAACACAGAGTGGTAACAAAAACAAGGAACGATCTGTGGCCAATGGTTACTCACAAGTCGAAGGTTTGGATTTCGATGAGACTTTTGCTCCTATAGCTAGGCCTGAATCAATTCGTATATTACTTGCATATGCTACTCACCATGATTTCAAGCTGTATCAAACGAACATCAAAAGCGCCTTCCTCAACGGACCGATCAAGGACGAGGTGTACATGGAGCAACCCCCTGGGCTTGAAGATCAAGAGTATTCCGACCATGTATTCAAACTGCATAAGGCTCTCTATGGCCTCGAACAATCCCCTGGAGCTTGGTATGAGTGCCTTATAGATTTTCTAGTTGAAAATCGCTTCAAAATTGGTAAAGCAGATTGCACCTTGTTTACCAAGCACTTTGATGATGATCTATTCATTTGTCAAATCTATGTTGATGATATCATATTTGGTTCAACTAATAAATCTTTTTGTCAAGAGTTTAGTAAAATCATGACAGATAGGTATGAGATGTCCATGATGGGAGAGTTGAGATACTTTTTGGGATTCAAAGTGAAACAACTAAAGGAGGGAATGTTCATAAGCTAAACAAAGTATACCCAAGACATTCTCAAGAAATTTGGCATGGACAAATCAAAGCCCATAAAGACTCCCATGGCAACAAATGGACACTTAGACCTTAATGAAGATGGACCTAACGTGGATCAAAATGTATATCACTCCATGATTGGCTCTCTACTTTATTTATGTGCATCTAGGCCTGATATCATGTTGAGTGTATGTATGTGTGCAACGGTTCAAGCCAATCCTACGGAATTTCATTTGAGAGTCATAAAAAGGATTTTGCAATATTTAGTTCATACACCCAACGTAGGCCTTCGGTATCCTAAAGGTTCTAAGTTCAATCTCATTGGATACTCCAATGCAGATTTTGCTAGATGCAAGGTAGATAGAAAAAATACCTCCAGAACTTGCTAATTCTTTGGTAGGTCTCTAGTTTCTTGGTCATCCAAGAAACAAAACTCCATTGCCTTGTCCACAGACGAAGCAGAGTATGTTGCAGTCGGGACTTGTTGTGCACATCCCCTTTGGATGCGACAAACTCTAAGGGACTACGGTTACAATATGAAATGTATTGCCCTCCTTTGTGATAATAAGAATGCGGTTAAAATTGCATTGAGTACTCTAGGACCAAACACATTGATATCCGACATCATTTTTTGAGTGACCATTCAATAAAAAGAGACATATCCATTTCCCATGTCAAAACTGAGAAAAACCAAACGATATCTTCACCAAGCCACTTGATGAAAAACGCTTTTGTGAGCTTCGAAATGAACTAAGTGTCCTTGTTGCTCGGAACGTTGCTTGAAATCTTGCATATCTGAATGCCGACTTCTTCAAAATCAAGATTTTCGAAGAAAAGTTATCTATCCTTGATTTTTCCTAAATACTATGTTAATTATTAGATCTTGATAAATTATGGTCATAACTTCATCGTTGAGTGTTTACTGATCATGTTCATCAAGAATATTTGTCAATCTTTGTCCAAAAGATCTCTATTAGACACCTTCATATATATACGTAAGGTTCATATAAATATAGAGTTAACTGTCCAGGTGACCATGGACTAGTCTTTGGTTATCCCGAACTAGTCCGCACAATGCAGACAAGTCCGCGTTGAGTCCGTAGGACCGGACTAGTCCGGTATGACCTCAGACTAGTTCGGTATCCTGACAACCTAACCTCTTGGGCAGGCGCAAAATCTTCCTCTTCCTCCTCACAACTTCCCTCATCTTCTCTCTCCTCATTGAAGTGCTCCAAAGGTGATTTTGCGAGTTCTCCATCAAATCTTCACATCTCTCCATGGAAGTTGATCTACATTGCAAGGGGATCGAAGACCCCGGACTAATCAGCATTGAAAACTCTCCAAACCCTTTGGACTGAAGGATTTTGTAATTTTCTCACCAAACCCTAACTCTTCGATTTTCCTTGGTATTGCTCAATATGTTTGATACCTATTGCCCATACATGTTTCCTTAATGCATTCGAACTACACGTTGTCACTATTACAGTCTTGTATTGAGAAACTTTGAAATTTGATTAGCTAGGGTTTGAAAAACCGCATAAAGGACTAGTCCGTTATCTGTGCGGACAAGTTCGTTTCTCTGGACTAGTCCGCACATGATATACAGACAAGTCTGGTGTGTTGCTGATTAAATCCCTAACTTAATTCTTATCAATGGCATGTATCCTCCTCTCTCAGGGAAAATGTCGACCTCCTCAAACGAGAATATATCCATCTATGAGGCCAAAATGGATCAAGAGATATTGCCTCGTGTTACGGAGAATCGTATTAAGAAAAGGTACGATCGTGATGCTGACTCTTCACCCGCTCCACCTTGTGTGCGGCGAAAGGTCCCAACAAAGAAACCACCTGCAAAGGGTAAAGAAGTGGTTGGATCTAGCTCGGCGTCTCCACGGCAAGCAAAGGGCAAGAAAAAAGGGATTGCCTCTGGCCCGATTGGTTCTCTGAAAATGGCACCTCCAAGTCAATGAAATAGTAGTTCCTCAGAGGATAATTTCACTAGAAAGGGCAGCGATGTTGCCTGGAAGTTTAGGAAAGTCAACGCCTACAACAGTAGGAAGGTAGCTGCTGATCCGAGGTTTTGGAGAGATTTCCACTCGGATTATACAGCAGCGTCTACCTCAACATGAAGACCCTAGTGGTACACAGTTAATGGATAGACTGTAACTACTTTGGAAGAAAGAGTTGTGCTGCATTGGATTAGGTAGTGGTCGCTAAGGAGAGGCATGGTCTAAAGGATCTGTTATCCTTTAGATACAATAGGAATGATGAAGTGATAGACCAATTCTATGCCACTTGCCACTTTGCCGAAACATTTGAAGAAAGAGTAACCTGGATGACTCATGGATCAATCTAGTCTATCACCTATGTTGACTTTGCAAAGTTTTTACATCTTGAGGATACCGGGAACCATGAGATCATCATCCACAATGACATCCCTTTGGATAAGGACAACATGAAGTTCATCTATGACACTCGTCGTCCTTACTTCCTCCCATCAACCAAGAACGTGAAGGCATTCTTCTTTGTCCTCAATCTAGTGCGTCGGAAGACCATCGCTCATAAGCATGGGGATGCGGGCAGTGTCCAATGGTACTTAAGAACCCTGATGAAGGTCATAAGCAAGAGAATAAGGTTTGATGTATTCAACTATATTTTGAATGACAGGTTGAACATCTCTTGCACTCCAAACCGCTGCTGTGGCTATGCACCATATATTATGTTCATGATTGAGAAGGTCATAGGAATTGAGTTTGGCAAGGACATGCAACACACTGCTTTGAGGCCTCAGAAGTCGCATCAAGCTGCTCTTCCAACGGCTCCCTCTCTTGCGTCATATGAGGAGCGCCCAAGGAGAGACCAAGAAGAAGCATGGACTCCTCTAGCTCTAGGGCTCCTCCATCTCAAAAGGGGTCTGCTAGTGGGATAATGAAGTACCTTGCTACTATCTTTGGTTCTTCCCACAAATCAGAGGTGAAGCTACACAAGATCAACAAGGCAAGAAAGGAGAAAATGCGATACTTGAAAGAAAATGTAAAGGCCATTTGTCAAAAACTGGAAATTGAGCCTGTGGGATCTCCTGTCATCTCAGAAGACTTTGGATCTGACTTCTTTGAGCTTCCTCCTCTCACCAACTCTAAACTTGCTTACTTTGGCCGTGGGGGCATGATGAGTGGTTCTCCTCCTCCTCCTCCTCCTCACGAGCATGATGAAGAAGAAAGTGCAGAAAGGACTGAAAGCGAGGTGGAGCCGACAGCGACGGGTAGATTCCTCCTTCTCTTCCTTTTTGGTGCCTTGATGCCAAAGGGGGGGGATTGAGGGGGAGTCCAAGGTCTTAGCTTAGATTAAGGGGGAGTTCTAGTTCTTAGCTTATGTCTTTATGCTCTACCTCTTTTAAGACTCTTTTATGCACTTGGTCATGTAGTGCTCTTATTACACATTTGTACATGTAATTTGTGTTCTCTATGATCTATGCATTGTGCTTTAAAGTTGCTATGTGTGCTTGATAAGCTTTATGATGTTATTATTATGCTTTTCACCTCATTCACATCAAAATTCTTGCTCACACAGACATAGGTTTGCACGCCACCATAAAGAGTGCACATATGAGTAATACTTCTACATTCACAATTTTTCTCAAAACTCATATGTGTACACTATATGAAAATGTGAATTTTTCATCACATTTGTGTAATCTCAATTGGTTGTCGTAAATCACCAAAAAGGGGGAGATTGAAAGTGCATATAGGCATCCCCGGTGGGTTTTGGTTGATTAATGACAAATAAATGCGATCATAACAAAATTGTCGAGATAAGAGCAGGTTTCAAGAGATGAGAAAGAAATCGCAAAAAGGAAGGATAAGGCGGATCCAAAAGAAAATAGGGCTCAAGATTTGAGAAGTGTAGATTTAATTTGTTACGAGTGTGTTGGAGAAACACATCCCAAGAGCTCAATTGACGAGATCGCACTCCCTACACAAGTTTCAGAAATAACAGACTAGTCCGATATCGACCGGACTAGTCAAAAATCTCCCTAGATAAAAACGGACAAGTCCTCCAGGTGCAGACTTGTCCCCAACTCTTCAAGTTTGGCACAAGAGCGGATTAGTCCGATATTGAACGGACTAGTGTGAAATCTCCCTGGATAAAAATGGACATGTCTTCCAGGTGCGGACTTGTTCGCAGCTCTTCACGTTTTGCACAAGAGCGGACTCGTCCGATATTGACCGGACTAGTCCAAAAATTCTATGGATAGAAAATGGACATGTCCTCCAAGGGCGGACTTTTCCTCAAATTTTCACATTTGCACCAGAGGAGACAAGTCTGACACTAACCGGACTAGTCCGAAAACTCATTCAAACAAAAACGAACTAGTCCGCATCGTAACAGACTAATCTGGTACCCCCAACACTAAGGGTTTTTCACACACGCACACCAGACTAGTCCGGTGTCCAACAACAGACTAGTCCGCACTTCGCAAAACCTAACGGTAACTTTTGGAAACCCTTGTATAAATAGAGGTGCACGACCATGTAACCCTAACTCTAGATCCCCTGCGCTGTCACACCTTCCAAGAGCACAAAAACACTCTCTCCACTCATTCTAAACCAAAAAGGATCAAATGTTTGAGGATTAGGGACTGAATAAAGGAGAGAAGTTGTTCTTCACGATCTTGAGCTCATGGATTTGATCTCATGCACACTCTCATTGATTATTGTACATCTTTTTAGTGTGTTTGATGGTGTTCATTCGTTGTAATCATTGGGGAGCCCTCAACTTGTGAGAAGGCCCCTTGAACGAGGTATTTACCCCTTGTGTGCTTAGTGATTGAGAATCGACCTCTGTGGCGATTCAACGAGGGAAGGGTTAGTGAATACCCAGCCCTCCGTGGACTCCTCAACGTGGACGTAGATTCCTCCATGGAATCAAACCTCGGGATAAAATCTTGTCTCACGTGTTCTTGTTCTACTTTTTGATCACATTTTAGGGTTTGCAAATTCTTGTTTAATGTTAATAAAAACATTGTATTAAACTTCATAGTTGCAATATTTTACATCATAATCACAATATATTTAAGTTGCCAATTTCTTTCCTCTGCATAGAATACTAGAAGAAGAATTAAAGATTTACTTGGCTTTTAAGTGCTCATATATCGAACTAGTCCGCACTGTAACGGACTAGTCTGGCCTTCATGTATTTTATCTCTTTGCTAAGTGTTTCAGGGACTGCTAAAAATTCAAAAAGCCTATTCAACCCTTCTCTTGGCTACATTCACCTATTCTGATAAACACTTAGTACCTTATACCTTGATCATAAGAATAGTGTTTACTTTTCTTCACCGCCTATCTTTGGGATAAATATGATACCCTTGGGAATACTCTTAGGTGAAATGCTACAACGGTATCTTATGTGCGCTTGTAGATATTATCACCTACTGGAAATGGTCTGTGGTTTTAAGAACCGTCAACAACGGGACTGTCAACCCCGTTGAGTTCCTGCAGATTTACTCCACTGCCATCCTTGCTGCAAGAGGGATTGAGGCTGTCATGGCCAACTACTTCCCAGTTTCTTTGAGCAGAACTGCGCGGTCATGGTTCATGAGCTTACCCCCTAACTCAATCTATAGTTTGGGAGAGCTATGCCACCAGTTCATTGCCAATTTCGGGAGGTCTTATACTCGCCCTAGCACTAAGTTGGACCTCTAGGTTCGAAACACTATACGTTCTACCTCGAACGCCTTTGTCGTTGTTGACTCATGACAAGGTGTAAGAGACAAGAAGATGCTGGAGAATATGGCCATGAAAGACATCCATGATGTCATAGAGCTCTTTAGACTGGGAGACAAATGTGCCAGAGATGCTGAGGGACGCGACTGGCACTCCAGACCAACAGCTTTGGCAGGTGCGCCATCTGCTTCCAATGCGAGAACCACTACCAAAGGCAGTGGAAAAAAGAAAAACAAGAAGCCATGTGGCAAAAACAAGGCACCTACATCTGTAGTCGGGCCGCTCCAGGTGGTTGGGGGCCGTGCCCCGACAAGCGACCATGACCACGACCATTCCTAGATAGCGACGACGACAAGAAGTGGTGCCCCATCCACAACACTTCGGATAACGGCCTCGAGGACTACCGTGAAGTCAATAGGCTGGCAAAGCATGTCCAGCAGAAGCGTCGAGAAGATGCGCCTTTCCACCGGTGAGAGGGCAAACATAAGTTTGAATCAGAAGTCATTGATCAGCATGAGTTGGGCTCCCAAGATACAAAGAAGGCGTTGAAAGCAGTCTACAACAACGCTGACAACTCCAACACCAGCTTCAATAATAAGCGACGGAGGACTCGCAATATGATGTATGGAGGGTCATGGAACATTACTTCCTGACGTGTAGTAAAAACTTTGCGTTGGGAGGTAGTTGATGTATCTCCCACCGTTAAGGTAGAGCCCCATCGGAAATGGACGAACACTCCGATCACCTTCGATGCCTCTGACTGCCCCAAGAACATGGCGGGAGCTGGGCAACTTCCGCTTTTAGTCTCCCTGACTATCGACAACCTGCAGCTCTTCCAGGTTCTGGTTGATGGTGGGGTAGCTCTCAACCTCATTAGCTTTGCAGCTTTCAAGAAGCTGCAGGTCCCCATGTCGGACCTTAAGCCCACGTGCCCTTTCTCCGAAATGGGTCTTGGAGCTATCACTCTGCTCGGTCGTGTCTCTCTCCCAGTAAAATTTGGCACGCATGAGAACTACCATTTGAAAAAATTAATCTTCGACGTGGCGGTGATTAGTCTTCCCTTCAACGCCATCCATGGCAGAACGGCACTGTACCGGTTCATGGCAGTAGCCCACTATGGCTATCTGGTGTTGAAGATGCCAACACCTATGGGCGTCCTTAGTATCCGAGGAGACTGAACTGTAGGTGTCACTTCATTGGAGAAGCAACATGTGCTAGCTACTACGCAAGAAGTTGATGCCAACAAGGAGTAGCAGGCTCAACAACCTCCGTGCACGCGCCACTGCAGCTCAAGATCTGCACCTCATGTGCAGCCAAGCGGAGGCAATGACGTTACCCTCAGAATCTTCCAAATTGGTTCTGAAGCTACTCAGGCCACTTGTATTGCGGGAGGTCTTGCTGAAAAATAGGAACTCGCGCTCATAACCTTCCTCCAGGCTAATGTCAACGTGTTTGCATGGCAATCGTCACAAATGCCTAGGATCCAAGGGAGGTGATTGAACACTATCTGAAGATCTACTCCGACGCATGGACGATTCAACAGGAGTCCCAAAAGCAGTTCATTGAGCGGCAAAACTTCATCTGTGAAAAAATCAAGAAGCTGCTCGATGCTGGATTCATCCAGGAGGTTCATCATCCTCGATGGCTGGCAAACCCTGTCGTCGTCCCCAAGGCTAGTGGGAAGCTTCAGATGTGTATCGACTACACCATTTTTAATAAGGCATGTCAAAAGACCCTTTTCCACTTCCAAGAATCTATCAAATAGTGGATTCTACTTCTGACTGTGAATTATTATACTTCTTGGATGCGTATTCAGGTTTTTATCAAATATCAGTGGCTAAGGAAGATGAAGAACATACAACTTTTATCACAGTAGATGGTTTGTACTGCTATACTGCATGCCTTATGGTCTCAAGAATGCTCTCTCAACTTTTGTGCAAGCAATGCATAAAACGTTTGGGGAGCTTATCTGGGATCTTGTGGAGGTGTATGCTGATGACATTGTTGTTAAAGTCAATACCAGACACTCTTTATTGGATAATCTTCAATTAGAATTTGACAAGCTACGCATGACGCACAAGAAGTTGAATCCCCACAAATGTGTCTTCGGGGTTTCCTCTGAGAAGCTTCTTGGATTCCTGGTAACACACCGAGGAATTGAAGCAAACCCAAAGAAGATAAAAGCTATTGAAGCGATGCAGCCTCCTGCCCGTATCAAGGATGTCTAGATACTTACGGGATGTCTAGCCTCACTCAGCCGGTTTATCTCTAGACTGGCTGAGAAGGCTCTTCCTTCTTCAAGCTCCTGCGGAAGTCCAAACATTCAACTGGACCAAAGAAGCAGATAAGACATTCCGAGAGCTAAAGCAGTCTCTACAACACTGACAATCATGGTAGCTCCTGAGCCAGGTGAGCCTTTACTTCTTTACATTACTGCAATGAAAAGA
The DNA here is from genome assembly GCA_036927565.1 of Tuctoria greenei. Taxonomy (NCBI): domain Eukaryota; kingdom Viridiplantae; phylum Streptophyta; class Magnoliopsida; order Poales; family Poaceae; genus Tuctoria; species Tuctoria greenei. The sequence continues at coordinate 106,633,088 of JAYESD010000004.1, read as the reverse complement.
AGTTGTCAGCATGGTCCTAGTCGCGGAGAGGCAAGAAGCATCTCCAAATTCCTCTACTCCAAGGCTCGAACCCCTCTGGGAGGGGGTCCAAAGCCACTTGGAGGAAGCAACTATCAAGGCGAGTTTGGGTCCCAGATCCCAGACAGTGAAGAAGGTCCTGAAGGTGGGGGGCCTCCGGACCTTCCTATACAAGAAGAAATGTCGGACCCTCCGAGAGAGTCCCGACTGCACATGAAGTAGACTCGGACCCCTCCGAAAGGGTCAAGGTTGATGGAGACGATGGATCAGACCCCTCCTGGAGGATTCGGACTATCCAACAACATGTCTACTGCATCAGCGAAGTCATCCATGATATAAAGTGTTAGGGGCCAGCTGACTTTTTGGCGGAATGGACTCCATCTCCATCTGGTCCAAGAGGCCTTGATGTCGATATGCTGGAACCTAAGGTCCCGGTCTTCAGTGAGCCCCAGTATACCCTCTTTTTTGATGGCCCCGTCCAAACGCAGGGGACTGGAGCTGGAATTCTGCTCCTCGCACCATGCAAGGAGCATGTCAAGTACATGGTCTACCTTGACTTCAAGGCAACAAACAAAATGGCGAAATATGAAGCTCTCACCTTCCAACTAAAGATGGTGCTTTTGTTCGGCAATCAACAGCTTCTATTCAAAGGATATTCACAACTCATCATCAAACAAGTTAAAGGTGAATGTTGTTGCAACAATCCACAACTAGCAGCATATCTTCTTCAAGTCCAGAAGAAGAAATTCCAGGTCCTGGAACTATGCCATGTCCAGCGTGCCAACAATTCTAAAGCTGACAAACTGTCAACAAAAGCTTCTACCGGGGCTCCGACGCTCGATGGAGTTTTTGTAAGAAGACTACCAGCGCCATCCGCACAGTCCGCCAAATTGGGTAAAGGGGGCAAGGCTAGCACCTCAAAGACGGCGGCCCCGGTGGCCCTGTGGTGCATACCCTGAGATGATTGATGCGAGCTCCTCACATAAATCCATGGAGGCAAGTGTGGGAACCATGCTTCATCTGACACGCTGGTCAGTAAGGCGTTTCGGCATGCTTTTTACTAGCCTACATCTCTCCAGGACGCAACCGAGGTGGTCAAGAGATGTGAGTTATGCCAGTTTCATGGCAAGCAGATCCACACAGTGGCGCAGTCACTCTAGCTTATTCCATCCTCATAGTCATTTGTTGTATGGGGGCTAGATATTCCGGGACCTTTCCCAAAACCGTCGAAGGGTACCAGTTTCCTTACGTCGCCATCGACAAGTTCACTGTGAGACCTATGTGTGCTGAATACATTGGCTATGGCGATAAAAGTTTTGAATACTACCAAAACACCTTTATCATCAAGGTCCAACTCTAGGTCCGACTAGCTTTGGTTAGCTTTGGCAAGGTCCAGTGCTTGATCGCAGTGTATCTTCTTTTATCTTTCAATATTTTGAAGTTGCTTTACACTTATGGAAAGGTTGCTTAGTATTCTTTTACTAAGTTTTTGGTGTGTTTTGGTGGTTAAGGCTGATATCATTTTGCTATGGTTTTCAACATGCTTATGTGAGGTGCTCATGTAAGATGTTGTTGTTTCGGAACTAACGACAGTCAAGTCGAGGACTTGTGCTCGGAAGTATTGGTTGTTTGTTCATGTGCAGGTGTTGCTTGAGTTCAAGACATGGCTGGTGACGGGATTCATTGAACTAGTCTTAGGGAGAAGATGAGGTTCAACAACCAAGTTTGGGAGAAATTGTGGTTGAGTTGATAGGGTGGTTGCACAGCATGTTTGAATCAAGAACAATGGATATGAAGGTATCGTGGACGTTGTTGGAAGATGTTTGCACGTATGCAAGGAGTGCATGGACGTGGATGCATGGTTCCAAGGCGTGATGAAGAGATGTGGACATAAAAATTGGTCGGAAAGGTCCAACCGATTAGGTTATGGACTCAGGCTGCGGCTGAGTCGGGTTCGACTCAAATATGGAAAGATTTGAGTTGGTTATGATAGGATTTCATGTGGGTCACGAATTTTGGTTGTTTTAGGAATGTGGTATAAGTTCCTAATGTGTTTGGAAGTCTTAAGATTGTTTCTATCTGTGTATAGAAGAGTCCTAAGAAGTTATGGAAAGTTTCGATTCGTGATTTGAGTAGGATTAGAGTTCTAGTTTAGATTGGGTTGGCCTAAGGGCTGGTTATATAAGCAAGGGAGGCCAGAGCTCGTGGGTGACGACTTTGGGGGCTGTTCCTCTTGTGTTCTATTGATTCGTAGTTGAAAGGAACTTTTGTGCCTTGTTCGTCCGACTTGTTCCAGACAAGTTGTTCTCCTCGAGTTTCTGCACAGCACTACCTTTCTTCAGTGGTTTCATCATTAATCGAGTTTTACATATCCAATTGATGTGATTCTTTTTGGGTTGTCTTTACAACTTGATTATCTATCATCTGTAAAAAATTTTGCGATCATTGGATTTGTGGTTTCTGATCTACACGAGTTTTGTTGCAGCATTCTAGAACTGTTTTTTACTCGGTAGAACGGATTGACCTTTGATCGGAAAACATGAGTTTCTCTCGATGGATTTGAGTGATTCTTGTTGTGTAGTCTTCGTGACATGATTCTATATTATATCTATCACTTTTTTCACAGTGAAACACGTTTAGATTAGTCTCACTCATGATTTCTTTAACATATCGTTTTTCTGCCGAAGGGGTTGGGATTTACTTGTTTCCGCTGCATAAAAATTTTTAATCTACCATTCACCCACCCCCCCCCACTGCTAGCTTTTCACGTGCTCTTCGATCCTACAATTGGTACCAGAGCCACGGTGCTCTAATCATTGTTATTTGCATGTGTTTTTGACTAATCATCATGGAGGAATATTCCGCCGAACCTTGTGTGTTTAGTGGTTTAAATTTTCAGGTTTGGAAGGCACGTATGGAAGCCTTCATCCAGGCTCAAGGCTTCGCAATATGGGAGAAGGTATACAAGCCTTTCAATGTGCTGTCAAATGATCAAGTTACAACTACAAATCTGAGAGATGTCGAGAACAACAACAAGGCTCGGAACTTGATCATACAAGGATTAACTCAAAGCGACTTCGACCGTGTTGCACACCTCCGATCTGCATACGATTTGTGGAAAGAATTTTGTGACTACCACGAAGGATCCAAAATGATCAAAGAGGTAAGGCAAGACATGTTCAAGAAAGAATACATGCGCTTCGAGATGCAATCTGGTGAGTCTATTGATGACCTTTTTGCTCGCTTTAATAAAATTCTTAGCAACTTGCGTAGTGTCAATGTTAATTTTTCAGATGCCGAAAATGCTAGGCAATTGTTAAGTGCAATAGATATGTCAATTTGGGAGATGAAAGTCACATCTATTCGTGAATCTACTGTCATGAGTACACTTACTTTAGATGTGCTATATTCCAAGTTAAAAACTCATGAAATGGACATTATATCACGTAAGAACCCCAACAAGTCTATTGGTTTTGTTTCTCAACATGACATGCCTAGCTTCGGTCAATCTTCATCTTATGGTACACTTGCTTTGTTGTCCTCTCTAACCCTTGAACAGATTGAGGAGTTTCCAGAGGAGGAGCTAGTACTTCTCTCTACTAGGTTCTCAAAAGCATAGCAAAATGTGAGAACTAGGAGGAGAGGAAGCTTCGGACCTCAACGATGTTTCTAATGTAGTAAGACAAGACATTTTCGTTTAGATTGCCCTAACCTTTCAGGTCCTACTTCCCGGGGTGAAAAGCAAACGAGGACAAAACACTCCTCTGCAAACGATAAGAAGAAAAAGAAGGGTTGTACATGACGTCAATTGGTGAGCAGTTTTATCTCCGCACTTCAAGAACTTGGCTCAAGTGATGTGGACATTGGAAGTGATGAAGATGAAGATGATTTGGCAAACTTGTGCTTCATGGTGGGCAAATCAAGATCGAGTATGGAGTATGCATAACACAACAGCGACAATGAAGAGGTATGTCCTACTTGCGAAGAAATGTGTGATGCTATTTCTCGTGCCACTATTATAGTTAAGAAAAAGGACAAAAAGCTTAGGGATAGTGCTGCTAAAATTGAATCACTAGAATCTGAAATCAACTGTTTAAAAACTTTGATTCCTAGTGATGATGCATGTCCCTCATGTGACTTAATATATGAACAATTGTCCTCATCAAGAAGTGCGCACACCTCCACACTTGATAAACTTGAGTTAGAAATTAAAAAGAACATAGAGCTTGCTGCACTTAATGATAAAAACTTTAAAGATGCTAGTTGTTCTACAATTGATTTGCATTGTTCTACTTGTGATGATCTTGATAAGAAACTACAAGATTCTATGAATGAAATTTCTATATTGAACAATGCTTTATGTTCTCATGAAGTTAAATTTTCTTCCAATTGCAAATTAAAAAGAAAAACTTCATGTGAAAATTGCCCTGATCTGTCCAATAAACTCGATAACATGCATAGGACATTAGATCGGTTTTGTAATGGGAATAAGAACCTAAACTTGCTACTGAATTCTCCCAAGTCTTGCAATGATAAAACTTGTTTAGGTTTTAATTCTCAAGCTCATGCTAAAGCACATCCACCTAAAATTGTAAAGTCATTAGGAAGTGGTTTGATTCAAATAGTTCCTAAAAAAATAGAAGTGGTTTTCAAATCTGCATGAGTGTTGTCTTATTCGGTTTCAAATAAAAATGTTGCTTGCTCATCTAGACAAGAACACAAAGTTAAATTTCATTGTACCTACAGTGGTAGAGATGGTAACGTCATAGATTTATGTTATAGACTAGCTAAACAACAGAAAAGGGAAACAATGATTGCTAGATCTCATAAGTTTCATGCAAAATTTGCCGCACTTGCTAAACCGAATGATAGGAACATGCAATTGGTTGTAATGAGTCGAAAACATGCAAAGGTTGCTCCCAAACCTACTGTTTTTTGTGCTACACATGTAACATCTCGTAGGACAGTAGTTGGGTACAAAAATCCTCAAGCTTTGGCTCATAAACCTGCTGTTTTATCTCAGCTTTCGCGTGTTATTTCTGCTGGACATCGTGTGACTCAGTACTGGATTCCTAAATGCCTTTTGACTAACCCAAATATTGAGTCATCGACGTATTGTGCTTCTATGTAGGTTACTCGCTCGAGGAAGGAGAACATTTGGATTGTGGATTCAGGTTGCTCACGCCACATGACCGATAACAAAGAATGGTTCTCCTCCCTCTATTTTGTGTCCCGTGTAGAGAATGTTACTTTTGCCGATAATTCTTCAACTCTTATACTTGATAAGGGTTCCGTTAGAGTAAATGATCACTACACTTTGAAGAATATGGCACTTGTTAAAAATCTGAAATACAACTTGTTTTCTGTTTCACAACTACTAGATGAAAATCTAGAAATTATTTTCACAAAAAATTGCTGCAAAGTTGTAAATTCAAATAGTGAGCTTATTTTTAACATGTCACGATTTGGAAGACTTTTTAAAGCTGATTTTGATATGTCTTCCTCTAAGCATAGGTGTCTCATTGCTAATGATTCTAAGGACTTATATTTTTCGCATCGTAGACTTGGTCACGCAGGCTTTGATCATCTAACACTTGTTAGTGCTCTTGATCGCATACGTGGGCTGCCTAAGCTTAAAGGGGACAAAGAAATTGTGTGCTATTCTTGTAGACATGCTAAGATGGTTGCAGGTTCACCCACTTCTCTCACAATGATCATAACAACTGAATTGGGTAAACTTTTGCACCTTGACACCGTAGGACCTTCACGAGTTTAATCTTTCGGAGGTAAATGATATGTTCTTGTTATTGTTGATGATTATTCTAGATACTCTTGGGTTTACTTTATGGCATCTAAGAATGAGGCTTTTAGTCACTTTAGAACATCATTTCATAGATTATCAATTGATCACCCAAGATCTTTAAAAGCAATTAGAAGTGATAACGGAACCGAATTTAAAAATCAATCTTTTGATCACTTTTGTGCTGAAAATGGCATAGATCATCAATTTTCTTCACCATATATACCTCAACAAAATGGTGTTGTAGAAAGAAAGAACAAAATCTTAGTTGAGATGGCTAGGACTATGCTTGATGAATATCAAACTCCTAGGAAAATTTGGGCTGATGCGATTGCAACTGCTTGTTATGTCTCAAATCGTGTTTTCTTGCGCGCTAAGCTAGGTAAAACACTATATGAGCTCCGGTTTGGACATAGGCCTAGTGTCACACACTTTCGTGTCTTTGGTTGCAAATGCTTTGTTAAGAAACATGGTAATCTTGATAAATTTGAACCTAGATCCATTTATGGCTTGTTTCTTGGTTATCCATCTCATACTAAAGGCTACTGTGTGCTTTTACTTGACACTAACAAAATTGTGGAGACTTGTGAGGTGTCTTTTGATGAAACTAGCCCAGGTACTAGTCAAACAATGAAGGTACAGATCCATATCCGCAGGGGGAGAGCATTTTCATTGAAGATGAGGAAGAAGTGGTGCTGCTGCCCGAAAATTCAGTAGCTAATGACATTGTTCCAACTGCTGATTTTGATTCACAGCAAGCACCGACGACCACCATTGCTGGTCCAGATCCTCCTCAAGTCAGAAACTCATCGATTTGTGATGAACGTGATGAAGAAGAAGCTTGTGAAGTGTCCACTCCCCTTCGGGTTCTCAAAAGTCATCCTCCACAACAAATTTCTGGAACCTTGCACGAACGAGTCACACGGTCCAGGTTTTGCGATCTAAACTCTCATGCTCATTCTGCTTTTGTTTCTTCTTTTGAACCCATAGATATATCACATGCACTCACTAATGAATCTTGGATTATTGCCATGCAAGAAGAGTTAGAATATTTTGAAAGAAATAATGTTTGGAAACATGTACCTCCACCTCAAGGTCACACTTTAATTGGAACTAAATGGGTGTTTAAAAATAAACAAAGTGAGGATGGGGTTGTGGTTAGGAATAAGGCTAGGTTGGTTGCTCAAGGATTCACTCAAGTTGAAGGTCTAGATTTTGATGAAACGTTTGCTCCTGTTGCTAGATTAGAAGCCATAAGAATTTTGTTAGCTTTTGCTGCATCTAAAGGTTTTAAGCTATATCAGATGGATGTTAAATGTGCTTTTCTTAATGGCTACATAGATGAGGAGGTTTATGTCAAACAACCACCGGGTTTTGAAAATTCAGATTTTCCTAATCATGTTTACAAACTGTCCAAAGCCTTGTACGGTCTCAAACGAGCCCCTAGAGCACGGTATGATAGGTTAAAAACATTCTTACTTGAAAAGGGGTTTACCATGGGCAAGGTTGATAAAACTCTTTTTGTGCTTAAGCATGGCAATGACTCATTATTCGTTCCAGTGTATGTGGATGATATTATCATTGGTTCCGCTTCTCATGATCTTGTGTCCAAGTTTTCAGCTATGATGAGCTCATAATTTGAGATGAGTATGCTGGGAGAACTCACGTATTTTTTGGGGCTGCAAATCAAGCAAACCAAGGAGGGTACCTTTGTGCATCAAAAGAAGTATACAAAAGACCTCCTAAGGCACTTCAACAAGGACAAAAGCAAGCCTCTTCGGACACCAATGGGAACCACAACAACACTTGAACTTGATGAAGATGGTGAACCCGTGGATCAAAAAGAATATAGAAGCATGATCGGATCACTTTTGTACCTCACGACATCAAGACCGGACATACAATTCAGCGTATGTCTTTGTGCACGGTTTCAAGCCTCTCCAGGTGCTTCACATCGTCGAGCCCTCAAAAGGATTCTCAGGTACTTACATGAAACTCAAGAATTTGGCATTTTTCTTCCTTCTTCCTCAACCGTTACTTTGAAAGCTTTTTCCGATGCTGATTTTGGAGGTTGTAGGATTGATAGGAAAATTACTTACGATGCTTGTCATTTTCTTGGTAATTCACTAGTTGCTTGGTCCTCTAGAAAACAAAACTCAGTTGCACAATCCACAGTCGAATCTGAATATATAGCTGCTGCTAGCGCTTGTTCACAAATTCTTTGGATTGTTCAAACACTTAAGGACTATGAGGTTGATCTAGATAGTGCTCCACTGTTTTGTGACAACACTAGTGCTATTTGCATTGCTAAAAACGTCGTACAACATTCAAAAACAAAGCACATTGATATTAGGTATCACTTTCTCTGTGATAATGTTGAAAAAGGAATCATTGTACTTCACCATTTAGATACCGGACAACAATTGGCTGACATTTTTACAAAAACTTTGGATTTCACTCATTTTTGTTTCATTCGTAGTGAAATAGGGGTTATGCATCCGCATGGGTTAAATTGAGGGGGAGTTTTTCAAACTTGAGAAGTCTATGTGTGAAACTGAAATTAAAATAATATGAGCATAGTATTTCATATATATGACTTTGTGATTCCTTTTACATGCTGAAAGTTCTCAATACATTACTCGTGTTATACATTTTGTAGTTTTCGCCATATCTAGTAATTGGAATAATTACTTACACTAAATCTGGTCATGGTCGAACTTTCTTGCTATTTTTAACTTGTTGCTTGCTCACAAGTGCTTTTAATCATAAAGAATTAATCAAGTAATCGACTCACGTGTTGAGTTTTTATGAACAAATATAAATTGAGAAAAGATCAAGAGAATATGCATGCATCGAAATTCTTCTTTTGAGATGGCTTATCATTGCACTTAGATATGAACTTGGAAGAAGCTGTGTATGACTAATACTATGTCCTTAAGCTTCCGATTGTCAAATGACATAGGCTTGGCTTGGTTGGTTAGAATAAGGTAGATGCACATATAATCTCTCGCAAAAATCATATGATCTAAATTTGTGCTTTGAGAAATAATAAAATGCAGCAACAAGTATCATGCTTTCAAGTTTTGAAATAGTTAAGTTTGTGAGATCATGACTTGCTTAAATTGAAAATTACATTTGATCTCTAGCATGGCTTACACTACTTTATGTGTCTTATTGATGTGATAGTGTATGTTACTTGATAGTATGACTTGGTTGAGCTCTGTTTTATATGTATATGTTATAATATGCTCATAACAATTAAAATTTCTCTTTTGTACCTTGCTGAATATATTGTTAAAGGGGGAAAGATAATATATAATATGTGAGTTTTTTAAAGATAAGTATGCTAGGGGGAGAATTTCATTACACATTACACATATTCACGATTGTTTTGGCACAATTCTTCTCAGAGGGAGAATTTGTTATTCTTCTCATTTCATTTCTGTTTTACAAAGGGGGAGAAATTGTTTTCAAAACTTCTAATGTGAATAAGACAATGTTTGGATTTTAAATGGTGTTGCCAATGCATTCATCAAGGGGGAGATTGGGAGACCTATGTGTGCTAAATACATTGGCTATGGTGATAAAAGTTTTGAATACTACCAAAACACCTTTATCATCAAGGTCCGACTCTAGGTCCGACTAGCTTTGGTTATCTTTGGCAAGGTCCAGTGCTTGATCGCAGTGTTTCTGCTTTTATCTTACAATATTTCGAACTTGCTTTACACTTATGGAAAGATTGCTTAGTATTTTTTTACTATGTTTTTGGTGTTTAAGGCTGATATCATTTTGCTATGGTTTGCAACATGCTTATGTGAGGTGCTCATGCAAGATGTTGTAGTTTCGGAACTAACGAGAGTCAAGTCGAGGACTTGTGCTCGAAAGTATTGGTTGTTTGTTCATGTGCATGTGTTGCTTGAGTTCAAGACATGGCTGGTGACAGGATCCATTGAACTAGTCTTAGGGAGAAGATGAGGTTCAACAACCAAGTTTGGGAGGAATTGTGGTTGAGTTGATCGGGAGGCTGCACAACATGTTTCAATCAAGAACAATGCATATGAAGGTATCGTGGACATCGTTGGAAGATGTTTGCACGTATTCAAGGAGCGCATGGATGTGGGTGCATGTTTCCAAGGCGTGATGAAGAGATGTGGACGTAAAAATTGGTCGGAATGGTCCAACCGACTAGGTTATGGACTCAGGCTGTGACTGAGTCGGGTTTGGCTCAAATATGGAAAGATTTGAGTTGGTTATGATAGGATTTCGTGTGGGTCACGAATTTGGATTGTTTTAGGAATGTGGGGTACGTTCCTAATGTGTTTGGAAGTCTTAAGATTGCTTCTATCTGTGTATAGAAGAGTCCAAAGCAGTTATGGAAAGTTTGGATTCGTGATTTGAGTAGGATTAGAGTCCTAGTTGAGATTGGGTTGGCCTAAGGGCTGGTTATATAAGCAAGGGATGCCAGAGCTCGTGGGTGACGACTTTGGGGGCTGTTCCTCTTGTGTTCTATTGAATAAAATTCGTAGTTGAAAGGAACTTTTGTGCCTTGTTCCTTCGACTTGTTCCAGACAAGTTTTTCTCGTCGAGTTTCTGCACAACACTATCTTTCTTCGGTGGTTTTATCATAACTCGAGTTTTACATATCCAATTGGTGTGATTCTGTTTGGGTTGTCTTCACAACTTGATTATATATCATCTGTAAAAATTCACAAATTTCACAGTCATTGAATCTGTGGTTTTTTATCTACACGAGTTTCTTTGCAGCGTTCCAGGACTGTTTTTTACTCGGTAGAACAGATTGACCTTTGCTCGATCTTTCTATCGTAACATGAGTTTCTCTCAATGGATTTGAGTGATTCTTGTTGTGTCGTCTTTGTTACTTGATTGTCTCTAATATCTATCACTTCTATCACGGTGAAACACATTTAGATTAGTCTCACACACGATTTCTTTAACAGAATGTTTTTTTGCCGAAGGGGTTGGGATTTAATTGTTTCCGCTGCGTAAAAAATTTTAATCTACCATTCACCCCCCTCTCTGGTAGCTTTTCACGTGCTCTTCGATCCTACATTCACAATGTGGCCAAAAGCAGCTCCTATTGTAACAATCAACAAGTAATCAACCATCAAGTTTTTGAAATCCTTAGTCTGTAGATTTGGAGTCCCGAACAGAGTCATCACTAACAATGGGACCCATAAGTGTAGGATTCCAAGAATATTACGAAGAACTCGGCATCAAGATCAGCTATGCATCAGTAGCGCACTCAGAAGGTAATGGGCAAGCCGAGAGAGCAAATGCTGAGATTCTCAAAGGACTCAACACCCGCACCTATGAACACTTGAAAAAGCATGGTGCCAATTGGATTGATGAGCTTACATCCGCATTGCGGGCTAGCCGGACAGCACCCATCCGGGCTACAGGAGAGACACCCTTCTTCTTGGTGTACGGAGTGGAAGTTATTCTCCCGACAGAGATCGCCATGGGTTCTCTTCGAGTCTTAACTTCAGATGAAGCTGCAGAGGACCAACTGCGGTGCGATGATCTGGACCTTGCTAACGAGTAAAGATGCCAAATAGCTGTCCAAAATGCGCAATATAGCCAAGCGCTCCAGTGCTATCAGGAACAGCATGTGCGCAATCGGCGACTTGATGTAGGCGATCTTGAGTTGCGGAACATACTTTCTCGAGAAGGAGCGAACAAGCTCTTCCCAGGCTGGGAGGGTCCCTTCCGAGTGACAAAAGTTTCCCCCTCCGGATGCGTACGCTTGGCTATAGATGATGGAACACCGCTTTCCAACCCGTGGAACATAGAGCTCTCTGTAAGTTCTACACTTAGCATAGAGGTGAGTCTGTTGTTATAGTATTTTATAATGTCCAAGAACAAGTGGGGTTTGTCCAAGATGTACAGCATACTTAGCATGGTTTCGTACCTTAAGTGCGTACCTTTGCCCCTGTTATCCAAAATTACTGTGAAATACAATAATATGAAAATAGACTCTACGTACATTTACATTACGCATGTTATTTTTTTATTTGCTCCCATGTACCTTCTTGCCAATTGTGAAGTTGTGCTTTCCTGTTGCAAATTGGTTTTATGAAAACTCATGTGATATACATTTAAGTATTTTTGGAACTTTTTTCTTGTACCTAGTGATCGCTGAATGGCCTACTCGTCTGAAAACCAATGCCAATGATAGGTTCGGAGTCTGCTAAAGGCTTAGCCTGGTCCAACACCCTTAGCACACACAATCTAACTCTTTTGGTGTTGCGTGAAAGTAAGGTGGGTCTTAACAACAAATGGCCCTATGATGAAAGTACAACCAATATACTTTTATTATCATAATGAATTGTTCAGGACCAAGAGTTCAACTAAGGACAATAAGACGCAGGTAAAATATAGGCAAGAAGAAACACTTTTACGACTTTTCCTTGTCTCTCATGTACAGGACAAATGTTTTACTTGATCGCTCTGGGAGCTTCGGGACCTCTAGGGGGCCTGATGTTTTACACGTTGAAAATAGGTCTGGCTGGGTCAACAAGCTCTGGCATTTCTAGGGAGCCAGATGCTAATGTTTTACACGTTGGTAGTGGTTACCCTCGGTGCTCTCAGATGCCACAATCAAGCTCGGAGCTTACCTAAATGCTTCAAATCATTGCCAAGTACCTGATGGTAGACATCCTCAATCCATTGAGTAGATCTACCAGGAGGCCAAATAAAATATGGCAATGACAACACAAAAGACTCAATAATGAAGACCAAAGATGAAGTTCAAAAGAATTTCATTCAAGTTCCAAACTTCCTCAAGTTCCCAAACCATATGCCCGCTTATCGCAGCGACCACACGATTAATTCTAAATGTGACCAGCATGCTCCAAAATAGATATTACAAATTCAAACTCAGTTCTAAGTTGGAAATTTTTACTTGTTGTCGAGTCACACCTCCACCACGGATATCGTCGTCGACGTGCTTGACAAAACTCGAATGCAATTCCGGTACTATGCCCTCACCAAAGAAAATCCTAAGCCGATATTCCGGCATACGTCTCAATGGTGGCACCAAAGACGTTCACTCACAAACATTTTCAACTCGAGCTACTTAAAGCGTGGTTAGTGTCCTGCAAGTACACACAATTATTGATCAATCACATGGTGTCGTACGGCACAGCCCGCACGGGCGATCATTTCAAGCAGTCACAATAATATATAGGAAAGTAAAAACATTTTTCCCATATCATTCCATACGGTCCAGCCCGAGCTAAGCCACATCTCGAGGTACATGACTAGGTTTTCTACAACCCGACGGGGTCCCACTTCTTTGCATAGTGCTGCACGAGTAGGGAGCGCATCGGGTTATGTCCTACCCGACTGTGGCTCACACTAATTTTGAAGCACGATGGAGTACCGCGTGTCATATGTTCTCAGAAACATGGAGGGTTTCAAAGACTCATATTTACATTCCATGCCAAGCCACAGAAACAATCACATGCTACTTCTCGCATGGTGAGCTTACCACAGTTGATCCACTTGTGGTGGCATACCTTACCTCTTACCTGGCGTCAGAGCATCGTTACAGAACATAATAACACATATGTTAGATTGCCACCTTAAGTAACTAATACTATAATAGACCATATGTGGGCATAGTAACTAGTCCTCACTTGACTACTTCTATGTTTTCAAATTAGGCACTTTTCGAGTGTGCTATTCCTAAAGCGGCTGTACCTGGCTGTGAGGACCGGGTCCACACATTCCAGGAATCGCAGAGGGTGGTGTCGTGCGATACGGCACCCGACATCACACACGAAAAGAATCGCCAAAATACAAAGTTTCATTTATTGAAATGGCGTAAGTCTTTTACATTACATAATGTATAGCGGAAGTAATACTCATAGCTAAACTCTCAGCCTAGCTATGCAAAAGTGCAGCCGTCCAGCCCGAGGGCACTACAAACTAGCAGCACCCAAAAGATCACGGTGGCGTGAAGGGCTCCCACTCGGCGGTATACCCCGACGGGGGCATCGCCTCATCTTCGGGGCCTTCCTCATACATCTCACCTGCAAACAACTTCATATAGCAACCGTGAGCACGAAGGCTCATTGTTGAAGTGTTAATGTGATACTTCCCCTGGATCTGCTAAGGAGCAGCCCGCGGAGATTCTTGTTCGGCGAGGCTTAGGCCTCAAACTAGTGTTCTAGTGAAAGAGTATGTGACACGGTGGTTTTTATGTGGTTCGGGCCGCAAGGAGCATAACACCCTACTCCACTGTGGATTTTATTGATGGTGAGTGTGTATGTGTGTGTGTGTGTGTATTGGGGATTCTGAGTCTGGCCTGATGGCGGTCTAGGCCTTTTATAGACAAGGCCAGACACCTTACAAGTGGGTATCGGGGACCGACAGGTGGTCCCAAAGCGATCTTATCCTAAAGATCTAAGGCTTCTCGCATAAGCTTCCTCTGGCCGTAGCTTTGATGACTAGCCATCTTGCCTTCTGAGTCGTCGATCGCCCATGCTTCATTGCTGACATTGATAGGGGACGTCCTATCCAACTGTCTCTAGCGTCGTAGGCTACCGACATGGCGGAGTGGGATAGGCCTATGTCATATTCACTGCGATGCGATTGGTCGTAGCGGTACCTGACATTAGGCGTGCATCGCCCCATGCATCTGGGGAAGCCGCGTATCTTCAAGGCTTGATGGAGACAAGGTGCACCGCCCTCTTAACTTCCTTACTATTCGTTCAGGGCAAGTGGACTGACCACACAGCAGCTGGGGAGCTTACCGTCGTGGTGGAGGCAAGGTCCATCTCATGCTTCATGTGGCAGCTCGAGAGCTCACCTCCATGGGGGGGGGGGTGGGGAGGGTCAGGTCTCATCCTGCGGGCCACGTGGCAGCTCGGACGCTCACCTCTGTGGGGGAGATCGGGTCTCGATCTTCACAGGCCATGTGGTAGCTTGGGAGCCCACCTCCATGGAGGAGGTCGAGTCCCGCCCCACTGGACACGTGGCTCCCTGGGAGCTCGTCAGCAAAGTGGGGCTGAGCTCCTTCTTCAGAATGTCTTGTGGGTACCGCGGACCACCCATCTAAGACTGGCGGGTCCGAGTCTCCTGAAAACATTGCACCCTCAGACACTGTCTCTATTGGTAGGCAGGGTACCTAGGCGGCTCTAGCTTATGCGCGAGGGTGACCGGTATGCCAGGTACAAAAGTGGCCCCTGGGTCCACCTTAGGGGGAGGCGACGAGCTCGAGGGTGGAGCCTTATACTTCTTTCCCATGCGGTCTTTTAATTTTGTCTTGATCAGTCGAAGTGGTGTGCTTCACTAATGCTGTGACCACGCGTCCCTCTCTAGTTTAGGGGTCGTGGCGACGGGATCTTTGCTTGCTGTGACATTATCACGACGGTTCCCAAGGTGCCTGCTGCACTTCTGTTGCTTTCACTTTCGTCTTTATGGGAACCGCAGTGTTGCCTTCTTAGGCGGAGAACTGCCCGGGCTAGTTTTCCTGACGGGGGACCTGGGCCCATTTTTCTTGGACGCCGTGGTACGAGCCGTTGATTCGGAGCTCGTTCAAATTTACACGGTATTCCAAAATGCCACTAAGATGCTTAAGAGGGGTACCTTTGTGCACGTTGGAGGTTCCTTCCTCCCGCATGCCCCAAGCTTTCGAGCCTTTGTATTCATCTTTGAGCATCTACCCACCTTTGAGGTTCTCAACCCCTGCTCCAATGGACTCTGCTCTGCCTCCTTCCCGGATGAAGGATGTATCTCCCGTGAGGCGGCTTTTGGGTAGCAGTGCAAGTAGCCATGAGATCTGATCCGTCCCGACTCCTTGCCGCTGGAGTTGGGTGAGAAGGAGATTGTCTTCTTCCAAGCGTACGCGTACGCCAGGTTCGTCCCTCTTGTTTCCTCCTTCTGGTGGCACTCTTGGAAGTCCTTGGGCTTCAGCTTCATCACCTATCACCAAACTCTCTGCTCGTGGCGGCGGGGTTCTCACATTTCTGTGAGATGTTCGTAGGGGTGTATTCGAGCGTATCGGTGTTCCGGCAGTTCTTCGTGCTGAGGCGGACCGGGAAGAAGAAAAAATCCAACACCTCGACGGTTACTGCTTCTAGCATCGGGCCAACAACCCCTTCAAGTACATCACACCACTCTCCTCAGCGAAGTGGGCTGATTGGAGGAAGTACTGGGTGATCATACAAGTCAACGCCCACGACTGCCTAGTTATGCCCACCGGATAGGTGAAGATCAGGAAGGAGGCCTGGGAGGAGCGGTCGGATTTGGAGCAAGCCTACACCCCGGTAATGGAGAGGATCCAATTCCTGGTGGATCATGGTCTGTCGGAGTTGAAGGTGATGGAAGACTTCGTCTGTCGACGCCTGGCCCCCCTTCACCACCGTTGCCGTCCTGCATGGCTTTACTTCGGGCTACAGGATGGCACCCGGCTCGTGCAGGGTCACGACACAGAGACGACCCCAAAAGAGGTGCTCGATACAATGTCCAAGGCATGCGGCGACCTACTGTTGGACGACGAATTCAACTTCCCGCGGGCCTGCCCACCGCTTTGCATAGATCGGGACCTTTGTACGAAGGTTCTGAAGGAGATGCCCAACCTGGACGTCATCGGTCACGCTCTGTGGTAGGTTAGTGATGAGAGCCAAGGCTTGTCCATCATCGACTCCTCGGAGGAGTCCACAACTTTTTCAACCTCCGAAGCTTCCAGGGCAGAGGAGGCACCCGCTGTCGGTGGGAAAGGCAAAGCGTCAGTCCGTGACGCAGGGAAGGGGAAGGCACTGGCCCCCAACATAGGCAAGGGGAAGGCCCTGGCAGTTGAGGTCGTGACGGAGAAATACCCCCGGCCGCCACCGAGGGTGCTGCCACAGGTGTCATCGCTCCAAGTCCACGTCCCCCGGTGTGCCCCTCTTCAGTATTAGGTGTCAGCGGTTCTTCGTGGGGAGGCTTGTTTCATCAAATGGTAGCTCCATTGGCATCGGCGGTCATCACGTTATCTAGCATCCCCGTCGCAAGTGCAGTCTGAGGTGCCATAGGGGGCTTCTTCAGCGTCACACCTACGGGGCCTTAGGCACATAGGCCTCGAGCCGACATCGTCGGCAGCTTGGGAGGCTCCGGGAGTGGCTCCGTCGGAGTTGGTGTATGTACACCGGCGCAGGGTGGCGGCATTTCTGGTGGTTTTGGTGGAGGCCCAGCCGGGGTAACCTCGCATGTTATGCCATCGTATTGGCCGGCGGCTTTAGGATCGTCGAATGTGGTGGCTTGATGGAGCTTCCGGAGACGTCTGTAAGGCATTCATACCAACGCCTGCTCTATTATATCGCCTGCCTTTGTTGATTGGTCAGAGCTTGTTCTTTATTTGCAGGGCTATGTCAGCTGTTGTGAGGCCCTTACCGTCGAGGGTAGTGCACGAAAATGCTTTGAAGGCGGCTGAGGAGGCCACGGCTGTGCCATCGGGGCGGCCTGAAAAGCATGTCTAGGGGAGCGCTGCTCCGGCATCTGCAACCAGAGTGGGCAGTGAAGCATCTCCAGCTGTCGCACCGGAGGTACCTCCAACTGTTGCGTCAGAGGAACCTCTGGTCGTCGTGACAGAGGCAATGTCGGGGTCGACTCTTGGGGCTGAAGGCCTAGCCTCCATTGCTGCTGAGCCGGCGGATGGCTCTTTGAGTGATGGTGGCGCTGCTGCTTCGGGTGGCACCGCAACTTCTGTTCAATCTCCGGGGGCAAGATCCCTGGTACTGGCGGCCTTGCCTTAACCACTAAAGGAGGAAGAGGTCCCTGGGATGATCACCAGGCGACCCTCCCAGACTTTGACATAGTCGGACTGCCTCTCTGACGTCATAGACTTGACGCAATCCATCATCCTTCAGGTGCAATTCGATCTCCGCCGGGAGCAGAAGGATCTTACCGTGGAGTGGGAGAAGCTACGTGCCGAGGGCGAGCGCCTCCGAAGCTGGGAGGATCTTCTGGGGTCCGGGATCACCGAGGCGAAGGTGAAGTACCAGAAGGAGAGAAAGGAGCGGGAGGTGAGGCAGCGCTTGGTGAGGGCCTCAGATGCCATGACCTAGAAGATTTTGGGCAATGCCAAGGCAGCCAACAACGCCGCTCATGCCTGCCAGTGTGCTCTTGCAGCTGGTCGAGAGGCCCTAAGTCGCCAAGAAGCCACCATTGCCAAGAGGGAGCCTGCTGTCGCTGATCAAGAGGTTGAGGTGTAGGCGATGATGGCCCGGGCTGAGGCCGATCGGGACAGGCTGCAGTCCCACCTCGAAGACCTTGAGCTCCAACAGAGCAATTTGGTGCGGGATTGGGTGCAACACCTAGCTGAGCATCAGGAACTCCTTCTGCACGATCTTGACGTCCAAGTGTCGCGCCCGGGAGCTCGATCTGCAGGAGCGTCAGCTAGCTCAACATCTGGAAGCCGAGGGTAGGGCGGCGGCAGAGACGGTGGCATCCCATGTCTTGGTGTGTTACCGGAGCCGATACCCCGATCTGCCACTGGAGCCAGTTTTTGAAGGCCCCGTTGAGGAACGCGAGGCGACAGCAACAACGGAGGTTAAGGAAGCTACCAAACATGTCGTAGCGCAGTTCAGTCGGGGCTGAGGTTGGTAGCTTGTTTGTATCCGGGGTTCGCCCACCCCCCCCCCCCCCGTGTAAAGAATTCCTTAATGAATTCAAATTTGTGTTTGGCTTCTTGCATTGTCTCTGTGCTTCTCAACTGTTGCTTTGAGTCCTTAGCTGCGTATGGGTTTGCAAAACCTTTGTTGAGCTCGTTGGGTTCTTAGGACCAACGATTTGCACAATTGATATGGCCGAAGTGTCGTCCGATGATTTTTTGCATGTGGGACCCCTTAGAGGCCCCTTGGTAGATGTGGTTAGTTGGATAAGAACATCTACCACTTGATCGCAGAATGTCTTGGACTGGCCCCCTGTGGAGTGCGAGAGTTGGAGTGGGCTGCTTCTGCGTTACCCGTTGCCTCGCATGGTCGTCGTCGATAGGCCCCTTGGGAGGTGCCGGAGCTGGATGCTCTGGCATCACCGATCATCGTCATGGGGACGTCGACGTCAGGCCCTTATTCACACTTTTTATCGTCGATGACAGGACCCTTGGGAGGTGCCAGAGCTGGATGCTCCGGTGTCATCCACCCTCTTTGTGTAGAAGTCAATGGCGGGCCCCTTGGGAGGGTGCCGAAGTTGTATGCTCTGCCATTATCCACCATTGTCGTGTATACGTCAACAGCGGGCCCCTTGGAGGTGCCAGAGCTAAATGCTCCGGCATCGCCCACCATCATCCTGGGGATGTCGACGGTAGGTCCCGGGTTTACAGGCTATCACAAGAGAACCCTATTAGCAACAAGAGCAGGGCAGGAGAGTTTACTCACTTATTCACGCTTGTTGCTGTCGTCGTCATAATAGGACATCGACGGCGACCCCCCTTGGGAGGTGCCGCAGCTAGATGCTCCAGCGTCGTCCACCATTCTTCTTGCAGATGTCGGCGACAGGCCCCTTGGGAGGTGCCGGAGGTGAATACTCCGACATCACCCACCATCGTCGTGTAGACGTCGACGGCGGGGCCCTTGGGAGGTGCCGGAGCTGGATGCTCCGACACCGCCCACTATCATCGTGAGGACGTCGACGACAAGTCCCTGGTTTACAGGCTTTCACAAGAGAACCCTGTTAGCAACCAAAGTGAGGCAGAAGAGTTTACTCACTTATCCACGCTTGTTGTCATCGTCGACATGCTAGTATGTCGACAGCGGTCCCCTTGGGAGGTGCCAGAGCTGGATGCTCCGACATCGTCCACCATCTTCGTGTAGAAGTCGACGGCAAGCCCCGTCTGGGGGCCGGAGTTGGATCCTTCGGCGTCGTCCACCATCTTCGTGTAGATGTCGAAGGCAGGCCCCTTGGGAGGTGTCGGAGCTGGATACTCCGACATCGCCCACCATCGTCATGTAGACATCGATAGCGAGCCCCTTGGGAGGTGCTAGAGCTGGATGCTCCGGCACCGCCCACCATCATCGTGAGGATGTCGACGGCAGATCCCTAGTTTACAAGCTTTCAAAAGAGAACCCTGTTAGCAACCAGAGCGGGGCAGGAGAGTTTACTAAGTTATCCACACTTTTTGCTATCATCGGCGTGCTAGGACGTCGACAGCGGGCCCCTTGGGATGTGCCAGAGTTGGATGCTCTGTTGTTGTCCACCATCTTTGTGTAGACGTCGACGGCAGGCCCCTTGCTGGGTTTCGGAGCTACATGCTTTGGCGTCATCCACCATCTTCGTGTAGACATCGACGGTAGGCCCCTAGGGAGGTGCTGGAGCTGGATGCTCCGGCATTGCCTCACCATCATCATGCAGACATCGGCGGCAGGCCCCTTGGGAGGTGCCGGAGCTGGATGCTCTAGAGTCGTCCACCATCTTCGTGTAGGCGTCGATGGTAAGCGCTTTGGGAGGTGCCGGAGCTGGATGCTCTGACATCGCCTCACCATCATCTTGTAGACATCGCTGGCAGGCCCCTTGGGAGGTGCCGAAGCTGGATACTCCGGCATCGCCCACCATCGTCATCTAGACATTGACGGCGGGCCCCTTGGGAGGTGCCAGAGCTGGATGCTCTGGCACCTCCCACCATCATTGTTATGATGTTTACGGCAGGTCCATGGTTTACAGGCTTTCACAAGAGAACCCTGTTAGCAACAAGAGTGGGGCAGTAGAGTTTACTCACTTATCCACGCTTGTTGCCGTCATTGGCGTGCTGCGACGTCGACAGTGAGGCCCCTTGGGAGGTGCCGGAGCTGGATGCTCCAGCATCGCCTCACCATCGTCATGTAGACGTTGGCGGCAGACCCCTTGGGAGGTTCCGGAGCTGGATACTCTGGCATCACCCACCATCATCGTCTAGATGTCGATGGTGGGCACCTTGGGAGGTGTCGGAGCTAGATGCTCGACACAACTTACCATCATAGTGAGGACGTCGACGGCAGGTCCCTTGTTTAGAGGATTTCACAAGAGAACCCTATTAGCAACAAGAGCGGGGCAGGAGAGTTTACTCACTTATCCATGCTTGTTGCCATCGTCGGCGTGCTAGGACATCGACAGTGAGGCCCCTTGCAAGGTGCCAGAGCTGGATGCTCTGGCATCGCCTCACCATCGTCGTGTAGACGTCGACGGCAGGGCCCATTTGGAGGTGCCACAGCTGGATGCTCCGACATCATCCACCATCTTCATGTAGACGTCAACGGCAGTCTCCTTTGGAGTGGCCGGAGCTGGATGCTTTGGCATCGACTCACCATCATCGTGTAGACATCGGCGGCAGGTCTCTGGTTTATAGGCTTTCACAAGAGAACCCTGTTAGCAACCAGAGCGGGGCAGGAGAGTTTACTCTCTTATCCACGCTTTTTGCCATCGTCGTCGTGTTGGGACATCGACGACGGGCCCCTTGGGAGGTGCCGCAGCTGGATGCTCTGGCCTCGTCCACCATCTTCGTGTAGACGTCGACGGCAGGCCCCCTACTGGGTGCTGGAGCTGGATGCTTCGGCGTCGTCCACCATCTTCGTGTAGATGTCGGCGGCAGACCCCTTGGGAGGTGCTGGAGCTAGATGCTCCGGCATCGCCTCACCATCGTCACGTAGACGTTGACGACAATCCTTTTGGGAGGTGCCGGAGCTGGATGCTCAGGCATCGCCTCGCCATCGTCATGTAGACGTTGACGGCAAGCCCCTTGGGAGGTGCCAGAGCTGGATGCTCCAGCGTCGTGCACCATCTTCGTGTAGACATCGACGGTAGGCCCCTTGGGAGGTGTTGGGGCAGGTTGTTCTGCACATATGATAGAATCAAGGTGGACGAGTTTGCTCGTTGATTTACCTGTAGCTCTCCCTAAGCTCTGTCATGCGTTATTATCGTGGGCTGACTCACGGGGCCTGGGTAATTCGGTGTGTTGGTGCTTTGGGGTCCGGCTCCTGTCGTCCTCAGGGTGTGAGCTTTCTGGCTCCAGTACTTGGCTGTAGCGTTGGAAGGCATGGTGTGTATGCTTAGGGTACAGGACCAGGCTAAGCAGTTTACACCCCCTGGACCTCTTCGTCGGCACAGACCTTTCATAGGGAACCTTCTAACATCACACGGCCCTAATGATGAGAGGGGCCAAAAGAACCCCTCATACACTGCAGGTACCTCAAGCAGACCCGCCTGCATTAGGAATGCATGGCTCCTGCATGGGTGAGTTACAGAGTGTACAATCACGCATATAAAGATAATACCTAATAAATGAGTCTAGTATAGAATGTTCATAATCTTAATCCGTAAGTAAATGGACAAAGTTTTTAAGAAGCCTTTAAGTAAAATAGTGACTTTTTGATAGGAGTTCATAGGGGTAGATAGGATTTTACAAAAGAGGGCAACGGCTTGCCTTCGGATGATGAGGGAGGTAGGGTGCACAGGCTTAGGGTTCAGAACCAAGCTAAGCTGGCTGCACACTCTGGACCTGACCCTCCCGATGCTCGGTTGTCCTTAGTGCTGCTTCTAAGCCCTACAAAATCCTTTACACTGTCCTACTAAGCTTAGTATTTACAACAGGGGTGCCCAAAGCTCCATGGGTAGCTGTGATGGTTGGCGGGCAACCTTGCTGTCAACAACTACATAGAGGGGCAATGAGCGAGCATCCCTATTTCCTGCATTGACCGCCCGTCTTGCGAGTGGTCCGAGCAGAGCCGAGACTGGGCTTGGCATATTTGACGGAGGTGTCGATGTTGCTGGAGGGCTACAGCTGAGGCGCGGCGGGTGCTCTGCGCTGACGCGAGCTTGGCGGAGGCCGACTTGATCCAACACCGAGCAGGATAGGTGCTTGGTCTACTGTGAGTGCTCGGAGCTGCTCCAAGGCTAACACAATAGCGGTGCGATCTCTGCGGATCCTGAGGATGCCGGAGGGGATTGGCATCATCAGGAGGAGGAAGTCGTAGTGGGCTACAGCTATGAAATGGTACATGGCAAGCCTGCAGATGATGGCGTTGAAGGTGAGGCTGACATCGGCGACGTCCATGAGGATGCTCTTTGTACTGTAGATGTTAGGTGTCTCGAAGGTCACCCGTAGGTGGATGTGCCATACTGGATGATGCTCCCAGGTCCCCCCTCATCCCGAGAATGGGCTCCAGGGGGCGAGCTTGGACACCTGGATCTGGAGTTGTTCGAACGCTGCATAGATGAGGAGGTTGAGGCCGGCCCCGCCATCTATCAAGACGTAGTGGATCTTGACGTTGGCTATGGTGGGGGTGACTAGGAGAGGAAGGACCCCTGCCCCAGCCATGTTCCTGGGGCAGTAAGAGGCGTCGAAGCTGATCGACGTCTCCTTCCAGCGGTGGTGCTACGCTGGAGTGGGTATAGGGGCTAGTGAAGCCACAACACAACAAAGTGTCTTGACCGCGTTCGGGGACGCGGGATCCCAAGACCCTCCAAAGATGACATGGAGGGTCTTGCGATGCTCGTGGTCGCTGCTGGCGTCGAAGTCCTCATCTTGGTGGACCAACTTGACGGCTCGCTCTTGGTTCTGGTATTCCAGCTCCTCGTCATTGTCAACCTTCTGCTTGCCCTCCCGTTGGCAGAAGGGGGCGCTGTCCGGGTGCTGCTACGCCCGCTCTTGGTAGCGTTCGGCCCACCTTTTTATATCTCGGCACTCACTCATGATGTGTTCGCGAGTCCTGTGCAACGGGCAAGGCTCGACGTCTTCATCAGTGGCAGGTGGCTGACAAGGGCGTTTCTTCGAGCGTGGGGGTTTGCCTTCTCCGTTCGCGGCTGCCGCCGCGACGGGAAATCCATGCAGTGGCTTGTTCTGGCCGCCACCCCAGTTCTTGTTCTTCTTTTTGCCACTACCAGGGGTAGCAGCTCCTTCTTCAGTCTGGCCAGCTTCGCCCGCTCTGGGGGCGGGCTGACCGTGCCAGTCGTGGCCTTCTGCCGCCCTGGCGCACCGATTGGCATTTGAGAAGATCTCAAATACGTCTTGCACGTTGTGCGTGGCTAAATTCCCGAGCATCTTGCAGTCACACACTCCTTGGCGAAATTCCAATACGATAGAGGCATTCGAGATGTTGGGAATGGAGTTGTGTACCTGGGAGAAATGTTGGATGAATGATCACAACGTCTCCTTGGGTTGCTGTCACACGGCGTGGAGGTTGCGCTCGATGTCGGGGCGTGTGTAGGAGCTGCTGAAGTTTGATGTGAACTGCTAGCACAGCTCATCAAAGAGGTTATAGACCCCTTGGGAAGGTTCATTAGCCACGAGTGGGCTGATCCAGTCAGGGCGACTGGGAAGTAGTTCGCCAAGATGGTCTCATCCGCTCCTGCAGCAAGGAGCGTCGTGGTGTAGATCTGCAGGAACTCCGCCGGGTTCATACTTCCATCAAACCTCTTCGGGAGATGTGGCTGGAACTTGTGTGGCCACATCGCGAAGTGGAGGTGTAGAGCCAACACCGCGTAGCCTCCGACAGTCTTCATCGAAGAGGCAGATGGGACAGTATACCCCAAGGAGGTCTACTGCACGATGTGCGGCACTTGCTAGACCGGAGGTTGTGGCACTAGTTGTGCCATGCATTGCTGCAATGGTACTGGCTATGCCAAGTATTGTTGCTGCACATCCTACGACACCATGTACTGCAGGGGAGCTGTCGAGCCGACATACTACTGGTCAGGTGGCAGAGGGTTTACCTGCAGCGCACCTTGGACGGAGGACGCCTCATGCACAAGGCATTGAGGGCCATATTCAGCGTCAAGGTTGCGAAGCCTCTCTTGCTGCCGCTCCATGATGACATGGCCATCCATGTGAGCTTGACGATGGTCAAGCTCAGCCCTTAGGTCCTTCACGGGGATACGGCCAACGCTCGTAGGCTTTGAGGAGCGGGAGTTGGCGGTGTGACAATTGATGGACAACGTGCGTGACAGCGATATGAGGCGCCTTCCCCTGTTGAGTTGATGGATACAACGACAAAGTGGTCGATCTCTTGGACCCACTACTGAGATGCCCCCTGAGAGGCTTTCAACAACAGTGGGTGGTGGAGGAGAGCTCTGGGCTTGCTGTTGGGGGTGCTAGTGGAGTCGACTTAGCCGTGGCGTGTCCCGATGTGCCATCTTGGCCAGCCGTACCTGCACGGGGGCGAGATGGACCAGCGAGTGCCACTCAAACGATGGATCTGGTCACCGGACGATGGCCACGAAAATTACCTTCCACGGGCCTGATGAACAACATGGTGGTGAAAGCGCTACCACTTTTTTAGGGGAAAAAGCCCCTACCTGGCGCGCCAAATGTCGAAGTGTTAATGCGACACTTCCCTAGATCTACTAAGGAGCAGCCCGCGGAGGTTCTTATTCAGTGGGGCTTAGGCCTCAAACTAGTGTTCTAGCAGAAGAGTATGTGACACAGTTGTTTTTACGTGGTTCGGGCCGCAAGGAGCATAACACCCTACTCCACGGTGGATTGTATTGCTGGTGAGTGTGTATGCGTGTGTGTGTGTGTATCGGGGATTCTGAGTATGGTCCTTGTAGTGATGGCAGTTTGGGCCTTTTATAGACAAGGCTGGATGCCTTACAAGTGGGGTCCCGGGGCCCGACAGGTGGTCTCGGGGCGATCTTATCCTAAAGATCTAAGGCTTCTCGCATAAGCTTCCTCTGGCCGTAGCTTTGATGACTAGCCGTCTTGCCGCTTGAGTCGTTGGTCGCCCATGCGATGTTGCTGACATTGGCGGGGGATGTCTCATCCAACTGTCTCTAGCGCCGTAAGCTACCAACTTGGCAGAGTGAGATAGGCATGCGATGTATTCGTTGCGATGCGATTGGTCGTAGCGGTACCTGATATTAGGCGTGCACCGTGCCATGCGTCTGGGGAAGCCGTGTATCTCCAAGGCTTAACGGAGACAAGGCGCACCGCCCTCTTAACTTTTTTACTATTCATTCAGGGCAAGTGGACTGACCACACAACAGCTGGGGAGCTTACTGTCGTGGTCGAGGCCAGGTCCGTCTCGCAAGCCACGTGGCAGCTCGGGAGCTCACCTCCACGGGGGAGGTCAGGTCTCATTCTACGGACCACGTGGCAGCTTGAACGCTCACCTCCACAGGGTAGATCGGGTCTCGATCTTCGCGTGGCACGTGGCAGCTTAAGAGCCCACCTCCGTGGAGGAGGTCGGGTCTCACACTACTAGAGCCGTGGCTCCCTGGGAGCTCGTCGCCGAGGTGGAGCTGAGCTACTTCATCATAATGTCTTGTGAGTACCCTGGACCACCCATCTGAGGCTGGCGGGTCTGGGTCTCCTGAACACGTGGTGCCCTCGGACCTTGTCTCTTTTAGGAGGCAGGGTACCTAGGGTGCGCGAGGGTACCCGATAAGTTGGGTACCGACACTCAGCAAGACATAACCATCTCACCTAAACATGAAACTCTACATGCAGGGATACTTAATATAGGAATAGATATAGCAGTAAATGACTCACTTACATGTTGATCCTTAATTTTCAAGTTATTAAAAGAAGCTTAAAGGTTCTATAAAATGAACTTTAGTGAGCATATTCTATAGCAATCATAGTTGCAAGCATTTATAATTCAATACATCATATTCTCCTGGCTTCTTCAGTATTTACTACGTCGCATCACAGTGAACAAGCGGTACTCAAATAACTACGAGGGACGGTGATTGCAATCAGTAGGCACCCGGATAACACATTATATATACCTATTTCGGAAGTGGAGCGAATCACACTTCAATACTATGTTGTATGCAGCAACTTTTCAAAGGAAACCCAAATGCTGAACCGGTCCTTTCATAACGGGCAGGAGGTCCCCACGCGGAGCGTGTCTGTGCCTGTAGGCAGATTTATACCTTGCTGCCCTCAACCCATTCCTATAAAATGGTAGGGTAAGCCTTCACACCCAGGTTAACCAATTACATCAGTTTTCTAGTTTCCATATAGCCAGTATGCATCTGGTACGGTTCAAACTTGTCTAGTAGGGCCGCACACAAATTTTCCCTCAATCGACAGAAGCAGGGCTATGCATGTGAGACCACATCTCGCTGCATCCTATCCACTGCACGGTATAAATTCATATTCATAAACCATTCTTTGATCAAATCCATCCCGTGTGATAAAATCTTGTCTCGCGAGTAGATTCCAACTACTCGACTTCTACCGGATTGTTCAAAACATTAGCATGACAGTTTCTACTCGTCAAGCTGTAGATCTACCCAATACTCCATGGGATTTGTGGGTCATGCAAGTGGAGTAACAAGCACCATAGCCCTGATGCACAAAACTCATCCTAGACATAGGTGATACAAATAGAAACTTTAAAATAGCACTTAAATACAAACCAGGGCTTGCCTGGCTGCGAGTTAGTATAAAAGTTAGCTCCTGGGATGATGCTGTCCATGGCCTCTGTCTCCTCCTCGATCTCGGTCAATAAATGATATGCAATATATAAAGTACATGATTGATAGTGATATTATATAAAAGATCTTATAACCACTGATTAGGTAAGAAAATGATTTTAATTGGCTTGGTATTTTTACAGTGGATACTAGGTTCTATGAGGAAGAACTGGACCAGGAATTGGAGATGTTCAAGAAAGCTTGTTGTCTCTAAAATTCCAACAAGTAAGAGCCTTCTCCGAAATTTGGTATGAAATCTGGAGATTTTTCATGGCTAAAAGAGGATTATCATGGTAGATGAGGTTTTTCTGGTTCTGGAAAATTTTGTTTCATATTTTTCTGAGCTCTCTACACGGAGGAATTGATTTTACAAGTTTGGGAAAATTCTGGAAATGTTTCTGTACATTTCTCAATTTTGAAACTACATTCAATTGGAACACTGATTCACCACGTAAATGAAGTCCAGTGAACTTGGAATTTTTACTGGATATCCAGGGTATTTTTAAGAGTGTTCTGACCAAAATTGGGAATTTTCCAATTAACAGAACAGGGGTAATTAATTTCCCAAGCAGTTAGCTCAAAGGAATTAATTATGAAAATTCTGGGACTTTCATGTCCAACAAATTCCACCGCTGCAAAATAGGTAACAAGATGAGTCTACCATAATGTATTGGGAATTATTTGAGCAATTCTACTAGGAGTAATTGAATTTAGAAGTTTGCTCAAATTCTGGAATTATTTGAAAAGGGAAATGTTCGAATTACTTCAACCCGGGCCCACTGGTTTAAAATGAGCCAGTCAGAAAGGGGCCACACAGGGGACCATTGAGTGGACCGCATAGACGCACCGGATCACCGGCAACAATAGAACCCGTCGGGCGTATTGTGACCGACAGGCGGGACCCACGGGCCTTTGTTAACCTCCTGACGCAGTGGCGCTTTCGTGGCAGCGCCCAGCAGCGCTCCTCGCCGGACCGCTCTCCCCGCTATATCCTCTGATTAATCTTGCCACCTAACACTATTCCGAAGTGCTGAACACGCCGGTGATGTCAGCATCACCCGGGGATTGCCGAAAGACCTGATGCGACGTCGGCAGCAACAGTTGGGGTTCCGACGATGTCGGGGCCGCCGCTCCGTTGCTCAAACTCCTTGGAAATCGACCATAAATGTTCATATCATCCCGGGGAAGACGATTATGGGGAGGAAAATGGCTGAAACGGGTTGCAGTGTCAAGCTCTACGGGGAGGTGCTATGTTTTTGGAAGATGGACGGGAAAACTTGATGAACTCGGCCATTACTCGATTATTTACACTGCTACTTGGTTGGGGGGGGGGGTTGCTCTAGGCTACCAGGAAGATTATAACTCACATACATGATCGACCTAGTGTCTTCTTCATATGAACAGGTTACAATAAAACTGGAAATACGAAGTCGATAGAGCATGAAATGACGAAAGGTTTTCACCGTCATCTAGAATAGGTGCAGGTGCACCTTTTTTATTTTGGGAGAAGCTCGTGAAGAAGCTTTTAGTGCTGGCGCAACGGGGATGCAGCGAGCTTTCTCGCGGCGGCAGAATGGCGGCGTCCGCAAAACATCAGATTAAGCAGCCAGCACGTGAGCAAACAATGAACTGACGCTTGGAGATGATAAAGGGCTAAGTTAGGAAGATTTTCTTTGTTCGTTTCTTGCTCAACAGAAGCACCAACCTGTCCCGGCAAAGAGGAGACAGCAAACGCGGTAATGACGTCGGGTGGCAACAAGCCAAGAGAAAAACAAAAATTTCTCACCGTGAAAGAGGGTAAGGGTGCCAGAGAACTGTGAGTTGTTCGGCTTCTATGCCAGGGGCAGCTGGGAGGCGGTGAATTCGGCTCCAAGGCTAGAAATTGCCGTGGAACATGCAACTGTCATTGTGGCAGCCTGAGAAGAAGAGAAATAACGGCGTGCAGAGCAAGTGGCCCTGATAAATGGGTCCCACACGTCATACTCTGTTCCTCCCCCTAAATCCTTCTCGGGTGCTTTAATTCCACCACCAAACATTGTCCAAAAATCTCAGATTTTTGTAGAGAAACCAAATAACAGGTGTAGATTCAGATTCTGGAATTTAATTTCATATTTGGACAAGATTCATTTGAAATCCCAATTTGAATTTCAATTTTAATGACACTCAATGTACACAATGAATTGAATAGCAAATGTGCTCCAAATGTTGTGAAATTTGACATGGATGCTATTTAGAATATTTCGCAGCTAATGGTGAACTCAAATTTTTATTTTGTCAAAGTTTCAACAGGATCTAATTTGAGTTTGTGAGACCTATGTGTGCTGAATACATTGGCTTTGACAATAAAAGTTTTGAATGCTGCCATAACATCTTTTTAGCAAGGTTTGACTTTAGCTCCGACATGTCTTTGTTAAGCTCTGATATGTTTTTGCTAGGTCCGACTTATGTTGGTTAGCCCTGACATGTTTTTCTAGCTCTGGCGCTAGGTTTTACTAGCTTTGGTAAGCTCCGGCGCTAGGTTGTACTAGCTTTGGAAAGCTCCAGCTCAAGCTCCGGTTAGTTTTGGCAAGATTTGAAGCTTGATCGCAATGTTCCTGCTTTTACTGTGAAGTGTTTCGAACTTACTTTAGATTGATGGAAAGATTTCTTAATATTCATTTGCTAAGTTTTTGGTGTGTTTTGGTTGATATGGTTGATATCATTATGCTATGGTTTACAACATGCTTATGTGAAGTGCTCACGTAAGATGTTGTAGTTCCAGAACTAACGAGAGTCAAGTCGAGGACTTGTGCTTGGAAGTATTGGTTGTTTGTTCACGTGCAGGTGTTGCTTGAGTTCAAGATGTGGCTGGTGATAGTCTGTTGAACTAGTCTTAGGGAGAAGATGAGGTTCAACAACCAAGTTTGGGAGGAATTGTGGTTGAGTTGATTGGGAGGTTGTGCAGCATGTTTGAATCAAGAACAGTGCATATGAAGGTATCATGGACGTCATTGGAAGATGTTTGCACGTGTGCAAGGAGTGCATGGACGTGGCTACATGGTTCCGATGCATGATGAAGAGATGTGGACATAAAAGAATTGGTCGGAAAGGTCCAACCGACTAGGTTGCGGACTCAGGCTGCCGCTAAGTCGAGTTTGACTCAAATATGGAAAGATTTGAGTTGGTTATGATAGGATTTTGTGTGGGTTATTTTTGGAATGGGGGATACGTTCCTAATGTGTTTGGAAGTCTTAAGATTGCTTCTATCTGCGTATAGAAGAGTCTTGAGCAGTTATGGAAAGTTTTGTTTCGCGATTTGAGTATGATTAGAGTCCTAGTTGAGATTGGGTTGGCCTAAGGACTGGTTATATAAGCAAGGGAGGCCAGAACTCATGGGTAGACGACTTTTGAGCTGTTCCTCTTGTGTTGTATTGAATAAAATTCGTAGTTGAAAGGAACTTTTGTGCCTTGTTCGTTCGATTTGTTCCAGACAAGTTTTTCTCATCGAGTTTCTGCACGGCACTACCTTGTTTCGGTGGTTTCATTATAACTCAAGTTTTATAGATCCAATTGATGTGATTCTTTTTGGGTTGTCTTCAAAAATTTATTTCTATCATCTGCGAAAATATCACGGTCATTGGATTTGTGGTTTCTGATCTACACGAGTTTCTTTGCAGTGTTCCAGAACTGTTTTTCTCGGGTTGGACAGGTTGACCTTTGTTCAATCTTTCGATCATAACTCCAGTTTCTCTCGACGGATTTGAGTGATTTTGTTGTGTAGTCTTCCTGACTTGATCCTCTCTGATATCTATCACTTTTGTTGTGACGAGACACGTTTAGATTAGTCTCACACACAATTTCTTTAACATATAGTTTTTCTGCCGAAGTGGTTGGGATTTAATTGTTTCCGCTGCGTAAGATTTTTTTAATCTACCATTCACCCCCCCCTCTGGTAGCGTTTCACGTGCTCTTAAATCCTACAATTGGTATCATAGCCATGGTGCTCTAATCTTTATGATTTGCACGTGTTTTGACTAATCATCATGGAGAAATACTCCGCAAAACCTTGTGTCTTTAGTGGTATTGATTTTCAGGTTTGGAAGGCACGTATGGAAGCCTTCATCCAGTCTCAAGGCTTCACAATATGGGAGAAGGTATCCAAGCCTTACGAAGTACTGTCAAACTATCAAGTTACAACTACAAATCTAAGAGATGTCGACGATAACAACAAGGCTTGGAACTTGATCATACAAGGATTAACTCAAAGCGACTTCGACCGTGTTGCACACCTCCGTTCTGCATACAATGTGTGGAAAGCACTTTGTGACTACCACGAAGGATCCAACACGATCAAGGAGGTAAGGCAAGACATGTTCAAGAAAGAATACATGCGCTTTGAGATCCAACCCGGTGAGTCTGTTGATGACCTTTTTGCTCGCTTTAATAAAATTCTCAGCAACTTGCATAGTGTCAATGTTAATTTTTCAATGCTGAAAATGCTAGGCAATTGTTAAGTGCATTAGATATGTCAATTTGTGAGATGAAAGTCACATCTATTCGTGAATCTACTGTCATGAGTACACTTACTTTAGATGTGCTATATTCCAAGTTAAAAACTCATGAAATTGACATAATATCACGTAAGAACCCCAACAAGTCTATTGCTTTTGTTTCTAAACGTGACATGCCTAGCTCCGATCAATCTTCATCTTGTGGTACACTTGCTTTGTTGTCCTCTCTAACCCTTGAACAGATTGAAGATTTTCCAGAGGAGCTAGTACTTCTCTCTACTAGATTCTCAAAAGCATTGCAAAATGTGAGAACTAGAAGGAGAGGAAGCTCCAGACCTTCACGATGTTTCGAATGTGGTAAGACAAGAAATTTTTGTTTAGATTGCCCTAACCTTTCATGTCCTACTTCCCAGGATGAAAAGCAAACAAGGACGAAACACTCCTCTGCAAAAGACATCAAGAAAAAGAAGGGTTTCACAAGACGTCAATTGGTGATCAGTTTTATCTCCGCACTTCAAGAACTTGGCTCAAGTGATGTGGACATTGGAAGTGATGGAGATGAAGATGATTTGGCAAACTTGTGCTTCATGGCGGGCAAATCAATATCAAGTATGGAGGATGCATAACGCAACAGCGACAATGAAGAGGTATGTCCTACTTGCGAAGAAATGTGTGATGCTATTTCTCGTGCCACTATTATAGTTAAGAAAATGGACAAAAAGCTTAGGGATAGTGCTGCTAAAATTGAATCACTAGAATCTGAAATCAACCATTTAAAAACTTTGATTCCTAGTGATGATGCATGTCCGTCATGTGATTTAATATATGATAATTGTCCTCATTAAGAAGTGTGCACACCTCCACACTTGATAAACTTGAGTTAGAAATTGAAAAGAATAGAGAGCTTGCTGCACTTAATGATAAAAACTTGAAAGATGCTAGCTGTCCTACATTTGATTTGCATTGCTCTACTTGTGATGATCTTGATAAGAAACTACAAGATGCTATGAAGTTAAAATTTGTTCCAATTGCAAATTAAAAGGAAAAACTCATGTGAAAATTTCCTTGATCTGTCCAATAAACTCGATAACATGCATAGGACATTAGATCGGTTTTGTAATGGGAATAAGAACCTAAACTTGCTACTGAATTCTTCCAAGTCTTGCAATGATAAAACTTGTTTAGGTTTTGATTCTAAAGCTCATGCTAAAGCACATCCACCTAAAATTGTAAAGTCATTAGGAAGTGGTTTGATTCAAATAGTTTCTAAAAAAATAGAAGAGGTTTTCAAATCTGCAGGAGTGTTGTCTCATTCGGTTTCAAATAAAGAAGTTGCTTGCTCATCTAGACATGAACACAAAGTTAAATATCATTGTACCTACTGTGGTAGAGATGGTCATGTCATAGATTCTTGTTATAGACTAGCTAAACAACAGAAAAAGGAAAGAATGATTGCTAGATCTCATAACTTTCATGCAAAATTTGCTGCACATGCTAAACCGAATGATAGGAACATGCAATCTGCTATAATGAGTCGAAAACATGCAAAGGTTGCTCCCAAACCTACTGTTTTTTGTGCTACACATGTAACATCTCGTAGGACAGTAGTTGGGTACAAGAATCCTCATGCTTTGGCTCATGAACCTTCTGTTTTATCTCAGCTTTCGTGTGTTATTCCTGCTGGACGTCGTGTGACTCAGTACTGGATTCCTAAATGCCTTTTGACTAACCCTAGTATTGAGTCATCAACGTATTGTCCTTCTATGTAGGTTACACGCTTGAGGAAGGAGAAGATTTGGATTGTGGATTCAGGTTGCTCACGCCACATGACTGGTAACAAAGAATGGTTCTCCTCCCTCTCTTTTGTGTCACGTATAGAGAATGTTAATTTTGCCGATAATTCTTCAACTCCTATAATTGCTAAGGGTTCGGTTAGAGTAAATAATCACTACACTTTGAAGGATGTGGCACTTGTTAAAAATTTGAAATACAACTTGCTTTCTGTTTCACAACTGCTAGATGAAAATCTAGAAATTATTTTAACTAACAATTGCTGCAAAGTTGTAAATTCAAATAGTGAGCTTATTTTTAACATGTCTCGGTTTGGAAGAGTTTTTAAATATGATTTTGATATGTCTTCCTCTAAGCATAGGTGTCTAGTTGCTAATGATTCAAAGGACTTATATTGTTGGCATCGTAGACTTGGTCACGTAGGCTTGATCATCTAACGCATATTAGTGCTCTTGATCGCATACCTGGGCTGCCTAAGCTTAAAGGGGACAAAGAAATTGTGTGCTCTTCTTGTAGACATGCTAAGATGGTCGCAGGTTCATATAGTCCTCTGACAATGATCATGACAACTGAACCGTGTCAACTTTTGCACCTTGACACCGTAGGACCTTCACGTGTTCAATCCTTCGGAGGTAACTGGTATGTTCTTGTGATTGTTGATGATTATTCTAGATACTCTTGGGTTTACTTTATGGCATCCAAGAATGAAGCTTTTAGTCACTTTAGAACATTATTTCTTAGATTATCAATTGATCACTAAGGATCTTTAAAAGCAATTAGATGTGATAACAGAACTGAATTTAATAATCAATCTTTTGATCACTTTTGTGCTAAAAATGGAATAGATCATCAATTTTATTTACCATACGTACCTCAACAAGAAGGTGTTGTAGAAAGAAAGAATAGAACCTTAGTTGAGATAGCTAGGACTATGCTTGATGAATATCAAACTCCTAGGAAATTTTGGGCTGATGCGATTGCAACCGCCTGTTATGTCTCAAATCATGTTTTCTTGCACGCTAAGCTAGGTAAAACACCATATGAGCTCCGGTTTGGACATAGGCCTAGTGACACACACTTTCGGGTCTTTGGTTGCAAATGCTTTGTTAAGAAACATGGTAATCTTGATAAATTTGAACCTAGATCCATTGATGGCATGTTTCTTGGTTATCCATCTCATACTAGAGGCCACCGTGTGCTTTTACTTGGCACTAACAAAATTGTGGAGACTTGTGAGGTGTCTTTTGATGAAGCTAGCACAGGTACTAGCTCAAACATTGCAGGTCCGGATCCATATCCGCAGGGGGAGAGAATTTTCGTTGAAGATGAGGAACAAGTGGTGCTGCTGCCCGGAAATTCAGCAGCTAATGACATTGTTACAACTCATGATTTTGATTCACAGCCAGCACCGACGACCACCATTGCTGGTCTAGATCCTCCTAAAGTCACAAGCTCATCGATTTGTGATGAACATGAAGAAGAAGAAGCTTGTGAAGTGTCCACTCCCCTCTGGGTTCTCAAAATTCATCCTCCACAATAAATTATTGGAAGCTTGCACGAACATGTCACACGGTCCAGGTTTTGCGATCCAAACTCTCATGCTCATTCTGCTTTTGTTGCTTCTTTTGAACCCAAAGATATATTACACGCACTCACTAATGAATCTTGGATTATTGTCATGCAAGAAGAGTTAGGAAATTTTGAAAGAAATAATGTTTGGAAACTAGTACCTCCACCTCAAGGTCACACTTTAATTGGAACTAAATGGGTGTTTAAAAATAAACAAAGTGAGGATGGGGTTGTGGTTAGGAATAAGGCTAGGTTGTTTGCTCAAGGTTTCACTCAAGTTGAAGGTCTAGATTTTGATGAAACTTTTGCTCATGTCGCTAGATTAGAAACCATAAGAATTTTGTTAGCTTTTGCTGCATCTAAAGGTTTTAAGCTATATCAAATGGATGTTAAAAGTGCTTTTCTTAATGGCAACATAGCTGAGGAGGTTTATGTCAAACAACCACCGGGTTTTGAAAATCCTTATTTTCCTAATCCTGTTTACAAACTGTCCAAAGCCTTGTACGGTCTCAAACAAGCCTCTAGAGCATGGTATGATAGGTTAAAAACATTCTTACTTGAAAAGGGGTTTACCATGGGCAAGGTTTATAAAACTCTTTTTGTGCTTAAGCATGGCAATGACTCATTATTCGTTGAAGTGTATGTTGATGATATTATCTTTGGTTGTGCTTCTCATGATCTTGTGTCCAAGTTTTCAGCTATGATGAGTTCAGAATTTGAGATGAGTATGATGGGAGAACTCACGTACTTTTTGAGGCTGCAATTCAAGCAAACCGAGGAGGGTACCTTTGTGCATCAAACGAAGTATACAAAAGACCTCCTAAGGCGCTTCAACATGGACAAAAGCAAGCCTCTTAGGACACCAATGGGAACAGCAACAACACTTGAACTTCATGAAGACGGTGAACCCGTGGATCAAAAAGAATATAGAAGCATGATCAGATAACTTTTGTACCTCACGGCATGAAGACCTGACATATAATTCAGTGTATGTTTTTGTGCACCGTTTCAAGCCTCCCCACGTGCTTCACATTGTCAAGCCCTCAAAAGGATTCTCGGGTACTTACATAGAACCCAAGAATTTGGCATTTTTCTTCCTTCTTCCTCAACTGTTACTTTGAAAGATTTTTTCCAATGCTGATTTTGGAGGTTGTAGGATTGATACAAAAAGTACTTCCAGTGCTTGTCATTTTCTTGGTAATTCACTAGTTGCTTGGTCCTCTAGAAAATGAAACTCAGTTGCACAATCCACAGCAGAATCTGAATATGTAGCTGCTGCTAGTGCTTGTCACAAATTTTTTGGGTTGTTCAAACACTTAAGGACTGTGGGGTTGATCTAGATAGTGTTCAATTGTTTTGTGATAACGCTAGTGCCATTTGCATTGCTAAAAACCCCGTGCAACATTCTAGAACTAATCACGTTGACATTAGGTATCACTTTTCCCGTGATAATGTTGAAAAAGGAAACATTGTGCTTCACCATGTAGATACCGAACAACAATTGGTGGACATTTTTCAAAATCTTTGGATTTCACACATTTTTGTTTTATTCGTAGTGAAATAGGGGTTATGCATCCTCATGGCTTACATTAAGGGGGAGTTTTGAAACTTGAGAAGTCTATGTGTGAATCTGAAATTAAAATAATATGAGCATAGTATTTCATACATATATGACTTTGTGATTGCTTTTACATGTTGAAAGTTCTTACTACATTACTCGTGTTATACATTTTGTAGTTTTTGCCATATCTAGTAATTGGAATAATTACTTACACTAAATCTGGTCATGGTCAAACTTTCTTGCTATTTTGAACTTGTTGCATGCTCACAAGTGCTTTTAATCATAAAGAATTAATCAAGTAATCAACTCACATGTTGAGTTTTTACGAACAAATATAAGTTGAGAAAAGATCAAGAGAATATGCATGCATCACACTTCTTCTTTTGAGATGGCTTATTATTGCACTTAGATATGAACTTGGAAGAAGTTGTGTATTACTAAAATCATGTCCTTAAGCTTCTGATTGTCAAATGACATAGGCTTGGCTTGGTTGGTTAGAATAAGACAGATGCACATATAATCTCTTGCAAATATCATATGATCTAAATTTGTGCTTTGAAAAATAATAAAATGCAACAACAAGTGTCATGCTTCCAGGTTTTGAAATAGTTATGTTTGTGAGATCATGACTTGCTAAATCGGAAATTACATTTGATCTCTAGCATGGCTTACACTACTTTTATGTATCTCACTGATTTGATAGTGTAAGTTACTTGATAGTATGACTTGGATGAGCTTTGTTTTATATGTATATGTTATAATATGCTCATAACAATTAAAATTTCTCTTTTCAACCTTGATGAATACATTGTCAAAGGGGGAGAGATAATATGATGAATTTTTAAAGATAAGTATGCAAGGGGGAGAAATATGTATAAGGGGAGAAATTTATTTCTATCTCATTTTATTTTCAAAAAGGGGGAGAATTTGTTCTCAAAACTTGTCATGCCAATGTTCGGATTTTAAATGGTGTCGCCAATGCATTCATCGAGGGGGAGATTGTGAGACCTATGTGTGCTGAATACATTGTCTTTGACAATAAAAGTTTTGAATGCTGCCATAACATATTTTTAGCAAGGTCTGACATTAGCTCCAGCATGTCTTTGTTAAGCTCCGATATGTTTGTGCTAGGTCCGGCTTATTTTGGTTAGCTCCGCCATGTTTTATAGCTCCGGCGCTAGGTTGTACTAGCTTTGGTAAGCTCCGTCTCAAGCTTCGGTTAGTTTTGGTAAGGTTCGGAGCTTGATCGCAATGTTCCTGCTTTTATTGTGAAATGTTTCGAACTTGCTTTACATTGATGGAAAGATTGCTTAGTATTCATTTGCTAAGTTTTTGGTGTGTTTTGGTCCATATGGTTAATATCATTTTGCTATGGTTTACAACATGCTTATGTGAAGTGCTCACGTAAGATGTTGTAGTTCCGGAACTAACGAGAGTCAAGTCGAGGACTTGTGCTCTGAAGTATTGGTTGTTTGTTCATGTGCAGGTGGTGCATGAGTTCAAGACATGGTTGGTGACGGGATCCACTGAACTAGTCTTAGGGAGAGGTTGAGGTTCAACACCCAAGTTCGTGAGGAATTGTGGTTGAGTTGATTGGGAGGTTGTGCAGCATGTTTGAATCAAGAACAATGCATATGAAGGTATCGTGGATGTCGTTGGAAGATGTTTGCACGTGTGCAAGGAGTGCATGGACGTGCCTACATGTTTCCGAGGCGTGATGAATAGATGTGGATGTAAAAGAATTGGTTGGAAAGGTCCAACCGACTAGGTTATGGACTCAGGCTGCGGCTGGGTCGGGTTCGACTCAAATATGGAAAGATTTGAGTTGGTTATTATAGGATTTTGAGTGGGTCATGAATTAGG
This sequence comes from Tuctoria greenei, assembly GCA_036927565.1. Taxonomy (NCBI): domain Eukaryota; kingdom Viridiplantae; phylum Streptophyta; class Magnoliopsida; order Poales; family Poaceae; genus Tuctoria; species Tuctoria greenei. The sequence goes on along the minus strand of JAYESD010000004.1, from coordinate 106,594,603 downwards.
GTTGTTTTAGGAATGTGGGATACATTCCTAATGTGTTTGGAAGTCTTAAGATTGCTTCTGTCTGCGTATAGAAGTGTCCCGAGCGATGAGGACATCACAACAGTGGAGACGCACATTGAACTGCAAGGACCAATCACAAGAGCACGAGCACGGTTAATAAATTAGCAGGTGAATTCGTTCCTAACTTCTTTTGCATGTGAGTTTGAGAATAGATTGCTATGTGATGATTTAATTGTTATTAGGAATAATGGAGAAGATCAATAAGTGAAGGAAAGAGGCCTTGGGAGCATGGAGAACCAGCTGAGACGCCCACGAGTTGATGGAAACAGTTTAGAACTCAGACTCGAGTTCAACTCGGAATCCAAGAGCAGTCCACCTTAAAATGGACGCCCAGGAGTCATACGGACTCCGTTTTCGACGTTCTTCATATGCACGGAAAGAGGAGGATATAAACTTTCCAATGTTTCTGCACCAAAAAATTCCTCCGAAGTCATTGGGAATCGTCGAAACAAGTCGTGTCCATATATTTGTCCGGTGCTGCGCCACCGAATTGGGCCTTTGGGCCTTGTATCCCGTAAGAGTACATTAGGTATGCGTCTAATCGTGTTTTGGTCGAACCCTAGCCTATAAATACAGCAGCCGCCAGTCATATTCGGTGGGTTTTCCTTAGATCAATAATATCGCCGTTCTACGGTTTGTGAGACCCGAACTTTGCGATTTTAGATCGTGTCTTCGACGTTCTTGCTCGTGTTCTCGGTTGCACTTGCAGGGATTAGCCTTCTTTCTGAGGTCAAGCGTGTGCAGCACGGTTGATAACCAACGGAGTCGTGGTGTAGTGACTGCAGGGGTACTCGAACCGCTCGAGTGTCGCGGATCATCAACGTCGAGTTCTCCACCCCAATCGACATACCTTTTGGAAGATCGGGCCTAAACCTACTCATCAATTGGTATCATATTTCCAGGTTTCCCATGAGGTATCTTTGTTTTTCTTCCACTAGATCGATTTTGTTTCATACCTAGAGTCTACAGAAAAGCCACAAATGAAAAATTAGATCATTTTTACCGCTTCCCAAACTATAGTGCCTGTAGTTTCGTTTTTCAGTTTGCATTGTTAAGTTTGCATTCGTGTGGTCGATTCTTGTTGCTGGTTTAGCTTTGTGTTTTGGGTCCTAGTTATCGTATTTTGTCCTTGTTTTCTTTCTGTTCGACACCTATTCCATAATCCCTAGATAACAAACCGATCCACCACGTTCATCGGTTTGCCCTAGCTAGCCGCCTTGCGTGAACTCCCACATCGCTAGCCCTAGATTACGTGACAAACCTTTGTGCCACTCATCCTTGAATCATCACACACCACCCCATTAGTTGTTGTGCAAATTCCCGATCGTTTTCATATCCGATTCTGAGTTCTGTTCTCAAACCGAGTTGGAATCAACATCCAAAAAAAAACGTAACTCGGACAGCCTACCTTAAAACGGCCATAACTTTCGCATACGAACTCGAAATCAAGCGAACTTTTTTTCAAATTCATCTACGCAAAGTTTTGCATCCTATTTTCTGCCACGTAGCCGCGTTCGACAAAATTAGATTTCCCAAATTCCCCTCAGAAGATAGGCTATCCGGCCTCCAAAGTTTCAGCATGAATTTTAAAGAATATTCTTGATTTTCTATAGGCCGCATATTACATCCAATTGAGCTACAAATTTGTGTGCTTCATATCTTCGTGCTTTTGAGTAAAGAAGAAATATCAAAAAAATATTACAAAAAAGAAAAAAAATAGTGAAGAGCACACATATTAAAGCAATTGGCCTATACTACTTGTGCTGTGATTGTTGGTTATATCATTCTGTCTTCCTTTTGCCTTGCTACTTCCTTATGTTGTGCTAGGCCCTAGAGAACTTTGTTGACCAGCAACAGTTTCCTGCATTGAATACTTATTCAACTTTGTTTACCTGATAATGATTTCCTGTTTATTAGCCACCATATTGTGTCATCCAAGCTCCACCTTTCTCTTGAGCATAACAGGTACCTTTGCAATCACCACACTTCATTGATTTTCTCATCGTCCACACCACCTGCTGTGTCGGTAAGAACACATGTAAGAGCGTGGTAAGACGCTTGAGCGAGAGAGATTGTTTTCTTCCACCTTCCACATTGTCACTGTAGTTGATAGGGATAACATATTTTTTTGTTTTCTTTTGTTTCCTACTAACAATGGCAGGAGAAGACAATGATGACGAATGTGTTCAACATGCTGAGTTATGTGATATGATGAAGACCATGACATATATGTTCGCCAAATACAACGCAGCAACGGAGGAGTCATTGGCGAACTTGACTCGCCAACTTGATGACCTTGCTCTTCGGATGAATACTTTTGAGGCTCGGTTGCCTCTCGCTGGAAGACAAGAAGACAATGCTTATGACGAACTGGAAGATCACAATAATCAGCCAAGACTGCCACTTTATCATCAAGGTATGGGAGGTAATAATCATAACAATTATAATCGTCCTCCTGATGATCCTTTTGCTAAAGTGAAATTTACTATACCCTCTTTTTCTGGTGCTTATGATGCTGAGGCTTATCTTGATTGGGAGATGATAGTAGAGCAAAAATTTAATTCCCATCTTGTTCCTGAGCAACATAGAGTTCGTCAAGCCACTAGTGAGTTTAAGGACTTTGCTATCATATGGTGGAATGAACTTGTTAAAACTAGAACAGATCCTCCAAAATGGGATAGATTAAAGGAAGCTATGCGTGTTCAATTTGTTCCTCCATCTTTTCAGCGGGACCTTTGCAAAAAATTGCAGCGCTTAGACCAAGGTAACATATCCGTAGAGGAGTATTATCAAGAGTTACAAAAGGGTATGCTGCGTTGTGGGGTAGTAGAGGACATGGATGATAAAATAGCTTGTTTTTATGGGGGGTTGAGGCATGAAATTCAGGACATTGTTGATTAACAAGGAATATGATACTATTAACAGATTGTTTCAGCTTGCTATGTTGGCAGAAAAAGAATTGCAGGGCCGACAACAATAGCAACAACGCACGATGAGCAACTTCACGCTGCGTGCGGCGACTACACCATCCAAAACAGCACCATCTTCGACCAACCATGCAGCGACTACAGCATCCAATGGTGGCCAATGAACTATACCTGTTGCTCCACCTTCTCGCGTGATGGAAGGCAACAAGGCGACATCATTCAAGCCTTCGTCGTCCACTCCTTCTACGGGTCGTACTTCCGACATTAAGTGTCACCGCTGCCAGGGACTTGGTCATATGATGAGAGATTGCCCGATCAAACGAGCATACATAGCACGCAACGATGGCGGGTATGATAGTACTTTGGATGTTGAAGATGAATATTCTCTTGCTACTGACTTTACAGATCCAAATGACGAACACACTGAAGAAGAGGCACTTCGTACAGCAGCGACGGAGAACTATAGGAGTATCATTATGCAGCGTGCCTTGAGCTCCAAAGTGGATACCGACGACAAGCTACAACGACACAACCACTTCCACATGTTTCTCGTCGTCAAAGACTGCCGTGTACACAATATAATTGATGGAGGTAGCTGCAATAACTTGGTGAACACGGACGTCATCAAGAAACTCAGTTTGACAACAAGAGCACACCCTCATCCGTACCACATTCAATGGTTCAACAACAGCGGTAAGGTTCGGGTAACACAAACAGCGAGAATAAATTTTTCAATTGGTTCATACCATGATTTTGCTGATTTTGATGTTGTTCCTATGGATGCTTGTTCTCTTTTATTGGGTCGTCCTTGGGAATTTGATAGAGATGCTATTCATCATGGTAGAACCAATAAATATACTCTCATGCATAAGGAAAAGAAAATCACTTTGCTCCCCATGACTCCTACTGAAATTGTGCATTTTGAGAAGAGTAATATTCGTGATGGCAAAGCAACAAAATTAGAATCTGAAAACTAGCAAGTTACTAAGTTAAAATCACCATCGTTGCTCGCAACTAAATCTGAACTTGCTGATTTATTCGATGCTAAGGGGATGTGCTATGCTTTAGTTTGCAAAGAAGCCATGTTTTCACTTCATGAATTGTCTATTGCATTGCCCCCTGCTGTTGCTAACGTTTTGCAGGAGTTTGAGGATGTGTTTCCCTCTAAGATACCCCCTGGTTTACCACCGATGAGAGGCATTGAACACAAGATCGATTTGATTCCAGGAGCAAGTTTGCCAAATTGTGCAGCATACAGGGTGAATCCACAGGAAACTAAGGAAATTCAGCGACAAGTCCAAGATCTTTTGGACCGTGGGTACATTCGTGAATGCCATAGCCCTTGTTTCGTTCCTGTTCCTTTGGTTCCTAAGAAAGATGGTAGTTGGCGCATGTGTGTTGATTGTCGAGCGATTAATAACATCACCATTGGATATCGTTATCCTATTCCTCGCTTAGATGCTTAATTAATTGAGTGGTGCTATCATCTTCACAAAAATTGACTTGCGTAGTGGTTACCACCAAATTAGAATGGGACTAGGAGATGAATGAAAAACTGCATTTAAAACCAAGTTTGGACTTTATGAGTGGTTAGTCATGCCTTTTGGTTTAACTAATGCACCCAACACCTTTATGCGATTAATGAACGAGGTTTTACATGCTTTCATTGGACAATTTGTGGTGGTTTACTTCGATGATATCCTCATTTACGGCGAGTCATATGATGAACATCTTAATCATTTACGTTCGGTTTTTACTGTTTTGAGAGATGCACGTTTGTTTGGTAACCTCAAAAATTGCATCTTTTGCACCAATCGAGTCCCATTTCTTGGCTATGTCATTTCCTCGCAGGGAATTGAGATGGATGAGGCAAAAATTGAAGCATTCACCAGCTGGCCAGCCCCAAAAACCGTCACACAGGTTCGTAGTTTTCTTGGTCTTGCATGTTTTTATCGGCGCTTTGTGCGGGATTTCAGCACCATTGTAGCACCTCTACATGAGCTAACGAAGAAGGGAGTGCCATTTCGATGGGGTGAACAGCAGCAACAAGCTTTTGATGCTCTCAAATTGAAGCTTACACAAGCACCATTGCTACAACTTCTTGATTATGACAAGACCTTTGAGCTAGAATGCGATGCAAGCGGCATTGGTATTGGAGGCGTTCTCATACAAGGAGGTAAACCCGTTGCTTTCTTTAGTGAAAAACTTCATGGACCTTCTCTGAATTATTCTACTTATGATAAGGAATTCTATGCCTTAGTGCATGTATTACAAACTTGGCAACATTATCTTTGGTCTAAGGAGTTCGTCGTACATTCCGATCATGAATCATTGAAGTATCTTAAGTGTCAAACCAATCTGAATAAACGACATGCTAAATGGATTGAGTTCATAGAGTTGTTTCCATACATCATTAAGCATAAGAAAGGGAAGGAAAATATCATTGCCGATGCATTATCTAGGCGTTATACCATGCTGTCCCAACTTGATCATAAAATCTTCGGTTTGGAAACAATAAAAGCATTATATCCTACTGATTTGGACTTCAAAGATGCTTTTGAAAATTGTATATAAGGAAGAACTTGGAATAAATATGTGCTGTGAGAGGGTCTCCTGTATCGTGCTAACAAGCTCTGCATTTCAGCTAGCTTTGTTTGTCTATTACTTTTGCAGGAAGCACATGGAGGAGGTTTGATGGAACATTTTGGAGTGAAGAAAACTGAAGACGTGCTGTCCACGTACTTCTTTTGGCCAAAGATGAGGCGTGATGTCGAGCGCTACGTGTCACGATGCACTACTCGCAACAAAGCTAAGTCTCGCCTTAACCCACATGGTCTTTATATGCCTCTTCCTGTTCGTAGTGTACCTTTGGAGGATATTTCTATGGACTTTGCTTTGGGATTGCCTAGGACTAAGAGGGGGAGGGATAGTATTTTTTGTAGTTTTTGATCGTTTTTCTAAAATGGCGCACTTTATACCTTGTCATAAGAATGATAATGCCTCACACATTGCTGATTTATTTACGACAGAAATTGTTCGTTTACATGGTGTGCCAAATACCATTGTTTCTGATCGTGATGCAAAATTTTTAAGTCATTTTTGGATAACATTGTGGTATAAATTCGGAACCAAGTTGCTGTTTTCAACTACATGTCACCCACAAATAGATGGACAGACCGAGGTAATTAATCGTACATTATCCACTATGTTGCGGGCTGTCTTGAAAACAAATTTGAAGTTGTGGGAGGAGTGTTTACCACATATAGAATTTGCATACAATAGATCCGTTCACTCCACGACAAAGGTAAGTCCATTCCAGGTAGTGTATGGTTTCAATCCCCGTGCTCCTATTGATTTACTACCTTTACCTCCTTCTGAAACTCTAAATTTGGATGCTACACAACGATCTGAATTCATTCTTAAGATGCATGAAACTACAAAGAAAAATATTGAAATGATGAATGAGAAGTATAGGATTGTAGGTAGTAAAGGTAGAAAAGAAGTAAAACTTGAACCGGGTGATTTGGTGTGGTTACATTTGAGAAAAGAGCGATTTCCCGACTTAAGAAAATCTAAACTTATGCCACGAGCTGCTGGTCCTTTTAAGATTGTTGAAAAGATTAATGATAATGCATATAAGCTTGAATTGCCTCTCGATTTTGGGGTTAGTCCTACATTTAACATTTCAGATTTGCGACCGTATTTGGCAGAAGAAGATGAACTTGAGTCGAGGACGACTCCAATTCAAGAGGGGGGGGGATGATGAGGACATCACAACAGCAGAGATGCACATTGAACTGCAAGGACCAATCACAAGAGCATGAGCACGGTTAATAAATCAGCAGGTAAATTTGTTCCTAACTTCTTTTGCATGTGAGTTTGAGAATAGATTGCTATGTGATGATTTAATTGTTATTAGGAATAATGGAGAAGATCAACAAGTGAAGGAAAGAGGCCCTGGGAGCATGGAGAACCAGCTGGGACGTCCAAAAGTTGATGGAAACAGTTTACAACTCGGACTCAAGTTCAACTCGGAGTCCAGGAGCAGTACACCTTAAAACGGACGCCCAGGAGGCATACAGACTCCATTTTCGATTTTCTACATATGCACAGTAAGAGGAGAATGTAAACTTTCCAATGGTTCTCGTCCCACCTCAAGATTCCTCCGGAATCATTGGGAATCGTCGAAACAAGTCGAGTCCAGATATCTGTCCGGTGCTGCGCCACCGAATCGGGCCTTTGGGCCTTGTATCCCGTAAGAGTACATTAGGGACACATCTAATCGTTTTTTGGTTAAACCCTAGCCTATAAATACTGCAGCCGCCGGTCATATTCGATGGGTTTTGCTTAGATCAATAATATCGCCGTTCTACGGTTTGGGAGACCCCAACTTTGCAATTTCAAATCGTGTATTCGACGTTCTTGCTCGTGTTCTCGGTTGCACTTGCAGGGATTAGCCTTCTTAGCTAGGTCAAGCGTGTGCAGCACGGTTGATAACCAACAAAGCCGTGGTGTAGTTATTGCAGGGGTACTCGAGCCGCTCGAGTGCCGCGGATCAGCAACATCGAGTTCTCCACCCCAATAGACATACCTTTCGGATGATCGGGCCTAAACCTACTCATCATTGAGAAGTTATGGAAAGTTTTGTTTCGTGATTTGAGTAGGATTAGAGTCCTAGTTTAGATTGGGTTGGCCTAATGGCTGGTTATATAAGCAAGGGAGGCCAGAGCTCGTGGGTAGACGACTTTTGGGCTGTTCCTCTTGTGTTCTATTGAATAAAATTCATAGTTGAAAGGAACTTTTGTGCCTTTTTCGTCCGACTTGTTCCAGACAAGTTTTTCTCGTCAAGTTTATGCACAACTACCTTGTTTCGATGGTTTTATCATCACTCGAGTTTTACAGATCCAATTGATGTGATTCTTTTTGGGTTGTCTTCACAACTTGATTTTCTATCATCTGTGCAAATTTCACGGTCATTGGATTTGTGGTTTCTGATCTACACGAGTTTCTTTGCAGTGTTCCAGAACTGTTATTCTCAGGTAGGACAGATTGACCTTTGTTTGATCTTTCGATCGTAACTTGAGTTTCTCTCGATGGATTTGAGTTATTCTTGTTGTGTCGTCTTCGTGACTTGATTCACTCTGGTATCTATCACTTTTGTCACGGTGAAACACGTTTAGATTAGTGTCACAAACGATTTTTTTAGCAGATTAATTTTCTGCCGAATGGGTTGGGATTTAATTGTTTCCGCTATGTAAGATTTTTTTAATATACCATTCACCCCCCCCTCTGGTAGCTTTTCACGTGCTCTTTGATCATACAGAGTTTTTTTTGGATTCCCTCATGCTGGGTTTATATCCTTTTTATTTTTTCCCATTTCCTTTTTATTTATTTTTCCCACTCAAAATTTTAAGTGTCCTATCTCAACTTTGCACTATGAATTTTTGGGCTTCATAGGAACCGACCCTTCTCAACCTATAAATAGGACCCCTCACTCCTCACTTCAACACACCCCACTTGAGCATCATTCTATTGTATACACTAGTTCTCTTAGTCCTTAGTGGAGTTAGGCTATAGAGAGGAGAGCCTCTAGTCCCTAGTCCAAGTTGGGAAAGGTATGGCTCATGTATCGTTTCTTATATTTGTCACTTTATGCATAATAAAGATCTTATCTTTAGTCCTCTTTTATTCATATACTTGGATGAAGCGTTTCTTGTTTGATTGTGGATTCCATGTATGTCTTAGGAGTAGTCTTTATGATTATGTCATATCACTCTTAATCCATAATCATAAAAACTACAAACCCCCACTATAGTCTAATTAGTTATGATATGATCATGTTAATATGAATCACTTGTGTTATGTACTAACATTGGTTCAACAATTATTTAGATCATTGGCTTAGGATGGCTTGTGCCCGGGCTCCTAAGGTATTTACTTAATATGTTAGCATGGTGCTAGGATTGTTATGTAGCATTGAATGTCTCGTAGACCCACAGATTGAAGAGATAGGTGATAGGTGGTGACACCCCTATCTGTCCTTTGTAATCCTCCACATTCGGCTATGCCACATGCTCTTGGTGGCAGTTGTCCTAGTATTGCTAGGGTAAATCCGTGCTCAATGTGTTGAACAACTTAGCATAAGTATTCACCATTGACATGCTCATTAGTATCTAACCTAGGCTATGTATATGTATATTAGAAGCATTGTAGGAGGAACTCCCCAACTCTTCGTCTAACCTCCATTTGGACCCATCTACCCTTTAGAATAGATTGCTTAGGTGTGTGTAACACTACCCCTATCTTATCAACTTACCCTGTCTTGATAATTGATTAGTATCCCATAACATGATCACAGGAGTAGTGTTTACTTTACTCCATTGCCTTCCTTTGGGATAAATACGATAACCTTGGGAATACTCTTGGGTGAAATGCTACACAACAGTTTCCATGCGCTTGCGAACCTCATATCTTTCAAGAGATAATCTGTGACGTAAGAAACGTCAACAGATCTCTGGTGAGTTCTGCTACTACAGATACACAGTTGCTCATGCTTCTTCGTTACCTCAGATGGTCGACGGATGAGGATTTCACGGGATGTTGTTTTTGATGAGACAAGTCCTTTTTATCCTCGCCCTTCTTCTAATACTTCTTATGTATCTTTGGTTGATCCCATTTCATTCCTGTTCTTTCCAGATGCTCCAGCTACTAATGTACCACCTTCACACTCGGTGGATCGTTCCACGGTTCCTTCTTCTTTGGAGCCTGCTTCTTTGGTTCCCGATTATACTTTTGAAGGCTCCTGTGACACGGGTCTATACTCGACGAGTTGTCTCTCCTTCGGACGTATCATCTTCTGATGAGCTGTCTACTCTAGTTGGATCACCTTCTCATGATCTATCTTCTCTGAGTCAGCCTGCCTCTCCGGATACGCCTTCTTCTCCTGAGGAAACATCTCCTTCTGATGATTCCTCTCGTGAGCAGCCTCTTGGACGTGGTCATCATCCTCGACAGCCTCCTCATCGGTACTTTCCTTCTAGCTTTGCTGCTACTTCTTTTTCCAGGCCGACTACGTATCGTGATGTTGTTCCTCATCCGGAATGGCAGCAAGCAATGGTCTTGGAGATTGCTGCTCTTGAGCACACTAGCACATGGGAAGTTGTGCCATGTCCCCCACGTGTTCGTCCTATCACCTGGAAGTGGGTCTATAATGTTAAGACCCGCTCTGATGGTTCACTTGAGTGCTATAAGGCTCGATTAGTCGCCCGTGGCTTCCAGTAGGAACATGGTCGTGTCTATGATGAGACCTTTGCTCCTATCGCTCACATGACCACTGTTCGCACTCTACTTGTTGTGGCCTCTATTCGTGACTAGTCCATCTCTTAGCTTGTTGTAAAGAATGCCTTTCTTAATGGTGAGCTGCGTGAGGAGGTTTATATGTAGCCACCACCTGGGTATTTTGTTCCTGAGGGTATGGTTTGTTGGCTTCGACGCTTTATTTATGGCCTTAAGCAGGCGCCTCGTGTTTGGTTTCAGCGTTTTGTGTCTGTGGTCACTACTGCTGGTTTCTCTCCCGGTACTCATGATCCTGGGGCTTTTTGTGCACACTTCATCTCGTGGTAGCACTCTTCTTTTTCTCTATGTTGATGACATGATCATCACCGGAGACGATTCTGAGTACATAGCCTTTGTGAAGGCCCAACATAGTGAGCAGTTTCTTATGTTCGATCTTGGTCCTCTTCGCTACTTTCTTAGGATTGAGGTTTCCTCCTCCTCTTAGGGAATTTATCTATCTTGGGAGAAGTACATTTAGGATCTTCTTGATCGTGCTTCTCTTATTGATCACGCGACTGTTTTGATTCCCATGGAACTCAATGTCCATCTTCGAGCAACTGATGGTGAGCCTCTTGATGATCCTACTCATTATCATCATATTATAGGGAGTCTATTGTATCTTGGTGTTACTCGTCTTGATATCTCGTATTTTGTTCACATTCTGAGTCAGTTTGTTTCGGCTCCTACGTAGGTCCACTATAGTCACTTGCTTTGTGTCTTGCGTTATCTTTGTGGGACTATATCTAGATGCCTATTCTTTTCACGTTGTAACTCTCTACAACTGAAAGCATATTCTGATGCTACTTGGGCTAGTGATCCCTCTGATTGTCGATCTCTTTCTGCATATTGTGTTTTTCTTGGTGGTTCCCTCATTGCTTCGAAGACTATGAAGTAGGTAGCAGTTTCTTGTCTGAGTGCAGAGGCTAAGTTTCGTTCTATGCTCTTGTGAGTGCAGAGGTTACATGGTTGCGGTGGTTGCTTGAGAACTTTCATTTTTCTGTTGGCATTGTCAACTCCTCTTTTGTCTGACACTACACGTGCTATGAGTATTGCTCATGATCCTGTCAAGCATGACTTACCAAGCATATTAGTGTTGATGCTTATTATACATGAGCACGGGTAAAGATGGTGTTTTTGATCTTACGTATGTGCCTTTTGAGCTCCAGCTGGCATATTTCATCATAGAGGCACAGACCCGAGCTCAGCATAGTTTTTATCTCTGCAAACTTAGTGTTTGTGATGCACCTTGAGTTTGAGAGTGGAGTGTTAGAGATGTAGGTGTATATTTCTATTTTCCCTTTTGTATAAGGGCCTTTCCGGATAATTGTTATCCCTGTACATCTATTTATAGAGGACTCTGATCTCCTCAATAATACAAGCACATTATTCCTAAGAAAGCCTAGTGCATCGGGGCTCGACCCGGAAGTCGTCGATTGATGAAAGTGTATCTCATGTTGTGCAGCAAGATCGAACGAGACCACAACATGCCCGATGGAGAGACCTAGGGGACGAAGGATGGAGGGAAGAAGAGCCCAGCAGATTCACTGACTGAGAAAACTGATGATGCACAAACAAGCGCTGACCGACAGGAAAGGCACAAAGAAAACACTCAAACTGACTAGGGCTCTGTTTGGTTACACTTTTCTTAGTCTTGCTTATATAAGAGGTAATATTTTCTAGTAAGTGACGATCTGAATAATTTGATTAAACAACAATCTGAGTTTTTGGCAACTCCAATTATTTTTAATTGATTCTCTCTATCCTATCTATGAAATGACTATTATGCCCAACATCTTCTTTGGCACCAACACGCCTCCCTGCCCGTGCTAGATCGGAACCGGACGCGCCACAAACATGATCAACAGTGGGCGTGAAGGAGGCTGATAGAGGGCGCGTACGTTGATGACGACGGGCAAGGCTACAGACGAGGCTCATGACGGGCACGGCCGCAACCTATAATGAGGATGACGATTGCCGAGGCCACGTAGAACGATGACGGTGCACGCGGCCGTGGACGAGGCCAACGGTGAGCGCGGCCTTGGACTAGGTCAATGACGGCCGAGGCCGCAGAGGAGGCTGATGGCGAGTGCATTGCAGAAGAGGACGAAGGCGGGCGCGACCGCAGAGGAGGTCAATGGCGGCAAAGACACCTTGGGTAGCGGAGGGCGGCGAGCAGCTAGGACTCGGGCAGTGCCAAAATCAGGGTTGAATCCAGCACAGGTGGGACCAACATCATCCCCGCGGCGAATCCGGCACAGGCAAGAGTCGGGTTTGCACGGGGGGCCAGTCGGTGGTGTGGCCACAGCGTCCAACCTTCGGCTAGTGTCGTCGTCTGATAGTAAGGGTAGAGGCGGTGTTTGACACTCGGATGCGGAGGCAACACTGGGCGGGCATGCTCCAAGGCGGCGGCGGAACCCTCACCGGCTGGGCGAGTTGTTCGGTCATGGGAGTCGGGAGAGCACTCCATGATGGCAGTCGGGGAAGGGTATCCGAGGGAAAAGTGGCTCGCTTAATTTGAGACTCACCTCCCAACCGGTGATACAGGTAATCAACTTTCCTGTTGTTTTGGGCCTTCCTTAATAATCGGCTTAGATGATAAGCAGAAATTAAAGAAAGTATCTGGGTGGGTTTTTCGCTTAATTTGGTCCATAAGTTGCCTAGAGGCGGAACCAAACAGGGCCTAGGGCAATAGAGAAATCTTATTTTTGACTCTAATACCATGTTACGAATATTGTTCTTGCATTTTTATGGGAGCAAAGGTTCAAATAAATTGAGTACAGAAGGATTACAAATACGCGAAAAACCCTTTATACAAGAGGCACTACGTAAGAAACTCAAATAGGAGACAAAGATGGGCAACGAGCTAAAATGAGTATGTCTTTGATAACCTTAAGAGAGACGTGCCCACCTCAGCGAGGTTCTGACATGGCTCGGTTGAACGTATAAGGAGATGCGTTACAATAAAGCCCGTCTCAATTACGTAGGTATCCGAGACGTGCCCGCCTCTATGACAAGCTGGAGACGCTCTTTCGTTGAGCGCGACTCATATTTTTTTCGTAACTGAGACGCACTTTCCTTGCCATTCGTCTTCTTTCATAATCCAATCCGGTTCATCTCCAATACTCACCAGTCAAACGCGTCTTCTTTTGTTATGGAAGCAGACTCATCTCCCATTCCCTCCATAGAGAGACGAGCTTTATATCGGTTCATCTCGATTTTCTGTTGCCCTTCTACGACCTCCCAGTTGCGGCAAAACAAGTGGCTACCAGATCTGCCCTGTTCTTGCTCTGTTCTTTCCCTCTTTCATTCTAAAAGTTTTGCAGTGATTATCAATGGATCTTAAAACAAAAGGGTTAGTCCTCTCCTGTTCATTATTATTTTTTACCTTTAGATCTTCTTTGATTGAATTTGGCTTGTAGTGATTATTAGTGGCTTCAAATTTCTTCGATTTAGCTCTTTTTTTTTGCACATAGATGTTGTCAGATCAAAGTTGGATGTATGGGCCGCACTTTTGCAATGAATATATCCAAGGGGTAGATTCATTTATTGCTTTCGCGAAGAAAGACATGTTGGCCAACATTAGAGGGACTATTTGTTGTACTTGCAAACACTGCAAGGATGAGAAGCGATATCACAAAGATGAAGTGTTGAGGTCACATTTGATCACACATGGATTCATGGTGGATTATCGATGTTGGAACAAACATGGGGAGGAGGGCCTTAATGAAGCAGAGATGAGAGATTCATATATGGAGAGGGAGGTCCCTTCTAGTGTCCAAGAAGATCACAACGAGGATGTGAACGAGCTAGATATATCAGGGTTCACCGATGACGACATTGAGTTTTAGGTGCATAACATAGAGGAGATGGTACGCAATGTCGAGAGACATGGCGACAATGATCGGTATAGTAATGGTGAACATGCAAATTACAAGAAGATGATCGGAGAATCAAAGAAGCTATTGTATCATGGTTGTGCAACTAAGTACACCATATTGTTTGCAATGGTAAAACTTTTCCAGTTGAAGGCAAGCAACGAATGGAGTGATTGTAGTTTTAAGGAATTGTTGACGGTCCTTAAGGACATGTTACCCCAAGGCAACACAGTCCCTACGACAGTTTATGAGCAAAGTGGATAATCTGTCCACTAGGTTTAGAGGCGGAGAAAATTCACACGTGCAAGAATGATTGTATTTTATATCGTCGTCCTAAGTACAAAGACCTTGACAAATGCCCTATTTGTGCAGTGGACAGATTCAATCAGAGGAAAGACGACGATGATGATGAGAACTACAATAGAAGAAAAAGAGGGCCTAAAAGGGTGTTTTGGTACTTCCTATCATCCCTCATTTGAAGCATTGGTTTGCAAACAAGAAGGAGTCAGAATTGTTGCGATAGCACAAAGAGAAGCATAAGCAAGATGCTGGAACGATAAGATATCCTGCTGATGCCACATAGTGGCAAAACATTGATTCACAAAATCCTGAATTTGCCATTGATCCAAGGAATATGGGGATCCTAATGAGCACTGATGGCATGAATCCTTTTTTGAGAAGTAGCACACATAGCACATTGCCAATCGTGCTTACAATTTTAAACCTTCCTCCTTGGTTGTGCAACAAACGGAAATATATTATGATGTCAGGACTGATACCGGGGCAACAACCACCTAGGAATGACATCGACACTTATTTCAGGCCTCTGGTTGAAGATCTGAAGCGGTTGTGGTACGACGATGGAGTGCAGGCTTGGGATGACCACAAGTGTGAGTACTTTTGCCTCAAAGCCATTTTATTTGTGACTGTTAGTGATTCTCCAGCAGAACGTAACTTGTTCGGACAGAGTAAAAAGTAGGTTGCGTACGTCCACATTGTTTGAGAGATACAGACTCACCGTACTTAAGGGAGTCATGAAAAATAGTGTACATTGATATAGACACTACATTCCAATGAAGCACCCGTTTCGGAGTACGAAGGATAATTTCAATGGTGACACTGAGAGGAGGCATCCTCCACCTCACATCACGGGTCATGAAGTCTATGAAATGGTCAAGGATATCCATGTCATCCTTCGTAAGCGGAGAAGGACTGGCAAAAATACTGGCGAAGATGACATGTGGAAGAAGCAATCGATTTTATCAGAGCTACCGTATTGGAAAGACTTATATGTTCATTATTCGATTGATGTGATGCATGTTGAGAATAATGTGTGCGAGAGCCTACTCGTAACATTGCTTAACACGAATGGGAAAACTCGGGACCATGGACATGCACGGGCAGATCTAAAGAAAATGGGAATTAGGCCTGAGTTCTGGATCGATGACTCAGTAAAAGGAACGAAACTACCCACATCATGCATCACCCTTTCAAAAAATGAAAAAAAAAGTTTTGTGGGTTCTTGAAAAATGTGAAAGTACCATCTGGCTACTTGATGAACATCTCAAGGCTTATTTCATTTCGAGATCTAAAAGTAGCTCCTGGTGTGAAGTCTCATGATTACCATGTATTGCTTACGCAGCTGATTGAGTTGGAATTCTAAATATCCTACCGGTCAATGTTCGGGAGGCTATAACGAACTTTTGCTTTTTCTTCAATGCAATTGGTCAAAACGTACTATGTGAAGAAGATCTCGAGTCATTGGAAAAAGGAACTATGACACTTTATGCTTCCTTGAGAAGTATTTTCCACCTACATTTTTCGACATCAGCGTCCATTTCACAACTTATCTTATTAGGAAGAAAAAGTTACTTGGCCCCGTGTTCCTTCACCAAATGTATGCTTACAAGAGATTCAACGGTATACTAAAGTCCTTCATTACAAATCGAGCTTACCCTGAGGACAGCATGGTAAAAGGATACTCTACAGAGGAAGCTGTGGAGTTGGCTCCAAGCTACAATGACCCGGGTAACCCGATTGGTGTTCCCAACTCTCTTCATGAGGTGAGGCTCATTGGAAAAGGGACCATTGGGAAGAAGGTTATAACTCCATATTCACATTTATTCGTTTGCGCTTATTTCCACGTGTTGCAACACATGTCCATTGTGTTAGAGTACCTCGATGAGCGCAAGGAGGTGGTGCTTACAGACAATCCTGATAGCAGTGAATCATGGTTAGCAAATGAACACATGAAAAAATTCATTGGCTGGCTCCGAGAACGGATTTCTCACTCGTCGGATACTCAAACAAGTGAGTACCTAAAAAAGTTGGCTCATGGTCCAATATTCACTGTTATTACGTATCATGAGTACAACATAAATGGATACACGTTCTACACTGTAGAACAAGATAAGAAAAGCACATATTAGAATAGTGGTGTCTGTGTTGATGCTTATAATGCTGCGGGCCAAGACAAAGACATGTGCTATGGGAAAATACATAAGATCTGGGAGCTTGACTTTCAAGGATTTAAGATTCCTCTTTTCTGTTGCAACTGGGTTGATGGAATCAAAGGTGTTGTACAAGACAAGTACTGTTTCACTAGCGTTGATCTTAACCGTCAAGGATATAAGTGGGAGCCTTTTGTGTTAGAAGAACAGGTTTCTCAAGTGTTCTATGTTCCAGACAAACCAAATAAAAGACTTAGGGGGTTATACATGGAAAACGACAAATCGTTAGAGTCGAGAATGTCGTTGATGAGGGAGAGTTTGACCAATTTGTTGAGATTCCTCCTTTTGTAACCTCGATGATCAATCTAAGAATACCATCGGCCAACGAACTTCCTTACTTGCAGAACGGTCACCATGAAAAAGTCAAGAATTTCAAAAAACCAAGACCGCATTTGGATATTTGTGTGATATATGCCACACTGATTGTGTGTAAAGATGTTCGATTATGTGAAAATATGGTCAATTGAGTGAAAAATTGACTTATATTTGTATATTTGTGTGATATATGCTCAAATGTGTGAAAATATTGCCATTTGAGTGAACATTTGACTTTCATTGATCATATGTGCTCTGTTTCTAATGGAGAAGCATTGATGCCTTGTGTTCTGTTTCTTAACGAAGCACTACTGAATGTAGCATTTTGTTCCCTCTGAAAAATGGGAAAGTGATGCGAGATGATCCTCACGATGGCGCGTCTCTCAAGCAAGATAATGTGAGACATGTTTTCAAAAAGAACGTCCGACTTAGACTCTGCCTAAAAAGATACTAAAATGATGCGAGACGCGCCTCACAAAGGCGCGTCTCTCAGACAAGATAAATGTGAGACGTGTTTCCAAAAAGATCATCTCCGATTTAGACTCTGCCTAAAAAGATACGAAAGTGATGCGAGACGCGCCTAACAAAGGCGCGTCTCTCAGGCAAGAAAATGTGAGACGCGTTATCAAAAAGCCCATCTCCGATTTAGACGCTTTTGTTATTTAGATTTAGCGCAGCCCCCTTGTCATCGACAATGAGGTTGGAGCGCTTTGAATTATGTGCCCGAATGGCATTATGGCAATGTATGCACATTAATTCAAAAGAAAAGAGACGCGCTTTCCAAAAGTGAGACACGCTTAGCGGTGGCTCTTCTGAGGCGTGTCTGCAATAGTTTCCCTAAGGTACTTTTAGCTCTCTCACACGCTCTTTTTGCAACACGTAGCACTACTTTTCACTTTTCGTGCGTGCTGATCACTTCTCGCCCTAGAAATCACCGTCGTGTCGACCCCTCCCCGGATCACACCGCTGCGTTGGTCCGCTTCCTTGGAGCTCGTCGCCGCCTTGACACTGCCCTAAGGAACTTTTAGCTCTTTCACAAGCTTTCTTCGCAACACATAGCACAACTTTTCACTTTTCGTGTGCGCTGATCACTTATCGCCTTAGAAACCACCGTCGCCTCGTACCCTTCCCCGGAGCATGCCACCGCGTCAGTCCGCTTCCCCGGAGCTCGTCGCCGCCTTGACACTGCCTTCTTCATCATTGTCACGCTGCCGCTGTGGACCCTCAACTCCCCGCCGATCAGCTCGTCACTGCCCTAATAAGGTTTGTTCGTGCTTTCGTTTGAGTCCAAATGGTCCATAGAATATTACGCTTATAGTATTATGCTTGGCACATAGATCTTTTTCTTATTAAGGTACAAATGCCATGAGAGAGTTTCCTCCCTTATGTGATCGTTTGAGCAAATGTGACTGAAATTTGATATGGTTTTACAGGTTTTTAGTGTTTTTGTGAACTTGAAGAAGTCTCCGTCGAAGCATCACCAGCATATTGAAGATGAGGCTCAGCACCAGACTCAAGATCAGACTCAGCAGCAAACACATGAAGAGGATGCATCTGCCTCTGGTAACACAAGAAAGAAAAGGTCACGGACGACGTGGCCGACAGACGTTATGACTATTGATGAGTCCAATGATGAAGGCGTACCTCTGGACCATAATGTGAATACAAGGCTGTCCATAATTTGTGGTCTAGCTGCTCGGGAAAGGGTGCCACTAAACCTGGAGAGATTCGATCACTTGACCAAAAATGGAAAGGATGAACTCTTCGAATGCTCTATCCAACCATATGTTCAATATCCGGAACATAAGAAACAGAAGGGGAAGAAGCTAGCTATGAAGATGATCTCTCATGCATGGACGATATACAAAACTATGCTTCGCGAGTTTGTGAAGAATCATGAAACCCCCATCCGTAAGTATTCACATGTGTCAAAAGAGGACTTGACGAGATTTGTTGAAAAGTGCCAATCACTGGAATTTGCCAAGAGAAGTGAACATATGAAGTGGCTCCGATCACAGAACGAGCTTGACCACCACCTTGGCAACATCGGTTATGCCGGTAAAAAAAGGATTTGGGAAGAACATGATTTAGCATTGGCCCTGCTAGGTGTTCAGAATCCATACGACAGTTTCAGTGGACAGCTAAAACCATTTATGCGTGCTCATTCACAACTCTCTAAGTCAGGCGGTATCACATTCTATAGCCTGAGCACTGCAAACTTCACTCAAAGAGCCTGGAATCTGAGCAGTGAAGAGTCAAATGGTGAGAGGGAAAATGATGCCCTCACCAAGGCCCTGCAAAGACCGAAGCAACGAGGCCGTGTTCGTGGTGTTTCCAGTAAGTTGACCTGGAGGGAGGGTTTGTTGGAACACAAAACAACTTATCATAAGCGGAAAACGGCCTCGACATCACAGGTTGACCTCGAGGAGCTGAAAACACATCCGAGAAGGGAGCTCCTAGGAGACGTGAAGCCAATGTTGGAGGGAGCAGGTATACCAATCCCTGACATGTTTTTCAATGACGACGAGCATAGGAGCAGCTTTGCTTCTACAGCAGCTGGGGGTGGACAACCACAGGAGGATCTTCAGGCACCAGCATCTTGACCTTCAATTGAGCCGGACACTATAGATATGGCTTAGCCAACAACACGCAGCCTACTGCTAATGGTTGGAGGAATCGCTCAAATGGAGGTCAGGAGAGGGCTAGTGTACCCAGTCAGAACATGCTTGACAACATTCAGGTGGACACAACATCCTATGCTGTGGTCAAGGTGGACATGTTGCATGAAAATACAAAAAAACTTGGAGCTCGAAGTTCCACTGGACGATACAATGCTGACTATGCGGGATGTAGTTACTAGAAGGGTTCAGTGGAGATGAAGCCTTATTGTTTTTGACCCATCAGCAATATTAGCAGCTTTTGCGTCGACTGCTTCAATGTCTCCTAAGACACGCCTGCTTTTGCATCCAAATCCAGAACAGATCGACCTGTCTCCAATTCCAGAGCTTTTTTTGCCTCCAGTTATAAAGAAGCAGCAGAAGTTTCCAATTGGAGAGCAGTTGCTTCTAGTTACAGAGAAGCCACATTTGTCTCTAACTGTAGAGCTGCCGCAGAAATCTTCACTTGAAGAGCAGCCGCATCAGTCTCCACCTCGCACTCGAAGTGCCCTGCACCCTACACCTGATCAGCCACCGACAAAGCTGGCGAAGAATGTACATCCAAAGAATAAGGGTCTATAGTAGCGGCGACTATCGTTGAAGGAAGGTTGGAAGAAACAGGTGAAAGAGTCGGAACCTAACCCGAGGGCGGGGAAAGCTATGACGCATGCAAACCTGAAGTACGAACTGGGAAAGCCAATGCTAACTACGATCGCACTGAACAGGTTCCTAAACTTTGTGTTCAGCTTCATCAATACTACATGGAAAATTGCAAAAAGTGTGATACCATACTAGTGTCATTGAAGGATGAACACTTTCTCTTGGGTGATGGTGCTTTTGTCATCTCATGGTCTGATCTTTACGACCTTTTCAACCTCGATGCGTTGGATATCTCCCTAATATGCTACTTCGCAAGTCTCCTCAAAAACTAGGTTCTTCAATACATACTCAATACCAGTGTTTTATGTGACAAATTTGGCATTTTGCGTGTAGGTACCAGCAACAACTTGCTCGTCATAACACGTGAAACGCATCTGCTGCATATCTAGACTCGCAAGCAGCAGCAAAACCTCTTCTACAAACGACGAAGGGCAGAAAAGAAGTTATTCAATATTTTGTGAAGGCAATGAAACAGTACAGTGATAACACCGCAAGGATTCTGGTTTACGCAACGAAAAAATTCATCGCAATAGGTTGTTTTTCGTCGCAACAGGTCGCTGTTGCAACGAAAAAGAGTGTGGCGATAGTTTTTACGAATCGTCATAATAATTCCTCTGGTGATAGGTTATTGAGACACCTTGACATCCATGGCGAATTGTATGGTATTACAACGATTTCACATATGTGGCAAATAGGATGCTATTGCAATGATTTCATGTATTGCGATGATTTAAAGTATTGCAATGAATAGTACGGTATTGCAACGGGTTCATGTTTGTTGCAAATAGTACAGTATTGCAACGATTTCATATTCGTGGCAAATAGTATGTTGTTACAACGATTTAGCATATTGCGACGATTTAATGTATTGCAACAAATAGCATGGTGTTGCAATGATTTCACATTTGTGGTAATTGTATGTGGTTGCAACGATTTTACGGTCGTGGCAATAATACAATATTGCAACGATATCACATTCGTGGCAAATAGTATGTTATTGTAACGAGTTAGCGTATTGCGATGATTTAACGTATTACAATGAATATCATGGTATTGCAACGATTTTGCCTTCGTGTTAATAGTATGTGATTGCAACGATTTCCACATTCATGGCAAATACTACAGTATTGCAACGATGTTCACAGCCGTGGCAAATAGTACCGTATTGCAATGATTTATGGTGTTGCGACAATTTACCATATTGCAATGAATATCATGGTATTGCAACGTTTTCACATTCATGGCAAATAGTATAGTACTGCAACGATGTCACAACCGTGGCAAATAGTATAGTACTGCGACGGTTTAACATCCATGGCAAATAGTATGTTATTGCAATGAGTCCACAAACATGGTGAATAATACCGTATTGCAATGATTTCAGATCTATGAGAACTAGTATGGTACTGCAACGATTTTTCATCCGTGGCGAATAGTTTGGTATTGCAACGATTTCTTATCTGTGGCAATAGGTTAGAAATGCAACGTTTCCTACTCTATGGCAATAGGTTTGCAATGCAACGTTTCCTGATCTGTGACAATAGGTTCGTAATGCAGCATTTTCTGATCTGTGGTAGTACGGTTGTAATGCAACATTTAATGATTTGTGGTGATAGAGGTGTCATGCAACATTTTCTCATCTGTGGCAATAGTATTTTAATGCAATGTTTTTTGCGTGGTGGCAATAGCAGTCTAGTGCAACGATTTTTGAGTCATTGCCAAATGTTTATACTGCAACATTTTGTAATTCCTGGCAATAGCTTCCTATTGCAAAAATTTATCATCTTGAGAAGAAATTCATAATGCCACGTTTTATAATTAGCGACAGTAGAACCCGAATGCACCAGGTTTAAAAATTAGTGGCAACAAAAGCACGAGTTTAACAATAAACATCCATCAATTGATATTGCAACACGCATAACAACACTCAAGGATTACTAAAACGACATGTTTGCATGCTAAGAGTTTTCCTAAGTTGATCGAGACTAATTGTTGGAGCAGGTGGTTTTTGGCGGTTCCTTTGGTGGACCTTTTGTGGAGTGGTCTCCATCACTATTTTGTGCATTTCAGCCGTTGAGGCACGCATGTCCTGCATTTCCTTAGCTTTCTGTTCACAATCAGCTGCTATCTAACCTTGTAAGTTCTGGACTTGAACGTTTAACTCTTCATTCTTCTGGTTTATGCAGTCCATCTGGGTGGTTAAGCTATCATTTCATCCTTCCAACTCCTGCACTTGGTGATTGAGGCCTGCATTTCTATCTTCTATGTTTTGAACTTGGTCGTTGAGGTGTTCAGACATCTGCATACGCATACGTTCACGTTCAGGACCAGTTGAGTTAGCCATATAACCATGCCCCCGAATCTGTGATTATGCACAACCGATTGAGGATCTATAACAACACTAGAAAATGTGGTTCTCTCCTCATTTGGAATCGGGCCGCCCTGCTCAGCTTCCATATCGTCCATGTAAGACCTATGTGTGCTGAATACATTGGCTTGTAGTGAATACACTTGGCTTTGATGATAAAAGTTTTGAATATCACCAAAACACCTTTTTATCAAGGTCCGACTCTAGCTCTGAGCTACAGCAAGGTCCGACGGTAGGTCCGGCTTGTTTTGGGTAGCTCCGGTTACATTCGATGCTAGGTCCGACTAGCTTTGGTCAGCTCCGGGGAAGTCTTGTCTTTAGCTCCGACATGTCTTTGATAGCTCCGACATGTCTTTGATAGCTCCAACATGTTTTTGATAGCTCCGACATGTTTTTGCTAAGCTCCGAGTTGATTTTTCTAGCTCCGGCTTTTGGGTTTACTAGTTCCGACTAGTTCTGGTTAGCTCCGGCGCTAGGTCCTGCTAGTTTTGTAAGCTCCGGCGGGAGCTTGGTTGTACTAGTTTTGGTAAGCTCCGGCGCTAGGTTCTACTAACTTTTGTTAGCTCCGGCTCAAGGTCCGGGTTGCTCTGGCAAGGTCCGGAACTTGACCGCAGTGCTTCTGCCTTTCATTTGCAATGTTTCGTACATGCTTTACATTGTTGGAAAGATTGCTTAGTATTCATTTGCTAAGTTTTTGGTGCGTTTTGGTTGATATGGATGATATCGTGTTGCTTGAGTTCAAGACATGGCTGGTGATGGGATCCATTGGACTAGTCTCAGGGAGGAGATGAGGTTCCAACAACCAAATTCAGGAGGAATTGTGGTTGAGCTGATCAGGAGGTTGCACAGCATGATTGAATCAAGAACAATGCATAGGAAGGTATCATGGACATCATTGGAAGATGTTTGCACGTGTGCAAGGAGTGCATGGACGTGGCTACATGGTTCCGAGACGTGATGAAGAGATGTGGACGTAAAGAGTTGGTCGGAAAGGTCCTACCGACTAGGTTATGGACTCAGACTGCGGCTGAGTCGGGTTTGACTCAAATATGGAAAGTTTTGAGTTGGTTATGATAGGATTTCGTGTGGGTCACGAAATTGAGTTGTTTAGGAATGTGGGATACGTTCCTAAGGGGTTTGGAAGTCTTAAAATTCCTTCTATCTGCATATAGAAGAATATTGAGCAGTTATGGAAAGTTACGATTCGTGATCTGAGTAGGATTGGAGTCCTAGTTGATATTGGGTTTGCCTAAGGGCTGGTTATATAAGCAAGGGAGCCCAGAGCTCGTGGTGCACGACTTTGGGGCTGTTCCTCTTGTGTTCTATTGAATAAAATTCGTAGTTTGAAGGAACTTTTGTTCCTTGTTCGTCCGACTTGTTCCAGACAAATTTTACTCGTCGAGTTTCTGGACAGCACTACCTTTCGTCGGTGTTTTTATCATAACTCGAGTTTCACAGATCCAATTGAAGTGATTCTTTTTGGGTTGTCTTCACAACTTGATTGTATATCATCTTTCAAAATTTCACATTCATTGGATTTGTGGTCTATGATCTACACGAGTTTCTTTGCAGCGTTCCAGAACTGTTTTTTCTCGGGTAGGGCAGATTGACCATTGTTTGATCTTTCGATCATAACTTAAGTTTTTCTCGACGGATTTGAGTGATTCTTTTTGTGTTTTCTTCGTGACTTGATTCTCTCTGATATCTATGACTTTTTTCATGGTGAAACACGTTTATATTAGTCTCACACACGATTTCTTCGACAGATCGTTTTTCTGCCGAAAGGGTTTGGGGTTTAAATGTTTCCGCTGCGTAAGATTTTTAAATCTACCGTTCACCCTCCCTCTGGTAGCTTTTCACGTGCTCTTCGATCCTACAATTGGTATCAGAGCCACGGTGCTCTAATCTTTGAGATTTGCACGTGTTTTTGACTAATCATCATGGAGAAGTACTCTGCCAAACCTTGTGTGTTTGCTGGTATTGATTTTCAGGTTTGGAAGGCACACATGGAGGCTTTTATCCAAGCACAAGGCTTTGCAATATGGGATAAGGTGTATAAGCCTTATGAAGTGCCACCTAATGATCAAGTCATGGCCACAAACCTACGGGACGTCGACAACAACAACAAAGCCCGAAACTTGATCATCCAAGGACTCACTCAAAGCGACTTTGATCATGTCGCTCACCTCCGATCAGCATACGATGTTTGGAGAGCTCTCTGTGATTATCATGAAGGCTCCAACACAATCAAGGAGGTAAAATAAGATATGTTCAAAAAGGAATATATGCGTTTTGAGATGCAACCAGGTGAGTCTATCGATGACCTCTTTGCTCGTTTCAATAAAATTCTCAGCAACTTACGTAGTGTGAATGTTAATTTTTCTGATGCTTAGAATGCTATGCAACTTCTTAGTGCATTAGACATGTCAATCTGGGAGATGAAAGTAACATCTATTCATGAATCAACTGTCATGAGTTCTCTTACATTAGATGTACTTTATTCTAAACTAAAAACTCATGAAATTGACATCCTAGCACGTAAGAATCCAAACAAGTCTATTGCATTTGTCTCACAACGTGGTATGTCTAGCTCTGACCAATCATCATCCTGCAATACTCTTGCTTTGTTGTCCTCACTAACCCTGGAGCAGATCGAAGAATTTCCAGAAGAGGAGTTGGCACTCATCTCTACTAGGTTCTCAAATGCATTGCAAAATGTGAGAACTAGAAGGAGAGGAAGCTCCGGACATCAACGTTGTTTCGAATGTGGTAAAACAGGACACTTACGTACAGAATGCCCTAAACTTTCAGGTCCGACCATCCGGGAAGAAAAACAAAGCAAGGTACGGACCTCCTCTGGAAATTCCAACAAGAAGAAGAAATGTACCATAGGATGCAAGATGATCAACAGTTTCATCACCGCGCTTCAAGAGTTTAGTTCAAGCGACGTGGACATTGGAAGTGATGAAGATGAAGATGATTTGGCAAACTTGTGCTTTATGGCGGGCAAGTCAAGATGAAGTATGGAGGAGGCAGAACACAACAGCGACAATGAAGAGGTATGTCATACTTGCGAAGAAATGTGTGATGCCATTTCTTGGGCCACTATTATTGTTAAGAAAAAGGACAAAAAGCTTAGGGATAGTGCTGCTAAAATTGAATCACTAGAATCTGAAATCAACTGTTTAAAAACTTTGATTCCTAGTGATGATGCATGTTCCTCATGTGATTTAATATATGAACAATTGTCCTCATTAAGAAGTGCGCACACCTCCACACATGATAAACTTGAGATAGAAATTGAAAAGAACAAAGAGCTTGCTGCACTTAATGATAAAAACTTGAAAGATGCTAGCTGTTCTACAATTGATTTGCATTGTTCTACTTGTGATGATCTTGATAAGAAACTACAGTATGCTATGAATGAAATTTCTATATTGAACAATGCTTTACATTATCATGAAGTTAAATTTTGTTCAAATTGCAAACTAAAAGGAAAAACTTCATGTGCCTTGATCTGTCCAATAAACTTGATGACATGCATAGGACATTAGATCGGTTTTGTAATGGGAATAAGAACCTAAACTTAATGCTGAATTCTTACAAGTCTTGAAATGATAAAACTGGTTTAGGTTTTGATTGTCATGCTCATGCTAAGGCACATCCACCTAAAATTGTAAATTCATTAGGAAGTGGTTTGATTCAAACAGTTCCTAAACAAAAAGGAGTGGTTTTCAAATCTGCAGGAGTGTTGTCTCACTCGGTTTCAAATAAAAATATTGCTTGCTCATCTAGACATGAACACAAAGTTAAATTTCATTGTACCTTCTGTGGTAGAGATGGTCATGTCATAGATTTTTGTTATAGACTAGCTAAACAACATAATAGGGAAAGAATGGTTGCTAGATCTCATAACTTTTATGCAAAATTTGCTGCACACATTGAAACGAATGTACAACCTGCTGTTTTGAGTCAAAAACATTCAAAGTTTACCTCCGGACCTTCTGTTTTTGCCTCCGGGGCTACTGATTTTTGTGCTACACAAGTAACACCTTATAGGTCAGTAGTTAAGAATAAAAAATCTCAAACTTTGACTCATAAACCTGCTGTTTTGTCTCAGCTTTCGCGTGTTTTTCCTACTGCACATCGCGTGACTCAATACTGGATTCCTAAATGCCTTTTGACTAACCCCAGTATTGAGTCATCGACGTATTGTGCTTCTATGTAGGTTACACATTTGAGGAAGGAGAACATTTGGATTGTGGATTCAGGTTGCTCACGCCACATGACCGGTAACAAAGATTGGTTCTCCTCCCTCTCTTTTGTGTCACGTGTACAGAATGTTACTTTTGCCGATAATTCTTCAACTCCTACAATTGCTAAGGGTTCGGTTAGAGTAAATGATCACTACACTTTGAGGGATGTGGCACTTGTCAAAAATTTGAAATACAACTTGCTTTCTGTTTCACAATTGCTAGATGAAAATCTAGAAATTATTTTCA
Organism: Tuctoria greenei; assembly: GCA_036927565.1. NCBI lineage: Eukaryota > Viridiplantae > Streptophyta > Magnoliopsida > Poales > Poaceae > Tuctoria > Tuctoria greenei. Next base: position 106,567,394 of record JAYESD010000004.1, on the reverse strand, counting down.
ATAAAAACTGCTACAAAGTTGTAGGTTCAAATAGTGAGCTTATTTTTAACATGTCTTGGTTTGGAAGAGTTTTTAAAGCTGATTTTGATATGTCTTCCTCTAAGCATAGGTGTCTAGTTGCTAATGATTCAAAGGACTTATATTTTTGGCATCGTAGAGTTGGTCACGTAGGCTTTGATCACCTAACGCGTGTTAGTGCTCTTGATCGCATACGTGGGCTGCCTAAGCTTAAAGGGGACAAAGAAATTGTATGCTCTTCTTGTAGACATGCTAAGATGGTTGCAGGTTCACATACTCCTCTCACAATGATCATGACAACTGAACCATGTCAACTTTTGCATCTTGACACCGTAGGACCTTCACGTGTTCAATCCTTCGGAGGTAAATGGTATATTCTTGTTATTGTTGATGATTATTCTAGATACTTTTGGGTTTACTTTATGGCGTCTAAGAATGAAGTTTTTAGTCACTTTAGAACTTTATTTCTTAGATTATCAATTGATCACCCAGGATTATTAAAAGCAATTAGAAGTGATAATGGAACTGAATTTAAAAATCAATCTTTTGATCACTTTTGTGTTGAAAAAAGAATAGATCATTAATTCTCTTCACCATATGTACCTCAACAAAACGGTGTTGTAGAAAGAAAGAACAGAACTTTAGTTGAGATGGCTAGGACTATGCTTGATGAATATCAAACTCCTAGGAAATTTTGGGCTGATGCGTTAGCAACCGCTTGTTATGTCTCAAATCGTGTTTTCTTGCCTGCTAAGCTAGGTAAAACACCATATGAGCTCCGGTTTGGACATAGGCCTAATGTTACACACTTTTCGGGTCTTTTGTTGCAAATGCTTTGTTAAGAAACATGGTAATCTTGATAAATTTGAACCTAGATCCATTGATGGCATGTTTCTTGGTTATCCATCTCATACTAGAGGCTACTGTGTGCTATTACTTGACACTAACAAAATTGTGGAGACTTGTGAAGTGTCTTTTGATGAAGCTAGCCCAGGTACTAGCTCCGGTGTTGCAGGACCAGATCCGTATCCTCAGGGGAAGGGTATTTTCGAAGATGAAGAAGAACCGGTGATACTGCCTGGTAGTTCCGAAGTTGACACGTGTCCGGCTCCGGACATTGAACAAGCTCCGGCTATCACCTATGCTGGTCCTGATCATCCACAAGTAACAAGCTCATCAATCTACAATGAACCTAATGAAGAAGAAGCTTGTGAGACATCTGTCCCCCGACGTTTTTACAAAGATCATCCCCCACAACAGATGATTGGAAGCTTGCACGAACGAGTCACACGGTCCAGGTTTTGCGATCCAAACTCTCATGCTCATTATGCATTTGTTGCTTCTTTTGAACCCAAAGATATATCACATGCACTCACTAATGAATCTTGGATTATTGCCATGCAAGAACAGTTAGAAAATTTTGAAAGAAATAATGTTTGGAAACTTGTACCTCCACCTCAAGGTCACACTTTAATTGGAACTAAATGGGTATTTAAAAATAAACAAAGTGAGGATGGGGTTGTGGTTAGGAATAAGGCTAGGTTGGTTGCTCAAGGTTTCACTCAAGATGAAGGTCTAGATTTTGATGAAACTTTTGCTCCTGTCGCTAGATTAGAAGCCGTAAGAATTTTGTTAGCTTTTGCAGCATCTAAAGGTTTTAAGCTATTTCAAATGGATGTTAAAAGTGCTTTTCTTGATGGCTACATAGATGAGGAGGTTTATGTCAAACAACCACCGGGTTTTGAAAATCCAGATTTTCCTAATCATGTTTACAAACTGTCCAAAGCCTTATACGGTCTCAAACAAGCCCCTAGAGCATGGTATGATAGGTTAAAAACATTCTTACTTGAAAAGGGGTTTACCATGGGCAAGGTTGATAAAACTCTTTTTGTGCTTAAGCATGGCAATGACTCATTATTCGTTCAAGTGTATGTGGATGATATTATCTTTGGTTGTGCTTCTCATGATCTTGTGTCCAAGTTTTCAGCAATGATGAGTTCCGAATTTGAAATGAGTATGATGGGTGAACTCACTTACTTTTTGGGGCTGCAAATCAAGCAAACCAAGGAGGGTACCTTTGTGCATCAAACGAGGTATACCAAAGTCCTCCTAAGGCGCTTCAACATGGACAAAAGCAAGCCTCTTCATACACCAATGGGAACAGCAACAACACTTGAACTTGATGAAGATGGTGAATTTGTGAATCAAAAAGAATATAGAAGCATGATCGGATCACTTTTGTACCTCATGACATCAAGACCGGACATACAATTCAGCGTATGTCTTTGTGCACGGTTTCAAGCTTCCACACGTGTTTCACACCGTCGAGCCGTCAAAAGGATTCTCAGGTACTTACATGGAACCCAAGAATTTGGCATTTTTCTTCCTTCTTCCTCAACTGTTACTTTGAAAGCTTTTTCAGATGCTGATTTTGGGGGCTGTAGGATTGATAGGAAAAGTACTTCCGGTGCTTGTCATTTTCTTGGTAATTCTCTTGTTGCTTGGTCCTCTAGAAAACAAAATTCAGTTGCACAATCCACAGCCGAATCTGAATATGTAGCTGCTGCTAGTGCTTGCTCACAAATTCTTTGGATTGTTCAAACACTTAAGGACTATGGGGTTGATCTAGATAATGTTCCACTATTCTGTATTAACACTAGTGTCATTTACATTGCTAAAAACCCGTGCAACATTCTAGAACTAAGCACATTGACATTAGGTATCACTTTCTCCGAGATAATGTTGAAAAAGGAAACATTGTGCTTCACCATGTAGATACCAAACAACAATTGGCTGACATTTTTACAAAACCTTTGGATTTCACTTGTTTTTGTTACATTCGTAGTGAAATAGGGATTATGCATCCTCATGGCTTAAATTGAGGGGGAGCTTTTGAAACTTGGGAACTCTATGTGTGAATCTGAAATTAAAATAATATGAGCATAGTATCTCATAAATATATGACTTTGTTATTCCGTTTACATGCTAAAAGTTTTTACTACATTACTCGTGTTATACATTTTGTAATTTTTGCCATGTCTAGTAATTGAAATAATTACTTACACTAAAACTGGTCATGGTCGAACTTTCTTGCTGTTTTGAAATTGTTACATGTTCACAAGTGCTTTTAATCATTAAGAATTAATCAAGTAATCAACTCACATGTTGAGTTTTTATGAACAAATATAAATTGAGAAAAGATCAAGAGAATATGCATGCATCGCACTTCTTCTTTTGAGATGGCTTGTCATTGCACTTAGATATGAACTTGGAAGAAGTTGTGTATGACTAAAACCATGTCCTTAAGCTTCTGATTGTCAAATGACATAGGCTTGGCTTGGTTGGTTAGAATAAGGCAGATGTGCATATAATCTCTTGCAAATATCATATGATCTAAATTTATGCTTTGAAAAATAATAAAATGCAGCAACTAGTGTCATGCTTTCAGGTTTTGAAATAGTTAAGTTTGTGAGATCATGACTTGTTTAAATTGAAAATTACATTTGATCTCTAGCATGGCTTACACTACTTTTTGTATTTCATTGATGTGATAATGTAAGGTACTTGATAGTATGACTTGGATGAGCTTTGTTTATATGTATATGTTATAATATGCTCATAACAACTAAAGAGTGAGAGATAATTTGTTTATATGCTCATGACTTGCTGAATACATTGTCAAATGGGGAGAGATAAGCATGAAGAGAAAGAGAATATGCGCAGTGAGATAATAAAGGGGGAAAGATAATATGGGATAATTTTTCTTCTCATTTTACTTTTGATTTACAAAGGGGGGGAAATTGCTTTTAAAACTTTTATGTGAATAAGACAATGTTCGGATTTTAAATGGTGTTGCCAATGCATTCATCAAGGGGGATATTGTAAGACCTATGTGTGCTGAATACATTGGCTTGTAGTGAATACACTTGGCTTTGATGATAAAAGTTTTAAATATCACCAAAACACCTTTTTATCAAGGTCCGACTCTAGCTCTGAGCTACAGCAAGGTCCGACGGTAGGTCCGACTTGTTTTGGGTAGCTCCAGTTACATTCGATGCTAGGTCCGACTACCTTTGGTCAGCTCCAGGGAAGTCTTGTCTTTAGCTCTGACATGTTTTTGATAGCTCCGACATGTCTTTGATAGCTCCAACATGTTTTTGATAGCTCCGACATGTTTTTGCTAAGCTCCGAGTTGATTTTTCTAGCTCCGGCTTTTGGGTTTACTAGTTCCGACTAGTTCTGGTTAGCTCTAGCGCTAGGTCCTGCTAGTTTTGTAAGCTCCGGCGGGAGCTTGGTTGTACTAGTTTATGTAAGCTCCAGCGCTAGGTTCTACTAGCTTTTGTTAGCTCCGGCTCAAGGTCCGGGTTGCTCTGGCAAGGTCCAGAACTTGACCGCAGTGCTTCTGCTTTTCATTTGCAATGTTTCGTACTTGCTTTACATTGTTGGAATGATTGCTTAGTATTCATTTTCTAAGTTTTTGGTGCATTTTGGTTGATATGGATGATATCGTGTTACTGTGGTTTTGCAACATGCTTATGTGAGGTTCTCACGTAGGGTGTTGTGGTTGGAACTAACTTGAGTCAAGTCGAGAACTTGGGCTCGTATGGATTTGTTGTTTATTCATGTGCAGGTGTTGCTTGAGTTCAAGACATGGCTGGTGACGGGATCCATTGGACTAGTCTCAGGGAGGAGATGAGGTTCCAGCAACCAAATTCAGGAGGAATTGTGGTTGAGTTGATCAGGAGGTTGCACAGCATGATTGAATCAAGAACAATGCATAGGAAGGTATCGTGGACGTCATTGGAAGATGTTTGCATGTGTGCAAGGAGTGCATGGATGTGGCTACATGGTTCTGAGACGTGATGAAGAGATGTGGACGTAAAGAGTTGGTCGGAAAGGTCCTACCGACTAGGTTATGGACTCAGGCTGCGGCTGAGTCGGGTTTGACTCAAATATGGAAAGTTTTGAGTTGGTTATGATAGGATTTCGTGTGGGTCACGAAATTGAGTTGTTTAGGAATGTGGGATACGTTCCTAGGGGGTTTGGAAGTCTTAAGATTGCTTCTATCTGCGTATAGAAGAATCTTGAGCAGTTATGGAAAGTTACGATTCGTGATCTGAGTAGGATTGGAGTCCTAGTTGATATTGGGTTTGCCTAAGGGCTGGTTATATAAGCAAGGGAGCCCAGAGCTCGTGATGCACGACTTTGGGGCTGTTCCTCTTGTGTTCAATTGGATAAAATTCGTAGTTTGAATGAACTTTTGTGCCTTGTTCGTCCGACTTGTTCCAGACAAGTTTTACTCATCGAGTTTCTGGACAGCACTACCTTTCATTGGTGGTTTTATCATAACTCGAGTTTTACAGATCCAATTGACGTGATTATTTTTGGGTTGTCTTCACAACTTCATTTTATATCATCTGTCAAAATTTCAAGTTCATTGGATGTGTGGTCTATGATCTACACGAGTTTCTTTGCAGCATTCTAGAACTGTTTTTTTTGGGTAGGGCAGATTGACCATTGTTTGATCTTTCGATCATAACTTGAGTTTTTCTCGACGGATTTGAGTGATTATTTTTGTGTTGTCTTCGTGACTTGATTCTCTCTGATATCTATCACTTTTGTCACGGTGAAACACGTTTAGATTAGTCTCACACACGATTTCTTCAACATATCGTTTTTCTGCCCAAAGGGTTTGGGGTTTAATTGTTTCCGCTACGTAAGATTTTTAAATCTACCATTCACCCCCCCTCTGGTAGCTTTTCACGTGCTCTTCGATACTACAGTCCACTTGGGCACGTGCCTGGATCTATATACGAAAAGAAAAGTCATAGGTAATTTGCAAATATTTATTTAATTGGGGATTGTTTGAAGTTTTACTCACATGTACAACTTCTGCCAGCTTGTTTGTCCAGTTGCCGTTCCCTAACAAATGGCTTGCCTCCCACAATTGTATGTCATTGGCTTCTTCTCCGGTCTCTGGGTCTCGCTACATAAAATATAAGTAAAATTCAACATGTCGGTATACATATTGTATGCAGCGCAAAGTAAAAACGTGCTTTATTTTTCATACCTTCTCGTAACTAAGTTGGGCGTAGGATTTGGAGCCAAGCAAGTGACTCGCCTTTTGTCTTCTTCGATTTTGAGAATTGGTCTTGCTTATTGACTGCAATAATTTTAAGAATTAATTCCAAGAATGAAAGTAAATCAAATAATTTTTGTATGATGCGAAGCTATTAAAAAGTTAGCTGACCTGGAATCGCTCAGACCCAAAATACTCTATTAGGTGCAACCACTCAGGCACCGTTACGTCAGCAGGCTTGTTTCGTTCTTCATTGGTAGAATAACTCTTATAGGTGGCATGCAAAGTCGAGCGCCACCCCTTGTAGCACTCACCAGCAATTTTCAAAATTTTTCTTGCACTCTCCGGTGTGTCCTCCATGTCCCAGGAATCCTATACAATGTATAACAAGCTGTCGTAAACGTATAGGATGGAGATTGCAAGAAAAAATTCTTGTGTGGGGGTGTGACAACACTAAGCAGAATGTCTTGTACTATATCTCTATTGTTAATGTGGCCAACCTCTGCCCACTTTCTTGCACCTCTGAAGAATGCATGTCTTTTTGTAACATAACCACATCATCGACAAAGTGTCGGTAATTAATACCAACCGCAGCACCCAACCTAGTGGAGATCTGAATTTGTAGCTTCACATGGTCCGTTCTACTAACTTTGGATGCATAGCATATTCTGGCAACCTTAAGTCCTTTAGCCACACTTCTTCATAGCTTCCTTCCTTCTGTTACATTGATTCAAACAGTAAACGATTAAAGCAAATTATCGTCTGAACAAGTTTAGTATCATGTACAAATAGTGTGAAAATAAGAAAAGTCTAATGTTCATACCATCTTCGGGACGAGTACGGCAAATACGAGCATGGGACGAACGCATCATCCCAGCACCATTTTGTTCTGTAGTACTCCCTCCTAGTTTATATTAATTGTCGTATCAGACTAACAAATGAATTAAAAATGAACTAGTTAGGACTGTTTGAACGACAACTGTTTTCATCTGGGGGGTACATTGTTGACTTCTTTGTTGTTGTTCATACCCTAAAACGAGCCATCAGGTACACATGTCAGTAGCGGTATGCACTCGTAGTACTGCAGAAGATTTTTAGTCCATCAGCGAAGCAGGCAAGACTGTGAGGGGGCATGCAGCTGGCAACGCTAGACTAGACAAATATAGGGTTCACCGGTTCGGTCTGACTGACATCAGTCGGAGCGCGTCTCAAAGAGAAATATTAGTTGTAGGGCAAGTAATGAACGCCAGCGGTAGCAGGTGGCGAATGCAAGACAGATAAGGCAGGCAACTTGCGGGATTGAAATCCTGCATAATATTGCACCTGCATTAGTTGCCACTGATATGTGGACCCATGAGACATCGGTCGAAGAATGTACATGCCATGAATAAGGGTCTTTAGTAGCGGCGACTATCATTGAAGGAAGGTTGGAAGAAACAGGTGAAAGAGTCGGAACGTAACCCGAGGGCGGCGAAAGCTATGACGCATGCAAACCTGAAGTATGAACTGGGAAAGCCGATGCTAACTATGGCCGCACTGAATAGGTTCCTAAACTTTGTGTTCAGCTTCATCAATACTACATGGAAAATTGCAAAAAGTGTGATACCATACTAATGTCATTGAAGGATGAACACTTTCTCTCGGGTGATGGCGCTTTTGTCATCTCATGGTCTGATCTCTACGACCTTTTCAAGATCGATGCGTTAGATATCTCCCTAATATGCTACTTTGCAAGTCTCCTCAAAAACTAGGTTCTTCAATACATACTCAATACAAGTGTTATATGTGACAAATTTGGCATTTTGCGTGTAGGTACCAGCAACAACTTGCTCGTCATAACACGCGAAACGCATCTGCTGCATATCTTGACCCACAAGCAGCAGCAAAACCTCTTCTACAAATGATGAAGGGCAGAAAATAAGTTATTCAATATTTTGTGAAGACAATGAAACAGTACAGTGATAACACTGCAAGGATTCCGGTTTACCGCAACGAAAAAATTTGTCGCAATAAGTTGTTTTTCATCGCAACAGGTCGCTGTTGCAACGAAAAAGAGTGTGGCGATAGTTTTTACGAATCATCGTAATAATTCCTCTGGTGATAGGTTATTGCGACGCCTTGATATCCGTGGCGAATAGTATGGTATTGCAACGATTTCACATATGTGGCAAATAGGTTGCTATTGCAATGATTTCATGTATTGCGATGATTTAACGTATTGCAATGAATAGTACAGTATTGCAATGGGTTCATGATTGTTGCAAATAGTACAGTATTGCAACGATTTCATATTCGTGGCAAATAGCATGTTGTTACATCGATTTAGCGTATTGCGACGATTTAACATATTGCAACAAATAACATGGTATTGCAATTATTTCACATTCGTGGTAATTGTATGTGGTTGCAACGACTTCACAGTCGTGGCAATAGTACCGTATTACAACGATATCACATTCGTGGCAAATAGTATGGTATAGCAACGATTTAGCGTATTGCGATGATTTAACGTATTACAACGAATATCATGGTATTGCAACGATTTCGCCTTCGTGTTAATAGTATGTTATTGCAACGATTTCCACATTCATGGCAAATACTACAGTATTGCAACGATTTTCACAGCCGTGGCAAAGAGTACTGTATTGCAATGATTTATCGTTTTGCGAAGATTTACCATATTGCAATGAATATCATGGTATTGCAATGATTTCACATTCGTGGAAAATAGTATAGTACTGCAACGATGTCACAACCGTGGCAAATAGTATGGTACTGCGACGGTTTAACATCCGTGGCAAATAGTATGTTATTTCAATGAGTCCATAAACGTGGCGAATAGTATCGTATTGCAACAATTTCAGATACGTGAGAACTAGTATGGTACTGCAACGGTTTCGCATCCGTGGCGAATAGTTTGGTATTGCAACGATTTCTTATCTGTGGCAATAGGTTAGTAATGCAACATTCCCTACTCTATGGCAATAGGTTTCCAATGCAACGTTTCCTGATCTGTGACAATAGGTTCGTAATGCAGCGTTTTCTGATCTGTGGTAGTACGGTTGTAATGCAACATTTAATGGTTTGTGGTGATAGAGGTGTCATGCAACATTTTATCATCTATGGTAATAGTATTTTAATGCAACATTTTTTGCGTGGTGGCAATAGCAGTCTAGTGCACGACTGGCCAGGTACACGTACGGTACAGATGTGCCGGTGTACCTGAACCCCCCGTCGTCCGTCCCGGTGGTTGTTGGGAAGAGCCTTACACATATGCTCTGATTCCTGTCCTCCTACTCCATCTCTAGGTTTTCGATGACGCAGGCAGTTCACCACCAGGCAAACCAACAAAGCCTCGGTGTTGAGCGGCATGCAAGTTTTTTGTTGAAAAACTGACTGCGGCCTCCGCAGTCAATTTTTCAACAAAAAACTTGCATGCCTCCCACTTGCCTCCTCCCATTTGTACTCCCATGCATACTCCCGCTGATGTGTCATCATCTTATTTGCTGTGAAGATATTGTAGTTAAACTAAGCATTACTAAAGGGATCAATAACATTTTGACACATGAGCGGGATGACGCATGGGAGGACAGAACGGGAGGCCCCCGTAATTAGTTTTTCATCAAGAAACTTGCATGCTGCTCATCACCGAGGCTTTGCTGGTTTGTCTTGTGGTGAACCGCATGCCTCATCGGAAACAACACAACAATAATGATCCGAGGAAAAAAATTTATGGATACGGTATGCATATCCAAGGTTGTGCATACCGTTCCACATTTGTGACATGTGTCCACATGAATAGACGGATGAAGCAGTTGCATGATTGTGACATGTGTGCACATGAATGAACGAGGTCGTATGATGGCCAGATATAGGATTGAAGAGAACGCAAGAAGCTACCAGAGGGGGGGGGGGGTGAATGGTAGATTAAAAATCTTATGCAGCGGAAACAATTAAATCCCAACCCCTTTGGCAGAAAAATGATCCATTAAAGAAATCGTGTGTGAGACTAATCTAAACGTGTTTCACCATGACAAAAGTGATATATATAAGATAGAATCAAGTCACGAATACGACACAACAAGAATCACTCAAATTCGTCAAGAGAAACTCAAGTTACGATCGAAAGATCGTACAAAGGTCAATCTGTCCAACCCGAGAAAAACAGTTCTAGAACACTGCAAAGAAACATGTGTAGATCAGAAACCACAAATTCAATGACCGTGAAATTTTCACAGATGATAGAACCTCACGTTTTGAATATAACCCAGAAAGAATCACGTCAATTGGATATGTAAAACTCGAGTTATGATAAAACCATCGAAATAAGGTAGTGCTGTGCAGAAACTCGACGAGAAAAACTTGTCTGGAACAAGTCGGACGAACAAGGCACAAAAGTTCCTTTCGACTACGAATTTTATTCAATAGAACATAAGAGGAACAGCCCAAAATTCGTCCCCCATGAGCTCTGGCCTCCCTTGCTTATATAATCAGCCCTTTGGCCAACCCAATCTCAACTAGGACTCCAATCCTACTCAAATCACGAATCAAAACTTTTCATAACTGCTTAGGACTCTTCTATACGCAGATAGAAGCGATCTTAAGACTTCCAAACACCTTAGGAATGTATCCCACATTCCTAAAACAACTCAAATTCGTGACATACACGAAATTCTCTCATAGCCAACTCAAATCTTTCCATATCTGAGTCAAACACGACCCAGCCGCAGCTTGAGTCCATAACCTACTCAGTTGGACCTTTCTGACCAATTCTTTACGTCCATATCTCTTCATCACGTCTCGGAACCATGTAGCCACGTCCATGCACTCCTTGAATACATGCAAACATCTTTCAACGACATCCATGATACCTTCATATGCATTGTTCTTGATTCAATCATGCTGCACAACCTCCCGATCAACTCGACCACAATTCCTCCCGAACTTGGTTGTTGAACCTCATCTTCTCCCTAAGACTAGTTCAATGGATCCCGTCACCATCCATGTCTTGAACTCAAGCAACATCTGCACATGAATAAACAACCAATACTTTTGAGCACAAGTCCTCGACTTGACTCACGTTAGTTCCGAAACTACAACATCTTACGTGAGCACTTCACATAAGCATGTTGCAAACCATAGCAAAACGATATCAGCCATATCAACCAAAACGCACCAAAAACATAGCAAATGAATACAAAGCAATTTTTCCAACAATGTAAAGGAAGTATGAATTATTGCAAGATAAAAGCATAACCACTGCGATCAAGCTCCGAACCTTGCCGAAGCTAACTGGACCTTGAACCGGAGCTTACCAAAGCTAGTCGGACCTAGACAAAGAAGTCGGACCTAGCCAAAGGAAGTTGGACCTTACGTCATACTATGTCGGAGCTAACCAAAACAAGCCATACCTATCGTCGGTCCTTGATGATAAAAGTGTTTTGGTATTATTCAAAACTTTTATCGCCATAGCCAATGTGTTCAGCACACATAGGTTCACAATCTCCCCCTTGTTGAATTCATTGGCAACACCACTTAAGATCCGAACATTAGCTTATTCACATTAAAAGTTTTGAAAACAATTTCTCACCCTTTGTAAAAATGAAATGAAATAAAAAAAGAAATTCTCCCTCTAAGAAGAATTGTGCCAAAAATGATTTTGAATATGTGCAATGTGTAATCAATTTCTCCCCCTTGCATACTTATCTTTAAAAATTCACATATTATCTCTTATCTCTCCCCCCTTTGACAATGTATTCAGCAAGGTTCAAAAGAGAAATTTTAATTGTTATGAGCATATTATAACATATACATATAAAACAAAGCTCATCCAAGTCATACTATCAAGTAACTTACACTACCACAAAAATGAGATACTTAAAGTAGTGTAAGCCATGCTAGAGATCAAATGTAATTTTCAATCTAAGAAAGTCATGATATCACAAACTTAACTATTTCAAGACATGAAAGCATGATACTTGTTGCTGCATTTTTTTTTCAAAGCACAAATTTAGATCATATGATATTTGCAAGAGATTAAATGGGCATCTGGCTTGTTCTAACCAATCAAGCCAAACTTATGTCATTTGACAACCAGAAGCTTAAGGACATGGTTTTAGTCATCCACAACTTCTTCCATGTTCATATCTAAGTGCAATGATAAGCCATCTCAAAAGAAGAAGTGCGATGCATGCATATTCTCTTGATCTTTTCTTAATTTATATTTGTTCATAAAAACTCAATATGTGAGTTGATTACTTGATAAATTCTTTATGATTAAAAGCACTTGTGAGCATGCAACAAGTTCAAAACAGCAAGAAAGTTTGACCATGACCAAATTTAGTGTATGTAATTATTCCAATTACTAGACATGGCAAAAACTACAAAATATATAACACGAGTAATGTAGTAAGAACTTTCAGCATGTAAAAGGAATCATAAAGTCATATATGTATGAAATACTATGCTCATATTATTTTAGTTTCAGATTCACATATAGGCTTCTCAAGTTTGAAAACTCCACCTCAATTTAAGCCATGAGGATGCATAACCCCTATTTCACTATGAATGTAAAAAAAACGAGTGAAATCAAAAGGTTTTGTAAAAATGTCAGCCAATTGTTGTTCGGTATCTACATGGTGAAGCACAATGTTTTCTTTTTCAACATTATCACAGAGAAAGTGATACCTAATGTCAATGTGATTAGTTCTAGAATGTTGCATAGGGTTTTTAGCAATGCAAATGACACTAGTGTTATCACAAAACAGTGGAATACTATCTGGATCAACCCCATAGTCCTTAAGTGTTTGAACAATCCAAAGAATTTGTGAACGAGCGCTAGCAGCAACTACATATTCAGATTTGGCTGTGGATTGTGCAACTGAGATTTGTTTTCTAGAGGACCAAGCAACAAGTGAATTACCAAGAAAATGACAAGCACCAGATGTACTTTTCCTATTAATCCTACAACCCTCAAAATCAGCATCCGAAAAAGCTTTCAAAGTAAAGGTTGAGGAAGAAGGAACAAAAATACCAAATTCTTGAGTTCCATATAAGTACCTGAGAATCCTTTTGACAGCTTGATGATGTGAAGCACGCGGGGAGGCTTGAAACCACATACGCTGAATTGTATGTCTGGTCTTGATGCCGTGAGGTACAAAAGTGATCTGATCATGCTTCTATATTATTTTTGATCCATGGGTTCACCATCTTAATCAAGTTCAAGTGTTGTTCCTATTCCCATTGGTGTCCGAAGAGGCTTGCTTTTGTTCATGTTGAAGCGCCTTAGGAGGTCTTTGGTATACTTCGTTTGATGCACAAAGGTACCCTCCTTGGTTTGCTTGAGCTGCTGTCCCAAAAAGTACAAGAGTTCACCCATCATACTCATCTCAAATTCTGAACTCATCATAGCTGTAAAATTGGACACAGATCATGAGAAGCATAACCAAAGATAATATCATTCGCATACACTTGAACGAATAATGAGTCCTTGCCATGCTTAAGCACAAAAAGAGTTTTATCAACCTTGCCCATGGTAAACCCCTTTTCAAGTAAGAATGTTTTTAACCTATCATACCCTGCTCTAGGGGCTTGTTTGAGACCGTTCAAGGCTTTGGTCAGTTTGTAAACATGATTAGAAAATTCTGGATTTTCAAACCCGGTGGTTGTTTGACATAAACTTCCTCATCTATGTAGCCATTAAGAAAAGAACTTTTAACATCCATTTGAAATAGCATAAAACCTTAAGATGCAGCAAAAGCTAACAAAATTCTTATGACTTCTAATCTCGCAACAGGAGCAAAAGTTTCATCAAAATCTAGACCTTCAACTTGAGTGAAACCTTGAGCAACCAACCTGACCTTATTCCTAGCAACCACCCGATCCTCACTTTGTTTATTTTTAAACAACCATTTATTTCCAATTAAAGTGTTACCTTGAGGAGGAGGTATGATGAGGACATCACTTCTATGGATACAAACAACACTACATTGAACATACAAGATGCAATCAATAGAGTTCATACACAACAATTAATTTCAGAGGTGAACTCGTTCTTATATATTTCCTTATATGTTTTTGAGCATAAATTGCTACTTAATGATTTATTTGTGATTAGGATCCATGGAGAGGTTCAAGGAGTACTTGGAGGGAGTATTAGGGACGTGGAAGACCGAGAATTCGTTCAAAGTAAAAATTCTGAACAGTCTGTATTTCGGGGGCAGTATCTCCTATTGTTCTTTTCCAAAATAGGTCTTCCATATATTGAAAATAAAGAGGAGAGATATATCTACAATCTTTCTATTCTAAGTTTTCCAATTTAGATCCTATAAGTGTGCCTATTTGTCCTTGGAAGATTGAGCATAAAATCTGCGACAGACACACGAGATATCTTGGATTGATTTTCATTGGGTTCTTCCCTTGCAGCACATTCTGAAAAAAAAAGAAGAAAAAAGAAAAAGGTAAGTGCAAAACAAGAAACAAAAGCCGCACAAAAAAGAGGAAAAAACAACAAAAAAAACAGAAGTGCTTGCATTCTTTGTGTCATCTAGTTTTGTCTCATGTCTTGCTAGCTTGAACTACTAGGAACACATTTAGGCCAGCAACTTTGACAAATACTTTGGACACTTATTCAACTTTACTATATGATTTCATTGTTGCTAATCCTTGCTACATAGAAAGTGCCATCCAAGCTACACCTTACTCTTGAGAAGAATCGATACACCTTTGCAATCATCCCACGCTTCATTGGTTTCTTCATACCGTCCACCGTTTGCCACCTGTAGTGTCGGTAAGAACACTTGTAAGAGCATGGTAAGACGCTTGAGAGTGTGTGATTCCACTTCCACTTTGCCATTATCCTTTGTAGTTGATAGGGATAACATATTTTTTGTGTTGTCTTCTGTTTGCTACTAACAATGTCAGGTAAAAGCAAGAATCATGCATTATATGCTGAGATGATGGACATGATAAAGACGACGATGGAGTTGCTCACTAAAAATCAAACATCAACCAAGGATTCACATGACATTCAGACCACCTTTACAACACCTTCCACAAGAAGTAATTACATTCTCCCATCTCTTCCTTCTTATGATGATTTTGGTTACGATGAATATATTGCTTGGGAAATAGAGTTGGATAAAATTTTTGGAAAATTGCATATGTGTGAGAGGAGAAAGATTAGAAATATTTCTAGTGCGTTAGTTGATCTTGCATTAACTTGGTGGGACAACTTAAGCGATATAGAAAAACCTCAAACATGGAAAGATATGAAAATTCTTATGCGAGAAACTTTTGCTAATGTATCTAATTGCAAAGATGAAATACATGAACTTGAGAAGAATTTTCTTGTTGTACCTCCTCCTTTGCCTAACCTTTTGCAGGAACATGAACAAATAAATGTAGATGCAAATGAGAGTGAGGTGTTGAACAACTCTTCTGAATTTTTTGATGAATCAACTCATAATGCATTTGAATTTCTTGCTGAAAATGAGAGTAGTGTTAATGGACAATACTATACAGTTCACCAAGGTATGACATTTTCAGATGTGCTTAATTTTGCTACCAATCATACTATCGATGAGCAACAACAAGATGAACCTTTTCATAATACACCTTTACCATTAGTTGATTTTCCTACTGATTCTTACAACAAAAATGAGTTGTGCGCTGATAATTATATTGTCCCTATGCTAGAACAACCAAATGAATTTGATACTTCATCACTCACTTGTGCTGAAATTAAGCATTTGGTCCCAACTACATGTGAAAGGGATGAGCTGAAATTGTTATCTTCTCTAAATACTTTGGGCTATATTGAATTTGACACTCTTTGTGATCTAGATATCGTAGAGAAGATAATATTTTCTCAATCTGAATCGCCTTTATTAAGTAGAAATATTTTTCATGCTATAGGCAACTATGAAGATAGTGGTGAATTTATAGTGCATAAAGTTTACATATGTTCAAATGAGGAAGCTCCTTTTGTGCTGCAACAACATGGTCAAGTAAATGAATGTACTAACGCTAATAATATCTTGTCAAGTTTTTCTAGTATTTTTTCCTTGCATCAGGGACAACAAAAACATTTTTCACTGCGGTTGTGCAATATGGACAGTGCTCACTCAGGCATAAACTCTACCCCCAAAGGAAGATTTTTTGCTGGACATACGAGCAAGCCGAGGACGGCTTGTCATAAAGAAGGGGAGAATGATGAGATCATGCATATTATTATTGCACCTACAGACATGACACAATGTTTATTTGTTTGGGATCCAGGCTCAAGTAAATGTGCACTCTTATTTGATGGACAAGATCAAGATGGTGCACTATGCCGTCCACCACCTTGGCCTCCTCCTTTCATGCTTACAAGAAGATTTGATGGCGTTGCACGTATGGACCCACACATGATAGAAGATGAACTTTAGTCGAGGACGACTCCAATTCAAGAAGGGGAGGATGATGAGGATATCACTTCTATGGATACAAACAACACTCCATTGAACATACAAGATGCAATCAATAGAGTTCATACACAACAATTAATTTCAGAGTGAACTCGTTCTTATATATTTCCTTATATGTTTTTGAGCATAAATTGCTACTTAATGATTTATTTGTGATTAGGATCCATGGAGAGGTTCAAGGAGTACTACGAGGGAGTATTAGGGACGTGGAAGGCCAGAGAATTCGTTCAATGAAGATGGAAACCGAACCAATCTCCAAATCGTATCCAACTCGGAGTCCAGGAGCAGTACGCACTAAAAAGGACGCCCAGGACGCATACGAACTCCGTTTTGGACGTTCTACATATGGACGGAAAGGGGAGAGGATAACCTTTCCAATGGCACCAGTCCCATTTCAAAATTCCTTAGGGGTCGTGGGGAATCATCGAAACAAAATAAAGTACAGAATATGTGAGGATGCTGCGCCACCGTATTGGGCCATTGGGCCTTGTATCAAGTCTAAGTCCATTATTTTCGTGTGTTAGGGTTAGGTCACGACCCCAACACCCCCTTGGACGTCCTCCCACCTATATATACTCCATGGTAGCCGCCATGAACAATTGGGTTTTGCTTAGATCAATAATATCGCCGTTCTACGGTTTGTGAGACCCCAACTTCGCGATTTCAGATCATGTCTTCTACGTTCTTGCTCGTGTTCTCGGTTGCACTTGCAGGGATTAGCCTTCTTGGTGAGGTCAATCGTGTGCAGCACGGTTGATAACCAACGGAGCGGTGGTGTAGTGATTGCAGGGGTTGTTCGTGTTCTACTCGAGAGCCTCGGATCATCAACATCGAGATCTCCACATCAATCGACTTATCCATTACCTTTCAGAAGATCGGGACTCACCTTTTTCCTATCAAGGTACAAGTTTCCAAACATCATTTTTTTCAAAATTTTCTAACTCTTCTTGCAATAATCCAAGATTCATTAGTGAGTGCGTGTGATATATCTTTGGGTTCAAAAGAAGCAACAAAAGCAGAATGAGCATGATAGTTTGGATCGCAAAACCTAGATCATGTGACTCGTTCGTGCAAGCTTCCAATAATTTGTTGTGGAGGATGACTTTTGAAAACCCGGAGGGGAGTGGACACTTCAAAAGCTTCTTCTTCTTCATGTTCATCACAAATCGATGAGCTTGTGACTTGAGGAGGATCTGGACCAGCAATGGTGGTCGTCAGTGCTGGCTGTGAATAAAAATCAGGAGCTGGAACAATGTCATTAGTTGCTGAATTTTCGGGCACCAGCTCCACCTCTTCCTCATCTTCAACGAAAATGCTCTCACCCTGCGGATATGGATCTGGACCTGCAATGTTCGAGCTAGTACCTAGGCTAGCTTCATCAAAAGACACCTCACAAGTCTCCACAATTTTGTTAGTGTCAAGTAAAAGCACACGGTAGCCTCTAGTATGAGATGGATAACCAAGAAACATGCCATCAATGGATCTATGTTCAAATTTATAAAGATTACCATGTTTCTTAACAAAGCATTTGCAACCAAAGACCCGAAAGTGTGTGACACTAGGCCTATGTCCAAACCGGAGCTCATATGGTGTTTTACCAAGCTTAGCGTGCAAGTAAACACGATTTGAGACATAATAGGTGGTTGCAATCGCATCAGCCCAAAATTTCCTATGAGTTTGATATTTATCAAGCATTGTCCTAGCCATCTCAACTAAGCTTTTGTTCTTTCTTTCTACAACACCGTTTTGTTGAGGTACATATGGTGAAGAAAATTGATGATCTATTCCATTTTCAGCACAAAAGTGATCAAAAGATTGATTTTTAAATTCGGCTCTGTTATCACTTCTAATTGTTTTTAAAGATCCTAGGTGATCAATTGATAATATAAGAAATAAAGTTCTAAAGTGACTAAAAGCTTCATTCTTATATGCAATAAAGTAAACCAAAGATTATTTAGAATAATCATCAACAATCACAAGAACATACCATTTACCTCCGAAGGATTGAACAAGTGAAGGTCCTACGATGTCAAGGTGCAAAAGTTGACCCGGTTCAGTTGTCATGATCATTGTGAGAGGAGTATGTGAACCTACAACCATCTTAGCATGTCTACAAGAAGAGCACACAATTTCTTTGTCCCCTTTAAGCTTAGGCAGCCCACGTATGCTATCAAGAGCACTAACACGCGTTAGATGATCAAAGCCTACATGACCAAGTCTATGATGCCAAAAATATAAGTCCTTTGAATCATTAGCAACTAGACGCCTATGCTTAGAGGAAAACATATCAAAATCAGCTTTAAAAACTCTTCCAAACCGTGACATGTTAAAAATAAGCTCACTGTTTGAATTTATAACTTTGTAGCAATTTTTAGTGAAAATAATTTCCAGATTTTCATCTAGCAGTTGTGAAACAGAAAGCAAGATGTATTTCAAATTATTAACAAGTGCCACATCCTTCAAAGTGTAGTGATCATTTACTCTAACCGAACCCTTAGCAATTATAGGAGTTGAAGAATTATCAGCAAAAGTGACATTCTCTACAAGTGACACAAAAGAGAGGGAGGAGAACCATTCTTTGTTACTGGTCATGTGGCGTGAGCAACCTAGGTCCACAATCCAAAAGTTCTCCTTTCTCAAGCATGTAACCTACATAGAAGCACAATACAACGATGACTCAATACCGAGGTTAGTCAAAAGGTATTTAGAAATCCAGTACTGAGTCACACGACGTCCAGCAGAAATAACACGCGAAAGCTGAGACAAAACAGCAGGTTTATGAGCCAAAGTTTGAGGATTTTTGTACCCAACTACTGACTTATCAGATGTTACATGTGTAGCACGAAACACAGTAGGTTTGGGAGCAAACTTTGCATGTTTTCGACTCATTACGGAAGGTTCCATGTTCCTATCATTCGGTTTAACATGTGCAACAAATTTTGCATGAATGTTATGAGATCTAGCAATCATTCTTTTTTTTCTGTTGTTTAGCTAGTCTATAACAAAAATCTATGACATGACCATCCCTACCACAGTAGGTACAATGAAATTTAACTTTGTGTTCCTGTCTAGATGAGCAAACAACATTTTTATTTGACACCGAATGAGACAACACTCCTGCAGATTTGAAAATCACTTCTTTTTGTTTAGGAACTGTTTGAATCAAACCACTTCCTAATGTTCTTACAATTTTAGGTGGATATGCCCTAGCATGAGCATGAGAATCAAAACCTAAACCAGTTTTGTCATTGCAAGACTTGGGAGAATTCAGCAGCAAGTTCAGGTTCTTATTCCCATTACAAAACCGATCTAATGTCCTATGCATGTCATCAAGTTTATTGGACAGATCAAGTCAGTTTTCACATGAAGTTTTTCTTTTAATTTACAATTGGAACAATAGTTAACTTCATGAGAACGTAAAGTATTGTTCAATATAGAAATTTCATTCGTAGCATCTTGTAGTTTCTTATCAAGATCATCACGAGTAGAACAATGCAAATCAAATGTAGAACAACTAGCATCTTTCAAGTTTTTATCATTAAGTGCAGCAAGCCCTCTATTCTTTTCAATTTCTAACTCAAGTTTATCAAGTGTGGAGGTGTGCGCACTTCTTAATGAGGACAATTGTTCATATATTAAATCACATGAGGGACATGCATCATCACTAGGAATCAATGTTTTTAATTGGTTGATTTCAGATTCTAGTGATTCAATTTTGGCAGCACTATCCCTAAGCTTTTTGTCCTTTTTCTTAACTGTAATAGTGGCACGAGAAATAGCATCACACATTTCTTCGTAAGTAGGACATACCACTTCATTGTCGTTGTTGTGTTCTGCATCCTCCATACTTGATCTTGATTTGCCCGCCATGAAGCACAAGTTTGCCAAATCATCTTTATCTTCGTCACTTCCAATGTCCACATCGTTTGAGCCAAGTTCTTGAAGTTCAGAGATAAAACTGCTCACCAATTTACATCCTGTAAAACCCTTCTTTTTATTCTTATTGTTCGCAGAGTAGTGCTTCGTCCTTGTTTGTTTTTCATCTCGGGAAGTAGGACCTGAAAGGTTAGGGCAATCTGAACGAAATTGTCCTGTCTTACTGCATTCAAAGCATCGTTGAGGTCCGGAGCTTCCTCTCCTTCTAGTTCTCTCATTTTGCAATGCTTTTGAGAACCTAGTAGAGAGAAGTACTAGCTCCTACTTTGGAAACTCCTCAATCTGTTCAAGGGTTGGAGAGGACAACAAAGAAAGTGTACCACAAGATGAAGATTGACCAGAGCTAGGCATGTAACATTGAGAAACAAAAGCAATAGACTTGTTGGGCTTCTTATGTGATATTATGTCAATTTCATGAGTTTTTTACTTGGAATATAGCACATCTGAAGTAAGTGTACTCATGACAGTAGATTCACGAATAGATGTGACTTTCATCTCCCAAATTGACATATCTAATGCACTTAACAATTTCCTAGCATTTTCAGCATCTAAAAAATTAACATTGACACTACGCAAGTTGCTGAGAATTTTATTAAAGCGAGCAAAAAGGTCATCAATATACTCACCGGGTTGCATCTCGAAGCGCATGTATTATTTCTTGAACATGTCTTTCTTTACCTCCTTGATCATGATGGATCCTTCGTTGTAGTCACAAAGTGCTTTCCACACATCGTATGCAGATCGGAGGTGTGCAACACGGTCGAAGTCGCTTTGAGTTAATCCTTGTATGATCAAGTTCTGAGCCTTGTTGTTGTTGTCGACATCTCTCAGATTTGTATCTGTAACTTGATCGTTTGACGGCACTTCGTAAGGCTTGTATACCTTCTCCCATATTGTGAAGCCTTGTGCCTGGATGAAGGCTTCCATACGTGCCTTCCAAACCTAAAAATCAAAACCACTAAACACACAAGGTTTGGCAGAGTATTTCTCCATGATGATTAGTCACAAACATGTGCAAATCACAAAGATTAGAGCATCGTGGTTATGATACCAATTGTAGGATCGAAGAGCATTTGAAAAGCTACCAGAGGGGGGTGAATGGTAGATTAAAAATCTTAGGCAGCGGAAACAATTAAATCCCAACCCCTTCGGAAGAAAAACGATCCGTTAATGAAATTGTTTGTGAGACTAATATAAACATGTTTCACCATGACAAAAGTGATAGATATCAGATATAATTAAGTCACGAAGACGACACAACAAGAATCACAAAAATCTATCGAGATAAACTCAAGTTACGATCGAAAGATTGAACAAAGGTCAATCTGTCATAACCGAGAAAAATAGTTCTGGAACACTGCAAAGAAACCCGTGTAGATCAAAAACTACAAATCCAATGGCCGTGAAATTTTCGCAGATGATATAACATCATGTTGTGAAGACAACTCAAAAATAATCACATAAATTGGATCTGTAAAACTCGAGTTATGATAAAACCACCAAAACAAGGTTGTGCTGTGCAGAAACTCGACGAGAAAAACTTGTTTGGAACAAGTCGGACGAACAAGGCACAAATGTTCCTTTCAACTACGAAATTTATTCAATAGAACATAAGAGGAACAGCCCAAAAGTCGTCCCCCATGAGCTCTGGCCTCCCTTGCTTATATAATCAGCCCTTAGGGCAACCCAATCTCAACTTGGGCTCTAATCTTACTCAAATCACGAATCAAAACTTTTCATGACTGCTTAGGACTCTTCTATACGCAGATAGAAGCAATCTTAAGACTTCCAAACACCTTCGGAATGTATTCCACATTCCTATAACAACTCAAATTCGTGACTCACACGAAATCCTCTCATAACCAACTCAAATCTTTCCATATTTGAGTCAAACACGACTCAGCCGCAGCTTGAGTCCATAACCTACTCGGTTGGACCTTTCCGACCGATTCTTTACATCCATATCTCTTCATCACATCTCGGAACCATGTAGCCACGTCCATGCACTCCTTGAATACGTGCAAACATCTTCCAACGACGTCCACGATACCTTCATATGCATTGTTCTTGATTCAATCATGCTGCGCAACCTCCCGATCAACTCGACCACAATCCCTCCCAAACTTGGTTGTTGAACCTCATCTTCTCCCTAAGACTAGTTCAATGGATCCCGTCACCAGCCATGTCTTGAACTCAAGCAACACCTGCACATGAATAAACAACCAATACTTTCGAGCACAAGTCCTCGACTTGACTCACGTTAGTTCTAAAACTACAACATCTTACGTGAGCACATCACATAAGCATGTTGCAAACCATAGAAAAACGATATCAGCCATATCAACCAAAATGCACAAAAACCTTAGCAAATGAATACTAAGCAATCTTTCCATCAATGTAAAGCAAGTACTAATCACTACAAGATAAAAGCAGAACCACTGCGATCAAGCTCCGAACCTTGCCAAAGCTAACCCGACCTTGAACTGGAGCTTACCAAAGCTAGTCGGACTTAGACAAAGAAGTTGGGCCTAGCCAAAGCATGTCGTACCTTATGTTGGACTATGTCGGAGCTAACCAAAACAAGCCATACCTATCGTCGTTCCATGATGATAAAAGTGTTTTTGTATTATTCAAAACTTTTATCGCCATATCCAATGTACTCAGCACACATAGGTCTCACACCGGACATGACAGGGATAACACCAAGATTAATCCCAGTAATCGTATCCTCATCACTTGCAATCTATGCAGCACCTGGACCCAGGTTGTGCACTGGTCACCTGGCATATTCCCTACGTCTGCCCCCACGCGCGCTGTCCGTAACGAATTTGTGCGAACGATTTTGACAAGCTGTGAACGATTTGACCCTCCTCGGAAAGTTGAGCTCGTTGCAACGAGAATATAACGTGCGCTATTGTAGTCAGACATCTGATTGAAAAAATATGTCGTACAATACTTCTGCACGCTCCGTTCGACATCGTCCACTCACCCGATCGAAGTCGAAAGGAATGTGTAGGAGGAGTGTACGGGGTGGATGTTTTTTAGATAAAGCCATGGGTCCTTTCTGTGTCAAATTAAAAAACTGCCAGTGAAGCCGATGGGACACATCGAGCCATTGCGATAACAGAGAGGGATGCAAACCGCGATTTTTTATAAGCATAAGTTTTCCCCGCATACACTGGGCCCTTTGCGTGTCAAATTTAAAATTTCTCCTATTATCGAAAAACATCTCCTTTAACGACGCACCAGAGAGCAAGTGCATACCGTTCTTAGATGGTGCCACACGTACTTCCTTCTCGTGTCTTCAGTCGTCGTTCACTGATCGTGGCACCATCTATATACCACTGGCCCCAACGTAACATTGGCCCAATGCCCCTATACTCGGTGTAACCATTACCACTACTCCTATAACTAGTGTCTGTAACGAACTCGTGCAAGTGATTTTGACAAGCTGAGAACGATTTGTCCCAGCTCAAAAAGTTGAGCTCGTTGCAACAAGAATATAAGGCAATGCGCGCTATTGTCGTTACACATCCGATTGAAAAAAGATGTAGTATAAGACTTGGCCACATTCCTTTCAACATCGTCCGCTCGCCCGGTCGAAGTCGAATGGAACGTGTATGAGGCATGTACGGGGTGGATGTTTTCTTTATATAAGCTCTGGGCCCTTTCCGTGTCAAATTAAAAAACTACTAGTGAAGCCGATGGGACACATCGATCCGTTGCAATAACCAAGAGGGATGCAAACCGCGGTTTTTTATAAGCATAATTTTTCCCCGCATACGTTGGGCCCTTTGCGTGTCAAATTAAAAATTTCTCCCTTTATCAAAAAAACATCTCATTTAACGACGCACCGGAGAGCAAGTGCATACCATTCTCAGATGGTGCCAGGCGTACTTCCTTCTCGTGTCTTCAATCGTCGTTCCCTGATCGTGGCACCATCCATATACCACTGGCCCCAACGTGACACTAGCCCAATGCCCCTATACGCGGTGTAATCATTACCACTACTCCTATACCGGTGTCCGTAACAAATTTGTGCGAGTGATTTTGACAAGCTGTGAACGATTACGAGGGGGATGTAGACCGTGGTTTTTTATAAGCATAATTTTTCCCCGCATACGCTGGTCCCTTTCCGTGTCAAATTAAAAATTTCTCCTTTTATCAAAAAACATCTTCTTTAACGACGCCAAATTTTACCCTTTGATCGGAATACCACCCCCATTGCTACATTAACTTATTTAGATTACAATTTGCCAGAGCCAGACGCGTGCCCGTACATGGGCTCACGTGTCGTGCAGACGAACACCAAGCGTCCCAGCGCAGTTTCGGCCCAGGAATACAAAGTGACTCAGCGCAGTTTTAGCCCACGAATAACAGGCGGCCCAGCGCAGTGTTGGGCCTACTCTGATAGCTTCACATACGCTTTGTCCTGGCTACCTCCCCGTCGGACCCTTCGATCCACAACGGCCCCTCTCCCGATTGCACAAAATGCGTCTGGAGGAGCATCTGCTGGCTGCCACGCTCTTGGAGGAACATCCGCTGGCCGCCACGCTCTTGGAGGAGCATCCGCCGGCCGCCACGCTCTTGGAAGAGCATCCGCCATCCACCGGCATGGAGGACCATCCGCCTGCCGCCGCACGTGGAGGAGCAACAGCGCTAGGTACAATTGCTCACATAATGTTATTGTAGTTCAACCCTCTTACGGATACGTTGATTGAATTGTAGGAAGCGATGTCAGAAGTTAAGACATGGATGGGAAAAGACAGGCGTACGAAGGCGTGGCAGGATGGAATGAAGTCATTTTTAAATTTAGCATTCCAGGGCACTCGTGAAGAAGAAACTAAGCCTTGTCATTGCACGAAATGTCATAATATTTGCCACGGGACACGCAAGGAAGTCCATATTCACTTGCTTCGTAATGGGATGTCATTTGATTATACTTGTTGGTTACACCATGGAGAAAAACGAGTTGAGAAAAATATTGTTGGGCAATCAGCAAATAATGAGGAGATAATTTCTGATGATGATGCTATGGAAAATATGTTGTCCAGTCTACTTAGAGGCACTGATCATGGTGGTACATCAGCAGATGTTCATGATCCAGAAAATGCTATAAACAAGCAGGAGCCAACTGGGTGTGCAAAGGCATTCTACGACTTATTATATGATGCCAAAAAGGAGTTGTATTCAGGTTGTGAGAAGGTGACCCAATTATCCTTCATTGTCAGGTTGTACCAGATAAAGTGTTTAACTGGTTTGAGCAAAAAAGCGTGTGAGTTGATCCTTGAACTATTCTCATATGTGCTTCCATAGGGCCATTGCATTCCTAATACACTTGGTTAAGTTCAGAAGGTTGTTCGTGACCTCGGGATGAGCTACGAAAAGATCGATGCATGTGTCAATGACTGTGTGTTATTCCGAAAGGACTATTCTCTGCTGAATCAATGCCCAAAATGTGGTGAATTAAGATGGAAAAATAGTACTGGTGGGGATGCAAGAGAGGCTTTACCTTGTGGAAAAGACAAGAAGCTTGTAGCACACAAGATTCTATGATACTTCCCTCTTATTCCCCATCTTCAAAGGTTTTATATGGCAGAATCAATGGCATCAAACATGCGCTAACACAAATAAGAATGTATTGATTATGGAATATTACGCCATCCTGCAGATTCAAAAGCATGGAAGCATTTTGATAGCATTCACCCAAATTTCTCATATGATCCTCGCAACATAAGACTTGGGCTAGTATCTGATGGTTTCAGTCCTTTTGGAGTAATGAATGTTTCTTACAGTACATGGCCTGTGATTCTAATCCCTTATAATCTACCACCTTGGTTGTGTATGAAGCAGCCTTATTGGTTGATGTCAATGATAATTCCGGGGCCAAAGTCACCTAGAAACAACAATGATTTGTATCTGCAGCCTTTGATTGATGAGCTACTGAAATTATGGTCTAATGGTGTTGAAACATACGACAGTTCAAAGAAATAGACATGTCTCATGCAAGCTTCTATATTGTGGACAATAAATTATTTTCCAGCATATGCAATGCTATGTGGATGGAGCACAAAAGGTAGGCTAGCATGTCCATACTGCCATGTAAACACTGATGCCTTGTGGTTGAAACATGGACGAAAGTATTGCTACATGGGTCATCATCATTTCCTACCTCAGGATCACTGGTGGCGACGGGACAAAGCTTCTTTCAACAACAAGATAAAGAATAGAGAGGCTCCAACATCACTCTCTGGTCACGAAGTACTCCAACAATACGATACTTTTGATCAAGTGAGTTTTGGACAGACGAATACTAAGAGAAAGCGCACTGAGGAAGATAGGTGGCATAGTTGGAAGAAGAAAAGTATATTTTTTTAGCTCCCGTATTGGAAGACATTGCTAACAAGGCATAACATGAATGTCATGCACATTGGGAAAAACATTTGTGATAGCATATTGGGGACATTGCTTAATATGTATGGTAAAACAAAAGATAGTCTACAAGCTCGTTTTGATATGCAGGAAATGGGTATAAGGCCAAAGCAACATCCGGCGGGTACGAAAGGGAAGAATGATTGTCCATCAGCATCATATACTTTGAAAAAAGATCAGAAGACCACCTTGTGCAAGTTTTTGGCGGATGTGAAGATGGCCGATGGTTATGCCTCAAACATCAAGAGAAGTGTGGACATAACAGCACGTAAGGTATCAGGTCTAAAAACTCATGACTGCCATATTATCTTTTTGAAGCTCCTTCCTATTGCAATATGTGACATATTGCCTAAAAAGATTGTTGAACCTTTAATTGAGTTTAGCAGATTCTTTTCTGGAATCTGTTCTAAAGAATTGGCGGAACCAGATTTGGATAATATGATTGAACAATTTCCTGAAACAATTTGTAAGCTTGAGATGTTGCTTCCTCCCGCTTTCTTTGATATCATGCTACATATTCCAATCCATCTTGCTGAAGAAGCTCGCTTGGGTGGACCCTTTTCTTATAGATGGATGTATCCAATTGAGAGGTACCTTAGTACATTGAAGAGGTATGTACGTAACAAAGCTCACTCGGAAGGTTCTATAACTGAGGGATATATTATAGAAGAGTGTATGACTTTTTGTAGTCAGTTTTTGGATAACATCAGCACCAAGCTTTATAGGCCAGAACGTCATGAAGATGCACCTAGGAATGAACCTTCTCTCGAGTCTAATATATTTACAGAAGTTGATAATTCTGAAAAAGGATTTAAATAGGGCCAACTTACTATGGTGGAACTACATAACATCAGACATTATATTATTTCTAATGTTGAAGAGGCCGCTCCATGTATCAAGTATGTATAACTCAGATGTTCTATACTATATTGGATCATGCTTATTTCAGATGGCTAATTTAATTTTGTACCCTTTTCAGTGAGCATTTTGAAGAGCTAAAAAAGATTCATTCTCGTGATGTTGAAAAATGCCATAGAGATGAGTTTGTTTATTGGTTTCAGAAATCAGTAAGTACATGCAAGTTTTTACTTTGATGAAATATTGAAGAAATGTCTGTTCTAAAGTTTGTTTATCGATGACCCCTTTTATACTAATTAATGTGTACAGATTATGACATTACACAAAGAAGGCAAAGTAACCGATTATTTGTATCCATTATCAAAGGACCTGATCATCGGGCACGTTTTTTAGTCGATCATTCATAAATGGCTTCTTCTTTCTAACAGCAGAGGTGGCAAAAGATTTACGGATGCAAAACAGTGGTGTTGTTGTTCGGGATGGTGATCGTGAGTGGTATGGAGTAATCAAGAAAATGATTTCTGTTGATTTTGAAAAAAATCAAGAGGTTCTGTTATTTGAATGTGACTGGTTTGATCGGCCTCGTTCCGGTCAGAGCCAAAGCAGAGGCTACAACTGGATCAATAGAAAATGATAGATGTTGACACTACTATTTCTCAATTTAAGTATGAGCCTTATATTCGAGCCAACCAAGCAGAACAAGTTTTTTACGTTAGAATTGTGAAGCAACCTAAATGGGCTACAATTGTTAGAACGAAGCCACAAAACCTTTTTGTCATGCCCCCTGGAGATAGTGAAAATAATGTCACTTAGACGATGGAGGCTGAGACATTTGATGATCGACGACTTACTAATATAAATGAGGATAGGACCGCATGGGATGTGAATGACATTGAGGGAGCAACCGGTGATGCTTCCGCTCTTTCAAATGAAGATGACGACGACGACAACGATGATGATACATATATCAATGATGGCATTGTACCTCCAATATTTAGGGAGGACAATGAAGATGATGATTTTTTTATATAAGTACTGTGTGATCTAGCTGTACATGAACTATTTGAATTTTTTTAAAAGATAGAAGACGCTATTCTATTTAGCAGCAAGCTTAGAAGCAAGCCGATATTGAATCATGGTGAGTTGTGGCAAAAGTTCGTAATGCAACGTTTGTGTTCTGTGGCGATAGATCTTAATGCCACCAACTAGTATTTCGTGGCAACAGATCCTAATACAATGATAGTGTTTCGTGGCGATAGATCCTATCGCCACGAACTGGTGAATCGTGGCATAAGTTTATAATGCAATGTTTCTATTACGTGGCGATAGATCGTAACGCCACGAACTTGTGAATCGTGGCAAAAGTTCCTAATGCATCATTTGTGTTTCGTGGCGATAGATCCTAACGCCATGAACTAGTGAATCGTGGCAAAAGTTCCTAATGCAACGATTATATTCCATGGTGATAGATCTTAATGCCAGCAACCAGTATTTCGTGGCAACAGATCCTAATACAACGATAGTGTTTCGTGGCGATAGATCCTATGCCACGAACTTGTGAATCGTGGCAAAAGTTCCTAATGCAACGTTTGCATTTCGTGGTGATAGATCCTAACGCCACAAAGTGTTGAGTCATGGCAAAAGTTCCTAATGTAAGGATTGCATTTCGTGGTGATAGATCCTAATGCCACAAACCGATACTTCTTGGCAACAAATCCTAATGCAACGATTATGTTTCGTGGCGATAGATCCTATCCCCACGAACTGGTGATGCGTGGCAAAAGTTCCTAATGCAACGATTGTGTTCTGTGGCGGTAGATGTTAACGTGACGAAGTAGTGAATCATGGCAACATATCCTAATGCGACGATCGTGTTCTATGGTGATAGATGCTAACGCCATGATCTAGTGAATCGTGGCAACAGATCCTAATGCAATGATCGAGTTCCGTGGCGATAGATGCTAATGCCATGAACTATTGAATCGTAGCAACAGATCCTAATGTGTGGGGACCGGAATCCTGACATCCAAGGATCTCATTGGGTGGTGTCGTGCGATGCGACACTCAACAGTATACAAGAACACAACAAGAATAAAATACAAGACTAAGTCTTTTATTTATCATACAACAGAAGTTTTACAATACTAGCGGAAGGAAAGAAACTTATATATCATAGCTACGCTCTCAACACTAGCTATGCAAAAGCAAAGTCATCCATGTCCTGGATACTTCGCACTAGCAACGCCCAAATCACGGTGGTGTGCAGGGTTCCCACTCGGTTGTAAACCCTGGAGGGGGTGCAGCCTTGTCATCAAACCCGTCATCAATCGTATAACCTGCAAAAACTCGTTACCTGCAAACATGAGCATAAGGCTCAGCAAGACTGACCCGTCTCACTAGACATATGCAAGGGTGAATACTAAGCATAGGTAAGGTGAAGCATAAACGACTCGCCTACAAGTGGATCCTTATAATCATGTTTTAAGTAGCAAATGACATTCTCCAAGCACGGTCAATCATAGACTCCAAAATCAAACAAGAAACGCTTTGCCGATGATATGACATGCCCAGAGCACATAATGCTATTACAGCTAAAGTATGGGGAAACTGTAAACTTTAATTTTCCTATCTCTAAGTCACACAAGGTTGCAAAGCAATTATAATTCAATACAACATATTCTCTTGGCTTCTTTAGTATTTACCGCGAGGGACGGTGAGCAATCAGGACACACCCAGACAACACGACACATACGCATGTTTGGAAGTGTCAGCGAGTACATCAGTACCTACGTAACACTTCAGTACTAGTCGTATATGGCCACCATTAACCAGAAACATGAACGCCGAACCCGTCTCACCTCCGCGAACAAAAGGTCTCCGCACGGAACACCTCTGTGTCCGCCGACCGATTTACGCCTTCAGTCCTGAACCCACCCCTACCGATGGTGAGTTAATGGCCTCGACATCCCAGTTATCGAGTTACATCAGTTTACTAGAGCCCATATATCCAGTATGTCGCTGGTACAAGTAAAGCTTGTTCCAAGGGGCCGCATACAGATGGGCCTTAACTGACCAGTCAGAGCTATGCGACCAAGACCACGCCTTGCCGCTTCATATCCATCTGTTACCGGTCTCAAGTTTAGATTTAACAGTCATTCTCTATAAATGGTAACCCAATGTAGATGAGTGTCAATTTTCTATCTCGCGAGTAGATTCCAACTACTCGACTTCTACAGGTTCACCTACAACATTAGCATAGCAGTTCTACACGTCGAGCTATCAACCTACCCAATTAACCAATGGGATTGTGGGTCATGCATCTGGAGTATTCAAGCATCCTGAACGTAATACACAATTCATATGCTATTCAACATAGTGATAAAGCAAAACTTTATAAACGACTTAAATGCAAACCGGGGCTTGCCTAGATGCAGGTCCGAGTCTGTGTTAGTATCCGACAGGTGTACCTCCAAGGCCTCCGGTTCCTCCTCGACTTCGGTCACTATACGATATGCATATAATATGTATGTGAATGACTTTGAAAAATAATTACTACTAAGACCATAATCTAATCTTTGGTGATCATTATATGATAATGATCTTAATTGGCTTTCGGACATCGATGGTAGATACTAAGTAATATGATAGAAGCTCTGGCAAAGAACAGGAGATGCTCAAAGTAGTTTGTTGTCTCTAAAATTATAGTAAGCAATAAACTCTCAAGAATTTTAGAGAAGAAACTGTAGCTTGAACATAGCTGCCAGTTGATGATCATGATAGAGGAGGTTGTCCTGGTTCTAGCAAAATTGGTTTCATAAATATCTAAGCCTTGATGAAGGAGTTATTAAATTTCAAAGTTGGCAGGAATTTCTAGAATTATTTTATAATTGAATTTTAGCTTTTCAATTAACATTCAGTTGGCAACTGAATTAGGACTAGGAGACTAAGTCAATTAAATCCCTGATTTTCACAGGAACTAGAGTATTACTAAAGGAAGGTTCAGTCCAAATTTGGGACATAATAAAGCAACTGAACATCTGTAATAATTCAATGACTAAAAAAGGTTATCAAATTATACAGAGGGTTATACAGGTGCCATGGCTCCCAAACTAGTTCTGGCGATCAAAAATAGGACAATGTATTTTATGTGAATTTTAGGGATTTTTCCAGTGGAAAGTTCACCTGGAAAATTGTATTTGTATTTGGAAATATTGTTTCCTACAGAATTTAAAAGTAAGTTTCACAAAACTTAATTGGTACTAACAGAAACTAGAGCTCAAGGGCTTTCAAAGAAAATTTGTTTAAAGATTTTTGGAGCAGTCTAAAGAGAGATATTGAGTTTTCAAGTTTGGAAATGGTTCTGCATAAATTTGGAATTTTCAGCTTTTTAATTTGGCACCTGAGCCCACCGAATTTAAATCAGCCAACCAGGAGGCAGCCACACCAGAGGCCATAAACATTTCCACATGGCCACACTAGATCCCCTGGCCACAGGCTAGTCCCAAAAGCGCTGCACCCTCTGACAAGTGGGACCCGCGCCCCCTCTTTCTTCTTCCTCTGGCAACGGACTCGGGCAGTGGCGCTCTCGCCGGCGACGGTTTCCGGCACATGGGAAGCCTCGAAACTCGCTGCCCCACACTAGCTCCACGCGGGAAACACGTTGGAGTACCTCCCGACGGCGATAGGTGACTGGAAATCCACTCCCGACGGCGGCGGCGGGTGCTAGGGTTCCGGTCATGTCGGAACCCTCAATTTCCTAGCGAAAGCTCTCATATGAAAGCTCGGGAAGCACCTTGAGAGCATGGGAAAGAGGTTAGGAGGGTCTAGAACTCGTGTCTTAGCCGGCAACACTAAGGTCGACGGTGAACCGAGCTCCTTCAATGGCAGAAGGGGAAAAACTGGATAACTTGAGAATTACTCGATGGATGCTTCTAGTTTTTGGAGGGAAGGTGCACTAGTTGATCATGTCGTCTAACTGGATCAAAGAATTATTGTGCATACAATCAGAATTAAACTAACAAACGAGCTCCAAAGCTACAAAAGTGCTTCGGTTTTTCATGAAATACGGACGCTAGGATGCACGATATGAGTTCGAACTCTACCAGCAGCTACATGAGATCATGGCGCACCTTTTTCCTAAAGACTGCAGAGGACGAGGAAGCTTGTAGCGGCGGCGAGGCTGAGCGGCATCGTGCGGAACCAGGTGGTTGCGGTGGCGAGCAACTGAGCAGCGCGAGCGAGAGGGAGCCAAGAAGTGACTGTGGTCGATGGTGGAGTGAATAAAAGGTCTTCACCGCAGTAGATAAGGAGGCTGGGGCAGCTGGAGGCGACCCACGGCCGAACCGGCGCGCTGGCGGCATGCAGGCCTCGCGGCGTCGCGCGGAGAAGGAAAACAAAGGCGGTGAAACGGTTCCCTGGCTGACATGTGTGCCCCACTGATCCCTCTTCTCTGTATCTCTAAATTCCACCTCAAACATTGCCCAAA
The DNA here is from genome assembly GCA_036927565.1 of Tuctoria greenei. NCBI lineage: Eukaryota > Viridiplantae > Streptophyta > Magnoliopsida > Poales > Poaceae > Tuctoria > Tuctoria greenei. The sequence continues at coordinate 106,534,120 of JAYESD010000004.1, read as the reverse complement.
AATTCCCAAAATTTACAGACTGGATAAGAAAATTATGAGGAACCCAAATCCGTAATCATATTTCAATTTGGACACAGTTTGTTTCAAATTCAAAATCCAATTTGAATCCAAACTTGTTTATAAACTTTATTGAAATAAATATTAACTGAGGTCCATAAATCCCCAAACTTTGAAACAAAGCTCACAGAACCATAAAGGGTCTTAGGAAAAATTGTGGGTTGATTTGGACAAGGTTAAGTGCAAAGCTAAATTTTGAGATCGACGCGAAATAAACCATCTGTACGTGTCCAACTAAGTGGAAGGCGTGCTTCAAAAATCTTGAAATTACTGAGAAGCTATTTAAAATATTTATGAGGCCAATGAAAAATTTGGAGCCCTGGATTTGAATCGTTTTGTCAGGGCCAGATATACATAGCAACATAATCAAATTACATTTGTTTTGGTTTTATATTGCTGCAATATAATTTGCCCTAGCCATTTCATTCAATTAAATTCCCAACTTTGCAGAAAGGTTTAATTAAAATTGTTCTAGGATTAGTGGTGAAGTCCAATCCTCATGTTAATAAAATTAAACATGAGTAGAAAGAAAACTTTTAGTGAGGTCAAGTTCATGTGCACAACTATATTGACCTCCATTATGTTTGATAAACAAATGAAAGGAAAAAGTGGGATTTTACATTCCTCCCCCTTAAAAGAATCTCGTCTCGAGATTACAACGAAAAGACAAAAGGTAAAGATCTATTGAACATGTGCCGCTAACAAGTCCGGATAGTTCATTTTAAGATACTCCTCGCTTTCCCATGTGGCTTCTTCAGCTCTGTGGTTGCTCCACAAGACCTTGTAGAAACGCGAGGTGCGGCTCCTTGTGGTGCGAGTTTTCTCATCAATGATCTGGGTTGGATGCTCGGAATAAGTAAGATCTGGTTGAAAAATTGCTAGATCTTAACTTTCATGCAATTAGAAAAACACAACCTGCTTTAGTGAGTCAGAAATTTGAAAAGGTAGCTTCCGGACCTTCTGGTAAGAAATCCGCAAAAGCAGCTCCGATAGTTCCGATAGCTCCGAGAGCTCCCGGACCTTCTGTTGTTTTCTTCGGAACTTCAGCTTTCGTTTCCGGAGCTTCAGCTTTGTCTTGTGGAACTGCTGCTTTTTCCTCTGGAGCTACTGGTTTTTGTGCTAAAAGAGTTAAGAATAGAAAACCTCAAACTTCGACTCATAAACCTGCTGTTTTATCTCAGCCTTTGTGTGTTTTTCCTACTGCACGTCGTGTGACTCAGTACTGGATACCTAAATGCCTTTTGACTAACCCCAGTATTGGGTCATCGACGTATTGTGCTTTTATGTAGGTTACACATTTGAGGAAGGAGAACATTTGGATTGTGGATTCAGGTTGCTCACGCCACATGACTGGTAACAAAGATTGGTTCTCCTCCCTCTCTTTTGTGTCACGTGTAGAGAATGTTACTTTTGCCGATAATTCTTCAACTCCTATAATTGCTAAGGGTTCAGTTAGAGTAAATGATCACTACACTTTGAAGGATGTGGCACTTGTCAAAAATTTGAAATACAACTTGATTTCTGTTTCACAATTGCTAGATGAAAATCTAGAAATTATTTTCAATAAAAACTGCTGCAAAGTTGTAGGTTCAAATAGTGAGCTTATTTTTAACATGTCTCGGTTTGGAAGAGTTTTTAAAGTTATTTTGATATGTCTTCCTCTAAGCATAGGTGTCTAGTTGCTAATGATTCAAAGGACTTATATTTTTTGCATCGTAGACTTGGTCACACAGGCTTTGATCACCTAACGCGTGTTAGTGCTCTTGATTGCATACGTGGGCTGCCTAAGCTTAAAGGGGACAAAGAAATTGTGTGCTCTTCTTGTAGACATGCTAAGATGGTTGCAGGTTCACATACTCCTCTCACAATGATCATGACAACTGAACCGTGTCAACTTTTGCACCATGACACCATAGGACCTTCACGTGTTCAATCCTTCGGAGGTAAATGGTATGTTCTTGTTATTGTTGATGATTATTCTACATACTCTTGGGTTTACTTTATGGCATCTAAGAATGAAGTTTTTAGTCACTTTAGAACTTTATTTCTTAGATTATCAATTGATTACCCAGGATCTTTAAAAGCAATTAGAAGTGATAATGGAACTGAATTTAAAAATCAATCTTTTGATCACTTTTGTGCTGAAAATAGAATAGTTCATCAATTTTCTTCACCATATGTACCTCAACAAAACGGTGTTGTAGAAAGAAAGAACAGAACCTTAGTTGAGATGGCTAGGACTATGCTTGATGAATATCAAACTCCTAGGAAATTTTAGCCTGATGCGTTAGCAACCGCTTGTTATGTCTCAAATCGTGTTTTCTTGCGTGCTAAGCTAGGTAAAACACCATATGAGCTCCGGTTTGGACATAGGCCTAGTGTTACACACTTTCGGGTCTTTGGTTGCAAATGCTTTGTTAAGAAACATGGTAATCTTGATAAATTTGAACCTCGATCCATTGATGGCATGTTTCTTGGTTATCCATCTCATACGAGAGGCTACCGTGTGCTTTTACTTGACACTAACAAAATTGTGGAGACTTGTGAAGTGTCTTTTGATGAAGCTAGCCCAGGTACTAGCTCCGGCGTTACAGGACCAGATGCGTATCCTCAGGGGGAGGGTATTTTCAAAGATGAAGAAGAGCCGGTGATACTGCCTGGTAGTTCCGAAGTTGACACGTGTCGAGCTCCGGACATTGAACAAGCTCCGGCTATCACCTATGCTGGTCCTGATCGTCCACAAGTCACAAGCTCATCAATCTACGATGAACCTAATGAAGAAGAAGCTTGTGAGACATCTGTTCCTCTACGTTTTTACAAAGATCATCCCCCACAACAGATGATTGGAAGCTTGCACGAACGAGTCACACGGTCCAGGTTTTGCAATCCAAACTCTCATGCTCATTCTGCTTTTGTTGCTTCTTTTGAATCCAAAGATATATCACACGCACTCACTAATGAATCCTTGATTATTGCCATGCAAGAAGAGTTAGAAAATTTTGAAAGAAATAATGTTTGGAAACTTGTACCTCCGCCTCAAGGTCACACTTTAATTGGAACTAAATGGGTATTTAAAAATAAACAAAGTGAGCATGGGGTTGTGGTTAGGAATAAGGCTAGGTTGGTTGCTCAAGGTTTCACTCAAGTTGAAGGTCTAGATTTTGATGAAACTTTTGCTCCTGTCGCTAGATTAGAAGACAAAAGAATTTTGTTAGCTTTTGCAGCATCTAAAGGTTTTAAGCTATATCAAATGGATGTTAAAAGTGCTTTTCTAAATGGCTACATAGATGAGGAGGTTTCTGTCAAGCAACCACCAGGTTTTGAAAATCTAGATTTTCCTAATCATGTTTACAAACTGTCCAAAGCCTTATACGGTCTCAAACAGCCCCTAGAGCATGGTATGATAGGTTAAAAACATTCTTACTTGAAAAGGGGTTTACCATGGGCAAGGTTGATAAAAATCTTTTTGTGCTTAAGCATGGCAATGACTCATTATTCATTCAAGTGTATGTGGATGATATTATCTTTGGTTGTGCTTCTCATGATCTTGTGTCCAAGTTTTCAGCAATGATGAGTTCCGAATTTGAAATGAGTATGATGGGTGAACTCACTTACTTTTTGGGGCTGCAAATCAAGCAAACCAAGGAGGGTACCTTTGTGCATCAAACGAAGTATACCAAAGACCTCCTAAGGCGCTTCAACATGGACAAAAGCAAGCCTCTTCGGACACCAATGGGAACAGCAACAACACTTGAACTTGATGAAGATGGTGAACCCGTGAATCAAAAAGAATATAGAAGCATGATCGGATCACTTTTGTACCTCACGGCATCAAGACCGGACATACAATTCAGCGTATGTCTTTCTGCACGGTTTCAAGCTTCCCCACGTGCTTCACATCGTCAAGCCGTCAAAAGGATTCTCAGGTACTTACATGGAACTCAAGAATTTGGCATTTTTCTTCCTTCTTCCTCAACCGTTACTTTGAAAGCTTTTTCGGATGCTGATTTTGGGGGTTGTAGGATTGATAGGAAAAGTACTTCCGGTGCTTGTCATTTTCTTGGTAATTCTCTTGTTGCTTGGTCCTCTAGAAAACAAAATTCAGTTGCTCAATCCACAGCCGAATCTGAATATGTAGCTGCTGCTAGTGCTTGTTCACAAATTCTTTAGATTGTTCAAACACTTAAGGACTATGGGGTTGATCTAGATAGTGTTCCACTGTTCTGTGATAACACTAGTGCCATTTGCATTGCTAAAAACCCCGTGCAACATTCTAGAACTAAGCACATTGACATTAGGTATCACTTTCTCCGTGACAATGTTGAAAAAGGAAACATTATGCTTCACCATGTAGATACCGAACAACAATTGGCTGACATTTTTACAAAACCTTTGGATTTCACTCGTTTTTGTTACATTCTTAGTGAAACAGGGGTTATGCATCCTCATGGCTTAAATTGAGGGGGAGTTTTTGAAACTTGGGAAGTCCATATGTGAATCTAAAATTAAAATAATATGAGCATAGTATTTCATACATATATGACTATGTGATTCCTTTTACATGCTTAAAGTTCTTACTACATTACTCGTGTTATACATTTTGTAGTTTTTGCCATGTCTAGTAATTGGAATAATTACTTACACTAAATCTGGTCATGGTCGAACTTTCTTGTTGTTTTGAACTTGTTGCATGCTCACAAATGCTTTTAGTCATTAAGAATTAATCAAGTAATCAACTCACATGTTGAGTTTTTATGAACAAATATAAATTGAGAAAAGATCAAGAGAATATGCATGCATCACACTTCTTCTTTTGAGATGGCTTGTCATTGTACTTAGATATGAATTTGGAAGAAGTTGTGTATGACTAAAACCATGTCCTTAAGCTTCTGATTGTCAAATGACATAGGATTGGCTTGGTTGGTTAGAATAAGGCAGATGCGCATATAATCTCTTGCAAATATCATATGATCTAAATTTATGCTTTGAAAAATAATAAAATGCAGCAACTAGTGTCATGCCTTCAGGTTTTGAAATAGTTAAGTTTGTGAGATCATGACTTGCTTAAATTGAAAATTACATTTGATCTCTATCATGGCTTACAATACTTTATGTATTTCATTGATGTGATAATGTAAGGTACTTGATAGTATGACTTGGATGAGCTTTGTTTATATGTATATGTTATAATATGCTCATAACAACTAAAGGGGGGGGAGATAATTTGTTTATATGCTCATAACTTGCTGAATACATTGTCAAAGGGGGAGAGATAAGCATGAAGAGAGAGAGAGAATATGTGCATGCATAAGGAGAGATAATAAAGGGGGAGAGATAATATGGGATAATTTTTTCTTCTCATTTTACTTTTGATTTCTTCTCATTTTACTTTTGATTTACAAAAGGGGAGAAATTGCCTTCAAAACTTTTATTAAGAATAAGCCAATGTTCGGATTTTAAATGGTGTTGCCAATGCATTCATCAAGGGGGAGATTGTAAGACCTATGTGTGCTGAATACATTGGCTTGTAGTGAATATACTTGCTTTGATGATAAAAGTTTTGAATATCGCCAAAACACCTTTTTATCAAGGTCTGACTCTAGCTCCGAGCTACAGCAAGGTCCGACGGTAGGTCCGGCTTGTTTTGGGTAGCTCCGGCTATGTTCGAAGCTAGGTCCGACTTCTTGGTAAGGTCCGACTAGCTTTGGTTAGCTCCGGTGACCTTTATCTTTAGCTCCGGCATGTCTTTGATAGTTCCGGCATATATTTGATAGCTCCGGAATGCTTTTGCTAAGCTCTGACGTACTTTGTCTAGCTCCGGTTTTGGGTTGACTAGTTTTGACTAGTTTTTGGTAAGCTCTGGTGCTAGGATCTACTAGTTTTTTGTAAGCTCCGGCAGGTGCTTCATTGTACTAGTTTTGGTAAGCTCCAGCGCTAGGTTCTACTAGCTTTTTTTAGCTCCGGCTCAAGGTCCGGGTTGCTCTGGCAAGGTCTGGAACTTGACTGCAGTGTTTCTGCTTTTCATTTGCAATGTTTTGTACTTGCTTTACATTGTTGGAAAGATTGCATAGTATTTTTTACTAAATTTTTGGTGTGTTTTGGATGATATGGCTGATATCATTTTGCTATACTTTGCAACATGCTTATGTGAGGTTCTCACGTAAGGTGTTGTGTTCGGAACTAACTTGAGTCAAGTCGAGGACTTGGGCTCGTATGGATTGGTTGTTTATTCATGTGCAGGTGTTGCTTGAGTTCAAGTCATGGCTGGTGACGGGATCCATTGGACTAGTCTCAGGGAGGAGATGAGGTTCCAACAACCAAGTTCGGGAGGAACAGTGGTTGTGCTGATCAGGAGGTCGCGCGGGATGATTGAATCAAGGGCAGTGCATATGAAGGTTACTTCGAAGGAAGGTGTTCGCACATATGCATGCGGTGCATGACGTGGCAACATGGTTCCGAAGATGGGATATGGATGGAAAGATCTGGTTCGAAGGATCGGATCGTACCGGTCGATGACTTTGGGTGTGGCGGAGTCGGTTATGGCTCGGTATGGAAAATATCGAGTTGGTTATATTAGGGTTTCGTGTGTGTCACGAATTTGAGTCGTTTAGGAATGTGGGATATGTTCCTAAGGTGTTTGGAAGTCTTAAGATTGCTTCTATCTGCGTATAGAAGAATCTTGAGCAGTTATGGAAAGTTACGATTCTTGATCTGAGTAGGATTGGAGTCCTAGTTGATATTGGGTTGGCCTAAGGACTGGTTATATAAGCAAGGGAGCCCAGAGATCGTGGTGTACGACTTTGGGGCTGTTCCTCTTGTGTTCTATTGAATAAAATTCGTAGTTTGAAGGAACTTTTGTGCCTTGTTCGTCCGACTTGTTCCACACAAGTTTTACTCGTCGAGTTTCTGGACAGCACTACCTTTCGTCGGTGGTTTTATCATAACTCGAGTATTACAGATCCAATTGACGTGATTCTTTTTGGGTTGTCTTCACAACTTGATTATCTATCATATGTCAAAATTTCACCGTCATTGGATTTGTGGTTTCTGATCTACACGAGTTTCATTGCAGCATTCCAGAACTGTTTTTTTTCTCGGGTAGGGCAGATTGATATTGTTTGATCTTTCGATCATAACTTGAGTTTTTCTCGACGGATTTGAGTGATTATTTTTGTGTTGTCTTCGTGACTTGATTCTCTCTGATATATATCACTTTTGTCACGGTGAAACACGTTTAGATTAGTCTCACACACGATTTCTTTAACAGATCGTTTTTCTGCCAAAAGGGTTTTGGGTTTAATTGTTTCTGCTGCGTAAGATTTTTAAATCTACCATTCACCCCCCCATTAGCTTTTCACGTTCTCTTCGATCCTACACATTGATATTGTGAGTAGATGGATTCACTAGAACGGTTCTCTCAAGATTGAGGACTTGGGAAGGATGATGTGGAGAATTTAGATATATTTTTCAAGGAACGAGATCTAGAATAGCACCATGGTATTGTAACAACGCCATTCCCAAGATGACATCTAGCCTCTGAATCTCTAGTATCAGAAGCGAAGTAAAATATATAGTCCCCTCTAGGTTAAGTGGTATCCCAGGAACCATCTCATTTGTTACTGTCTTCCCTGCCGAAGTGCAAATCACATACGGAGTTTTGGTGGAGATAATAGGCAACTGAATTTTAATGACAAAAGACTTGCTAATGACATTGTGGGAAGCTCTGGAGTCAAAGAGTATGACTACGAGATGATCAAAGATAGAGAACGTATCCGTGAGTACGGGTGCGCCTACCGGAATGTCCTCAATGGCGAGGTGGTGGACGTTGCCATGTCTAGGGACTGGCTTCTTGGGCTGGTTGCGGGGTTGGTTGTCGCCCTGGTACGATGATTGTCCTTCGCCCTGTCTATTCTGTGGGCAGTCCTTGGCGAAGTGCCCCATGCGTCCACACGTGAAACATGTGTACGGGGTTTGGCCGGTACAAATGGGAGGACGGAATCCCGGTGCACAAGGTGGAGGTGGAAGTGCACGTGGGATGATCCCTTGCTGCCGCTGCGGTCGGAAACTAGTGTTGCCGAACTGGCGACCGCTGAACATCGGTGGTCGCGATGGCGGTTGCCACCTCTGGCCGGATGGTGATCAATACACCATTCGGTACTTCTGAGGAGCACCACCTCCGCTGCCCTACGGAGCACTCCTCTTCTTCTTGTCTGAGGACAGCTCTCGAGTAGCGTCCTCTTGTACGATCACGGCGTTGACAATGTCATTGAAGCTGCCGCGGTTGAACAAGGAAAGCTTGTCCTTCATCTTTGGGTTCAAACCCCGGTAGAAGCACTCTCGCTTCCTATCTTCCGTGTTCACTTGGTCCTGTGCATACTAGGCCAAGTGCTTGAAGGTCTTAGAGTACTCGTAAGAACTCCTTCCTCCCTGCTTCAGCTCCAAGAACTCTTGAAGCTTCCTCTTCATAATCCCGGGAGGGATATGGTAGGTGCGGAATGCCTCCCGGAATTCTGCCCAGCTCATGACATAGTCTGCAGGGCGTGCGGCGAGGTAGTTTGATCACCACGCGCCAGCAGACCCCAGCAGTTGTTGAGTTGCAAATAGAGTCTTCTGTTGTTCGGTTATCTCGAGTAAACCAAACTTCCCTTCAATGGAGCGGAGCTAGTTGTCCGCCTCCAAAGGTTCGTCGGCCTCCCTGAAGACTGGTGGATGCGTCGATGTGATATCCGAGTAGGAACTCGGATATGGCTGACATGGCCCATCAGCTTGTCGTCCTCCTTGACGGGACGAATGTTGTACAAGGGTCTGCAACAACCCGGTTTGCTCGTTGCGCGAGCCGAGCACTGCTGCGAGAACCTCCGCGAGACTTCTGGGAAGTGTAGGTGGAGGTGGTGGAGGTGGCTGCGTCTGGAGCGTATTCTGCCCCGGGGGTGGGGTGTCATCCCCCTGTCCCCCACTTGAGCCTCCCACTTCTTGGGCTGTATGTGTACGCACCATGCTGCAATACATCGATTAACACCATAAGTCTCATTGTCTCAAGTTCATCCTTCCATACAAATAGTAATGTTGTAGACAACAATAGATAATACACAACATTAACATATATTGATAAAGTACAAGCTTTATACAAGACATATTATCTCATGACAAAGTTTACAGTAGTAAACTCCAAAATGATGGACTCCCACTATGGAAATACATCTCTACCATACTTGGTCCCCATGAGATGTCGTACACATCTTGTCATCTTAGATATAACCACTGCTATTCTTAATATGATACAAACATAGTCACAAAAGAAAAACACGAGCAACTATTAAACTATATGTTGCCCCGTGTCGGCAGAAGTGTTGCCACATCCCAGTCCAATATGTCCTACTCGACGTACTCGAGTTCCTCGGGATCTTCTTCTTCCTCATCATTCGAAGGCAATGGTTCACCCATAATTAATGGTATATTATGGGCCGGTGGATACACCACTGGTTGCAATTGTGCTTCGGCCTCAATTACATTATCCTGAAGTTGTCCTGCCTCATACTCCCAATTCTGAGCTGTCTCGATGGCGGTGTCCCGCTCTTTAATGACTACTAACAGCTGCTCCTGCTGTTGTTGTACCTCTAACTGACTTGCTTGCAACTCACTACGAGCTTGCTGCAGTTCAGTGCGAGCCTGACGTTGTTCGGCACGAGCTTTCCGTAGCCTATTGCGAGCATAATGCAGCTGACTTTCGCACTTATATAGCCGGTGATTCGCTGGGGCTAGGAGCGAACGTAGATTTTCGTTGATATAATCAAGGGTATCACCCTGCTCCGTCGCTTCCCGCAAGGCTTCGACTTGCTCCAAAATAATGGTGCCTTGGGTAGCAACCACCATATTGGAAGCAGCCGCATATGTCCCAAGTGTCGTCGAGGTTGTGTCACCATGCGGTGTATAGGCAGCAACCATACGACGTTGCCACTCAAATCCAGCCATACCATGGACTGGAATAAGGGCGAATTGAGTCCCTGCCATGGCATCTTGATGAAGCTCACAAAGCTTCATAAGTGCTTCGCCTGCAGCGATTGCCCAAGTGTCCTCTAAATGAGCCCCCTCGATGGTAACTGAGAATGGATCCCATCCATATTGACCTGGACTAGCTGGGATGTCTACCAAGATGGTGCATGACCGAACACCACTGTCGATCGTTTCTCTACCCCAATAGAGAAACCCGGATGGCTAGCACAAGTGGAAAATACCCATCCGTCTGGTAGTAGCATCCTCACATCCGTCATCTATAGAAAAGAATACTGGAACAGTGAGAAGGTTTCCAACTCTCAATAGTTTAAGAAAATTTAAAACTGGAGTTGTAATCACAGTCTGTTCCAGCTGACCTTCCTGTATAAATTCCACATTTTTATAGTGGAAATGTCAGAATCAAAGGTGGAGTTGAATACCAAAGTTGTAGTACACTTCACAACCTTTCCATATTGTACCCATACAACTACAAGTGAGCTAGGAAATAAAATATATACATGTTTTAATTTGACACATATTTTCTGGAAATTTTTACAGAACCTCCCCTGTATATGTAGTTATCTCCCACAATTTATACAGGGATATCACAACCATATATTGAGGTAATGACAAAATAAACTTTGTGTAAAATCAAGTTAAAAATCCAGAAGTAAATAGTTACCCCCCGAAAAGTTTGTTATACAGGTATCGCACATGAATTCACAACCATGTGCAAACTGCTTCATGTTCTGGACTGCCAGAACCAAGTTTGCGACAAATGGAATTAGACACAGCTATACCCAGATTCAGATCATGATTGCAAAATAAAGTTGATAGAGGACTTCCTAAGCTTTTTAAAAATGTATATATGTGATGATGTCACTATTATGGATTAAAAGTTATAACAATCCAAACTAAACAGTTGAACTGACTGGTTTGCACCAGCAGTCCTGCAGTTTACTGTTTTGATTTCCAAATTTCATTTGACTCAAATTCGAATTAGGAAAAAATCTAAACATAAAACCTGTATATCTGCTTCTGCCCTTTCCATAAATGTATCGCAATAAGGCAGAAGATGTCCCTGCAGTGAGTTATGGCAATATTACTGGAACTTGTACAATGGGAGGGTCATCTGGAGCAGTTTTAGTATACTCCAGATTTCAACAGATTATCAAACTTTTCTGCCCTGATCGTCAACAGAAAAGCTGTATAGGTCTTCACGAACTTTCCATCCATATATGATACCCTTATGTTATCTATCAGATAACCAAGATTACAATCCAGCAAAGTCGAGCCAACTTCTGCCAGAAATCAAGAATCTTGATTCTATCTACTCTATGGAGTCGGAGTCCCTTTTACAGAGTCCAAACCTACCAGCATCTGATAGTCGGACTTTCCAAAACATGATGCATCCATTCTGTCGTTGGGGACGGTCAAGTATCATGTTTGATACTGACGGTACTACGTACCTCACCAAAGAAAATTCTATCCGGTATATCCGGTTACGTCTATAGGTGGTTCCTATATCGTTCTCTCGCAAACAGTTTCTACACGGTCTTCTACCGTAGTCAATGCTGCAAAAAACAAACAATCCCCTTTCACACCTTCACACCTCAAGGGCGGTACTGGGAAACACGACAGGCAGTCACAATAATACATATGAAAATAAATGCATACGACTCTGGTGTGAGTCGGTCTCGAGCGAGGTCATGTCTCGAGGTAGATGGCTGTAAATATGTCTGTACAGCAAAGACTCCCATACGATTCGGCTTATACACACTCGGGCATATGTGTTATGCATGCTCCCATAGAACATGAATGGTTCTAGAGATGCATACTATCGGGTTATACACCACCAGACGGGGGCTCCCACTAACTTTGAAGCACGCTGGAGTACCGCGTGTCATAGGTTCTTAGAAACATAGAAAGTTTCAGAGACTCCTATTAACATTTCCGTGCTAAGCCACGGAAAACTTCCATGCTACCTCTCGCATGGTGAGCTTACCGCAATTGATCCGCTTACGGTGGTGTACCTTACCTCTTACCTGACGTCGGAGCGTCGTTACAGAATTAATAACATATAAGTTGGTTTACCACCTTTATATCTTATACTAATAATACTCCTTATAAGGGCATATAGCTAATTCCTCACTCAAATCCTAATTTTTGAAAATATGTTCTTTTCAAGTACACTGTTCCCAACGATGCGCTGATACCATGTCTTTGGGGTCCGGAATCCCGACATCCAAGGATCTCATTGGGTGGTGTCGTGCGATGCGACACCCAACAGTATACAGGAACAGAACGAGAATAAATACAAGACTAAGTCCTTTATTTATCATACAGTGGAAGTTTTACAATACTAGAGGAAGGAAAGAAAATTATATATCGTAGCTACGCTCTCAGCACTAGCTATGCAAAAGCAAAGTCATCCATGTCCTGGATACTTCGCACTAGCAACGCCCAAATCATGGCGGCGTGCAGGGTTCCCACTCGGTTGTAAACCCTGGAGGGGGTGCATCCTTGTCATCAAACCCGTCATCAATCGTATAACCTGCAAAAACTCGTTAACTGCAAGCATGAGCATAAGGCTCAGCAAGACTGACCCGTCTCACTGGACATATGCAAGGGTGAATACTAAGCATAGGTAAGGTAAAGCATAAACGACTCGCCTACAAGTGGATCCTTATAATCATGTTTTAAGTAGCAAATGACATTCTCCAAGCACGGCACATCATAGACACCACAATCAAACAAGAAACGCTTTGCCGATGATATGACATGCCCAAAGCACATAATGCTATTACATCTAGAGTATGGGGAAACTGTAAACTTTAATTTTGCTATCTCTAAGTCACACAAGGTTGCAAAGCAATTATAATTCAATACAACATATTCTCCTGGCTTCTTTAGTATTTACTACGCCACGACTCAGTGAACAAGTGGTATTCTATTACCGCGAGGGACGGTGATTGCAATCAGAACACACCCGGACAACACGACACATACGCACGTTCGGAAGTGTCAGCGAGTACATTAGTACCTACGTAACACTTCAGTACTAGTCGTATATGGCCACCTTTCACAAGAAACCCGAATGACGAACCCGTCTCACCTCCACGAACAGAAGGTCTCCGCACGAAACATCTCTGTGTCCGCCGACCGATTTACACCTTACTGTCCTCAACCCACCCCTATCAATGGTGAGTTAATGGCCTCGACATCCCAGTTATCAAGTTACGTCAGTTTACTGGAGCCCATATGTCCAGTATGTCGCCGGTACAAGTCAAGCTTGTTCCAAGGGGCCGCATACAGACGGGCCTTAACTGACCAGTCAGAGCTATGCGACCAAGATCACGCCTTGACGCTTCCTATCCATCTCTGACCGGTCTCAAGTTTAGATTTAACAGTCATTCTCTATAAATGTTAACCCAGTGTAGATGAGTGTCAATTTTCTATCCTGCGAGTAGATCCAACTACTCGACTTCTACCGGTTCACCTACAACATTAGCATAGCAGTTCTACACGTCGAGCTATCAACCTACCCAATTAACCAATGGAATTATAGGTCATGCATCTAGAGTATTCAAGCATCCTGAATGTAATGCACAATTCATATGCTAATCAACATTGTGATAAAGCAAAACTTTATAAACGACTTAAATGCAAACCGGGGCTTGCCTGGATGCAGGTCCGAGTCATTGTTAGTATCTGGCAGGTGTACCTCCAAGGCCTCCAGTTCCTCCTCGACTTCGGTCACTATACGATATGCATATAATATGTATATGAATGACTTTGAAATATAATTACTACTAAGACCATAATCTAATCTTTGGTGATCATTATACGATAATGATCTTAATTGGCTTTGGGACTTTGATGGTAGATACTAAGTAATATGATAGAAGCTCTGGCAAAGAACAAGAGATGATCAAAGTAGTTTGTTGTCTCTAAAATTATGGTAAGCAATAAACTCCCAAGAATTTTAGAGAAGAAACTGTAGCTTGAACATAGCTTCTAGTTCATGATCATGATAGAGGAGATTGTCCTAGTTCTAGCAAAATTTGTTTCATAAATATCTAAGCCTTGATGAAGGAGTCATTAAATTTCAAAGTTGGCAAGAATTCCTGGAATTATTTTATAATTGAATTTTAGCTTTTCAATTAACATTCAGTTGGCAACTGAATAAGGACTAGGAGACTAAGTCAATTAAATCCTAGATTGTTACAGGAACTAGTCTATGACTAAAGAAAGGTTCAGTCCAAATTTGGGACATAATAAAGCAACTGAACATCTGTAATAATTCAATGATTGAAAAAGGTAATCGAATTATACAGATGATTATACAGGTGCAATGGCTCCCAAACTTGTGCTGGTAATCAAGAATAGGACAATGTATTTTATGTGAATTTTGGGAATTTTACCAGTGGAAAGTTCACCTGGAAAAATTGTATATGTATTTGGAAAGATTGTTTTCTACATAATTTAAACGTAAGTTTCACAAAACCTAATTGGCACTAACATAAACTAGAGCTCGAGGGCTTCCAAACAAAAAATTGTTTGAAGATTTTTGGAGCAGTCTACTGAGAGATATTGATTTTTCAATTTGGAAATGGTTCTGCATAAATTTGGAATTTTCAGCTTTTAAATTTGGCGCCTGGGCCCACTGGATTTAAATCAGCCAACCAGGAGGCAGCCACACTAGAGGCCATAAACATTTCCACGTGGCCACACTAGATCCCCTGGCCACAGGCTAATCCCAGAAGCGCTGCACCCTCTGGCAGGTGGGAACCGTGCCCCCTCTTTCTTCTTCCTCTAGCCACGGACTCGGGCGGCGGCGCTCTCGCCGGCGATGGTTTCCAGCCCACAGGAAGCCTCGAAACTCGCCACCCCACCTTAGCTTCGCGCGGTAAACACATTGGAGTACCTCCCGACGGCAATGGGTGACTGGAAATCCACTCCTGACGGCGGCGGCGGGTGCTAGTGTTCCGGTCATGTCAGAACCCTCAATTTCCTAGCGAAAGCTCTCATATGAAGGCTCGGGAAGCACCTTGGGAGCATGAGAATGAGGTTAGGAGGGTCTAGAACTCGTGTCTTAGCCGGCAACACTAAGGTCGACAGTGAACTGAGCTCCTTCAATGGCGGAAGGGGAAAAACTGGATAACTCGAGAATTACTCGATGGTTCCTTCTGATTTTTGGAGGGAAGGTGCGCTAGGAGACGTTGATCATGTCGTCTAACTGGGTCAAAGAATTATTGTGCATACAATCGGAATTAAACCGACGAACTAGCTCTAAAGCTACAAAAGTTCTTCGTTTTTTCACGAAATACGGAAGCTAGGATGCACGATATGAGTTCAAACTCTACCAACAGCTACACGAGATCACAGCGCACCTTTTTCCTAAAGACTGCAGAGGACAAGGAAGCTTGTAGCGGCAGCGAGGCTGAGCGGCGTCGGGCGGAACCGAGGTGGTCGCGGTGGTGAGCAACTGAGCAGCGTGAGCGAGAGAGGAGCCGATAATTTAATGTGGTCGACGGTGGAGTGAATAAAAGGTCTTCACCGCAGTAGATAAGGAGGCTGGGGCAGCTGGAGGTGACCCACGGCCGAACAGGCGCTCTGGCGGCATGCAGGCGTCGTGGTGTTGCGCGGAGAAGGAAAACAGAGGCGGTGAAATGGTTCCCTGGCCGACATGTGGGGCCCACTGATCCCTCTTCTCTGTTCCTCTAAATTCCACCTCAAACATTGCCCAAAAATTCCCAAAATTTACAGACGAGCTAAGAAAATTATGAGGAACCAAAATCAGTAATCAGATTTCAATTTGGACATAGTTTGTTTCAAATTCAAAATCCAATATGAATCCAAACTTGTTTATAAACCTTATTGAAATAAATAGTAACTGAGTTCCATAAATCCCCAAACTTTGAAACAAAGCTCACTGAACCACAAAGGGTCTTAGGAAAGATTGTGGGTTGATTTGGACACGGTTAAGTGCGAAGCTAAATTTTGAGATCGATGCGAAATAAACCCTCTGTACGTGTCCAACTATGTGGAAGACGTGCTTCAAAAATCTTGAAAATTTACCAAGAAGCTATTTAAAATATAAGAGGCCAAGGAAAAGTTTGGAGCCTTGGATTTGAATCGTTTTGTCAGGGACATATATACATAGCAACATAATCAAATTACATTTGTTTTGATTTTATATTGCTGCAATATAATTAGCCCTAGCCATTTCATTCAATTAAATTCCCAACTTTGCAGAAAGGTTTAATTAAAATTGTTCTAGGATTGGTGGTGAAGTCCAATCCTCATGTTAATAAAATTAAACATGAGTAGAAAGAAAACTTTTTAGTGAGGTCAAGTTCATGTGCACAACTATATTGACCTCCATTATGTTTGATAAACAACTTGTAGCTGAACTTCACATGAAAGGAAAAATTGGGATTTTACATAATGCAACGATCGAGTTCCGTGACAATAGATGCTAATGCCACAAACTAGTGAATCGTGGCAAAAAATTCGTGGCGATAGATCCTATTGCTACAAACTAGTGAATCGTGGCAACACATCCTAATGCAACGATCGTGTTCCGTGGCGATAGATGCTAATGCGACGAACTAGTGAATCATGGCAACAGATTCATGGCAATAGATCCTAATGCCACGAACTAGTGAATCGTGGCAGCAGATGCTAATGCAACGATCATGTACCGTGGCGATATATGCTAATGCCACGAACTAGTGAATCATGGCAAAAGACCAAGCTTACTGCAACGATTTAGTATTCATTACAGTACAATCGTTGCAACAAGGCGGAATCCTTGTTTTGTAAGTACCTCTTAGTCCTACCATCGACATGGGTAACCATTTGGTAACCATAGCAATATCTACACGGTACGACCAGGTCTGGTACTGTGACTCCTCAAGGCCGACAGATGAAAAAACTGGCGACCGAAAGACCTGGTCATGGAATGATATCTCTTCCATTATTGAAGAGTAAGTTCCTTCTTCACTTTAGTTTCCTTTCACGATAATTTTACATTAACCATGAATGTTTTTCTTTAGGGCTTTTGGACAAGTAAAAGGAAAACGCCGACAGCTTACACATCACACAACATTCGGCGTCCCACAACAAGCTTCGAGCAACACATGCGGCTTCCACGTCTGCATACACATGGCTTTATTTGGAGAGCTACCTAATTGAAATGTATGTGTAAGTGCATTTATTTTACTTTATTACTAATCTTTTGCTAAATCTCATTTTATCGTGTGGCTGGACTACCGACCCATCTTAAGGAACGCTGAACATCGTAGCCTTTAGCAAGTTAGAGACGTCCTATGCAGGTTTATCTTTTCTGAAATCATTAATTCAAACGGATAATTTCATTACCCAATAGAGGATTAGGTGACACTTTGTGTATATTAGTTACATGTTAAGCTGAATGACAGGGGAATTCTTTGTAAATAGTTACTTGGTAACCACGATTTACACTTGTTAATATTTGATTGGTCAATGTGTGTACACTTTGTTAATACTTGATTAGTTACATGTTAAGCTAGATGAACAGGAGACATTTGGCTACATATGTTTCTATATGTGTATGTTGCTGACACTGGCAATGCGGCTGTCAAATCCTGGCTAGCTCCAGGATGCAGCTGGGAACTAGGATAATCGGGGGTGGGGGTATCTAATAGGAGACGTGCGTCTAGCAGAGAGCGTCTCCTGTTAGCGCCACACTAACTTGCCCGTAAAAAATCCGCGACGCGCTGTAACAGAGGATGTATTGGATTATCTAAATAAAGGAGACACACTTCCTTATAGCACATCTTAGATAAGTCAACAAATGTGCGACGGACTGTCATAAAGAACGTCTCGGATCATTCAAAATATCTGGAGCGCGCTGCATTAGAGCATGTCTCTCATTCACAATGATGGGCAACGCGCGTCTCGCCCGTCTCTAATGTCCTGGTAAAGGTCGTCTGTTATGACTCAGTGAAAGGAGACGCGCTTCCTTTGAGCGTGTCTCCCACCTAGTCTGATCGGCAACATGCCTTGCCGCCCGTCTCTGATGACAGCGTAATGCGAGATGCGACAATGGAGACGCACATTTTGTTCATCTCGCTTCTTCGTTCGGGCATGTCTCGAATGAGCCTTTCTTACGTAGTGAGGGGAATACAATATACCTCAATATATCCCTAACATCTGGGACAAAGTCACGGACTATTTGTATGAGGATGTAGTGATCCGTCCGTTGAGCTAAAAGTGTTGTCTGGTTAAGCTAAAAAAGTGAATTATCCTGAGCCTAGCTTATCCTGTGACAAATCAAACCACCTTACGCCTAGTTCGGTTACTCCCTCTATTCAATGAAGAAGATTGGCTGTCAGAAACGTCGATTATTTTATAACCGAGACAATATTATCCTCGTCACAGGAATTTTAGGATGGTATTCAATCCCACGTACGAAGCCCCACTAACCGAATATACCCTTACGCTATTGACCATCAAGCGTTCGATGCCCGCCATCATTGTGCAATGTTTTAGGTAGAGATAAATGCTGGAGTTCAGTTTAGTTGACCGATAGTATGATAGGGACGTACATGGGACATCACTCTTACCATCTAACATTGTTTAGCATTTGGTAGATGTTTTTCTGTGAGATGCTAACCTCACCAGTAGTCTTACAGAAGTTCAAGCTCATAGAGGTCACAAATGATTATAAGTCTTTTTTTTTTGCTTTCCTGAAATACTATAACTATTAGCCAGGAGATTCTAAAAGGGGTAGTATAAACTGTTATGATTAGCACTTGTATTATTATGGGATCAACAGACCCAAATATATAAAGGTACAGAAGATTAAAATATGCAGAAACCCCTTATATAATAGGAAAATACAAAGAACTTTTATATCTCTAACCCTCCCTCAAACTTAAGGTGCATCACAAAAACTGAGTTTAAAGAGATAAAATGTGTGTTGAACCTAGATTTAAGTCTTGGTGAAGAAATCAGACAGCTAAAGCTCTAAGGACACATTCTGAAGATCAAAAGCACCATCATGTACATGTGCTCGAGTATAAGAAGCATCAATATCAATATGCTTAGTAAGATCATGCTTGAACGGATCACGAGCAATGCTGATAGCACCTGTACTGCTGGTCAAAAAAAAGAGTCAGCAAAGAAATAGAATCACCAAAATCCTTAAGCAACCATTGTAATCAAGTAACCTCTGCAGTCAGAAGAGCCATGGCCTGCAACTCATCCTCTGCACTCGAATGGGAAACTGTTATCTGCTTCTTAGTCTTCCAAGCAATAAGAGAACGACCAAGAAAAATACAATAAACAAAAAGAGATCGACGATAAGAGGAATCACTAGTATAAATAGCATCACGATATTCATTAATCTATAAAGAGCTAGAGTGTGGAAAGCACAAGCATCTAAAGATAGTTCCACAAAGATAGCACAAGACACGGGGCAAGAAATTTTAGTGGATCTGAGTCAGAGCCAAAACAACCTGACTTAGAATGTGCAAAGAGTACGAGATGTTATGCGACGCCCGGTTCCGAAAAACTGAACCAAGCTAACGCATATGTGTGCCCAGGATGTTCATCACACATACACGAGTGCAATCACAAACGATATACAGAAAATTACCACAGAACAGGATTAATTATCAAATTTTATTACACAAACTATATTATCCTTGAATACAAACTCTAATGAATATTAATGATAAGTTCAACTAATGCAGCGGAAATAAACTAATTAAGCAACTAAGCAAACTAAGAAAAAGGGAATAGCGCAGCTCCATGCAACACCACAGGCAAAGCTGACGGTAGACACGGCCTAGAACTCCACATTATCACCATTAAACTCACAATCCTGACCTGCAACTGTTGGGGGGATTGCAAGAGTGAGTACATGTCGTACTCAGCAAGTGTGGAAAGTATGACATGTGGCTGATTCAAATGACGACAATAATAATGGCAAAGTGCTGAAAAGTACAGTAAAACATTTGGAAAAGCAATGTATCATATTTATGTGAAGTAAACCCATCATAAACCATGTAACCATCATAATACCAGTCCACAATTTACCATTACCAATAACCATAATCAATGTCATAAACTATAATTCCATCCATAACCATAACCATAATCACAATATCAACCATAACCATTACCAAACCATAACCATTCCAAATCCCAATTTCCCTCTAATCATGGAAGTTGTCCAGGTGCTCATAACCGGGAGCACGGCTATCATGATAGTTTTAATTAACTCTGCAGAGTTTGTACCTCTTTACCCACATGTTCGTGATTTCATCACCCGTCGGCGACGAAAGAACCTCCCTTATGCCAATTACACTTCCTTTGGTGTATGGCCAAGAGATCACAAAATAGCCTTTACAAAGGGATTACTAGCCTATTCAGACCCCACTGAGGTTTCACCGGTGGCGATGCCTCCAACTGAGCACATCTTCAACCAAGGGCCCCCTCTTGAGCCATTCGGATCCCAAGGTAGTCCCACCAATTATCAACAAACCCAATCTGACTACCCCTTCCCCGAGCATCCACAATGGTCCAAACAGCACCAGCAAAGCCCTAATTAATCAGCTACACCGCACCCATACTTGGCCTCGTGGTGGCACTGTAGTCCTGGCTTATTCTCGCATGAACCGGTCCTTAGATCTAAAGCAAGCAAACCACCATAACATCCAACCCATCCACATACCAGGCTTGCTTAGATCACCCATTACCATACCATATTTAACCAGTTCATGTTAACCATAATCTCATCCATGCATAATTAAATTGAGTGGTATAATTGTTTTCCCATCCCAGTTGATTAAGCGAAGCAAAAAGGTAAAAACCCTTCCCGACTCTCTACCATAAATTCCAGGTGACAAGGGTGGTTTAGCAAATCTAGTAAACTTCCTACCATAGGATTCCCATCAAGTTGACACAAGCATGCAGTTTTGCAAACAAAACATTGATTTTAAAACAGGATCAATATGCTTCAAGGACACTTGCCTTGCTCCGGCGGATAGGGTTGCTCAAGCGCTTCGGAATCTTGATTCTGAAAATCCTCGTACACGACCTCTTGAGCACTTCCCTCTACTCGTGATCACACATACAAGAATATACATACAAATCAACATGATGCACACACATTAATCAACATGCGATGATATGCATGCATGCAAGGATCAATTATTAATTAACTATGGTTGTTTATTAATTAGATGCAACTAGTTCATACGTGTTCATATGATTTTACAGGGGTTTTAGACTGGATTAATGCTGCTGAAAATAAAATTATGGTGCAACTAAAATCAATTCACGTCCATTAGATTCAATGCGTCGCTAAAATTCTCATCGGGAACATGACCTACCGTAGACGCGATGGCTTCGATGATCGCGGGATGGGGACAACGCGTAGACGAAGTGGATGGCGCAGCAGTCCCTCGGCGGCACGACGACGGCGACGATCTCCGGTGGACGGTGGCACCCTCCTCTTTTTCTTCCTCTTCTTCCCCTCTTTTTTTTCTTCCTTTTCTTCCCCTAGCGGCGTAGCCTCTGGTCCTTTTTTTTTCTGTGCCGGCGGCGTTCCTGGAAGGCAACGGCATTTCTGGGATCGGGGGAAAACCTAGGGACCTATAGTCCTTTTTATAGGCACGGGAGTCAACGCGGGGGAGGGAATCGTGCGGGAGCGGGAGTCCAGGCGGGAATCGGGCGCGGGGCAGCGGGAGTCGGGGCGTGGGACCCAGGGGGCGTGAGCTGCGGTGCGGGTGGGCGAGTGGGGTGGGGCCCGGCGGCATGGGCGTGCTGTGCTGCGTCGGCGCGTGGGGCCGGGAGGCGGGGCGCGGGAGGCGCGGCGGGTGGGGCCCGGGCGCGTGAGCGCGCGCGCAAGCGCGGGAGGGGGCGGCGCGCTCGGGCGGCGGGGCGTGGGGTGCGTGTGCCAGGCGGGTGGGAGTGCGAGAAACGGTGGGGCGATTCGGCGCGGAGGGCGGGAATCGCGGTGGGAGGGCGCAGCGCGTTTGGCGGGAGCGGCGGGAAAATCGGGATTCGGCGGCAGGCGGGGCCGGCTCCGCGCGTGGGCGCGCGTGCCGCGTGGGGCGAGCGGACGGGCGCTGGTCGGCTCGGCCGCCTGGCCAGCAGGCGGTTTTTCCTTTTTTTTCTTCTTTTTTTAGATTTTTATTATTATAATATATTTTATTATTTATATTTTATTTATCTTATTCATTTTATTTATTTATTATTTTATATATATATTTATTATTATATAATTTATTTATATATATTTCTTTTATCTATTATTATTATTATTTTATATTTATTCCCTAATACATGTTTTAGGCTATAATTGTTATTTTCTATTTCTTCTTTTGCTACATACATTTGTATATATGCTCCATCTTTTATGTTTTATTATTTTTCTTTTATCCTACTAATGTTTAATGCATGATCATGTATGCAATGCAGGATGCGAAAACCTAGAGTGTTACAAACCTACCCCCCTTAAAGTGAATCTCGCCCTCGAGATTCGATAGCGTGGAGAAAAGGTGCGGGAATTCTGCCTTCAGGTCTTCTTCACGTTCCCATGTAGCTTCGGCTTCTGAATGGTGTTTCCATTGCACTTTGCACCAACAGATCCTCTTATTTCTCGTGAATCCAAACAATGAGGTTGGCGGAGAAGTCTACCCCCCCCCCCCCTTATTCTAAGGCTTACTTTTGGACATACTATATTTGTCCTCATCTCTCCTCCAGGAGACTTAACCAACAGAGTAAACTTCATATGAGAGATAGGCAAACTATACTTGGCAACATACTTTGATGCAATGAATGAATGCGATGCTCCAGAATAAAATAACATAATCGCGGGATTGGAGTTGGCGAGAAACATACCAATGACCACGTCATCCGCTTGTTGAGCATCCTCCGTTGAGACATGGTTCACGTTGCCACGAGCAAAATTCTGCTGTCCACGGCTCCCTTGTGGATGTCCTCCATTGGGTCTTGGGTTTTGCCTCGGCACATTGCTTCTTTGACCAAGGCCTGACTTAGGACATTGATTCGCAAAGTGTCCAGCTTCTCCACAAGTATAGCACCTCTTAACTCCACCGGAATTATTGGGACGAGCTTGGTTTTGAGCATTGGTTCCAGGAAAATCAGCACGAGGTGCATAAGGCATTGCTTGCATAACAGGGCGCTGCTGCACAAACTGAGTTGGGTGTGGTGCATAATCAGGTTGCTGAGCAGGAATAGAGGAGCTGTAATAGGGTGCATTGGGTGGTGCAAGGCGAGGGCGCACATTACTTCCTTGTTGTTGTCCTTGATATGGCGCCTTCTCTTGATTTCTTACTCCATCTCACTGATCTTGTTCTCAACCACAATTGCTTCGCCCACAAGTTTCTGAAAGTTGGCATAGTCGCAATTGAGTAGTTGCACTTGGATTCCATTGTTCAAGCCCCTCATGAACATGTATTGTTTCCGGCTGTCCCGACTAACATCCTCAGGTGCATACCTTGAGAGTTGAGTGAACTTATTGAGATATTCACTCACGCTTGATCTTCCTTGCCTTAAGTTCTCGAATTCTTGTCTCTTCAAGATCATAACACTTTCCGGCACATAATGAGAATGGAAGTTCTCCTTGAATTCCGCCCAAGTGATCCTCTCTTGATTCTCATGAGCATTGCAATAAGCATCCCACCAATCTGCAGCTGCTCCAACGAGTTGATGAGAAGCAAATAGGACCTTCTCTTGGTCACTGCTTTGGACAATAACAAGTTTCTTCTCCACGGACTTGAGCCAATCATCAGCATCCATAGGGTCAGCAGCTTGAGCAAAGGTTGGCGGCCTAGTCCTCATAAACTCTCCCAATCGGTTATGAGGAGTCGGGGGTGGCGGTGGAGGCATGTGGGGTTGATTGTTGATATTGCCAGCCTGCAGCTGTCCTATGGTATGTATCATGGTCTGCATGAGCTAGTTTTGCATAGCCAATAGTTGCTCAATGTCAATAGCTCCATGAGCAGGTCCTTGTCCATTGTTATTTTGAGGTACTCCATGGTTCTCCTCCTCATCATTAGCATCCCTCTGGTTGCGAGTCCTCACCATCTAGAGAAAAGCAATAGGTAAGAATTTAGAAACGTCTCCAACTATATGCATCAAGGGATATGAAGCTAACCAACTAGCTATACTAGCCTAGGTGGACATGGCAATGCTAAGGCATCCCAAAATCATCTATTAAGCACACAAGCAAACAATATATATATATATCAAACAGCACACCATGCAAAAACACATCGATTCCTGAGTGCTCCTATGTGCTCTAAAGTGTCCATTCTATCTAGGTTGCGTCCTAAGGTCAACCTGGCTCTGATACCAATCTGTGACGCCCGATTCCGAAAAACTGAACCAAGCTAACGCATATGTGTGCCCAGGATGTTCAACACACATACACGAGTGCAATCACAAACGATATACAGAAAATTACCACAGAACAGGATTAATTATCAAATTTTATTACACAAACTATATTATCCTCGAATACAAATCTAATGAATATTGATGATAAGTTCAACTAATGCAGCGGAAATAAACTAATTAAGCAACTAAGCAAACTAAGCTAAAGGGAATAGCGCAGCTCCATGCAACACCACAGGCAAAGCTGACGGTAGACACGGCCTAGAACTCCACATTATCAACATTAAACTCACAATCCTGACCTGCAACTGTTGGGGGGATTGCAAGAGTGAGTACATGTCGTACTCTGCAAGTGTGGAAAGTATGACATGTGGCTGATTCAAATGACAACAATAATAATGGCAAAGTGCTGAAAAGTACAGTAAAACATTTGGAAAAGCAATGTATCATATTTATGTGAAGTAAACCCATCATAAACCATATAACCATCATAATACCAGTCCACAATTTACCATTACCAATAACCATAATCAATGTCATAAACTATAATTCCATCGATAACCATAACCATAATCATAATATCAACCATAACCATTACCAAACCATAACCATTCCAAATCCCAATTTCCCTATAATCATGGATGTTGTCCAGGTGCTCATAACCGGGAGCGCGGCTATCATGATAGTTTTAATTAACTCTGCAGAGTTTGTACCTCTTTACCCACGTGTTCGTGATTTCATCACCCGTCGGCGACTAAAGAACCTCCCTTATGCCAATTACACTTCCTTTGGTGTATGGCCAAGAGATCACAAAATAGCCTTTACAAAGGGATTACTAGCCTATTCAGACCCCACTGAGGTTTCACTGGTGGCGATGCCTCCAACTGAGCTCGTCGCCCCCTCTTGAGCCATTCGGATCCCAGGGTAGTCCCACCGATCATCAACAAACCCAATCCGACTACCCCTTCCCCGAGCATCCACAATGGTCCAAACAGCACCAGCAAAGCCCTAATTAATCAGCTACGCCGCACCCATACTTGGCCTCATGGTGGCACTGTAGTCCTGGCTTATTCTCGCATGAACCGGTCCTTAGATCTAAAGCAAGCAAACCACCATAACATCCAACCCATCCACATACCAGGCTTGCTTAGATCACCCATTACCATACCATATTTAACCAGTTCATGTTAACCATAATCTCATCCATGCATAATTAAATTGAGTGGTATAATTGTTTTCCCATCCCAGTTGATTAAGCGAAGCAAAAAGGTAAAACCCTTCCCGACTCTCTACCATAAATTCCAGGTGACAAGGGTGGTTTAGCAAATCTAGTAAACTTCCTACCATAGGATTCCCATCAAGTTGACACAAGCATGCAGTTTTGCAAACAAAACATTTATTTTGAAACAGGATCAATATGCTTCAAGGACACTTGCCTTGCTCCGTCGGATAGGGTTGCTCAAGCGCTTCGAAATCTTGATTCTGAAAATCCTCGTACACGACCTCTTGAGCACTTCCCTCTACTCGTGATCACACATACAAGAATATACATACAAATCAACATGATGCACACACATTAATCAACATGCGATGATATGCATGCATGCAAGGATCAATTATTAATTAACTATGGTTGTTTATTAATTAGATGCAACTAGTTCATACGTGTTCATATGATTTTACAGGGGTTTTAGAGTGGATTAATGCTGCTGAAAATTAAATTATGGTGCAACTAAAATCAATTCACGTCCATTAGATTCAATGCGTCGCTAAAATTCGCATCGGGAACATGACCTACCGTAGATGCGATGGCTTCGATGATCGTGGGATGGGGACAATGCGTAGACAAAGTGGATGGCGCAGCAGTCCCTCGGCGGCACGACGACGGCGACGATCTCCGGTGGATGGTGGCACCCTCCTCTTTTTCTTCCTCTTCTTCCCCTCTTTTTTTTTCTTCCTTTTCTTCCCCTGGCGGCGTAGCCTCTGGTCCCTTTTTTTTCTGTGCCGGCGGCGTTCCTGGAAGGCGGCGGCGTTTCTGGGATCGGGGGAAAACCTAGGGACCTACGGTCCTTTTTAAAGGCGCGGGAGTCAACGCGGGGTCGGGAATTGTGCGGGAGCGGGAGTCCAGGCGGGAATCGGGCGCGGGGCAGCGGGAGTCGGGGCGTGGGACCCAGGGGGCGTGAGCTGCGGTGCGGGTGGGCGAGCGGGGTGGGGCCCGGCAGCGTGGGCACGCTGCGCTGCGTCGGCGCGTGGGGCCGGGAGGCGGGGCGCGGGAGGCGCGGCGGGTGGGGCCCGGGCGCGTGAGCGCGAGCGCAAGCGCGGGAGGGGGCGGCGCGCTCGGGCGGCGGGGCGTGGGGTGCGTGGGCCAGGCGGGTGGGAGCGCGGGAAACGGCGGGGCGATTCGACGCGGAGGGCGGGAATCGCGGTGGGAGGGCGCAGCGCGTTTGGCGGGAGCGGCGAGAAAATCGGGATTCGGCGGCGGGCGGGGCCGGCTCCGCGCGTGGGCGCGCGTGCCGCGTGGGGCGAGCGGGCGGGCGCTGGTCGGCTTGGCCGCCTGGCCAGCAGGCGGTTTTTCCTTTTTTTCTTCTTCTTCTTTTTTTAGATTTTTATTATTATAATATATTTTATTTTTTATTTTTTATTTATTTTATTTATCTTATTCATTTTATTTATTTATTATTTTATATATATATATATTTATTATTATATAATTTATTTATATATATTTCTTTTTATCTATTATTATTATTATTTTATATTTATTCCCTAATACATGTTTTAGGCTATAATTGTTATTTTCTATTTCTTCTTTTGCTACATACATTTGTATATATGCTCCATCTTTTATGTTTTATTATTTTTCTTTTATCCTACTAATGTTTAATGCATGATCATGTATGCAATGCAGGATGCGAAAATCTAGAGTGTTACATGTTAGGACGAGTGACTCCGATATAGACTAGGCTTCCTACGATATGACAATAGCAAGTAGAGTCATCAAGCGGTTCACCATTAGTGGATCGAAGGTGAATGTTGAGCTCCATGGGTGTCTCAAGAGTGCGGTGAACAGTAAGAGAATCTCGATCAAGAAGATCCATAATGTACTTCTTCTAAGACTGATAAATTCCCTCACGGGTAGAGTAAACCTCAATCCTAAGAAAATAACAATGTGGACAAAGATCTGAACTAAGAAACTGCTCACTAAGACGAGCCTTCACAAAGCCTATGTACTCAGGGTCGTCTCTATGATGATCATATTGTCAACATAGAGAAGAAGAAGAATATGACCACGAGACGAGGTATGCACAAAGAGCACATGATCATTAGCACTGGCAGAAAAGCTAGCAGCAGTGATCACTTACGCGAATCGTTGAAACCAAGCATGAGGAGCATGTTAGAGGCCATAAAGGGAGCGATAAAGGCGACAAACCAAACCCTTAGTAACAACATACCCAGGCGATGGCTGCATGTAAACCTCCTCACACAGCTCCCCATTAAGAAAGGCATTCTTGACATCAAGCTGAGAGATGGACCACACATGAACAGAGGCTACAACAAGAATAATGCGAACAATGGTCATGTGAGGAACAGGAGCAAATGTCTTATCATAGTCACAGCCTTGTTTCTGCTGGAAGCCAAGAGCGACTAGTCGAGACTTATAACACTCAAGAGAACCATCAGAGCGAGTCTTAACCTTATAGACCCACTTACAGATGATAGGGCAAACACGTGGCGGCATGGTGCAAGATCTCATGTGCTAGTACGCTCAAGAGCAGCAATCTCCTCAGGCATCGCATGTTGCCATTCTGGATGAGGAACAACATCATGATATGTAGCTCACTCAAAAGAACGATAGCAGGAAAACTAGAAGGAGAGTACCGATCGGGAGGCTAACGAGAGCAATAGCCCAGTCAAAGAGGCTGCTTGGGAGAAGAATCATCAGAAGGAGATGATTCCTCTGGAGAAGAGGGTGCCTCAGGAGAAGATGGATCATCAGACGAAGATGACTAAATTGGAGTATATGGCTCATCAGTAGAAGGAGCAACTCATCGAGTGTAGATTAGTGTCATAGGATGCTTCGTAGTATAGTCAGAGACAATAGAAGATGGTTTCGAATGAAAACTTGTAGAACGTGGAACCAATTGTGAGCGAAGTACAGTAGCAACGAAGGTATCTTGAAGGATTAGGAATGAACTCAGATCGACCAAAGATACAAGAGGATTATCCGAAGAAGGACGAGATAAGAAAGGACATGTCTGATCAAAGACAACATCCCGCGAGATCCTCATCTGTCGACCAACAAGATTCCAACAATGATACTCCTTATGCTTAGCAATGTATCCAAGAAAAATGCACTCGATCGACTGGGCAGTAATCTTAGTTCGCTCACGAGGTGCGAGCAACACATAGCACACACAACCAAGAAGGTGAAGGCTGATTTAGTTAGACATCTTGCAAGTAAGACGTCGGGAATGAATCTCACTCTAAAGAGTAGACGAAGGCTAAATGTTAATCAGGTAAATGGCAGCAGACACAGTCTCGGCGATGCAGAAGAGTAAGCAAGCAGAAGAGTACGAGCAGTCTTAAGGAGATGGTGATGCTTGCGCTCGGCTACATCATTTTGTGCATGAGAGCCAGGACAAGCGAACTGAGCAAGAGTGCCTTTCTTAGAATGAACCGGATGAAAAGCATCATAAAAGTACTCACCAGCAGAATTAGCACAAAAGACACAAATAGATGTTATCAGCTAAAAAGTTATATGAATACAAATCATAGCTGAAAAAGTTTTATAGATACAATGCCTCACTACGATATTTCATAATGTAAATTCATGTGTGGCGAGAAATGTCATCTATAAAAATGATGTAATATCAATGTCTTCTTTTCAAAATAAAAGGAGTTGGACCCCATACATCTAAATGTATAGGATTAAAAGGATGCTTAGACACTGAATCACTAGAACGATAAGGGAGCTGAATCTGTTTCTCTAATAGACAACCCTGACATGGAGCTAAAGACTCAGAACCTGCAACCGATCCTAAAAAGCCACTACAAACTAGGATTGATAGACGAGAGCCACAAAGATGACTCAGACGATGGTGCCACTGAGCAAATGATAAGGTGGCGAAGTAGCAACCACGGAGCACCAAGACTAACAAGCGCATCGGAAGGAAGATGAAGCCAGTAAAGATCCCAAAGACGCTATGAGTAAAGACGGTGGGGGCCAGTGCCATCTAGATGATTCTTGTGATGATCATGAACATAATCAAGATCAAGAATCACTCGACAGTCATGATCACTTAGATAACCAGTAGATATAAGTTGCATGGTCAGACCAGGAACATATGAGGCATCAGAAACTTTAAAAGAGTCAGATAAAAAAGTTCCTGTCCAACAATAGAATGAAGAGAACCATCGACAGTTTAAATGGTAAGAGAACAAGAGGAGGAACTCAAAGGAGACAGATTGGTATGATAAGAAGTCACATGGAACAAAGCACCGGTATCATGAATCCATAGACAGGTACCTCAAGCAAAAGTATTAGGTGGTCCCTTAGAAGAAGACTGAGAAGCAGCAGCAGAACCTGAAGGTGCAGAAGGCTGAGTCAAAGAACTAGCAGCTCCTAATAGTGTAGAGGTAGCAAGGCAATGAAGAAGCATGAGTAATTGTGCATGTATACTAGCAGAACCCCGCTGAGAGTCTCAAGTAACAACACAATCAACATCCTGTGAAGAACGTCAAGCTTGAGCTTTCGTCTTTCTCAAGTAGTATGCCTCCACATGCCCATCTTTACCGCAGTAGTCACAGTGAAGACCACCACACCCCTCACTTGCAGAAGGAGGAGTGATTGAAGAAGATACTATTAGGAGGAGAAGCATGTCAAGAGGTTGAAGAACAAGCATCCAAAACAGAAAAAGTAAGCAACAATCCATCAGCACGAAGTTGAGTCTTCTCATTACGAAGACTAGCCAGGGCATCCCTAAGAGAGACACAAGGGTGACGAGCGAGCAACTGAGCACGAAGAGGCTCAAACTCGTCATGAAGACGGGTCAGGAAGTCATAGGTGCATCAAAGTTCAAGTGCATCCTTCTATCTCTGACAAGACTGACAGGAGTCCGATGATATCGAGGGACCAAGAGTGTCAAGGTGACGCTAAATAGCACACATCTGAGCAAAGAACTTCTCCGGTGTAGCTTCTTTCTGTCGTACATGCTGCTCCTCACGAATATCCACAAAATAAGTAGACTGACTAGTAGGCTTGTAACGATGATGCACAAAAGCCTACATCTGATGTGTATACTCAAACTCGACTATATATGTAGCCTAACGATCCTCCATACTAGCAGCAAGAATAGCACTAGCCCGAGCATTGTTAACGGTTGTTATATACCAATTTCACCAGTCAATATAACTCAGTTATGTGAAAGAAATATCAGTTCTTGCACACATCACCTTTCTATTTAACCTATTCCACTTGTCTTTAGAGAAAGTAGTGCATGCAGGGATTTTAGGAAAAATTGAAGTGAAACGAGGGGATGGATCCTATAAAATATCATTCCAGCCAATCAAGCGACGACATGTGGCACCACGTGGATCAAATGGCCCACAAACAGAAGTATACGAGGCCATCCAACAGTGTAGCACTAATATCAATCAATGGGACCCACCTGGCAGAGACTTGGAGGAAGCATATCCCCAACGGGGCTGAGACTAGGTCGGTCGACCTCCCTAGTCGGTCGACTAGGAAGTGGCGCCAGACCCCGTCAAATGCAACGTGTTGGCTCCTCCCGACTTGAAGAAGTCATGGGTGACTGATTCGCGCGCCTTTGGTGGGGGGAACTGATCCTTCTCCAAGCTATAAATAGGACCCCTCACAACTCACTTCAACACACACCACTTGAGCATTATTCTATTGTATACACTAATTCTCTTAGTCCTTAGTGGAGTTAGGCTATAGAGAGGAGAGCCTCTAGTCCCAAGTCCAAGTTGGGAAAGGTATGGCTCATGTATCTTTTCTTATATTTGTGACTTTATGCATAATAAAGGTATTATATTTAGTCTTATTTTATTCATATACTTGGATGAAGCATTTCTTGTTTGATTGTGGATTGCATATATGTTGTAGGAATACTCTTTATGATCATGAGTTAACATCATTATACTATCATCATAAACACTATAAACCCTTACTATAGTCTAAGTAGTTATGATATGAACATGTTAATATGAATACCTTATGTTATGTCTCAACATTGGTTTAACAATGTTTAGGTGAGTCATTGCCTTAGGATGACTTGTGCCATGGCTCCTAAGGTATTTATGTAATATGCTAGCATGGTGCTAGGGTAGTTAGTAGCATCAGTGTCTCGTAGACCCACGGATTGAAGATCTAGGTGGTGACAACCCTATCTGTCCTTTGTAATCCTCCATGTTCGGCTATGCCATAGGCTCTTGGCAAGAGTCGTCCTAGTATTGCTAGGGGTAAACCCGTGTCCGATATGTTGAACAACTTAACATAAGTATTCACCATTGACATGCTCATTAGTATATAACCTATGCTATGTAGGGGTAAGTCCCCAACTCTTAGTCTAATCTCCATAGGACCCATTTACCCCTTTGATTAGATTGCTTAAGGTGTGTGTCATACTACCCAAATTTTCATCTTACCCCTATCTTGATAATTGATTAGTATCCCGTAGCATGATCATAAGAGTAGTGTCTACTTTACTCCATTGCCTTCCTTTGGGATAAATACGATACCCATGGGAATACTGTTGG
This sequence comes from Tuctoria greenei, assembly GCA_036927565.1. Taxonomy (NCBI): domain Eukaryota; kingdom Viridiplantae; phylum Streptophyta; class Magnoliopsida; order Poales; family Poaceae; genus Tuctoria; species Tuctoria greenei. Next base: position 106,501,873 of record JAYESD010000004.1, on the reverse strand, counting down.
GTGAAATGCTACACGACAGTTTCCGTATCCTTGTGGACCTCATCTTTTACTAGAGATGATCCGTGACGTTAAGAGCCATGAACAAGCATTTTTGGCACCGTCGCCAGGGAAGGCAAAGGAATTGAAGGATAGCTACCACTTGTGATTGAGCTGTAGGTACTAATAGTTAATAGGCAGGATTACCCTTGTTTGTTTTCTCCTTTTGTGTGATAACATGGTAGTGTTGGCTAAGCCATTCCATGGGATGGCCAACGAGAACGCCAGTACTCAACTGCAAGATGATTCAAGGTGTACATCAACAAATGTCCGCTAGGCAACATCATTGCCTTTCACGAAAGAATTTTAGCTTCCAGTAGAAGCCAAAGTCATCCATACCCAAGCTTGGGGGAGGCTCCAAGATTTCTTCTTGGTTTGCCTCCACCTTAGGGTGGATAGTTGACTCCTCATCAACCATTCATCTCATGGGTTGGTCCATCAATCTATGACCACCTTTGTGCTGGAGCTGAATGAGTCCTATTCTCATTCATCATGGATGAGAATATGGTCTATACTCAAGGGGTGGATTGAAGAGTGCTCTAGTTCCTTTAGCTTGACATGCACACCACTTAACAAGGTGGACATTCTAGCTAAGGAACAACACCTCCCATTGAAGTATCATGAAGATCAAGCCAATGGAGAAGTGTTTGGATGATCCAAGCCATGGATATTCACATGATTTGTGAAAATCCATGTCAACATGGGCCACTTGGGAATCATTTCCCTATGACCCATGGGGATTCTTCCTTCCAAACACAACTCCAATGGCTATCACCAACAAGGAGGTCAAGAATGGAATCAACATCACCCTTGCAATCAAGGAGGCTTTGCGAATGTAAGGATCGAATGCCCAAGAGGGGGGGGGGTGAATTGGGCTTCTTTTCAAAAATTAAAGCAATAAAACTTAATTACTAAAAGCCCAATTCTCTATGCAAACAACCTATGCATTCAAGTGAATAGTAACTTTGCGGTATAAGAAATGCATAAGTGTAATGGGAGAGGAAGAAAGCAAACTCCCGAGGAGACACGAAGACACGGAGATTTATCCAGTGGTTCGGCAAGATCGTCAAGATCTTCCTACATCCACGTTGTGGCACCCACCAAAGGGTATAGACACTCCCAAGTCACCGAGACCAGGGATCTTCACTATACTTCTTCGTTCGCCAACCTCGGCAAGGTGGAGCTCAAGCCTTGTACAAGTTGGATCCTCCGGGCTTCCACAACCGTCTTGGTAAGCTCCGGAAGGATCTCTCCAATACAATCACCAAGGGACACTCCCTTACAGCTTTCACTACACTAGAGACTCCAATCACCAAGAATGGAGGCACACAAGCACTATCTCTAGTTAGTTCTAGCCTATCTCTTGGTGTACAAGTGGTGAAAATGATATGGAAGTGGTAGCTCAATGCCTTGAATGCTTGGTAAGGTGTAGAGTAAGTTTGGGCTTCAAGTCATATCGAATAGACTGGTTGAAGGGGTATAAATAGTTAACCTCCACAAAATAGCCGCTGGAAAAGTAGGCTGACATCACTGTTCTGCGAACACCGGATGATCCGATGTTCCCTCTTTAGTTATCATCGGTCGAATACAAATTATCTGATGTCACTGTGGCAGATATGACCGTTGTTAGACCGATGTTACACTTGCCTTCTCATCGGATGATCCGGTGGCACTTCATCCAGATTGGTCCAGAATTAATGCTTACTAGAGTGATCGACCGATGTGTTTATAGTTGTACATCAGATGGTCCGGTGTTACACTTGGTCCAGGGAGATTGCTTACTGTAATGATGGACCGATGTAACATCCCCTTCATCATCGAATGATCCGGTGAGTACTTAGTTCTGAGGTCTTCTTCTTCTACTAAACCAACTCGACCGATGTATTGTTTTCTGGAAACATCGGTTGATCCGGTGAGTTGATTTTGTTTGCTTCGAGTTGCTCTAAGTGATTCTTTTGGAATTTTCTCGAGTGACCTCTTATACATTGAAATATTCTTCTGATGATTATCGAACACTGAGTGCTTTCAATATTGGTTGAATAATTTTGACATATGATCTTTTTCTTCTATTCTTCATAAAAATCGATTGACCTCACAAAATGATTTGTTATGTGGTCTCCAATCATATCCAATGAGCAGTAGATGATATTCATATAGATTTCATTAAGTGGAATAAATGATATGAGAGACCTTGCATCCACAAATTCATTAGTAAAATCCAACGGCTGTCATTAATCACCGAAACCATACCTCAAGGGGGGCCTAGATGCTTTCAATCTCCCCATTTTTGGTGATTGATGACAACACAACAAGTAAAGCATAATAGTAATGAATTTAAGAATACGATACTCAAGAGGATATGCAATAAGTACAAGGTTTAGCACACTTAAACTTGAAGGCTCAAAAAACGATTAATAACTCAAAAGAATAAGTGGCACACGAATACTCAATGAATCGCAAAAGAGTAGCAAAAACTCCAAATTACAAAAGTAGCAAAAACACCAAATTACAAAGGACTCCCAAAAAGATAAACTCCCCCTATAGCTAGGACTCCCGCTGGGACTAAGCTAACCCTCCCCCTGACTCTTCTCCCCCTTTGGCCTCAAGACACCAAAAAGGAAGCCGAGTGCCTAAGAACCCTGAGCGCTTAGGGCGATGACGAACTGGTCACCGTCGGGGGTGCTGTCGTCGGAGCTGCTGCCTGTTGCTGCTGAAGCTAGAGTAGAGGAGACGGGAGCTGCGGGAGCTGCTGTCGGTACCTGCTGAGACTGGACTGCAGGAAGAGGGGTACTGAAAATGGATGCCGGCGTCTGCTGGAAAAGAGTTGTAGCCGGCAGGGGAGAGTGGATAGGAGCGCCTCGAGCTAGCAGAGGTGACATGCTGATCGACGGGATCAGCGTAGTCGGCACTGGTGCTGAAGCTGGAGCCAGGACAGGCAGTGGCGGCTCTGCGTGGAGTGGCAATGGCGACGCTACGTGGGGCACAGTGTAAGCGGCGGCGGCGGCCGGAGGCGGCGGCAGCTCGGAGGGCGGTGGCAGGGCGAGGGACCGGCGGCGGCGGAGGTGTCGAGGCGTCGGTGCCGGAAGGCAAAATTGGGGAGAGAGAAAAAAAAGGTGAAGTGACGCGCTAAAAAGGTGGGGCCCAAACCCTAGCTCAAATTTTAACATCGGATGAACTGACGTAAGATGAGGGTTGCGTCGGTCGAATGATACAGTAAGGGTATTTCAAAAATGCCATTGACACTGGATGATCCGCCGTGAAAATGATTTGCATCGGTTGAATTTGGCACAACTCCAGAAATGTGAACATCTGATGCACCGATGTTTCTCAGAATGAACTCGTCGGTTGATTTGGCTTTCTGACTGAGTTGACCCTTGGCACTTGAACACAAACTGATCCGATGAGCTTCTGGCCTATGCATCGGATAATACGATGACTACAAAACAGCAACATCCCATATATGTCCTTTGACTCAAACAAACACGAAGAAACACATGTCTTAGGACTTTTTGGACAACCCCTTACCCCTCAAAAAGACTAATTTGCCAATAATTTGGCTAAGCACTAATGCAAATAGAACACCGAAGAAAATAGGGAAGAAATTATCCAAATAAAATGTAAGGCCCATGCTTCGTGAGCTAGAGGATGAATACTTCTATCTCTTTAAAGCATGTTTCTTTAGGCATTAACACACCTAACATTTTGTTCTTTCCACATCATATGAGTTGAGATATTGCATTTCAAACAAGTCTCTTTCTCATGAAGTGGGTTCCACTTTGTGACAATCTACCGTATGCAATGCCAAACAATTTATAATGCAAGAAATTAAACGTGAGTGCAATTCTATATGGCAGGCATCATGCAAGACATAAATGAAATCTATCTTGCCAAATTTGAACCTTTCAAAGGCTTCTTCAGTGAGAGCCACTCTCCATGTCTTGGGGAAACCCAAAAGAACCTCCATCCCAAGCTAACCTTTGCTTAACCCTATCCTTTGAAAGTTAGACAAGACCTACATGAGATGCATTCTTACATGATCATGGCAACTTACATGACGTTTGATGCATCTAGCACATTTAATTCACTTCTTAGTATAGAAAACGTTTTCTCATCAAGTGGCTTAGTGAAGATATCTGCCAATTGTTCTTCGGACCTAACACCTCGCAAGGAGATGTCTCCCTTAGCTTCATGGTCCCTCAAGAAATGATGGCGAATATCAATGTGCTTAGTGCGGGAGTGTTGAATGGGGTTCTTAGCAATCTTAACCGCACTTTCATTGTCACAAAGGAGAGGCACACAACCATGTTTAATACCAAAGTCCAGAAGGGTTTGCTTCATATAAAGAATATGGGCACAACATGCACCGGCCGTTATGTATTCCGCTTCCGCTGTAGACAAAGCAACGGAATTTTGCTTCTTGCTATACCAAGATACTAGGGAACGCCCAAGCATGTGGCACCATCGGAGGTACTCTTGCGATCCACAAGGCATCCGGCAAAGTCTGAATCCGAGTAACCCAAGAGATGGAATGTTGCACCTTTAGGGTATCACAGGCCTACACTAGGGGTATGCTTGAGATACCGGAGTATCCTAAAGACCGCCTTCCGATGCGATTCTTGAGGTGCCGCTTGAAAGCGAGCACACAAGCATACACTAAACATGATATCGGGCCTATATGCGGTAAGATAAAGAAATGAACCAATCATGGAACGGTAATTAGATTGGTCAATAGGTTTACCGTCCTTATCCGCGTCGAGACGACAATTTGTTGCCATTGGAGTACTTCTTGAGCTACAATCTCCCATCTCAAATTTCTTCAAGTGGTCCTTGGTATACTTTTCTTGATAGATGAAGGTCCCCTCTCGAAGTTGCTTGATTTGAAATCCAAGGAAGAAGTTGAGCTCTCCAATCATCGACATCTCGAATTCCCTAGGCATCATTTTGCCAAACTCATGGCTAAGAGCTTCGTTAGTTGAACCAAAAATAATATCATCGACATAAATTTGACAAATAAATAATTCTCCGTCGATGTCTTTGGTGAAGAGTGTAGTGTCCACCCTCCCGATCTTGAATCCTTGCATGATCAAGAAATCCCGTAGTCGTTCATACAATGCCCTAGGTGCTTGCTTGAGCCCGTAGAGCGCCTTGTGCAACCTAAACACATGAATAGGATTCATCGGATCTTCTAACCCGAAAGGTTGTTCAACATAGACAAGCTCGTTAATATAACCATTAAGAAAGGCACTTTTCACATCCATTTGATAAAGCTTTATGTTATGATGTTATGCAAAAGCAAGAAGTATACGGATGCCTTCTAGTCGGGCGACCAGAGCAAATGTCTCCCCAAAGTCTAGTCCTTCAACTTGCGAGAAACCCTTGGCCACAAGTCTTGCCTTGTTGCAGACCACAACGCTGTTCTCATCTTGTTTGTTGCGGTACACCCACTTTGTTCTGATGATGTTCTTGTCCTTGGGTCACTCCTCCAACACCCAAACTTCATCGCGGATGAAGTTGCTGAGTTTATCATGCATGGCCATCACCCAGTTTGGATCTTGGAGTGCTTCCTCAATGTGAGTGAGTTCTACACATGAAACAAACGAGTAGTGCTCACAAAACATAGTGAAATGGCGAGAACGTGTACTTACTCCCCTTGACGGACTTCCGATGATTTGGTCAATTGGATGTGCCTTGGAGATGCGTCCATGCCTCATGAGTGGTTGTGAAGCACTTGGCGGTGGTGATGCGTGTTGCTCTTCTTGTTGTTGGACTTGATCATGGACTTGTTGTTCTTCTTGATGTTGTGTGGCTTGTGAATCTTGTGTCGGCAATGGATCATCTTTCTTTTGTTCGTCAACTTGAGGCGCCATAGATGTGTTGATGTTGGAACTTGAAGCTCCCCCTTGATCATGGCTCTCCTCAACTTTCGACTTGATGTCACCAATGGTCATGTTCTTCATAGCTTCTCGTAGAGGCTCATCATCTATTTCATCATGACGAAAACTCTCCTCTTGGGAGCCATTAGTTTCATCAAAATCAACATCACAACTTTCCTCAACTAAACCGGAGGTTTGGTTGAATACTCGATATGCTTTTGAGTTTGATGCATAACCAAGAAATATACCAACATCACATCTTCTTTCAAACTTACCGATCCTTTTCATCCGGTAGATGTAGCACTTGCACCCGAAGATTCGAAAATAGGAGATGTTGGGCTTTCTCCCAATGAGAAGTTTGTATAGGGTCTTTTGAAGTAGTCGATATAGGTAGACCCTATTTGCGGCATGGCACGCCGTGTTGATTGCTTCGGCCCAAAAATTCTCGGACGTGCCATAGTCATCAAGCATTGCTCGTGCAAGAGTGATGAGAGTCTTGTTCTTCCTTTCAACGACACCATTTTGTTGAGGAGTGTATGTGGCCAAAAACTCATGCTTCACGCCTTCACGGTCACACCACTCCCCAATGTTGTAGTTCTTGAATTCGGTGTCGTTGTCACTCTGGACCTTGATGATGGGAAGTTGAAATTCCCTTTGAGCAAGGTTAGCGAAGTTCTTGAACACTTCTGGAGTTTCACTCTTGTCACCTAGAAACAAAGTCCAAGCCTAGCGAGAGTAGTCATCAACTATAACAAGACAATAGAGTTTACCGCCAAGACTTTGATATGTGGACGGTCCAAAGAGGTCCATGTGGAGCAACTCAAGCGGCTTGGAGGTTGACATCATTGTCTTCATCGGGTGGTGAGAAGCAACTTGCTTCCTGGCTTGACAAGCGCTACAAAGCTTGTTCTTCTCAAATGTGACATCCTTCACGCCGATCACCATCCCAAGATTGAATGACTTCTTGAGATTGCTCATTCCAATGTGCGCTATGCGTCGATGTGATAGCCAACCCAAACTTGTGTTAGTGAAAATACAAGTGGTCAAGCTAGCATCCTTGTTGGTGAATTCTACTAGGTAGAGATGTCCATGCCAAAATCCTTTGAAGATTAGTTCTTGGCTTGTTTCACTAGTCACAACAACATCATTTTTGCTAAAGGCGCATGTTAGTCCAAGATCACATAGTTGTGCAATAGAAAGAAAATTGAAACTAAGTGACTTAACATACAATACATTGGAAATAGATAAATCATTTGAAATTGCAATCTTACCTAAACCAATTACCTTCCCCTTAGAGTTATCACCAAAGGTGACTTGTTCATGATTGCTGGGGTTTTCTATGGTGGTGAACATACCATCGTTGTCGGTCATATGTTGAGTGCACCCGCTATCGAGTACCCAATGCTTTCCTCGGGCTTTGTAGTTCACCTACACACATGAATTCAATTTTTGACTTTAGGCACCCAAGCCAACTTAGGTCCTTGTATGTGTGATACAAGTGTTTTTGGGACCCAAAGTTGCTTGGGGAGCTTCCCCTTCATGCCCTTTATGTCCTTTCCAATGAACCTTTCCTTCACCTTGCCATCTACTTTACTCAAGAGATAATAATGATCATTGAAAGTAGACTTGTATTTAGTAGGCAATTTTGGAGAAGGCCGGTTAGGAAGAGGACACTCCCTTGTATGGTGACCGGTGACCTCACAATGTTGGCAATAGGAACCAACTTCCTTGATGAAGCTTGTTCTAAGCTCCGGTGAGGGAACCTTTCCTTTGTTAGTCACCGGGAAGGATCCAAGTCCTCTCTTGTTGAAGTCCTTTGCTTGTTGGAAGAGGATTTCCTTGTGCTTGACTTCTCCTTTAGATAGTCTTGCCACACTAGTGCGGAGACTTTCAATTTCTTCCAACAAGTCCTTCTCCCTAGCATTCTCTTTCAAAGGCAAATACTTATGCAAGACATTAGTGGCATGAGAATTAATAGATACCTTATCATTAAGAGTTTGTTTCTTTATATTTTTTCAATTCATGATCAAGAGCTTCATAAGCAAGGTTAAGTACTTGATGCTCTTGGATTAACTCATTGTGCTTTCTCAAGAGTGCTTGGTGTCCTAAGTCAAGCTCATGGTGATCTAGCTTGATTTTAGCCTTATACTCCTCAATTTGTTTGACATGAGATTTGAGCGTGTCATGCTCCTTAAGTATGCTTTCATACTTGTCACACAAATCAAGGTTAGCACTCTCATGCTTAGCACGAGTTTCTTCAAGAGCCTTGACCTTACTCTTTTCCCTCTTAATCATAGTGTGGTATTCATTTATTAATGAAGTTAAATCATCAGGGGAAAGCTCATCATCGCTAGATTCATCACATACCTTGGTGTTACCTTTAGCCATGAGGCACATGGGAGGTGGATGAAGAGATGAGTCATCATTGTTGGTAATAGCAAGGCCAGCCAAACTTTCTTCTTCCGCTTCACTCTCTTCATCACTTGATTCTTCGTCGGTAATCCATTCATTTGCCTCACACATGAACACTTTTTGTGGTTCTTTTCTATTCTTTGGGAAGAGTTTTGCCTTCTTGCCCTAGTCATGGTTCTTCTTCCCAAAGGATCTTGGTTTGGGCCTGACCTCTTCTTCATCATCTTCACTATCTTCAAGCTTGTGATGCTTGCCCTAGTGGTTCTCTCTTCTTTTTTTCCGATTTTGGACAATCATAGGAGATGTGACCTTGATCACCACAATTGTAGCAAGTCTTGTTATCATCTCTCCCTGGTAGAAAATCTTTCTTCTTGGGATCAAAGGTGTATCCCTTCTTGGCAATTTTGGAGTTCAAGCGAGAGAACTTTCTCATCATCAAAGCAATCTCATCATCGTCATCTTCACTTGATGCTTGCTCTTCTTTACTTGAGCTGGGCTCAACCACTTTCTTTTTCTTGAGACTTGTTTTCTTGGTGGAGGCCTTTAGAGCAATTGTCTTTGAAGATGATTGCTCCATCATCCCAAGTACACTCATCTCATGAGCGTGAATCTCTCAAATAAGTTCCGAAACTTCAATGTGATCAAGAGATTCTTTTTGAAGCATGGAGTTGATGATGTTATACTTTGGCTTAGGAAGGAGAATAAGAATCTTGCGGTTGATGAGTCCCTTGCCAAGAGAAGCAATGTCAAGAGCATTAATTTCCTCAATAAGCACATTCAAGTGAGAAAACATTTCATTGACATTTTCATGAGGTAGCATTTTAAACTCATCATATTTGTCTTTAAGCATATGATATTTTAGTTCTTTGACGCGAGAGGAACCCTCATGAATTTCAATCAAGCAAGCCCAAATTTCACATTCTTTTTCTTTGCTAGTAATCCTAGCAAACACATCTTGGCTAATGCATTCATAAATGGCATTTCTATCGTTAGCATCCCACTTGATCTGATCACCAACATAATTATGCTCACCAAACCCCACATGGGTCGCTTCCCATACCTCGGGAGCAATAGCCTCTAGATAAGCACGCATGCGTGCTTTCCAATAGGCAAAGTTCTTGCTCTCGAAGATAGGAACCGAACCCCCATTCTTGGCCATTTTAGCTCTCTAGCGGTGAAGCTAGAATGCTCCAATGAGCAACCTTGCTCTGATACCAATTGTAAGGATCGAATGCCAAAGAGGGGGGGTTAATTGGGCTTCTTTTCAAAAATTAAAGCAATAAAACTTAATTACTAAAAGCCCAATTCCCTATGCAAAAAACCTATGCATTCAAGTGAATAGTAACTTTGCGGTATAAGAAATGCATAAGTGTAAGAGGAGAGGAAGAAAGCGCAAACTCCCGAGGAGACACGAAGACACAGAGATTTATCCCGTGGTTTGGCAAGATCGTCAAGATCTTCCTACATCCACGTTGTGGCACCCACCAAAGGGTATAGCCACTCCCAAGTCACCGAGACCAGGTATCTTCACTATACTACTCCGTTCGCCAATCTCGACAAGGTGGATCTCAAGCATTGTACAAGTTGGATCCTCCGGGCTTCCACAACCGTCTTGGTATGCTCTGGAAGGCTCTCTCCAATACAATCACCAAGGGACACTCCCTTACATCTCTCACTACACTAGAGACTCCAATCACCAAGAATGGAGGCACACAAGCACTATCTCTAGTTAGTTCTAGCCTATCTATTGGTGTACAAGTAGTCAAAATGATATAGAAGTGGTAGCTCAATGCATTGAATGCTTGGTAAGGTGTAGAGTAAGTCTGGGCTTCAAGTCATATCGAATAGACTGGTTGAAGGGGTATAAATAGCCAGCCTCCACGAAATAGCTGTTGGAAAAGTAGGCTGACATCACTGTTCTACAAACACCGGATGATCCGATGTTCCCCCTTCAGTTATCATCGGTCGAATACAAATTAGCTGATGTCATTGTGTCAGATATGACCGTTGTTAGACCGATGTTACACTTGCCTTCTCATCGGATGATCCTGTGGCACTTCATCCAGATTGGTCCAGAATTAATGCTTACTGTAGTGATCGACTGATGTGTTTATAGTTGTACATTGGATGGTCCGGTGTTACACTTGGTCAAGGGAGATTGCTTACTGTAATGATGGACCGATGTAACATCCCATTCATCATCGGATGATCCGGTGAGTACTTAGTTCTGAGGTCTTCTTCTTCTGCTAAACCAACTCGACCGATGTATTGTTTTCTGGAAACATCGGTTGATCCGGTGAGTTGATTTTGTTTGCTTCGAGTTTTTCTAAGTGATTCTTTTGGAATTTTCTCGAGTGACCTCTTATGCATTGGTTTGAAATATTCTTCTGATGATTATCAAGCATTGAGTGCTGTCAATATTGGTTGAATAATTTTGACATATGAGCTTTTTCTTCTATTCTTCATAAAAATCGATTGACCTCATAGAATGATTTGTTAAGGGGTCTGCAATCATATCCAATGACCAGTAGATGATATTCATATAGATTTCATTAAGTGGAATAAATTATATGAGAGACCTTGCATTCACAAATTCATTAGTAAAATCCAACGGTTGTCATTAATCACCGAAACCATACCTCAAGGGGGCCTAGCTTCTTTTAGGGAATTTCAAGGGATTTAAGTTCAACTAGCCTACCTTGAAGTATCTTGTCCATGGCCAATCAAGAAATCAAGACAACATCCACATGAAGCCCTTGGCCAAGGACAAGAAAATTAAAGAGCATTCAAGATCCAAGATATCCCACAATCACTTGATGGTATTCCTACCCTTCGACCAAGCCCACGCAGCCTAGGGCAAGTGACATTGTGGATGAAGTGTTTCTTGTTTGATTGTGAAGTCCACATATCATCATGAACAAGGAAGCATTGATCCATGATCAAAGTATGAGTTAACCTTAAGGGATATCAAGATGGTCGAACCGGCACCCCAAAATAAGGACAAGCCTCACCATGCTCATGAGAGAATATTTTCAAGAGGGAAAAGCCGTCACTACATCAACAAGTCTTCATCAGGATGACGGAGAGGCTAGTGTCATCATGTGATCCACATGTCCAACTGACATGCCAAAGGATATTTGGCATGTCAATCAAGAGAAGTTGTCCACATCTTCAACTCCGGGATTGGACAATAAATCGTCGCACTGAACAAGATGGAGGTAAGTCCCACTCATCGGACTTCAAAAATTCGGTGAGTCCTTGCCAATAGGTTAATTGATAGTTATCTCATATTTGATTTCCCAGTTGCATATTTGAATTTCCCATCAAATCTTGCATTTTCATTTAGCAAGTTTGAATTTACACACTTGCATGTTGGAAAGTAAAATTTCCTACCAGCATAAAACTAAAATTTTTAATTAGGAAATAAATTTATTTGGATATGAACCCTGGGCGTAATTTTGTGGGTTTTGGTTGATTCATGACAAACAAATGAGATCCTAACAAAATTGTTGAGATGAGCACAGGTTTTAAAGAGATTAGAAGGAAATCTCAAAAGGAAAGCAGAATGAGGATCTAAAAGAAAAGGAGCTCAAGACATGAAAAGAATACTTATTTTGTAAGAAGTGTGGGAGAAACACACCTCAAGAGCTCAAGTGAAAGAGACTACACTCACTACACAGAAATCAACATGTGCGGACTAGTCCGATATACAGCGGACTTGTTTGATATCTCTCTGACTAAAAATGGGCAAGTCTCCACAATGCGGACTTGTCCGCAGCACTCCACATTTGCACAGCACCGGACTAGTATGATATCAACCGGACTAGTCTGATTATCCTCTGTCTAAAATCAAACAAGTCCTTCAAGTCTGGACTTGTCCTTAGCCCTACAATTTTTTACTACATGGGACAAGTCCGATATCCACCAGACAAGTCCAAAAACTCTCTTACTAAAATCGGACAAGTCCCTCCAAGTGCGGACTTGTCCTTAGTCCTGCACAGTGTTGACCACACCGGACTAGTCCGATATCTACTGAACTAGTCCAAAAAGTTTTTGTGCCCAGATTAGACTAGTCCGCAGCTTAACAGACTAGTCCTGCATCCATCAACACTTAGGGTTTCTTGCACACACGCACAACGGACTAGTCTGGTGTCCACCACGGACTAGTCTGGACATCACAAACCCTAACAGTAACTTTTGGAAACCCTAGTATAACTAGATGTGTACGGCCACACAACAAAAACTCTCGACTTCTTGCGCCGTCACACCTCCCAAGAGCCCAAAAATACATCTCTCCACTCATTCGAAACCAGAAAGGATAAATCTTTGAGGATTAGGGATTGGACAAAGGACAGAATTGTTCCAAACGATCTTGAGCTCTTGGGTTTGATCTCTCGCACACTCTAATTGTTTTATTCTATATCCTTTAAGTGTGTTTGGTGGTGTTCATCGCTGTAATTCTTGGGGAGCCCTCAACTTGTGAGAAGGCCCCTTGAACAAGTTATTTACCCTTGTGATTAGTGGTTGAGAATCGGCCTCCCTGGCGATTCAACGAGGGAAGGGTTAGTGAAGACCTGGTCCTCTGTGGACTCCTCAATGGGGACGTAGATTTCTTCCGTGGAATAGAACCTCGGGATAAAATCTTGTCTCGTGCACCTTTGATTTGTAGTTTATAATATTCTACGGTTTGCTTAAACTTGTGTAGATCACGTTGAAATATCATAATTAAAGTTGATCTTTGCAATACATTGTTTCATTACTGTAATACATCCAAGTTGTCAATTACTTTCTGCTGCATAGAGTACTAGAGTTGAAATTAACGATCAACCTTGATCTTTCTAATCCACGTATACCGAACAAGTCTGCACCATACCAGACTAGTCCGGCCTTCCCTGTATTTGATCAATCTGTTAAGTGTTTTAGGGATCGACCAAGTTTAAAGAAGCCTATTCACCCCCCCCCCCCTCTAGGCTACATTTAATTGGTACCAGAGCGAAACTCTTCAAATGAGACTCACCGCTCCGGCATCAAGGATGTACACAAGAACTTCAACAAAGAGAAGGGTGATGATGAAAAGACCCAAAATCTGGAGAAGCTCCTCGACACCATTCAAGACTGTGAGGATGATGATGGAGAGATGCTTCAACTCAAGGCTCTTCTCCAGAAGAAGGCACTATCTCCAAAAGGAAATAAGAAGACCCAAGTTGAGAAGATGAAGGGGAGTGCCGACTACTCCCAGTAGTCATACCGACTACTCCCAGTATCCTTTTGACTATGAACGTTTAAATTCTAACAATAGTAATTACCTATCTATTCCTTTAGGCAAAGCACCTTACTTTGATTGAAATGACTATTCAATGTGGAGACAAACTATGAAACTGCACCTTATATCTCTTAACCCAAGTTTGTGGTATATAGTTTGTACAGGAATAGATATTTCGGACAATGATGAAATGTTGACACCAAGTCAATAACAAGCAATTCATCAGAATGCTCAAGCTGCAGCTGTGATCACTTCATCATCAAGCCGAGATGAGTTCACCAAGGTGGATGGACTCAAAATTGCCAAAGAGATATGGGACACTCTACAAACCGGACATGAAGGTGACTGTCATGTACGCGAAGCAAAGATAGAGATGATCGAAGCTGAATTGGGAAGATTCGCTATAGAAGATTGTGAATTGCCTAAAGACACGTAAAATAGACTCAAGAATCTTATCAACAAAGTCCGAGCTTATGGCAGCAAGAAGTGGAATGATCATGAGGTTGTGAAGTTGATTCTTAGAGCATTCATACCTCGCAACGTGACTCTCTGCTCTATGATTAGAGAAAGCCCCCGGTATCAGAAAATGACCCCGAACAAACTTCTTGGCAATATTATCAACTTTGAAATGATGGAGAAGCAAGCCATGCACGTCAAGTAACTTTTTGGCCTTACCTCGGCAAAGAAGAAAGGAGTTGCTTTGAAGGCAACTTGTAAACCCGCATCAAAAGAAGCTCGGGAAGCTATTGAAGAAGATGATAGTAGTGACATCAATGATGAAGACATGATCTTATTCATGAAAAAGTTCAAGCAGATGATGAGAAGAAGAAAGGGTAATATCTCAAATGAAGGAAGACAAAGGGACAAACAAAGACCCAAGATGAGACGGGCGTGCTACAGTTGCGGAGAATATGACCATTTCATAGTAGATTGTCCACATGAAGAAAATAAGAGGAAGACTAAAGACAACAAGCCTCAACCAAAGAAAATGTTCAAGAAGAAGAAGCAATATGGCCAAGCGCATCTAAGGAAGGAGTGGGACTCCAATGATGAATCCTCATCCGAAGAAGAAGAGGAGATGGCCACCATAGCTATCAAGAAGCCTACAAAGAAATCCACTCTCTTCCCAACCATGGGCTCAAGGAAGGACACCGATCACATGTGTCTAATGGCCAAGGAAGTAAAAAGAAAGGTCACAACTAAAACTCCCTCCTCGCTTTATTATGATAGCGATATTGATAATTATAGTGATGAAGAAAACATGCTTAGTGGTTTAGATAGAAAAACAGCTGCAAAAAAAATAATGGATAAGATTGTTGATAAGGAGGAGCTAGTCAATCACCAAGATGATATGATCATTCTCCAAAAGGAGAAATGTCTTAAGATTGAAAAGCTCCTTGAACTTGAAAAGGAGCGGGGTGAATCACTAGAACTTGAGTTAGCTTCAAGCAAGGAAGCTTGTTTCAAGTTAAAAGACTCAAATGTGTCCATCAAGGAAGAACTTGCTAACTTAACCAAAGTTAACAAGATCCATGAAACATAGGTTGAGTCACTCAAGCAAAGTGAGTCTTCATCCTTTTCAAGCACACCTTCTCAACACATCAAGTCCGAAACTGTTTTTACTTGCACTTGTGCTAAAAATGATATCAACTTGGAAGAAAATTCCAAATTGACAAAAGAAAAGCATTCCTCCCAAAGTGGCATATTTGACAAGGAGAAAGTCAAGTATGCACGTAGTGCATACTCGGTCACAATACCTACTAATGTAAAATATGGCATTGGGTATTCTTATGGTGAAAACTTGAAGCCACAAGAATAACAAGGATCACATTTCTTTTGTCAAGGGGAACTCTTCTCAAGTTGGAAAACATGATAATCTCGATAAATTGAACATTGTGAATTCATATGGACAAAAAATCATGTTTACGACCTTTGATGCTTCATATGTACTTACGAAAACTGCTTATGAAAAAGTTTATGCGAAATATGTTGGGCCACGACATAAGAACACCAAGTCTCGTGTGTGGGTGCCCAAATCACTTTTGACTAACCTCAAATGACCCAAGAAAGCTTGGGTACTTAAGACCAAGGCATAATTTGTTTTTTTGTAGGCTTATTCACCCGGTGGTGCAAAATGGGTGCTAGATAGTGGATGCACTGAATGTAGGCCTAGAGGGGGGGTGAATAGGCCTTCTTGAATTTTTTCGGTTCCTGTAGCACTTCAACAAAAAGGTTAAATCCAGATATATCGGACTAGTCCGGTAAAGTACGGACTAGTCCGGATTTCACGGGCTAGGTTGATCAAGCTAGGTCAATTTGATTGTTTCGTTGTCGTTTGCAGCGGAAATATAAACTATAATGACAGTTCAATAGTTGTATGTTAAGTTTTATTGCAAGTATGATTCTTGTTCACTATTTAACTTCAATTCAACAAAATGAATCAAACCCTAGATAATGTTGATCAACTAGAATGATGAACACAAACGAACAAGACACAAGATTTATCCCGTGGTTCGGTTACCACGAAGGCAGCCTACGTCCACGTTGAGGAGCCCACAAAAGGACCGGGTCTTTACCAACCCTTCCCTCGTCGGATCGCCACGAAGGCCAATCCTCTTCCACTAATCACACAGGGGTAAATCACCAAGTTGAAGGGGCGATCTCACAAGTTGAGAGCTCCCTTGATTACAAGTTTCAAAACCACCAGTAACACACTTCGAAATATACAATTGAGATGCAAGAGTGTGTTAGAGATTCAAACCAAGAGCTCAATCGTGTGCAAAGTGCCTCTCCAATGATCTACAAGTGATCTTCAAAAGATTGATCGATTTTGCACTCAACTTCGTGGAGAGAGATGGTTTTAGAGTCTCTTGGGAGGTGTGACGGCGCTAGGGTTCGAGAGAGATTAAAAGTGGGCCATCCACCTCTATTTATATGGGGTTTCTAGACATTACCGTTAGGGTTTAGAAAGATCGGACTAGTCCGTGGTGGAGACCGGACTAGTCCGGTGTGCTGTGTGAAGCAAACCCTAAGTGTCCAGGAATATCGGACTAGTCCGATTGAAAGACGGACTTGTCCGATTTCGTTGCTGGAAATCTTCGGACTTGTCCGGTTGACATCGGACTTGTCCGGACCTGTGAAACCCTAAGTGTTTTGAACGACAAGTCCGCACTTGGAGGACTTGTCCGATTTAGAACAGAATGTAAATCGGACTAGTCCGTGTAGTCACCGGATTTGTCCGAAGTGGATCAGAAAGGGAATCGGACTAGTCCGGTAGTGACCGGACTTGTCCGATCTAGTGACTTGTGCATTGTGTTGAGGACTAGTCCGCACTGGGGAGGACTAGTCCGAAGTGGAACAGAAAGATATCGGACTAGTCCGGTGGGGACCGGACTTGTCCGATCTTGTGCAGAATGTGATATCGGACTAGTCCGGTTGATATCGGACTAGTCCGGTCCTGTATGGTTTTGTGCATTGTGTGTGTGTGATAAAGTGAGATTGAGCTCTTGGGTGTGTTTCCTTAACACACTCCATACATACTAATCTACTAATTTCTTCTTCTTGAGCTCAAATTCATTCTCCTTCTTAATTTCCCACTTTTTGGCATTTTACTCATTTTCCAGCATCTTCCTGCATTCATCTGAACAAACGGATTAGGATCCCAATTGCTTGTCATAAATCATCCAAAACCCACAAGGGAGTCCTAGATGCACTTTCAATCTCCCCCTTTTTGGTGATTGATGACAACCAATTGAGATTTCACAAAATGAGGTATAAAATGAGATTTTCATAAAGTATGCACATATGACTCAAAAATGCATCAAGCAACAAGGTAATTATTCATATGTGCATTCTTTATGGTGGGATGCATACTAAGAGCATGATTGCATTAAGAATGACAGAATTTTCATTTACCAACTAATATCAAGTGAATATGGCACTTCAGGAGCAAAAGCTCAGATTTCATCACACACTTACAAATTAATTTAGCAATTCATCACAGGACCAAACATGATATGAAACGAGAGTTAGGCAAATACAATCACAATAAAAAACATAGATAGCTCTCTCCTCGCATCCTATTCAGCTAAAGCTTAGAGACTCCCCCTCAATCTCTCCCCCTTTGGCATCAAGACACCAAAAAGAGAGAGAGAGAAAGATCCTAGGGCTTCACTCTTCGCTGTCAGTCCTCTCGTCGTCTTCATCATCTTCATCGCTTTCGGCTTGACGAGGTTGAGAGGTAGGAGGAGGAGCGGAGCTGCTCGAGCCCCCAATGCCAAAATAGGCAAGCTCGGAAGGGGTCAAGGGGCTGAGCTCGGTGATGTTTGGATCAGAATCTTCAGAAATTGCTGGAGATCCAATTGGATTGATCACCAGCTTCTCACTCAGCTGCTTCACATTTGCTTTTATGTACTTCATGTCTTCCTTCCTCTTTTGATTTAGCTTGTGAAGCTTCACTTCAGTTTTCTTGCAGGAGGAGAAGATTGCAGCCAGGTACTTGAGGATCCCACTGGCGGATCCTTTCTGAGGGGCTTCCCTGGAGGGAGGAGTAGCCCTAGCAGCTTCTCCTTGCCTTGCCGGCACCTCGGGGCTTGAGGCCGGCGATGGAGCAGCCTGGACACTCACGGACTGAGGCTTCTGAGGCCTCAGTGGAGTGTGCTCCACATCCTTCACAAACTCGATCCCTGTGACCTTCTCAATCATGAACATCAAGTAAGGGGCATAGCCACAGGATCGGTTGGGGGTGCTCGAGATATTGACCATATCATTCCAGATATAGTCTGCAACATCAAATTGCCTTTTCTTGCTGATGACCTTCATCAGGGTCCGGAGGTAGCCTTGCACACTCCCTGCATCACCATCCTTTGGAGCAATCGTCTTCCTGAGGACTCTGTTGAGGACCACAAAGAAAGGCTTCATGTTCTTTGTGGAGGGAGGGACAAACTTGGAGGAGGGCTCATACATGAACTGCATTCCATCCCTCTCAATGACCCCAATGTTGTGGATAATGAGGTGGTCATCTTCCTCGGAGTCAAGATGCAGCAGGCGGGCAAACTCTTCTTGAGTGATGGAATACTTGGATCCATGAGTCATCCAAGTCACACTTTCTTCCTCTTCACCTGAGAAGTGGCACGTTGCATAGAATTGTGCAATCACTTCATCATTCCAATTATATCTGAAGGCAAGCAAATCCTTCAGCCCATGTCTCTCTGCAGCTTGTATCACTTCATCAAACGCTGCACATTTCCTCTTCTCAAGGTGGGCCCAGTCAATCCATTGACTGCGCACCACCGGGGTCTTCATCGGCAAGTAGACAAGCTTGTAGAAGTCAGCATGGAAGTTTGACCAAAATCTGCCATCTGCTGCTTGCTTGGGCCTTGCATAGTAATCCACACTTCTCAGCTTCATGGCCACATCACTGCCCTTGCCATTGAATCTCTCCTCATTGGGGTCCCGGACCCCTTCTCTGGGAGTATGTAGCTTCAGAGGCCCAACAGGCCCTGTGGCAACCCCCTTGCCTTTTCCTTTAGCTTGGCGAGGGCCACTTGACGAAGGAGCAGCCTTGGAGGCGGCTTTCTTGACACACACCTTCCTCCGAACCTGAGGAGGTGAGGGAGCAGGCTCGGAGGGTCTCTCTTGGCGTTTCTTGCCAAGACCCGTCGAGGGCCGAGGTGCCACCTCGTGGTCCAACTTGGCCTCGAAATCGGAGATTTCATTGTCGGAGCTCGACATGATCTGAGAATGAGTGATCAAGAGAAAAGACAAGTTATACAAGGTATTTGTGAGGTAAGATGGCAATGGAAGGCAATAGGGAATTAAAGAATTAGGTTTTGGTTCAGAAACATCGGACTTGTCCGGTGCTCAGGCACGGACTAGTCCGGGGGGCCGGACTTGTCCGTACCTGGACCGGACTAGTCCGGTGTTCATCAGCAAAAACCTAACAAACTGGATAAAAATTGATCCCTAATGAGATAGCTAGTCTAGCATACACATAGTACATCAACTGGACATGCACCTAGTGAAGAATGCCAGGCCAAACGATAAGCAATGAAGAAATTTGAGGTTTCTTAGGGTTTGAGGAAAATTTACCAAGAAATCCAAGGAAGCTTGAAAATGTGGGGGTTGGAGGCCGGACTTGTCCGCTAACTTCAATCCCCGAGTCTTCAAGCTTAATCTCCGCCCAAGTTTGAGGCTTTTCGACGGAGGAATCAAGGATTCACCTTGGGAGCTCGAGCGCAAGAGAGAGAAAGCTTGGAGGAGAGTGTGGGGTGAAGAGATTAGGGTTTGGTGGCGGCTAGGGTTATGGACACGAAAAATCGGACAAGTCCGGACATGACCGGACTAGTCCGAAGTCCTCCAGAAACCTAAATCGGACTAGTCCGTGGTCTGTCGGACTAGTCCGGCCTAACCGGCACACTGCGGAATAGTCTGCAAGGGCGGACTAGTCCGGGTAACCACGGACTAGTCCGTGGTCACCAGGAGAGAAAGCATAGCCCATTCATATATATTTGAAGGTCCAATAATTGAGGGAAGAGAGACAAAACAATTCAAATAATCCTGATGAATTTGATCAGTAAGCAAACAACAATCATACTATGATCAAAAATTCATCAAGATCTAATAATTGACATAGTTTTTCGAGAGAAAAATGGGGAGGAAAAATTTTCACAATTCAATCAATATTTTGAAGCAATCATACAGGTATGCAACTTTTCAAGCCACACTCCGAGAATCAAGGATGTTTAACTCATTTCGGAGTTCGCAAAAACATTTTTCATCAAGTGGCTTGGTGAATATGTCGGCTAATTGTTTTTGGGTGTTGACATGAGAGATGGATATGTCTCCTTTCATGGAATGGTCTCTCAAGAAATGGTGTCTTATGTCAATGTGTTTAGTTCTAGAGTGCTCAACTGGATTGTGGGCTATTTTAATGGCACTCTCATTGTCACAAAGAAGAGGAATACGGTTCATATTGTAACCGTAATCCCTTAGAGTTTGTCGCATCCAAAGGAGTTGTGCACAACAACTCCCGGCTGCAACATACTCCGCTTCGGCTGTGGATAATGCAATGGAATTCTGTTTCTTGGATGACCAAGAAACTAAGGATCTTCCTAGGAATTGGCAAGTGCCAGAAGTGCTTTTTCTATCAACTTTGCACCCGGCATAATCTGCATCGGAATACCCAATGAGATTGAATTTTGAACCTTTTGGGTACCAAAGACCAAAGTTGGGTGTATGAACTAAATATCTTAGGATTCTCTTTACGGCTGTCAAATGACATTCCTTAGGGTTGGCTTGAAATCTTGCACACAAACATACACTCAACATAATGTCTGGCCTAGATGCACATAAGTAAAGTAAAGATCCAATCATAGAGCGATATACCTTTTGGTCGACGCTCGGTCCATCTTCATTGAGATCCAAGTGACCATTCGTTGCCATGGGAGTCTTAGTGGGCTTTGCCTTGTCCATGCCAAACTTCTTGAGGATGTCCTGCGTGTACTTGGTTTGGCTTATGAACGTTCCTTCCCTTTGTTGCCGCACTTGGAATCCCAAGAAGTACTTTAATTCTCCCATCATTGACATTTCAAATCTGTCTGTCATAATTTTACTAAACTCTTCACAGAAAGATTGATTAGTTGATCCAAAAATTATATCATCAACATAGATTTGGCAAATGAAAAGATCATTATTCAGATTTTTCGTGAATAGTGTATAATCTACTTTGCCAATTTGAAAGCCATTATCAATTAAAAAATCTCTAAGGCACTCATACCAAGCTCTAGGAGCTTGTTTGAGGCCATAGAGAGCCTTACGCAGTTTATACACGTGGTCGGGGAACTCTTCGTCTTCAAATCCGGGTGGTTGCTCCACGTACACCTCTTCCTTGATCGGTCCGTTGAGGAAGGCGCTTTTTACGTCCATTTGGTACAGCTTGAAATCATGGTGAGTAGCATATGCATGTAATATTCTAATTGATTCAAGCCTAGCTACTAGAGCAAAGGTCTCATCAAAATCCAAACCTTCGACTTGTGAGTAACCTTTGGCCACAAGTCGTGCCTTGTTTCTTGTCACCACCCCGTGTTCATCTTGTTTGTTGCGGAAGACCCACTTTGTGCCGACAATGTTTGCATTGGGTCTTTCCACAAGTTCCCAAACCTCGTTTCTCTTGAAATTGTTCAACTCTTCTTGCATTGCCACCACCCAGTCCGGATCCTTTAATGCATCCTCAGTCCTGCGGGGTTCCAAAAAGGAGACAAACGAGTAATGTTCACAAAAATTTGCTATACGAGATCTAGTGGTTACTCCCTTTTGGATGTCGCCGATGATGTAGTCAATTGGATGATCCCTTTGAATGCATTGGTGTACTCTTGGGTGAGGCACTTGGCGGGTCGTATGTTGGTGATCATCTTCTTCTCCCCCTGGGTTGTTGTCCTCAATGATTTGTTGATCATGTTCATATTCTTGTGATTGATCTTGTATCGAGACTCCCCCTTGATTGTTGATCTCCTCTTGTGGTTCACTTTCCTCTTGTATTTGTGTCGATGTCTCTTGTGGTCGTACTTCGCCTAGGGCCATCCTCTTTATTGCTTGATAGGGGGCTTCCTCATTACCTAATTCACATTGATCAACTTGCTCCTTTTGGGAGCCATTAGTTTCATCAAACACTACGTCACGTGCCACTTCAACAAGTCCGGAGGCCTTGTTGAAAACACGATAGGCGTAAGTGTTCGAATCATAACCAAGCAAGAAACCTTCATCGGACTTCGAAGCGAACTTTGAGGTCCTGGGCTTCTTGTTCAAAATATAGCAAGGAGAACCGAAAACTCGAAAATATGAAATGTTCGGTTTGTTACCGGTGAGTAGCTCATAGGGGGTCTTCTTTAGTAGTCGATGAAGATAGAGTCGATTTGTGGCATGGCAGGCGGTGTTGATTGCTTCCGCCCAAAATCGATCCGAAGTCTTGTATTCATCGAGCATTGTTCTTGCCATCTCTATGAGCGTTTGATTCTTCCTTTCGGCAACTCCGTTTTGTTGTGGAGAGTATGGCGCTGAGAATTCGTGCTTGATTCCTTCCTCATCAAGGTACTCCTCCACTTGTATGTTTTTGAACTCCGTGCCATTGTCGCTCCGAGTACTCTTGATTGATAGTGAGAACTCGTTCTGCGCTCGCTTGAAGAATTTCTTGAGTGTTCCTTGTGTTTCTGACTTGTCATGCAAAAAGAACACCCAAGTGAAGCGGGAAAAATCGTCAATAATAACTAAACCGTATTTGTTACCGCCTATGCTTATGTAAGCAATTGGACCGAAGAGGTCCATATGAAGTAGTTCGAGCGGTCTTGTCGTGGTCATGATGTTCTTTGCGGGATGTTGTGCTCCAACTTGCTTTCCTGCTTGGCACGCGCTACAAGGCCTGTCTTTCTCAAACACAACATCTTTCAAACCTCGAATGTGATTGCCCTTGAGGAGTTTTTGAAGGTTCCTCATACCAACATGTGCTAGCCGTCTATGCCACAGCCAACCCATGTTGGTTTTTGCAATCAAGCATGTGTCGAGTTCGGCTTTATCCTTGTTGAAGTCAACAAGATAAAGCTTTCCCTTTAACATACCCTTGAATGCAATGGAACCATCACTTCTCCTTGAGACGGTCACACCCTCGTTAGTAAACAGGCAATTATAACCTTTGTCACATAACTGAGATATGGACAGCAGGTTATAATCTAAAGATTCAACGTGTAAAACGTGCGAAAGAGTATGTTCAGAGGATATTGCAATTTTACCGGTACCGAGGACCCTTCCTTGACTGTTATCCCCAAAGTAGATGCCTTCGTTTGGGTCCTGGTTCACTTCATACTCCACAAACATCTTCCTTTCTCCGGTCATGTGGTTGGTGCATCCACTGTCTAGCACCCATTTGGATCCACCGGAGGAGTAGGCCTGCAAAAACAAATTACGCCTTGGTTTTAGGTACCCAAGCTTGCTTGGGTCCTTGGAGGTTAGTGACAATACATTTGGGCACCCACACATGGGATTTTGTGTTCCCATGGCGTGGCCCAGCAAAATAAGCATACACTTTACCAACATTATTTTTCATTAAAACATAGGATGCATCAAATGTTTTAAACAGAAGTTGCTGTTGATTATGGGTCGGACTAGTCTGTGTGACCGGACTTGTCCGGATGACCGGACTTGTCCGGACCACAACCGGACTAGTCCGATTTTCATGAGAGTTCAGATTTTTAGTTTTCGAGTTACCAGGTTGTGAGGGTCCTCCCTTCACAAAGGTGATCCTTCCCTTGTCATTCTTATGATTTCCAGCTTTTTGCTTTCCATCACAAGAGTAACCAATGCCATATTTGACATTTGGAGGTCTTTGGACCAAATATGCACTACGTGCATAGTTGATCCTCTCCTTGTCAAATATTATACATTGGGTAGGATTTTTGTCCTTCGTGGAGGTAGGGTTTTCCTTCAACCTGATGTTAGTTTTATCACATTTGCAAACATGAGCGATATTAGTTAAAGTGGGTTGAGAAGGTTGGGTTGAAGAGGAGGAAGGTTCACTAAGCTTGAGTGACTCAACCTGCACTTCAAGGATCTTGTTGACCTTGATTTGGTCATCAAGTTGATTCTTGATTGCAACATTTGAGTTGGTTAACTCCAAGCAAGTTTTCTTGCTTGAAGCTAGCTCAAGCTCTAGTGTGTGATTTTTCTCCTTTTCAAGAACTAGAAGATTGTCAAGTTCGACATGCTTCTCCTTTTGGGAGATAATCATGTCTTCTTGACGATCAATCAGCTCTTCCTTCTCAACAAGTTGGTTAAGCAAGAATTTCATTTTTGCAGCAGTTTTTCTATCTAAACCAATTAGCATGTCTTCATCATCACTATCTAGATCATCATCACTTGAGTAAGAATGCGAAGAAGGAGTTTTGATGTTTACCTTGCGTTTACCTTCCTTAGCCATGAGGCAAGTTCCATTTGCCTTCTTTGCACCGAGCGTGGGGAAGAGTGTGAGTTTCTTGGGCATGCTTTCAATGGCTATGCTAGCCATTTCTTCTTCATCGGACGATGAGGACTCATCGTTTGAGTCCCACTCCTTTCCGATGTGTGCTTGTTCAGCTTGTTTCTTCTTCTTGAAGAACTTTTTCGGTTGAGGCTTGGATTCTTTACTCTTCTTCTTGTTGTCCTCATATGGGCAATCAACTATGAAGTGATTGTACTCACCACAATTATAGCATGCCCGCCTCATCTTCGGTTTTGTCTTCTCCTTGTATCTTCCTTCACTTGATTTTGCTCCTTGTCTTTTCTTCATAATTCTTTTGAATTTCTTCATGAACAGAATCATATCTTCTTCGTCCAGCTCGCTGCTTTCATCATCGCTGTCCTCCTCAAACTGAGCTTCTTTTGCTCCTTTGGATAGAGGTTTGAGTGTGGATTTTAAGGCAACTCCCTTCTTCTTGGCCGATGTGAGGTCAGCTATTTCTTTGACATGCTTGGCTTGCTTCTCCATCATCTCAAAGTTGATGATTTTGCCGAGCAGTTCATCCGGAGTCATTTTCTTGTATCCAGGACTTTCTCGGATCATAGAACAGAGTGTGACGTTGCGAGGCATAAAGGCTCTAAGGATGAGCTTCACAACCTCGTGATCATTCCATTTTTTGCTACCATACGATCGAACCTTGTTCACAAGAGTCTTTAATCTGTTGTACATGTCCTGGGGGGATTCATCTTCCTCAATCGCGAACCTTCCTAGTTCGCCTTCAATCATTTCAATCTTTGCCTCCCGCACATGCCGGTCACCTTCATGTGCTGTCTGTAGCGTGTCCCAGATTTCTTTGGCAATTTCCAATCCGTCCACCTTTGTGAATTCATCTCTACTTAGAGATGAGGTGATAACAGCTGCGGCTTGGGCATTCCTGTGGATGGCTTGCTCTTGACTTGGCGTGAGTTCTTCATCGTCATCAGGGATGTTTATTCCTGTGCACACAATATGCCATAAACTTGGATTAAGGGAAATCAAGTGCATCTTCATGTTTTGCCTCCACATGGAGTAATCACTCCCATCGAAGTGTGGGGCTTTTCCGAGAGGAATAGATAGATAATGACTGCTGTTAGAATTTAAACGGTCATAATTAAAAGGATATCGGGAGTAGTCGGTGTGACTACTCCCCTTCTTCTTTTCTTCAACTTTAGCTTTCCCTTTGGAAAGTGCTTTCTTTCGGAGCAGTGCTTTCAGCTCCAATGTCTCCTCATCATCATCATCGAAGTCTTGGATGGCTTCGAGATACCTTTCTAGCTTTTGGTGCTTGTCATGGTTCATTTCTTCCTGGGTGTTGATTTTCTGGACTTCCTTCATGTCCGACATGATCTCTTCGAGTGGTTGCACTCTTTCTTGAAGAACCTGCTCTGATACAAATTGAATGTAGGCCTAGAGGGGGGGTGAATAGGCCTTCTTGAATTTTTTCGGTTCCTGTAGCACTTCAACAAAAAGGTTAAATCCAGATATATCGGACTAGTCCGGTAAAGTACGGACTAGTCCGGATTTCACGGGCTAGGTTGATCAAGCTAGGTCAATTTGATTGTTTCGTTGTCGTTTGCAGCGGAAATATAAACTATAATGACAGTTCAATAGTTGTATGTTAAGTTTTATTGCAAGTATGATTCTTGTTCACTATTTAACTTCAATTCAACAAAATGAATCAAACCCTAGATAATGTTGATCAACTAGAATGATGAACACAAACGAACAAGACACAAGATTTATCCCGTGGTTCGGTTACCACGAAGGCAGCCTACGTCCACGTTGAGGAGCCCACAAAAGGACCGGGTCTTTACCAACCCTTCCCTCGTCGGATCGCCACGAAGGCCAATCCTCTTCCACTAATCACACAGGGGTAAATCACCAAGTTGAAGGGGCGATCTCACAAGTTGAGAGCTCCCTTGATTACAAGTTTCAAAACCACCAGTAACACACTTCGAAATATACAATTGAGATGCAAGAGTGTGTTAGAGATTCAAACCAAGAGCTCAATCGTGTGCAAAGTGCCTCTCCAATGATCTACAAGTGATCTTCAAAAGATTGATCGATTTTGCACTCAACTTCGTGGAGAGAGATGGTTTTAGAGTCTCTTGGGAGGTGTGACGGCGCTAGGGTTCGAGAGAGATTAAAAGTGGGCCATCCACCTCTATTTATATGGGGTTTCTAGACATTACCGTTAGGGTTTAGAAAGATCGGACTAGTCCGTGGTGGAGACCGGACTAGTCCGGTGTGCTGTGTGAAGCAAACCCTAAGTGTCCAGGAATATCGGACTAGTCCGATTGAAAGACGGACTTGTCCGATTTCGTTGCTGGAAATCTTCGGACTTGTCCGGTTGACATCGGACTTGTCCGGACCTGTGAAACCCTAAGTGTTTTGAACGACAAGTCCGCACTTGGAGGACTTGTCCGATTTAGAACAGAGTGTAAATCGGACTAGTCCGTGTAGTCACCGGATTTGTCCGAAGTGGATCAGAAAGGGAATCGGACTAGTCCGGTAATGACCGGACTTGTCCGATCTAGTGACTTGTGCATTGTGTTGAGGACTAGTCCGCACTGGGGAGGACTAGTCCGAAGTGGAACAGAAAGATATCGGACTAGTCCGGTGGGGACCGGACTTGTCCGATCTTGTGCAGAATGTGATATCGGACTAGTCCGGTTGATATCGGACTAGTCCGGTCCTGTATGGTTTTGTGCATTGTGTGTGTGTGATAAAGTGAGATTGAGCTCTTGGGTGTGTTTCCTTAACACACTCCATACATACTAATCTACTAATTTCTTCTTCTTGAGCTCAAATTCATTCTCCTTCTTAATTTCCCACTTTTTGGCATTTTACTCATTTTCCAGCATCTTCCTGCATTCATCTCAACAAACGGATTAGGATCCCAATTGCTTGTCATAAATCATCCAAAACCCACAAGGGAGTCCTAGATGCACTTTCATGCACCAAACACATGACGGGAGAAAGAAGAATGTTCATGGAATATGAAGAAAATGAAGACCCAAGAGAAGGCATTTATTTTGGTGATAATAGTCAAGGAAGGGTGCTTGGTACCGGTAAAATTGCAATTTCATCACAACATACTCTCTCATGTTTTACATGTTGACTCCTTGGATTATAACCTTTTGTTCATATCTCAATTATGTGACAAATGTCATAATTGTTTACTCACTAATGAGGGTGTGACCATCTCTAGAAGGAGTGATAACTCAGTTGCATTCAAGGTTGGTTAAAGGGAAAACTTTATCTAGTTGATTTTAACAAAGATAAAGCCAAACTCAACACATGCTTGACTGCAAAGACCAACATGGGTTGGCTGTGGCATAGACGGCTAGCACATGTTGGTATGAGGAATCTTCAAAAGCTCCTTAAAGGCGATCACATCCGAGGTTTTAAGGATGTTTTGAGAAAGACAGGCCTTGTAGAGCATGCCAAGCCAGGAAGCAAGTAGGAGCACGCCATCCCGCGAAGAATGTCATGACTACAACAAGACCACATGAGCTCCTCCACATGGATCTATTTGGTCCAATTGCTTACATAAGCATGGGCGGTAATAAATATGGTTTAGTCATTTTTGATGATTTTTCACGCTTCATGTGGGTTTTCTTTTTGCATGATAAGGCAGAAACTCAAGGAACACTCAAGAAATTTCTCAAGCGAGTCCAAAATGAATTCTCATTGAAGATCAAAAACATATTAAGTGACAATGGGGCAGAATTCAAGAATACCCAAGTGGAGGAGTATCTAAACGAGGAAGGGATAAAGCGTGAATCTTCAGCACCATATTCTCCTCAACAAAATGGAGTAGCCGAAAGGAAGAACTGAACACTCATTGAGATGGCAAGAACAATGCTCGATGAATACAAGACTTCAGACCAATTTTGGGCTGAAGCAGTTAACACCGCCTATCACGCCATAAATCGACACTATATTCATCGTCTACTCAAGAAAACCTCATATGAACTACTCACCGGTGACAAACCAAACATATCATCTTTTGGAGTCTTTGTTTCAAAATGTTATATTTTAAACAAGAAGCTTATGGCCTCGAAGTTCGCTTCGAATTCCGGTGAAGGTTTCTTACTTGGCTATGATTCAAACTCCTACGCCTATCGTGTCTTCAACAATACGTCCTGACTTGTTGAAGTGGCACGTGCCATAGTGTTTGATGAAACTGACGGCTCTCAAGAAGAGCAAGTTGATCAATGCATGCTCGATCAAGAATAAGCTCCATGTCAAGCATCGAGAAGAATGGTGTTGGGCAATGCTCAACCACATGTGCCACCTCCAAAAGCGAACGAAGAAGATGAACCACAAGTGGAGGAAAAGGATCAAGGTGGAGCTTCCACACAAGACCGACCTCAAGCAGATCAAGGTGATCAAAATATCAATGAGGGCAACTATCCAGGGGCAGAAGAAGATGATAATCATGAAGATTCAAGACCACATGTGCCACATTCAAGAGTACACCAAAGTATACAAAGAGATCACCCCGTCGACAACATAATCAGTACATCCAAAAGGGAGTAATAACTTGATCTCGCAAAGCTAATTTTTGTGAACACTATTCTTTTGTATCCTCTTTAGAACCATTCAAGGTTGAAGATGCATTAAAATATCCGGATTGGGTGATGGCGATGGAAGAAGAACTGAACAACTTCAAAAGAAACAAAGTGTGGGAGCTTTTTAAAAGACCCAAGTCCAACGTCGTCTACACTAAATGGGTCTTCCGCAATAAGCAAGATGAACATGGTGTGGTAAAAAGGAACAAGTTATGACTTGTGGCCAAAGGGTACTCACAAGTCGAAGGTTTGGTTTCGACGAGACATTTGCTCCTGTAGCTACGCCTGAGTCGATTCGTATATTACTTGAATATGCTACTCACCATTATTTCAAGCTTTATCAAAAGGACGTGAAAAGCGCCCTCCTCAACAGACCGATCAAGGAGGACGTGTACGTAGAGCAACCTCCCGATTTTGAAGATCAAGAGTACTCCGACCATGTGTACAAACTGCGTAAGGCTCTCTATGGCCTCAAACAAGTTCCTAGAGCTTGGTATGAGTGCCTTATAGATTTTTTTTGTTGAAAATGGCTTCAAAATTGGTAAAGCTGATTACACTCTATTTACCCACTTTTAATGATGATCTCTTCATTTGCCAAATCTATGTTGATGATATCATATTTGGTTCAACTAACAAATCTTTTTGTCAAGAATTTAGTAAGATTATGAAAGATAGATTCTTGATGTCCATGATGGGAGAGTTGAAATACTTTTTCGGATTCCAAGTGAAGCAACAAATGGAAGGGACATTCATAAGCCAAACAAAGTACACTCAAGACATTCTCAAGAAGTTTGAAATGGACAAAGCAAAGCCCATAAAGACTCCCATTGCAACAAATGGACACTTGGATCTCAGTGAAGATGGACCAAATGTGGATCAAAAGGTATATCGTTCCCTGATTTGCTCTATACTATATTTATGTGTGTCTAGGCCAGATATTATGTTGAGTGTATGTTTGTGTGCAAGGTTCCAAGCCAATCCTAAGGAATGTCATTTGACAGCTGTTAAAAGGATCTTGAGATATTTAGTTCATACTCCCAACCTAGGCCTTTGGTATCCCAAAGGTTCAGAATTCAATCTCATTGGATACTCCGATGCATATTATGCCGGATGCAAGGTAGATAGAAAAAGTACCTCCGGTACATGACAATTCCAAGGTAGATCCCTAGTTTCTTGGTCCTCCAAGAAATAAAATTCAATTGCCTCATCCACGGCCGAAGCAGAGTATGATGCAGCCGGGAGTTGTTGTGCACAACTCCTTTGGATGCGACAAACTCTAAGGGGTTACGGTTGCAATATGAGCCGTATTCCACTCCTTTGTGATAATGAGAGTGCAATTAAAATTGCCCATAACTCATAGACATCCGGTATCACTTTTTGAGAGATCACTCAATGAAAGGAGACATAGCCATTTCCCATGTCAACACTGAAAAACAACTAGCCGATATATTTACCAAGCCACTTGACGAAAAACACTTTTGTGAGCTCCAAAATGAACTAAATATCCTTGATGCTCGGAACGTGGCTTGAAAACTTGCATACCTATATGCCATCTTCAAAATCATGTTGATTGTGTTGAAAAATCATCTCTCTCTATTTTTCTCCGAAAAACTATGTTAATTACTTGAATTGGTGAATTAAAGTCATAGCTTGATTGTTGTATGTTTACTGATCCTATTCATCAACAATATTTGTGTGTCTTTGTCCCCTATTCCTCATTAGGATCCTTCGGATATATATACGAAGAGTTTTGTACTTTTCCGTACAGGGGACCACAGAATAGTCCATGGTTGGACCGGACTAGTCCGGTATGTCGAGTCCTCGTCCTCTTAGGCTGTGCAGACCCCTCTTCTTCCTCCTCACAACTCCCGTTACATTATCTCTCCTCACTCAAGTGCTTCCAAGGCAATTTTTTGAGTCCTCCATCAAATCCCCTCAAATCTCCGTGGAGATCGATCTACATTGCAAGGAGATCGAAGACCTCGGACTAATCCGCTCCAAAAACTCCTTAACCCCTACAATCAAAGGTTTTGGTAATTTTACTCACCAAACCCTAATTCTTGAATTTTCTTTGATATTGCTCAAATAGCTTAGCTCCTCTAGTCAGTACATGCCTCCCTGTCTGTATTACAACTACAATACTCCACTTTTGCATTAAGGAATCCCATTACTTCGTTGCCTAGGGTTTGAGCAGCCGCATACCAGACTAGTCCATTTGGCGCGGACACGTCCGGTACTCCGGAATAGTCTGCACCTGAGGAACGGACAAGTCCGATGTTTGCTGAATTAAACCCTCTCATACTTAAACTCGATGCTTTCCCTTGCCACCAATTCTTATCCATGTCGTATATCATCTCTTTGTTAGGACAATGTCGAACTCGAACGAGCACCTCTCCGACTTTGAAGCCGAATATGATCAAGAGACATTGCCCCATGCTTTGACTGGCCAAACCAAGAAACAGCAAGACCATGATGCTGAATCTTCGCCCACTCGACCTAGGGTGTAGAGAAAGGTTCCGACCAAACCAGCTTCAAAAGATAAAGATATGGTTGGTCCTAGATCAGTGGATCCTCGCCAAGATAAGGGAAATGGCAAAGCAATGGCCTCCAACCCGATTGGCCCCCTCAAAATGGCAGCTCCAAGACAAAGGAACATAAGCTCTTTATAGGAGAAATTCAATGGAAAGGCAGCGATGTGGCATGGAAATACAGGAAGATGGATGCCTACAGTAGTGTGAAGGTGGCTGCTGATCTGAGATTTTGGAGTGACTTCCACTCGGATTACTACAGTAGCATCTACCTCCAAATGAAGACTCCAGTGGTGCGCAGCCAGTGCATAGATTAGGGCTACATCGAGAGGAAGCCCTGTGATGCTTTTGATTAGGTGCTGGCTGTAGTGGAGAGGCACGAGCTAAAGGATTTGTTATCCTTTAGATACAACTGGAATATTGAAGTGATAGACCATTTTTATTCTACATGCTACTTTGCCCAGACAGGTGAAGAAAGAGTAACTTGGGTGACTCATGGCTCTATTTACTCCATCACCTACACTGACTTTGCGAGGCTACTACACCTTGAGGATAGCAAGGACAATGAGATAGTCATCCACAATGAAGGTCCTTTAGAGAAGGACAAGATGGACTTTCTCTATGACACCCGCCTCTGCTACAATCCCCCATCAACCAAGAACATGAAGCCATTCTTCATTGTCCTCAACAATGTGCTTCAGAAGACAATTGCTATTAAGGATGAGGATGAAGGCAGTGTCCAAGGTTATCTGTGAACCTTGATGAAGGTGATTAGCAAGAAGAGAAGATTTTATGTATTCAACTACATCTGGAATGACATGGTGAACATCTCCTGCACACCACACCGCTCCTGTGGCTATGCACCATACTTGATGCTCATGATTAAAAAAGTCACAGGAATTGAGTTTGTGAAGGATGTGGAGCATACTGCTCCAAGGCGTCAGAAGCCTCCTCAAACCTCTCGTCCAGCTACTCTCTCACTTGCCTCAAGTCAGGAACACCCGGAGAGAGCTCATGAAGATACAACGCCTTCCTCTGGCAATAGGGCCCGTCCATCTCGCAAAGGGTCCGCTAGTGGGATCATGAAGTATTTGGTTGCTATCTTTGGCTCTTGCCGCAAAGCAGAGGTGAAAATACACAAGATGAACAAAGCAAGAAAGGAGGAGATGCAATACATGAAGGACAATGTCAAAACCATTTGTCAAAAACTTGATATTGAGCCCATTGGGTCTCCAGTTATCTCAGAGGACTCCACTTGTGACTTTTTGGAGCTTCCACCTCTCTCTCCTTCCGAGTTTGCCTACTTTGGCCTTAGGGGCACAATAGGTGGTTCCTCTCCTCCTCCTCCTTAGGCTGACGACGAAGATGATGAAAGGACCGATAGCGCGGAGTGAGCCGGCAACGACGAGTAGATCCCTCTTCTCCTTCTTTCTAGTGCCTTGATGCCAAAGGGGGAGAGATTGAGAGGGAGTCCTATGTCGTAGGTCCTTCTTTTGTGTCCTATTTTAAGAAGTGGGTTTTGTAAGACTTATATTATGTTCTCATTATGCCTTTGGACATTTGGTCCTAGACACACATATGGGTCTTGCCCATAAATGTGGTTGCTACCTATCGGAAATTAAGCCCGAAGATCGACCATAACTATACGAGGCCGGAGATTTGAAATGGTAACCCTCCATGAGCAACAAATGGGCTGCTACGAATATGTGAGAGCATTATAATCTCAACTATTTTAAGCACTCATTCAAGCTAAAGGGAATTCCCACCATCATTGAGTATAAGTTATTCATTTGTGTCTAAAAGATATGATGTACCTTAACCAAGGAATGACAAGATCACATCCAATGTATATTGGGTGCAAGTTGTTCCTATGTGGCCGGAAGGTATTTTATACCTCAGCCAAGGAACAATGGATCACACTCAACCCATGTTGAGTGCACGTCATACCTTTGTGGTTATGGGTACGTTGTACCTTAGCCAAGGAATAACGGATCATACTCAACACATGTTGGGTACATGTCACTCGTTTTTGGCTAAAGGGTATCATTACCTTAGCCAAGGAATGACGGATCACACCCAATGCATGAGAGGTACAAGTTATTCCTATATAGCAAGAAGGTATGATACACCTTAGCCAAAGAATAATGAAACACACTCAACGCATGTTGAGTGCACGCCATTCCTTTGTAGCCAATGGTTATTATTACCTTAGCCAAGGAATAACAAGCTACATCCAACCTATGGAAACTTTAAGGTGTGGATGAGCAACAACAACAGCACTCTCCTCGACCACACTCGTGGAACCAATGGAAGGCAATCCAACATTGACACTCAACTCTCCAATGTCAAAGCCATGCTGCAACAAGGTTAGGCCAACTTCATGGCCTACATCCGTCGCTAGGGTCTCAGCCCCTATCGCGGACCTTGAACCAAAACAAGCTTGGGGGAGGACCCCCACTTGAGGTAACTTGTATCACACCCCTTGCATATTTATTTTCCATTCACCCATCATCCAACTTGCATATAAAAAAACTTGAAAATAAATAGAGTAGATTTGCTTTCAAAATAAACTAAAATATGTGTGGCAAGAATGATTTAGAATTCACATAGATGAAATGACGAATAGTTGCTCTGTTTTAATTTTCCTAAGTCTCTAGTTTACAACTTACTACTCTCCAAAATATTGCTTTCATTGGCTAGAATTACTTTTGCCTTGAATAGAAATTGTGGGTAGCAAAAGCTTAATCCAGTTCTATGTTGTTTTGAGATATGATATAGTGATAGGGCTGCTATTCATAGTATGAAAGTGAAACTTAATTCCCAAAAAATTCTGAAAAGATTTAAGTTACTCTCATTTGATTGGAAATACCTACCAAATCCGTATGATACATTACATTGATAGACCTTATGCATATGCTATTTGTCTTCACATTGAGCTTTGTCAAACTAGTATAGACCTATGTGAGATTTCATTCATTACTTTTTGAATTCAAGACTTCACTTGCACATGCTATACTTCTACACTAAAAGTATGCAAAATTACATCATACCACCATTCTACAATAAAAAGAGAAACTCCATATAATTCATGCTTAGTACTCCCTCCAAAATTTATTGCATAAAAAGGGAGTTGAAGACATGGCTACAAGAAAAAAAAAGAAAAAAAAGAAATGCATGCTTACATCATAATGAGAAAA
This sequence comes from Tuctoria greenei, assembly GCA_036927565.1. Taxonomy (NCBI): domain Eukaryota; kingdom Viridiplantae; phylum Streptophyta; class Magnoliopsida; order Poales; family Poaceae; genus Tuctoria; species Tuctoria greenei. The sequence continues at coordinate 106,466,964 of JAYESD010000004.1, read as the reverse complement.
AAAATGTAGCCATGTTTCATCCCGGCAAAATAAGAGAGTCCACTCAAAAAGGAGTCATCTCAAATATCCACATCCACTTCATTCCATCACACATGCAGAAGTCTTGAATCTAATTGTTTTGAATTGATTTCTCCTAAGGCTTGCTCTTTTGACTTAGCAATATTATGTGTTGCAAATATGCCTACTATATTCCCTCCTAAGCTCCACATACAAGCCTTATGTAGAGGTAGGATGACTTTAGGCACAATGCCTTGGTGAGGAAATATTTCCACTACACATAATGGAGTGATTGAGAGAATCAATTTGAGGTACTTAAAATCTAAATTGAACTCTCCGGGATTTGAGTGAAACTTGATTTCTAGGATATATGTGCTCCATTTGCTGTTCTATCTTTCAATCACCCATGAATAGGAGGAGGCATAAGCCCAATAATAACTTGAGATGGGTGAAGTACCATAACAATTTTTGCAATCACTACAAGAATTGTGCAAAGAAGTGTCGGCCAAACCATAATCGTCGGCCCCAACGATTTAAAGCTCACTAAATTCGTCCGTTTAGAGAAGCTGACACTTTTAGAGTTATGGCCATCAGCTATAAGACAGGGGCCCACAACTTTTATTATGGCTGTCAGTTTCAGCTTTCCGACGGCTTTAATTGTGGTCGTCAATTTAATTCCCCAGGGCCGACGTCCTTATGGTGGGCCCCGCGGTGCGAAAAACAATGTTCCCGCCGATTTATAAGATCGTCGGCCCAAACTCCAGAGCTGACGGCTTTAAAGGGGGCCCCGCCCGCCTAATTTATGACCGTCGGCTGTAGCGCTTTGGCCGATGGCCATAATGTGGGCCCCATAGCCCCCAACAAAGACCGTCAGTTCTATGTAACTGACGACTTTAAGGCCCTTCACATCGTGTGCATAGCGGGAAAACCTAACACTTCACTCGCCCATGCGCGACGCTCTCGTCCCTGTAGGATCGAAGAGCACGTGAAAAGCTACCAGAGGGGGGGTGAATGGTAGATTTAAAAATCTTACGCAGCGGAAACAATAAAACCCTAATCCCTTCAGTAGAAAAACGATCTGTTAAAGAAATCGTGTATGAGACTAATCTAAACGTTTTTCACCGTGAAAAAGGTGATATATATCAGAGAGAATCAAGTCACGAAGACAACACAAAAAGAATTACTCAAATCCGTCGAGAACAACTCAAGTTATGATCAAAAGATCAAACACTGGTCAATCTGACCTACCCGAGAAAAACAGTTTCTGGAGTGCTGCAAAGAAACTCGTGTAGATCAAAAACCACAAATCCAATGACCGTGAAATTTTTACAGATGATAGACAATCAAGTTGTGAAGACAACCCAAAAAGAATCACGTCAATTGGATCAGAAAAACTTGAGTTATGATAAAACCACCGACAAAAGGTAGTGCTGTCCAGAAACTCGACGAGTAAAACTTGTCTGGAACAAGTCGGTCGAACAAGGCACAAAAGTTACTTCAAACTATGATTTTTATTCAATAGAACACAATAGGAACAGCCCCAAAGTCGTGCATATCGAGCTTTGGCCTTCCCTTGCTTATATAACCAGTCCTTAGGCCAACCCAATAAAACTAGGACTCCAATCCTACTCAGATCACGAATCCTAACTTTCCATAACTGCTCAAGATTCTTCTATACGCAGATAGAAGCAATCTTAAAACTTCCAAACATCTTAGGAACGTATCTCACATTCCTAAACAACTCAAATTCGTGACACACACGAAATCCTAACATAACCAACTCGATATTTCCATACCGAGCCATAACCGACTCAGCTAGCAGCCTAAGTCTTCAACCGATACGATCTGATCCTTCCGATCAGATCTTCCTTCCATAATCCGTCTCTAGAAGCATATTGCCACGTCATGCACCTCATGCATACGTGCGAACACCTTCCTTCGACCTTCATATGCACTGTCCTTGATTCAATCATCCTGTGCGACCTCCTGACCCGCTCAACCACAGTTCCTCCTGAACATGGTTGTTGGAACCTCATCTCCTCCTGAGACTAGTCCAATGGATCCCGTCACCAGCCATGACTTGAACTCAAGCAACACCTGCACATGAATAAACAACCAATCTATACGAGCCCATGTCCTCGACTTGACTCACGTTAGTTCCGAACACAACACCTTACGTGAGAACCTCACATAAGCATGTTGCAAAACCACAGTAGAAACGATATCAACCGTATCATCCAAAACGCACCAAAAACTTAGCAAATGAAAACTAAGAAATCTTTCCAATCAAGTAAAGCAAGTACGAGACATTGCAAATGCAAAGCAGAAGCACTGCGGTCAAGTTCCGGACCTTGCCAGAGCAACCCGGAGCTTGAGCCGGAGCTAACAAGAACTAGTAGAACCTAGCGCCGGAGCTTACCAAAACTAGTGGATCCTGGATCCGGAGCTTATCAAAACTAGTCGGAACTAGTCAACCCAAAACCCGGAGCTAGACAAAGTACGTCGAAGCTTAGCATCCCGGAGCTAACGAAAATATGCCGGAGCTATCAAATATATGCCGGAGCTAAAGATAAAGCTCACCGGAGCTAACCAAAGCTGGTCGGACCTTACCAAGAAGTCGGACCTAGCATCAAACGTAACCGGAGCTACCCAAAGCAAGCCGGACCTATCGTCGGACCTTGCTGTAGCTCGGAGCTAGAGTCGGACCTTGATAAAAAGGTGTTTTGGTGATATTAAAAACTTTTATCATCAAAGCCAAGTGTATTCACTACAAGCCAATGTATTCAGCACACATAGGTCTTACAATCTCCCCCTTGATGAATGCATTGGCAACACCATTTAAAATTCCGAACATTGGCTTATTCAAATAAAAGTTTTGAAAACAATTTCTCCCCTTTTTGTTTAAATAAAAAATAAAATGAGAAGGAAAAAAATATCCCATATTATCTCTCCCCCTTTATTAACTTTCCTTATGCACATATTCTCTTCATGCTTATCTCTTCCTTTTTGAATGTGTGATTAATCTCTCCCCCTTTGACAATGTATTCAGCAAGGTAAAAGAGAAATTTTAATTGTTATGAGATATAAACAAATTATCTCTCCTTCTTTAGTTGTTATGAGCATATTATAACATATACATATAAACAAAGCTCACCCAAGTCATACTATCAAGTAACTTACACTATCACATCAATGAGATACATAATGTAGTGTAAGCCATGCTAGAAAGCAAGTGTGATTTTCAATTTTAGCAGGTCATGATCTCACAAACTCAACTATTTCAAAACCTGAAAGCATGACATTTGTTGCTGCATTTTATTATTTTTCAAAGCATAAATTTAGATAATATAATATTTGCAAGAGATTATATGCTCATCTGCCTTATTCTAACCAACCAAGCCAAGCCTATGTCATTTGACAATCAGAAGCTTAAGGACATGGTTTTAGTCATACACAACTTCTTCCAAGTTCATATCTAAGTGCAATGACAAGCCATCTCGAAAGAAGAAGTGTGATGCATGCATATTCTCTTGATCTTTTCTCAATTTATATTTGTTCATAAAAACTCAACATGTGAGTTGATTACTTGATAAATTCTTAATGATTAAAAGCATTTGTGAGCATGCAACAAGTTCAAAACAGCAAGAAAGTTCGACCATGACCAGATTTAGTGTAAGTAATTATTCCAATTACTAGACATGGCAAAAACTACAAAAAGTATAACACGAGTAATGTAGTAAGAACTTTCAGCATGTAAAAGGAATCACAAAGTCATATATGTATGAAATAATATGCTCATATTATTTTAATTTCAGATTCACACATAGACTTCCTAAGTTTCAAAAACTCCCCCTCAATTTAAGCCATGAGGATGCATAACCCCTATTTCACTACGAATGTAACAAAAACGAGTGAAATCCAAAGGTTTTGTAAAAATGTCAGCCAATTGTTGTTCGGTATCTACATGGTGAAGCACAATGTTTCCTTTTTCAACATTATCACGGAGAAAGTGATACCTAATGTCAATGTGCTTAGTTCTAGAATGTTGCACGGGGTTTTTAGCAATGCAAATAGCACTAGTGTTATCACAGAACAGTGGAACACTATCTAGATCAACCCCATAGTCCTTAAGTGTTTGAACAATCCAAAGAATTTGTGAACAAGCACTAGCAGCAGCTACATACTCAGATTCGGCTGTGGATTGTGCAACTGAACTTTGTTTTCTAGAGGACCAAGCAACAAGAGAATTACCAAGAAAATGACAAGCACCGGAAGTACTTTTCCTATCAATCCTACAACCCCCAAAATCAGCATCCGAAAAAGCTTTCAAAGAAACGATTGAGGAAGAAGGAAGAAAAATGCCAAATTCTTGAGTTCCATGTAAGTACCTGAGAATCCTTTTGACGGCTTGACGATGTGAAACACGTGGGGAAGCTTGAAACCGTGCACAAAGACATACGCTGAATTGTATGTCCGGTCTTGATGCTGTAAGGTACAAAAGTGATCCGATCATACTTCTATATTCTTTTTGATCCACGGATTCACCATCTTCATCAAGTTCAAGTGTTGTTGCTGTTCCCATTGGTGTCCGAAGAGGCTTGCTTTTGTCCATGTTGAAGCGCCTTAGGAGATCTTTGTTATACTTTGTTTGATGCACAAAGGTACCCTCCTTGGTTTGCTTGATTTGCAGCCCCAAAAAGTAAGTAAGTTCACCCATCATACTCATTTCAAATTCGGAACTCATCATTGCTGAAAACTTGGACACAAGATCATGAGAAGCACAACCAAAGATAATATCATCCACATACACTTGAACGAATAATGAGTCATTGCCATGTTTAAGCACAAAAAGAGTTTTATCAGCCTTTCCCATTGTAAACCCCTTTTCAAGTAAGAATGTTTTTAACCTATCATACCATGCTCTAGGGGCTTGTTTGAGACCATATAAGGCTTTGGACAGTTTGTAAACATGATTAGGAAAATCTGGATTTTCAAAACCTGGTGGTTGTTTGACATAAACCTCCTCATCTATGTAGCCATTAAGAAAAGCACTTTTAACATCCATTTGATATAGCTTAAAACCTTTAGATGCTGCGAAAGCTAACAAAATTCTTATGGCTTCTAATCTAGCGACAGGAGCAAAAGTTTCATCAAAATCTAGACCTTCAACTTGAGTGAAACCTTGAGCAACCAACCTAGCCTTATTCCTAATCACAACCCCATCCTCACTTTGTTTATTTTTATATACCCATTTAGTTCCAATTAAAGTGTGGCCTTGAGGTGGAGGTACAAGTTTCCAAACATTATTTCTTTCAAAATTTTCTAACTCTTCTTGCATGGCAATAATCCAAGATTCATTAGTGAGTGCGTGTGATATATCTTTGGGTTCAAAAGAAGCAACAAAAGCAGAATGAGCATGAGAGTTTGGATCGCAAAACATGGACCGTGTGACTCGTTCATGCAAGCTTCCAATCATCTGTTGTGGGGGATGATCTTTGTAAAAACGTAGGGGAACAGATGTCTCACAAGCTTCTTTTTCATTAGGTTCATTGTAGATTGATGAGCTTGTGATTTGTGGACGATCAGGAACAGCAGAGGTGACAGCCGGAGCTTGTTCAATGTCCGGAGCTGGACACGTGTCAACTTCGGAACTACCAGGCAGTATCACCGGCTCTTCTTCATCTTCGAAGATACCCTCCCCCTGAGAATATGAATCTGGTCCTGCAACACCGGAGCTAGTACCTGGGCTAGCTTCATCAAAAGACACTTCACAAGTCTCCACAATTTTGTTAGTGTCAAGTAAAAGCACACGGTAGCCTCTAGTATGAGATGGATAACCAAGAAACATGCCATCATTGGATCTAGGTTCAAATTTATCAAGATTACCATGTTTCTTAACAAAGCATTTGCAACCAAAGACCCGAAAGTGTGTAACACTAGGCCTATGTCCAAACCGGAGCTCATATGGTGTTTTACCTAGCTTAGCACGCAAGAAAACACGATTTGAGACATAACAAGCGGTTGCTAATGCATCAGCCCAAAATTTCTTAGGGGTTTGATATTCATCAAGCATAGTCCTAGCCATCTCAACTAGGGTTCTGTTCTTTCTTTCTACAACACCGTTTTGTTGAGGTACATATGGTGAAGAAAATTGATGATCTATTCTATTTTCAGCACAAAAGTGATCAAAGAATTGATTTTTAAATTCAGTTCCATTATCACTTCTAATTGCTTTTAATGATTCTGGGTGATCAATTGATAATCTAAGAAATAAAGTTCTAAAGTGACTAAAGACTTCATTCTTAGACGCCATAAAATACACCCAAGAATATCTAGAATAATCATCAACAATAACAAGAGCATACCATTTACCTCCGAAGGATTGAACACGTGAAGGTCCTACGGTGTCAAGATATTAAAAACTTTTATCATCAAAGCCAAGTGTATTCACTACAAGCCAATGTATTCAGCACACATAGGTCTTACAGTCCCTAGCTCCGCCGCCCATGTCGCCGCCCCGTGCCCCACGTCGCTGCCCCGCCGCTGCCCTTGCCTCGCCGCACTCACAGCCTCCCAGTGGCCCGCCTCCCAATGCCCCGGCTGCCGTGCCCCACCTCCCAGTGCCCAGACTGCCGCGCCCCGCCTCCCAGCGCCCCGGCCGCCGCACGCCGCGCCTCACCGCTGTGCCCCGACGCCCCAACACGGCCACCTCGGCGCCCAGCGCCCCACCGGCCGCCGCTCCCGGTCCGCGCGTCTCCGCCTCCGCTCTTTCCGCTCCTTGGATAAGGTTAAACTTTGAACTTGTCTATAAATTAAGTTTTTTAATTCCGATAAGTGTGGCATTAAGTTTTTGAATTGATTTGTATGAATTGCTATATCATTACTTGTACAATTTTATATTGTGTTTTATCCATATATGTGTATGTTAACTTGATTATCATATATGTTAGTTATTTGGGTTGAATTATGTTTATTTGAACTTTTTTACTGTTTATGTGCTATATGTATATACAATGTTATTAAATATAGGCGAGTAGGATCGACTAGATGATTAGTCGTCGATTAGGGCGATTAGTCGACCGTAGTCGAACTCTAGTATACCTCATAGTCGTCCAACGTATTTTAGAGAAAAGTGTTGTTAGTCGACACTAAGGAAACAAAGTCGGGGTACCATCATACCGCCGTTGAGAAAGGAAAAGGCGGAGGGGATAGGGAAGAACGGCGCAATCCCAACGTCAAGGAAGGAGGAGGCGGAGGGGAAGAGTGAATGACGCAGGGAGGTAGACATGAGAAGGACGGCGGCGCACGGTGGAGGCGTAGTGACGGCACACCTGGAAAGCAATGCCATGGCGCCACGCAGCAGCGGGCGGCATGATTGGCGGCACGGGAAGACCCATTTAGTACGAAATTAAAACGGGCTTCATAAGGCATCACCTAGGCGACTCCTAATCGCCACTTAGTCATCCTGGCGCTACGGCCCTGACGTCATGTGCAGTCGCGTGGCCGCCGTTGTTTAGGCCGCCGGTGCTGCCCGCCCCTTTTTACTTTAAGAACTGCACCAGATAGGGGGTGTAGTGTTAAATAGGCGGCGTTATGCTGTCGAAATTTTAGGACCTATCCTGACAATAGATGTAGGGTCGTGACATTAAACAATCTATGAAGTAATGGCAAGACCCTTTTAGTACAAAGTTAAAGTAGGCATTCAGTGGCTTCGGCCCTGCGTCATGTGCAGTCGCGTGGTCGCCGTTGTTTAGGCCGCTGGCGCTGCCTGCCCCTTTTTACTTTAAGAACTGCACCGGATAGGGGGTGTAGTGTTAAATAGGCGGCACTATGCTGTCAAAATTTTAGGACCTATCGTGGACAATAGATGTAGGGTCATGACATTAAACAAACTATGATGTAACCATATATGTTCATTGACATATATTTATTTGATGCAGTTATAAATTGGGTGACGATCGTAAGGCGATGTATGATGGATGGAGTTCAGCTGGTGCGCACACTAATGAATGGGGTAATATCGCAAATGCTTTTCTGAGCCATGCATTTGCTAGTGATGCTCGTGTTGTGAAGTGTCTGTGTATCAAGTGTCAGAATCGTCGACGTCTGGATAAGTCTGAAGTGGAGTTGCATCTTTGCAAGCACGGATTTATGCCCGACTATCTGGTGTGTCATGAGCATGAGGAGATAGAGCATGATGATGAGTTGGACGGTAATGAGGATGAAGATCGGATGGATGAGATAATAGAAAACATTGGTAATGAGTACGAAGATTAGTCACAACCGAAGGAGGTGAAGGATTTTTACGAGCGTCTTGCCACCGCAGATCAAAAAGTGTATGAAGGCGCAAATATGACCATGTTGCAGGAGGTCACACGACTTATGGCGATGAAGTCCAAGTTCAATTTCTCGAACAATTGCTACAATGGTATCATTAAGTTGATCAGTGATCTCTTTTTGTAAGGTCATCAGATGCTGCCGGATCTATATGAATCTAAGAAAATTTTAGCTGGTCTAGGCATGAATTATGAGAAGATTGATGCGTGCGAAAATAATTGCATGTTGTTTTGGAAGGAACACATGGAAGATACTCATTGTATGCATTTTAAGTAATCTAGATATGTAGACGTCATGAATGATGATGGAGAATGAATAACTACAAAAGTACCAATCAAACAACTTTCGTACATGCCAATCACGTCAAGGCTTAAATGATTGTTTCTGTCTCAAGAAACAACGAAGCACATGAGATTGCATTCTGAAGGGATACGTGAGAATGATGACAAAGACGTTATGGCGCATCAATGTTGAACTTGCACATCAAGTGTAACAAGTGTAGTATTTAAGTTATCCTCATCCAAGTTTAAAAAATTAGTGGGTTGTATATAAAGTTAACTGTGAAGTGCACCCTCGTCGTCACGATGACTACATAGACAATTAGGAAGACGATGATGGTGGTGTTTATCAAGATGAAATCGAGGAAGTACAAGATATAAGGATATCTTCTGGGATAGGACTTGCAAAAATTGCTACTACTACTCTAGAGTTAATGTCTGAAGAACAAGCCGACCCTTCGAGGAAACGTCTTCGGAATCTCAAAGGATTATCGAAAAGCATAATAGAATTATTGAAGAAGATAGTGAAAGAGAAGAGTTTGAGGAAGAGATGGTAGGAGAAGAGGGACACAAAAATATTCATGCACGTGTGATAGAAGCAGAATCGGATGCTGATGATTTTTAGCACATTCTAATACTGGTGATTTTTAGTTCTGATTGTTCGCATTCTTTGAGATTTAAATTGTTATTGTGTACATATTTTAGTCTTTATAATTTATTGTTTATTTCTTAATAATATCGTATACTAATCATTATTTTGAAATTTGTGCAGATGTGGAAGCATTTCAAAAAAGGAAAGAAGCGAAGTGATGATACTTCTTCCTCCGCGTCTCACCACAATAGTGGTTCGGTTCACACATCCTTGTTTCAGGTACTTTATTTTTTTAAAACACTTCAATATCATAATCGGCTATTTACTATTTTCTATATGTTTATTTTCATTTGTAGGGCACGACCGTGAGTGCAGATAGATATAGACAACTTATGGGGTGTGTGATAGAGCAGGCATCGAGCTAGCTAGCACTAGGTTCAGGAGGAGGCTTAGGTGTGTACTCAGAGGAGGCTCAGGAGCAGGGAGGAGGATTAGAAGAAGGCACAATGGAGGCTTAGGAGCAGAGGTTCTAGAGGATCCACGGGCTATGCATACGTACCCACATCCTTGACCCGTATGCACCCGTGAAAACACGAGGGTCGGCTCTGATACCATTTTTTAACACCCCAACCACTACGGGCCTGGCGTATGTCACTTCAGGAAGCTCTCTAGGATCATAGACTAGCCTCACAGACCAACACTAGTCTTTTCTACACATTTTTTCCTCACTCATGTGCACCTGGGAAAACTTCCTGGTTGGTCACCGATCCATAAATTGCTCCAGGCCAAGCACGCTTATCCTTAGAGTGTTTTGCCGGTGAGTTTCTGGAAAAGAAGGTATACATTGGTAGTATGAGTCATTCTATCAATCCTATTAAGCCTTGAGACAGGATGTCACAATCCACCCCCTTAGAAGACCGACGTCCTCGTCGGTCAACTCTCAAGCTAGGAATGTCCCCTCTTGGCCACGTCCATATGTCCCTCCTAGAGGACTCACACGTCATGCGTACGTACCCATGTCCCTGACCCGTACGCACCCATGAAACCATGAGGGTCGGCTCTGATACCATTTTGTAACACCCCAGTCACTATGGGCCTGACGGTCATTACTCCTGGCAGCTCTCTAGGATCACAAACTAGCACCACAGAACAACTATAGTCTTTTCTGCGAATTTTTGTCCTCACTCAAGCGCACCCGAGAAGACTTCCTGGTCGGTCACCCATCCGTAAATTGCTTCGGGTCAAGCACACTTAACCTCGGAGTTCTTTGCGGGCGATTTTCTGGAAAAGAAGGTATACCATGCTGTGAGGATCGGGTCCACACATTACAAGAGTCGCAGAGGGTGGTGCTGTGCGATACGGCACCCAACAGCACACACAAAAAGAATACGACAAAATACAAATTTTTATTTATATAAATAGTTGAAGTCTTTTACAATACTTAATGTACAGCGGAAGATAATACTCATAGCTAAACTCTCAGTCTAGCTATGCAAAAGTAGAGTTGTCCAGCCCGTAGACGCTGCACACTAGCAACACACAATTTACGGCGGCGTGCAGGGCTCCCACTCGGCAGTATACCCCGATGAGGGCATCACCTCATCCTCGGGCCCTTCCTCATACTTCTCACCTGCAAACAACTTAATATAGCAACCGTGAGCACGAAATCTCAGCAAGACTTAACCGTCTTACCTAAACATGGAGCTCTACATGCAGGGATACTTAACATAGGAATAGATATTGCAGTAAATGACTCGCTTATATGTTGATCATCATTTTCAAGTTAATAGCAGCAGCTTAAGTGTTGAATAATAGTAACTTTAGTGATCCTAATCTATAGCAATTGTAGTTGCAAAGCAATTATATTTCAATACATCGTATTCCCCTAACTTCTTCATTATTTACTACGTCACAGCGCATGAACAAGCGGTACTCAAATAACCACGAGGGACATTGATTGCCATAAGTAGACACCCGAATAACACGTAACATACACCCATTTCGTAAGTGGAGTGAATCACACTTCAATACTATGTTGTATGCAGCAACCTTTTAAAGGAAACCTAAATGCCGAACCGGTCCATCCGTAACAGGCAGGAGGTCCCCGCGCGTAGCATCTTCTATGCCCGCCAGCATATTTACACCTTGCTACCCTCAGCCCACTCCTATAAAACAGTAGCGTAAGCCTCGACACCAAGGTTAACCAATTACATTGGTTTCCTGGTTTCCATATAGCCAGTATGCATCCGGTACGGTTCAAACTTGTCCAGCAGGGCCGCACACAGATCAGTCCTCAATCAACACAACCAGGGCTACAAACGAGTGACCACGTCTCACTGCATCCTACCCGCTGCTCGGTCTCAATTTCATATTCATAAACCATTCCTTGATCCAATTCATCCCGTGTGATAAAATCCTATCTCGCGAGTAGATTCCAACTACTCAACTTCTACTGGATTCCTATGAACATAAGCATGGCATTTTCTACTCGTCGGGCTGTAGACCTACCCAACACTCCATGAGATTTGTGGGTCATGCAAGTGGAGTAACAAGCACCCTAGCCCTAATGGACAAAATCATCCTTGACATAAGTGATACAAATAGAAACTTTTAAATAGCACTTAAATACAAACCGGGGCTTGCCTGGTTGTGAGTCAGAGGGGAAGTTAGATTCTGTGAGGATTCTGTCCAAGGCCCCCGCGTCCTTCTCGATCTCGGTCACTATATGATATGCAATATATAAAGTACATGAGTGATATTGAACAATATAAAAGATCTTATAAACACTGATCAGTACAAAAAATGATTTGAATTGGCTTTAGAATTTTTACAGTGGATACTAGGTTCTATGAGGAAGATCTGAATCAAAACTAGGAGATGTTCAAGGAAGCTTGTTGTCTCTAAAATTCCAACAAGTAAAATCTTTCTCTAAAATTTGGTTTTAATTCTGGAGCTTTGTCATGGATAAAAGTGGATGACCAAGGTAGCAGGGGTCTCACTGGTTCTAGGAAATTTTTTTTCATAATTTTAGAAGCTTCCTACAGGGATAAATTGATTTTACAAGTTTGGGGAAAATTCTGGAAATGTTTCTGTACTTTTCACAATTTTCCAACTACATAGACATTTGAAATACTGATTCACCCAGTAAATGAAGTCCAATGAACTTGAAATTTATACTGCACATCAAGAGTAATTTTAATAGTGTCCTTACCAAAATTTGTAATTTTCCAATTAACAAAACAGGGGTAATTAATTTCCCAAGCAGTTAGCTGAAAGGAATTAATTATGAAAATTCCGGGAGTTTCATGTCCAACAAATTGAACCACTGCAACTTTGAGATCAAGTGGAGTCTACCAGAATTTATTTGGAATTATTTGAGCAATTCTACTAGGACAAATTGATTATAGAAATTTGAATGAAATCTAAAATTAAATGGAAAAGGAAATGTTTGAATAAATCAACTGGGTCCCACTGTTTAAAATCACGCAATCATGGCTGGGCCACAAATGGGCCACAGGGTTTACCCTGTGCAGCCGCATCTGATCCCATGGCCATAGAAGATCCGACGAGGGAAAAACAGCTGCTGATCAGTGGGACCCGCACGACTTCTTCAACCTCGCGACGTGCCGCTCGGCCACGGCGGTGCTGCGCCGGCGGGCTCGCCGGTTCCCCTTTCCCAGCCCTCCTTCACCCCGAAACTCGCCGCCTAGCCGTTTTCCAGATTGCTGAGCACAAAGGGGAGGTCATTGAACGCCGGCGATGGCCGGAAACTCGTGTGCGACGGCGGCGGTGGCTAGGGTTTCGGCTAAGTTGAAATCACTGGGAAATGGTGCAAGGAACTCGGGAAAAGGCGGGTAAGGTTCCTAGGAGCATGAGGAAGACGATTTGTAGGTGAAAAAGGGTTGGAATAGTCGGCAAAGTTGCTTTCGACAGTGAACCGACGGGCTTTTCCATGTCGGCGGGGAAAACTCGAATAGCTCATCCTTCACTCGATTATTTCCCTTGATTCATGGTAGAAGGGTGCGCTAGGAGGTGGTGAACATACTACCTAACTGGATTAGAAAAAGTTTGCACGTAGAAACAGAACTGAACGGACGATCTAAACCCGATTCTCGATTTTGTCATCGGGAGAAACGGGAAATACCAACCCTATACACTAAGACAAGCAACGAAAATTTGCAAGCATATTCGGTGATCAAATATGCACCACATTGATGTTTGCGTGTGGGCTCAAGAAGGTCTGCTTCGTCCTGGCGTTATTGAACAGAGGGGGGGGGGGGGGCGGGGCGACCGTCAGCTCCAACGGTGGACTTCTGCGGCGCTTCAAAATACACCGCAACCAATTGAGGTATCAATGAAATGCTTGATGGAGATGATAGATTGAGAAGTTTTCTTTACTTTTTCTGTTGGGAGGATGGAGAGACGTGGCCAAATTCTTGAGCTAACCGGGTGATCAGAGGGGCGAGGTGGTGCGCTCGGTGGAAGAACAGAGACAACCGCTGTTGTTCTACTCAGGGCTGGAGCCGAATATAGGGACGGGGATTGTAGGGAGCACGCTAGGGAGGCCACACAGCAAGCAGGCAAGCAGCTCGCTGGAGCATGCATGCGGTGCGGTGTCGCCACGGTGAGGCACAACAGGGCGCTCACATATTTGCCTCTCTGACCAGTGGGTCGCACTGCCCCTTCAAGTCAATCTTCTCTGGTTAAGGAAATATCGTACCAACTAATGTCTAAAATTCATGAAAATTTCTAGATAGGCTCAACTAAATATCTGGGATTTAATTCTGAAATCAAAACTTTGAATTGATCAAGTTTCAATGAAAATTCAAATTTGAATTTGGAAGAATTCAATGTTTCTACTGAATTATATATCAAATGTGCTTAAACAATTTTGAACCTTTGCACAGAGACTATTTGGAATATTTGGAATTTAATGGTGAACTCAGATATTTATTTTGGCAAAGTTTGAACAGGAGTAAGTTTTTAATATTTAAATCCCCTCCATTGAAGTTTGAAATGGTTTGATTTTTTCAGTTTCCATTTTGAATTTTTTGCCCATTCAAATTATAAATTCCCCTATATTAACTTTGTACTTTGAATTTAGGGCTTTTACACTCCTCCCCCTTAAAAGAATCTTGTCCCGAGATTACAAATAAAAGAGGCGGAAGTAAAAAGATTACCGGAGATGAGACGATAATAAATCCAGATAGTTTGATCGGATATAACCCTCGCTTTCCCATGTTGCTTCCTCAGTGGTATGGTTGCTCTACAAGACTTTGTAGAAGCACAAAGTCCGGTTCCTGGTGGTGCGAGTCTTTTTGTTGATAATACGGATCGGATACTCAGAATAAGTGAGATCCGGTTGGAGAGCTTCAATGTCTTCGGTGCAAATTTCAGCTGAGGATTTAAGACACTTCCACAACTCAGAAATGTGGAATACATTATGAACTCTAGAGAGTGATGCCGGTAACTCCAAACAATAGGCCACAGGTCCGCATTTCTCAATGATGGTAATGGATCGATGAATCATGGAGCAAGCTTTCCCTTCACTCTGAAGTGATGAATTCCTCTCATCGGAGAGACACAGAGATAAACATTGTTCCGATGTCGAAGTGGAGAGGCTGACGTCTTTTATCCGCATAGCTTTTCTGAAGAGATTGAGCGGCCTTGAGATTGGCTTGGATCACTCGTACTCATTCTTCGGCTTCATTTACAAGATCAATACCATATATCACTCGCTCACCGGATTCACACCGGTTGAGTGGTGTGCGACATTTCCGGCCATAGAGAGCTTCATACGGGCCATATTGATGCTATCTTGATAGCCATTGTTGTAAGAGAACTCCGCCAACGGCAAATGATCATCCCATTTTTTACCGTGGTGGATGGCACAAGCGCGCAGCATATCTTCAAGAACTTGATTCACCCGCTCAGTTTGACCATCAGTCTGCGGGTGCTACGCGGAGCTTCGGATCAGTTTCGTCCCTAATGATGCGTGCAGCTGCTCCCAAAAATGAGCGACAAATAGCGTACCGCGATCTGAAATAATTGTCCGGGGAACACCGTGCAAGCACATGATTCTTGCAATATATAACTCCTTATATTTCTTGGCAATGTACTTTGTATGTACCGGAATAAAATGAGCTGATTTGGTTAGCCAATCGACTAGCACCTAAATTGAATCATGCTTGTGGAATGTGAGAGGCAAACCGACGATGAAATCCATACTAATATCCTCCCATTTCAGCTGTCCGACGGTGGATTTTTAATGGTTGCAGCTGTCCGACCTTTCTCATGTGGTCGCCTTTCACCCGCCGACACGTATCACACTCGGATACATACCTTGCAATCTCTCTATTCATCCGTGTCCAACAAAATCTGGTTTTCAAATCTTGGTACATCTTGTTGCTGCCTGGATGAATAGAATACTTGGATAAGTGAGCTTCGTCTAAGATTTTATTCCGAAGTGTCATATCACGGGGTACCACTTGAAAGTGCATCTAGGAATCCCTTGTGGGTTTTGGATGATTTATGATAAGCAAATGAGATCCTAACCACTTTATTGAGATGAGTACAGGTTCTAATGAGAAAATGAGCAAAGTGTCAAAAAGAAAGGAGAATAAGGAGTAATGCATAAAAGAGTTTAAGAAACAAGTGTAGTAGATCATTGTGTATTGAGTGTGTTAAGGAAACACACCAAAAGAGATCAAGCACAATTATTCTGACACATTGCACAAATTCATACAGGACCGGACTAGTCCGACTGACACCGGACTAGTCTGATATCTTTCTGCACAAAATCGGACAAGTCCTCAGAATGCGGACTTGTCCTCATAGTCAAGTTTTTCACTAATCGGACTAGTCCGATATCACCACAGACTAGTCGGATATGTCTCTAACTAAAATCGGATGAGTCCTCCCTAGTGCGGACTAGTCCCCCAAACACCTCACAAGTTGCACAAAATCGGACAAGTCCGATCACACAACGGACTAGTACGATATCTTTCTGATGTCAATTGGAAAAGTCCGATATTAGCACGGACTAGTACGAAAACCCTCTGACCTAAATCGGACAAGTCCTCCAAGTGCAGACTTGTCCCCAAATTCACTTAGGGTTTCACATATCCGAACAAGTCCGATATTTATCAGACTGGTCTGAAGTTTTCCAGAACCAAATTCGGACAAGTCCGCTCTCGGCTGGACAAGTCCGATATTTTGGGACAACTAGGGTTTGCTACACACAGCACACCGGACTAGTCCGTCGTCCACCACGGACTAGTCCGATCTTTCTAAACCCTAACGGTAACTTTTGGGAACCTCATATAAATAGGTGTACACGGCCCATCATTCAAGAACTCTCAACCCCCTGTGCTGTCACACCTCCCAAGAGCCTAGAAAACACCTCTCTCCATGAAATCAAATGCAAGAAAGATCAATCCCTTGAGGATACACTTTGGATCATTGGAGAGACACGATTCATGACTCATTGAGCTCTTGGTTTGATTCCTTAACACACTCCTATGGTTTTCATTGTGATCTTAAGAGTGTGTTCTTTTGTGGTGTTCATGTTGTAATCTTGGAGAGCCCTCAATGTGTGAGAAGGCCCCTTGAATTTGATTATTCGCCCTTTGTCATCAGTGAGGAGGATTGTCCTCCGTGGCGATCTGAAGAGGGTAGGGTTGGAGAAGACCCGGTCCTTTTGTGAACTCCTCAATGTGGATGTAGGTTGCCTCTGTGGGAACCGAACCACGGGATAAAGTGCTTGTGTTCTTACTTTGCGCTCATCGTTCTTATAATTCATATCAATCTAGGGTTTCAATCAATCTTGTTCACTTTACGTTGGAACATTGAATATAAGGCTAACTTGTGGTACATCCTAGTTCATAGTTGTGCAACACTTTAATTACAAGTATATTTCCGCTGCATACATCATAGGATCAAGACAATCGATCCAATTTGATCAACCTAGTCGGTACACACCGGACTAGTCTGCACTAGACCAGGCTAGTCTGATATCTCGAGATTTGATCTGGTTGTTAAGTGTTGCAGGTTCCGACAGAAAATCAAAAAGGCCTATTCACCCCCCCCCCCCCCCTTAGGCCACATTCAATTGGTATCAAAGCAGGTTCTTTAAAAGGAGACTAATCACTCGAAGAGATCATGTCGGACATGAAGGACGTACACAAGAGCATCAACCAAGAGAAGGTTGAAGAGGAAAAGAACCAAAAATTGGAGAGGCTCCTCGAGACTATTCAAGACTTTGAGGATGACGATGAGGAGACGCTAGAACTAAAGGCGCTCCTAAGGAAGAAAACCCTCTCCAAGGGAAAAGTAAAGATCGAAGATGAGAAGAAGAAGAAGAAGGGGAGTAGTCACACCGACTACTCTCGATATCCTTTCAACTACGATCGGCTTAATTCTAGCAATAATCATTATTTATCTATTCCACTTGGGAAGGCCCCACATTTTGATGGCAATAACTACTCAATGTGGAGGCAGAACATGAAAATGCACTTGATTTCTCTCAATCCAAGTTTGTTTCACATAGTATGCACATGAATAGATATCTCGAATGATGATGAGGAGCTCACACCTAGCCAAACGCAAGAAATACATCGAAATGCCCAAGCTGTTGTAGTCATCACTTCATCACTCAGTCGGGATGAATTCACAAAGGTGGATGGACTCGAGATTTCAAACGAGATATGGGATATGCTGCAAACCGCACATGAAGGCGATCATCATGTACGAGAAGCTAAGATTGAGATGATTGAAGCCGAGTTGGGAAGATTCGCCATCGAAGAAGACGAGTCACCACAAGATATGTACAACCGACTAAAGACGCTCATCAACAAGGTGCGAGCATACGGAAGCATGAAGTGGAATGACCACAAGGTGGTGAAGCTCATTCTTAGAGCTTTCATGCCTCGTAATGTCACCTTGTGTTCGATGATACGAGAAAGCCCCGGGTACAAGAAGATGACTCCGGATGAGCTACTTGGGAAAATCATCAACTTTGAGATGATGGAAAAGCAAGCCAAACACGTTAAGGAGATTGCCGATCTCACCTCGGCAAAGAAAAAAGGGGTCGCATTGAAGTCCACTCTCAAGCCCTTGTCTAAAGAAGTTGGAGAATCTCAACTAGAAGAAGACGATGATGATGAGAGCAGTGACTTGGATGAAGATGACATGATACTATTTATGAAGAAATTCAAAAGAACGATGAAGAAAAGACAAGGGGCTAAATCAAGCGAAGGAAAGTACAAGGAAAGATCAAAACCAAAGTTGAGGCAGGCATGCTATAACTGTGGTGAGTATAGCCACTTTATAGTTGATTGCCCATATGAAGAAAACAAGAAGAAGACCAAGGAAACGAAGCCTCAACTCAAGAATTTCTTCAAGAAGAAGAAACAAGCTGAACGAGCGCACATAGGGAAAGAGTGAGACTCAAATGATGAGTCCTCATCCGAAGAAGAAGAAGAGATGGCTAGCATAGCCATCGAGAAGACATCCAAGAAGTCCACTCTCTTCCCTACTCCCAGCGCATGGAAGGGGAACGGCACTTGCCTCATGGCAAAGGAAGGTAAATGCAAGGTAACAACAAAACCCTCTTCCGTACATTCCTATTCTAGTTATAGTGAAATTGCTAGTGATAATGAAGATATGCTCATCGGCTTAGACAAGAAAACAGCTGCAAAAATGAAATTTTTACTTGATCAACTTAATGAGAACGAGAAGTTGATACATCGTCAAGAAGACATGATTATCTCCCAAAAGGAGGAATATGTTGAACTTGACAAGCTTCTAGAACTTGAAAAGGAGCGAAGCAAGTCACTAGAGCTTGAGTTAGCTTCAAGCAAGGAAGCTTGCTTGGAGCTAAGCCTCTCAAATGCTACAATCAAGGACGAACTTTCTAACCTAATCAAGGTTAACAAGATCCTTGAAGTACAAGTTGAGTCACTCAAGCAAGGTGACCCTTCATCCTCTTCAAGCTCACCTTCTCAACCCCTTAAAACTGAAACTGCTTCTACTTGTACATGTGGTAAAGTTGACACCAGCTTGAAAGACAAGTCAATCTCTACCAAGGACAAGCATCCTTCACAACATGGCATATTTGACAAGGAGAAGATGAAATATGCACGTAGTGCATACTTGGTCACAAGACCTCCAAATGTCAAATATGGCATTGGTTACTCTTATGGTGAAATGCAATATGCTAGAAGCCATAAGAATAACAAGGAGAACATTGCATTTGT
Organism: Tuctoria greenei; assembly: GCA_036927565.1. Taxonomy (NCBI): domain Eukaryota; kingdom Viridiplantae; phylum Streptophyta; class Magnoliopsida; order Poales; family Poaceae; genus Tuctoria; species Tuctoria greenei. The sequence goes on along the minus strand of JAYESD010000004.1, from coordinate 106,447,504 downwards.
AAAGGGAAGACCCTCTCAAACTGGAAAGTCCAAAGTTAACACATCGAAAACATATGATCACCAAACTAGTCCGGTTGGGACAGTGACAAGTCCGGTCCTCCGGACAAGTCCGATCTCCCAAACTAGTCCTATATATAAACAACAACAGTTGCTTTTTAGAACCTTTGATGCATCTTATGTGTTAATGAGAAGTAATATTGGTAAGATTTATGCTCATTATGTTGGGCCACGCCATGGGAACACCAAGTCTCATGTGTGGCTGCCCAGATCCCTTGTGACTAACCTAAAAGGACCCAAGCAAGCTTGGGTACCTAAAACCTAGGCATGATTTGTTTTTGTAGGCCTAATCCTCCGGTGGATCTAAATGGGTGCTAGACAGTGGTTGCACTAACCATATGACCGGAGAAAGAAGGATCCAAGCGAGGGCATCTATTTTGGAGACAATAGTCAAGGGTGCTCGGTACCGGTAAAATTGCCATATCATCTCAGCATACTCTTTCTCATGTATTACATGTTGATTCCTTAGATTATAACCTGCTGTCCATATCTCAATTATGTGACAAAGGTTATAATTGCTTTTTCACTAATGAGGGTGTGACCGTCTCTAGAAGGAGTGATGGTTCCATTGCATTCAAGGGTATGTTAAAGGGAAAGCTTTATATTGTTGACTTCAACAAAGATAGAGCCGAACTTGACACATGATTGATTGCAAAGACAACCATGGGTTGGCTGTGGCATAGACGGCAAGCGCATGTTGGTATGAGGAATCTTCAAAAACTCCTCAAGGGTGATCACATCTGTGGTTTGAAGGATGTTGTTTTTGAGGAAGACAGGCCTTGTGGCGCGTGCCAAGCCGAGAAGCAAGTTGGAGAACCCCATCCCGCTAAGAATGTCATGACTACAACAAGACCGCTCGAGCTACTTCACATGGACTTATTCGGTCCAATTTCTTACACAAGCATCGACGGTAACAAATATGGATTAGTAGTTGTTGATGATTTTTCACGCTTCACTTGGGTTTTCTTTTTACATGATAAGGTAGAAACACAAGGAATCTTGAAGAAAATTTTCAAGCGTGCTCAAAATGAGTTTTCATTGACAATCAAGAACATTCGAAGCGACAACGGCATAGAGTTCAAGAACACACAAGTTGAGGAGTACCTAGATGAAGAAGGCATAAAGCATGAGTTTTCAGCACCTTACTCCCCTCAACAAAACGGAGGTTCCGAAAGGAAGAACCGAACACTCATAGAGATGGCGAGAACAATGCTCGATGAGTAGAAGACCTCGGATCAATTTTGGGCGGAAGCGGCTAACACCGCTTGCCACGCCATAAATCGGCTTTATCTTCATTGACTACTCAAGAAGACATCCTGAACGTGGCCTAGAGGGGGGTGAATAGGACTTTTGAATTTGCTGCACACTTAATAGAGTTGTCAAAAACTTGATTGACCGGACTAGTCCGGTTATGTGGGCGGACTAGTCCGGTGTGCTGAAATATGTGAATTGATTAAGTGTTGTTTGGGACCCTAGGTTCTTCTAGCAGCGGAAATGAGAACAACAGATTCTTTGATTTAAGATTAGTGTATGAATGCACGTGAAGACTTATGAGCAACTTAAATTTTTGTTTAGAAATCAAGTGATCTAGTGAACAAAAAGTAAATTAAATGAGGCACAAGAGACAAGCAAATTTTTACCGAGGTTCGATCTCACCACGAGATCTACGTCCTCGTTGAGGAAGCTCACACAGAGCCGGGTCTCCAACCCCTTCCCTCTTCAGGTCACCACGAAGGCCGACTTCATTCCACTATCACGGGTAATCTTCGAGTTCGTGGGGCAACCTCACACATTAAGGGCTCCCACGAGAATTGCAACGAAAGAGACGATCAAATACACTTGAAAGTATTACAATGCAGAGTATGAGTGTAGAAAGATCAAACCCCAAGAGCTCGCAACAAAGAAATGATGATCTCCCAATCTCGAATCCAAGTGTTCAAATGATTTGACTGTTTTTGCACCTTAGATGTGTGGGGAGATGTGTTTAGGGCTCTTGGGTCAAAGTGGCGGCACTATGGTTTGTGTTTTCGGCAGTATTCGACGTGTATGTCCTTTGGAAGGCCGTGGATTCTCTATTTATATGGTTTCCAAAAAGTTACCGTTGAAAAACCCTAACACCGGACCAGTCCGGTGCATGTCCGGATTTATCCGGTCACAGTGTAACTCGAAGTCCAGAAAGTCTGGCGGACTAGTCCGTTCTAAGCTCGGAATAGTCTGGTGCTGTGTGGAGGTGGACTTCAGAAAGTTCAACGGACTAGTCCGTGGACTAGTCCGGTCTCCACAGATGGGAGACTCCAGAAAGTTCAATGGACTAGTCCGGTGGAAACACGAACTAGTCCGGTCTCTCGATATGAGAGACTCCAGAAAGTTAAACGGACTAGTCCGGTGGGCACACGGACTAGTCCGGTCTCCGGAGAGGGGAGACTCCAGAAAGTTTAACGGACTAGTCCGGTGGACACACGGACTAGTCCGATCTCCGGGGAAGGGAGACTCCAGAAAGTCTGTCGGACTAGTCCGGTCCATGATCGGACTAGTCCGGTGCGCTGTAAAAGTTAGGTTAATTTTAAAACCCTTACCCCTACGCAAAGTATTGAGCTCTTGGAGTGTGTCTTTCATACACTCCCTATACATTAAAAATCTAGTTTTTTCTTCCAAGCTCCATCAAAGTATCCCTCTTTGTACACCACTCCATTTTCACCTTTTTGTGTGCACCGAGCTATTTCACTTTATTTGTCCTGCAATCATCTCAATAGTTTCATTAGGATCTCATATGTTTGTCATCAATTAGCCAAAACCCACAAGGGATATCCTAGATGCACTTACAATCTCCCCCTTTTTGGTGATTGATGACAACCATTTGAGATATCACAAATGAGAGTAAATTTTTGATTTTCATAAGGTGTGCACATATGAGAAAAACGATAAATCCACAAAAAGCTTCTCACGTATGCACACACCTTATGGTGGGGTGCCTAACAGGTGAGTGATCAACAAAGTGTGATGAAATAAAGATAATCAATAATGAGCATAGAAATAAGCATTCGAGCAACAATAAGCATCACACATAGGAAAAGAAATAGTGCATTACAGAGTTTTAAAGATAAGTACATGTCCTCGATCACAAGAGCATAATAACTACTACTGGAGATAGTCTCAAACTAGTCTCAATCTCTCCCCCTTTGGCATCAAGGCACCAAAAAGGGAAAAATTGAGGGGAATCACTCATCGCCGCTCCATTCTTTAGTTTCGGTCCGATCTTCATCTTCATCACCATCATCATTCACCGGAGCAGGATCTTCCTCGGAGTCCTCGAAGGCGGGTGGTGATCCAACCGGCTCAATCTCAAGCTTGTCACAGATAGCTTTGATGTTGGCATTGACATATTGTTGATGTTTCTTCTGCCTAACTTTAATATTGCGGCAGGAGGCAAAGATGGAGGTGAGCATTTTGAGGACACCACCGAAGGGTTCATAAACAGGTGCAGAGCCAGGAGGAGCAGTTGCAGATCTAGTGGCATTCACATCCCGAGATTGTTTAGACCTTCTCTCAGCTTCGGGGGAGGAAGGGGCAGGTGGTGTTGAGGGAAGAGTGTACTCGGTGGGATTTTTTGGCTTCAACCCCCTATGAGAGACATCTTTGACAAACTCAAGTCTTGTCACTTTCTCAATCATGAACATGATGTACGGGGCATACCCGCAAGACCTATTTGGCGTGATTGAGATGTTCACAATGTCATTGTAGATGTACTCAAAAACATTGAGTGGACTCCTTCCACTAATGACCTTCATTAGGGTCCTCAAGGTTCCCTGAATAGTCCCCACATCTCCATCTTTTGGGGATATTGTCTTCCTCGAGATTCTGTTGAGGACCACAAAGAAAGGCTTCAGATATTTGATGTTGGGAGGAGTGTAGGGCATCCTTGTGTCATAGAGGAACTTGAGCTCATCCTTCTGCAAGGGTTGCAAATTGTGGATGACAAGACCATGATCCAGAGTGTGTTCAAGGTGAAGAATCCTTGCAAATTCATCATAAGTAACACTATACTTGAAACCATGAGTCATCCATGTAAGATTATCTCCATCACCCCGAGCAAAGTAGAGCGTAGAGTAGAATTGGGTGATGATCTCATTCTTCCAGTCATTCTCAAAGGAAAATAGTTCCTTCAGACCGTGCCTCTCTAGAGCCTCAAGCACCTCACGAAAGGCGGGATACTTCTTCGACTGCATGTATCCAATGTTCACCCATTGACTCTCCACAACGGGATTCTTCATCTTCATGTACACATGCTCGTAGTAGTCGGCATGGAAGTTGCTCCAGAATCTTGGGTCAGAGCATTGCCGAGGTTGATTATAAACATTAATCTTCCTGAAGCTATCGGCAAGCTCACCCCCTTTTCCGGTGAAATCCTCACTCGAACGCTGCCTGTTGCGGTGACTTGGGTTTTTTATCTTCAGGGGCCCAATGGGACCACTAGCAAGTCCCTTCCCTTTATTGAGAGCCCTCTTTGGCCCTGAGGAGCTCTCGGCAGCTTTTCCTTGGGCCTTCTTGATAACCACCTTCCTCTTCTTAGGTAGGTTGTCGTCGGGGGGTGGAGAGTGGACATTGACATCATGTCTTTTCTTCATGTACCTCTCCTTGGCTCTCCTCGCTTTTTCATGTTCAACTTCTTCATCAACGTGGAAAGAGCTGTCATCTGAGCTTGAAGACATCGTGCCTAATAAGGAGTTCATGGAGTAGGTAAGAATGAACCAAGGATCCAGGTCAAATTAGGGATTCAGATGTCAGAGACCAGACTTGTCCGGGTTCAGAGTGCGGACTTGTTCGGCGTACCGGACTTGTCCGTATCTGAGCGCCGAACTAGTCCGGCCTGGAAAGAACCCTAATGATTTCCTTGAATTCCAAAACTTCTATCTAAGGATACAAAATGACATGAAGGTGGTAGGAATACATCTATGAAGCCAATGCACAACCTTGGAATCAAAGGAAACGAGCTAGAATGAGAAAAGTTGAGATTTTGGTTTTAGGGTGATTTACCGAGATTTGAAGATTCGCGTTGAGGAGGCTTTAATATGTCCGGAGGGGAGGATCAACTCGCCAAGGAGAGGATTCCCCACGGAGGAAACTTGATTTTTGAGGGCTCAACGCGAAGGTCTCTTCGGGGGGCTAGGGTTTAGGAGAGAAGAGGAGAGGTGAGGGAGAGCAAGTCCGGTCAAGTGGAGGGAGGTTTCAAATTTTGATTTGGGCCGTCTAGCCGCTTATATACGCAGCCGACCGGACTAGTCCGGTGCCCCTGGAAAACCTAGGAGTGTGAGACTGTCCGGACTAGTCCGGTGGCAAACCTAACTAGTGCGGTGCCCCTGGAAAACCTAAGTATTTTGAGATAATTAAAAGTGATCCAAGGACAAGTTTTGCAAGTAATCTTGGTAATTATGACCAGAAGGCAATCAACAATGAAAAGTGGTCATAAACTGCAAGATTTCAATAAAATAGTTTTCTTAGAAGAAAAAGAGGTGAGGAGCAGTTTTCAACAATAAAATGCGATGTTTGAAGTTTCAACCAGGTATGCAACGTTTCAAGCCACATTTCGAGAGTCAAGAATATTAAGTTCATTTCTAAGCTCACAAAACCTTTTCTCATCTAATGGTTTGGTGAAAATATCTGCAAGTTGTTTTTCAGTCCTAACATGTGAAATGGCAATGTCACCTTTTAACAAATGATCTCTAAGAAAATGATGACGGATATCTATGTGCTTAGTTCTTGAGTGCTCTACAGGGTTGTGTGCAATTTTTATATCACTTTCATTATAACATAGAAGCGGGATATGGCTAAGATTGTAGCCGTAGTCCCTAAGAGTCTGTCGCATCCAAAGTAGTTGTGCGCAATAACTACCGGATGCAGCATACTCTGCTTTCGCTGTGGAAAGAGCAATAGAGTTTTGCTTTTTAGATGACCAAGAAACTAGGGACCTACCAAGAAACTGACAAGTCCCTGATGTGCTCTTTTTATCGACTTTGCATCCTGCATAGTCGGCGTCGGAGTACCCTATCAAGTTAAATTTGGATCCTTTGGGATACAAAAGGCCCAAGTTGGGTGTGTTCACAAGATACTGTAGGATTCTTTTTACATCCATTAAGTGACACTCTTTAGGTGTGGCTTGAAACCTTGCACACAAGCAAACACTAAGCATAATATCTGGCCTAGATGCACATAAATAAAGTAAGGAGCCGATCATGGACCGATATACCTTCTGGTCCACATTTGGACCGTCTTCATTGAGGTCGAGATGTTCGTTAATGGCCATGGGTGTCTTGATGGGCTTGGCTTTGTCCATGTTGAATTTCTTGAGAATGTCTTGTGTATATTTGGTTTGGATTATAAATGTACCTTCTCTTAGTTGATTCACTTGGAATCGCAAGAAGAACTTCAATTCGCCCATCATTGACATCTCCAACCTATCTGTCATAATTTTGCTAAATTCTTTACAGAAAGATTTGTTAGTGGATCCAAAGATAATGTCATCAACATAAATTTTACATACGAATAGAGATCATCAAGATGTTTAGTGAAAAGTGTATAGTCATCTTTACCAATCTTGAATCCATTTTGAGTCAGAAAATCCCTAAGGCACTCGTACCAAGCTCGAGGAGCTTGTTTGAGGCCATAGAGAGCCTTACGCAGTTTGTAGACATGATCGGGATACTCTTGGTCTTTGAATCCTGGTGGCTGCTCTACATAAACTTCCTCCTTGATTGGACCGTTTAAGAATGCACTTTTGACGTCCAATTGATACAGCTTAAAATTATTGTGGGTAGCATATGCCAATAAATTGCGAATGGACTCAAGTCTAGCTACAGGAGTGAAAGTTTCATCAAAGTACAAACCTTCGACCTGAGAATAACCTTTGGCCACCAATCTCGCTTTATTTCTTGTTACTACTCCATGTTCATCTTGCTTGTTCCGAAAGACCCATTTGGTTCCAATGATGTTCGCCTTTGGTCTCTCCACCAGCTCCCACACTTCATTTTTCTTGAAGTTGTTCAACTCCTCTTGCATCGCCATCACCCGGTCTGGATCCCTTAAGGCTTCTTCTACCCTGTATGATTCCAAAAAAGACACAAAAGAATAGTATTCATAGAAATTTGCAACTCGAGATCTAGTAGTAACTCCCTTAGCAATATCTCCAATGATATTATTGATAGGATGGCCTCTTTGCATGCTCTGATGTACTCTTGGGTGTGGAACTTGTGTAGTTACTTGTTCTTCATTATCTTCATGTTCATTGTCTCCCCCTAGATCATTGCTCCCATGATTATCCTGATATTCTTGATTTTCCTCATCTTGATCTTGTGAAAGAGATCCCCCTTGACCATTGCCTCCGTGTTGAAGTTCATCTTGTGCATTTGAGTCGAATGTTCGCTCTTGTGGTAAGATATCACCAAGTCCCATTTTCTTTAGTGCTTCATATGGAGCTTCCTCTTTATCTAGCACACACATATCAACATGTTCCACTTGTGAGCCGTTAGATTCATCGAACACTACGTCACATGTTACTTCAACAAGGCCGGACACCTTGTTGAAGACACGATAGGCGTAGGCATTCGATTCATAACCGAGCAAGAACCCTTCATCGGACATCGAAGCGAACTTCGAGGCCCTCGGTTTCTTGTTCAGAATAATACATTTACAACCAAAGACTTTGAAATAAGAAACATTAGGCTTTTTACCGGTAAGGAGATCATATGGAGTTTTCTTCAGTAGTCGGTGGAGGTATAGCCGATTCGTAGCATGACAAGCGGTGTTCACCGCTTCTGCACAAAATCGATCTGAAGTCTTGTATTCATCCAACATAGTTCTAGCCATTTCGATCAATATTCTGTTCTTCCTTTCGGCCACTCCATTTTGTTGAGGGGAGTAAGGTGCCGATAACTCATGCTTTATCCCTTCTTCATCGAGAAACTCTTCAACTTGGAGGTTCTTGAATTTTGTCCCGTTGTCACTTCTGATGTTCCTTATGGTTGATGAGAATTCGTTCTGAGCTCTTTTCAAGAACTTCTTGAGGATCCCCTGAGTTTCCAATTTATCATACAAGAAAAATACCCACGTAAATCTTGAAAAATCATCAACAATTACTAGACCGTATTTGTTAACCCCGATGCTTATGTACGAAATTGGACCAAAGAGATCCATGTGGAGTTCCTGTGGTCTTTCGGTAGTCATCACATTCTTGGCGGGGTGTGGTGCTCCGACTTGTTTTCTTGCTTGACAAGCGCTGCACAGCCTGTCCTTTTCAAAAACCACATCCTTAAGACCACGGATGTGACCACCTTTTAGAAGTTTCTGCAGATTTCTCATCCCAACATGGGCTAGCCGTCTATGCCACAGCCATCCCATGTTGGTCTTAGCAACCAAGCAAGTGTTGAGTTCGGCTTTATCTTTGTTGAAGTCAACAAGATAAAGCTTGCCCTTCAACATTCCCTTGAATGCAATCGAGCCATCGCTTCTTCTAAAAATGGTCACACCCTCATTAGTGAATAAAAAGTTGTAACCTTTGTCGCATAGTTGAGATATTGACAAAAGGTTATAATCTAGAGAATCTACATGTAAAACCTTAGATAAGGTGTGTTGAGAGGATATTTCAATGTTACCGCTACCAAGGACCTTTCCTTGGCTGTTGTCTCTGAAGTATATGCCTTCACTTGGATCCTTGTTATACTCGTACTCAACAAACATACCTCTCTCTCCGGTCATGTGATTTGTGCATCCACTATCTAGCACTCATTTAGATCCATCGGAGGAGTAAGCCAGCAAAAAAGAATTATTCTTTGGTTTTAGGTACCCAAGCTTGCTTGGGTCCTCTCAGGTTAGTCACAAGAGTCTTGGGCACCCACACACAAGTTTTCAAGTTCTTGTGGCGTGGCCCTGTATATTTAGCAACAACTTTTCCATGTTTGGCCTTCATAAGAACATAGGAAGCATCAAATGTACGAAACAACATTTGTAAATCAGATTCATGGGATTTTTCCTTAACAAAGACAATTCTATTCTTAGCATAATTAGGAGTAGACATGTTTTTGTTCCTATCAAAACCAAGGACATCTTTGACATTAGGAGGTCTAGTGACCATATATGCACTGCGTGCATATTTGATCTTCTCCTTATCAAATATGTCGCTTGGAGAGGCATGCATATTATGAGAAGTTGAAGTATTAGAAATAAAATTCTTCTTACTAGAGCAAGTGCAAGTTCTGATTGTTGTCGAACTCATATCTTTGGAGGAAGAGGAGTCACTTTGCTTGAGTGACTCAACTTGCACCTCAAGTATCTTGTTAACTTTCGACAAGTTAGCAAGTTCTTCCTTGATTGCAATATGTGAGTCCTCTAGCTTTGAGTAAGTTTTCTTACTCAAGGCTAGCTCAACTTCAAGCGACTCGTTCTTCTCTCTTTCAATCTCGAGAAGCTTTTCATCTTCTTGATATCTCTTCCTTTCATGGATGAGCATATCTTCTTGTCGGTTAAGAAGTTCCTCCTTTTCAAAGATTTCGTTCGACAACATTTCCATTTTCTTTAAAGCAATTTTACTTAATCCTCTAAACATTTCTTCATTATCACTAGAGCTATCAAAGTCATCAATAGAGGAATTTAGCGTAGGAGGAGTAAGTCGAACCTTTTTCTTGCCTTCCTTAGCCATAAGGAAAGTGTGGTTGTTCATATCCCATCCTCATATGTTTGGGACGAGTGTGGCTTTCATAGTAGGTTTCTTGACTGCGATAGTGGCTATCTCTTCTTTTTCATCGGAGGAGGACTTGTCGTTTGAGTCTCACTCCTTGCCAATGGGAGCTTTATGGGTTTGTCTTCTTTTTCTGAAAATTTTCTTTTCTTGAGGCCTTGTTTCCTTCTTCTTTTTATTTTTTTCATAGGGACAGTCCACCATGAAGTGACCATACTCTCCGCAGTCATAGCAAGTGCGTCGAGCCTTGGATTTTCCTTTATCCTTGCTTTTGCCTTCATTTGAATTGTTGTCGTGTCTTCTTTTGATCATGCGTTTGAACTTCTTGATAAATATACCATTTCTTCATCATCAAGATCGGTACTCTCGTTGCTTGTATGCCCATCGTCTTGGTCTTCACGAGTTTCTTTGAGTTTGGGTCTGGACGTTGCTTTGAGAGCAACTTCTTTCTTTTTGGAGGAGGTGAGTTCGGCTAAGTCTTTGACGTATTGAGCCTCTTTCTCCATCATTTCATGATTTATGATCTTCCCCAATAACTCATCTTGAGTCATTTTGTGAAATCTGGGGCTTTCTCTAATCATTGAGCAAAGTGTGATATTTCTTTGCATGAAGGCTCTAATCATTCTTTTGACCACCTCGTGCTCTGTCCATTTCTTACTTCCATAGGCACAAATTTTGTTGATGAGTGCCTTCATCCGATTGTACATGTCTTGAGGTGATTCGCCTTCTTCAATAGCAAATCTCCCCAACTCTCCTTCAAGCATCTCAATTTTAGCTTCACGAACCGACCTATTTCCTTCGTGAGCTGTCTTAAGTGTATCCCAGATTTCTTTTGCAGTTTCTAAACCATCAATCTTGGTGAATTCCTCTCTACTTAGTGATGATGTGATCACGGCGACAGCTTGTGCGTTTCTATGAATCTCTTGTTCTTGTTCTGGGGTGAGTTCCTCATCCGTGTTCAGGATATCTATGCTAGTGCAAACAATGTGCCACATACTATGATTTAGGGATATTAGATGCATCTTCATGTTGTACTTCCACATGGTGTAGTCACTTCCGTCAAACTGTGGAGGCTTTCCCATAGGAATGGAGAGATAGTGATTGTGAGACGGTTGTAGTTGTAAGGATGTGGGGAGTAGTCGTGATGACCACTCCTCGTCGTCTTCTCTTCTTCTTTTCCTTTTTGTCCTAGCAGTTTATTTCTCAGGAGTGCCTTTATTTGTCACACTTCTCCATCATCATGTGGGCTTTCTCTCAGCACATTGAAGGCTTTAGCTTCTTATTCCTCCTCATTGATGTTCATCTTCGAGATATCATTGTTCTTCTCAGAGGCCATTGATCTCTCCGAGATGTGAGTCTCATTGGCGGAGAACCTTGCTCTGATACCAATTGAACGTGGCCTAGAGGGGGGGGGGGGGGTGAATAGGACTTTTGAATTTCCTGCACACTTAATAGAGTTGTCAAAAACTTGATTGACCGGACTAGTCCGGTTATGTGGGTGGACTAGTCCGGTGTGCCGAAATATGTGAATTGTTTAAGTGTTGTTTGGGACACTAGGTTCTTCTAGCAGCGGAAATGAGTACAACATATTCTTTGATTTAAGATTAGTGTATGAATGCACGTGAAGACTTATGAGCAACTTAAATTGTTGTTTAGAAATCAAGTGATCTAGTGAACAAAAAGTAAATTAAATGAGGCACAAGAGACAAGCAAATATTTACCGAGGTTCGATCTCACCACGAGATCTATGTCCTCGTTGAGGAAGCTCACAAAGAGCCGGGTCTCCAACCCCTTCCCTCTTCAAGTCACCACGAAGGCCGACTTGATTCCACTATCACGGGTAATCTCCGAGTATGTGGGGCAACCTCACACGTTAAGGGCTCCCACGAGAATTGCAACGAAAGAGGCAATCAAATACACTTGAAAGTATTACAATGCAGAGTATGAGTGTAGAAAGATCAAACCCCAAGAGATCGCAACAAAGAAACGACGATCTCCCAATCCCGAATCCAAGTGTTCAAATGATTTGACTCTTTTTGCACCTTAGATGTGTGGGGAGATGTCTTTAGGGATCTTGGGTCAAAGTGGCAGCACTAGGGTTTGTGTTTTCAGCAGTATTCGACGTGTATGTCCTTTGGAAGGCCGTGGATTCTCTATTTATATGGTTTCCAAAAAGTTTCCGTTGAAAAACCCTAACACCGGACTAGTCCGGTGCAAGTCCGGACTTGTCCGGTCACAATGTAACTCGAAGTTCAGAAAGTCTGGCGGACTAGTCCGTTCCAAGCTCGGACTAGTCCGTTGCTGTGTGGAGATGGACTTCAGAAAGTTCAATGGACTAGTCCATGGACTAGTCCGGTCTCCACAGATGGGAGACTCCAGAAAGTTAAATGGACTAGTCCGGTGGACACACGGACTAGTCCGGTCTCCCGATATGAGAGACTCTAGAAAGTTAAACGGACTAGTCCGGTGGGCACACGGACTAGTCCGGTCTTCGGAGAGGGGAGACTCCAGAAAGTTTAACGGACTAGTCCGGTGGACACACGAACTAGTCCGGTCTTCGGGGAAGGGAGAATCCAGAAAGTCTGTCGGACTAGTCCGGTCAATGATCGGACTAGTCTGGTGCACTGTGAAAGTTAGGTTAATTTTAAAACCCTTACCCCTACGCAAAGTTTTGAGCTCTTGGAGTGTGTCTTTCATACACTCCCTATACATTTAAAATCTAATTTGTTCTTCCAAGCTCCATCAAAGTATGCCTCTTTGGACACCATTACATTTTTCACCTTTTTGTGTGCATCGATTTGTTTCCCTTTATTTGTTCTGCAATCATCTCAATAGTTTCATTAGGATTTCATATGTTTGTCATCAATTATCCAAAACCCACAAGGGATATCCTAGATGCACTTACACATCCTATGAGCTACTCACCGGTAACAAGCCTAATATTTCATATTCTTGAGTCTTCAGTTCCAAATGCTATATTTTGAACAAGGAGTCTAGGACTTCAAAGTTCACTTCAAAGTCCATTGAATGTTTCTTGCTTGGTTATGATTCGAATACTTACGCCTACTGTGTCTTCAACAAGACCTACGGACTTGTTGACGTAGCACGTGACGTAGTGTTCGATGAAACTAATGGCTCCTGAAAGGAGCAAGTTGATCCATGTGTGCTAGATAGAGAAGAAGCTCCTTGTCAAGCAAGAAGAATGGTGTTAGGCGAAGTTAGACCACAAGAACCACCTATACATATGCATGAGTAAAATGAACCACAAGAGGAGGCCAATGATCAAGGGGGAGCTTCCATACAAGATCAACGTCAAGAAGACGAAAATGACCAACAAGTCAATGAGGGCAACCATTTAGGGGGAGAAGAAGATGATCATGAAGAATCAAGACAGCAAGTGCCACAACCAAGAGTACACCAATGCGTCCAAAGGGATCACCCAATCGACAACATAACGGTGACATCCAAAAGGGAGTAACTACTAGATATCGTATAGCTAATTTTTGTGAGCATTACTCGTTTGTATCCATTTTGGAATTGCGCAGCATTGAGGATGCATTAAAGGATCCGGATTGGGTTGTGGCCATGCAAGAAGAACTCAACAATTTCAAAACAGAACGATGTGTGGGAACTAGTCGAAAGACCCAAGTCCAACGTCGTAGGCACCAAATGGGTCTTCTGCAACAAACAAGATGAACATGTTGTCGTGACAAGGAACAAGGCATGACTTGTAGCCAAAGGGTATTCACAAGTCGAAGATTTGGATTTCGATGAGACCTTTGCTCCCGTAGCTAGACTTGAGTCTATTAGAATATTACTTGCATATGCTACTCACCATGATTTCAAGCTCTATCAAATGGATGTGAAAAGCGCCTTCCTCAATGGACCAATCAAGGAGGAGGTGTATGTGGAGCAACCTCCCAGATTTGAAGATGAAGAGTTCCCCGACCACGTTTTTAAATTGCGTAAGGCTTTCTATGGCCTCATACAAGCTCCTAGAGCTTGGTATGAGGATATTAGAGATTTCTTAATTGAAAATGGTTTTAAGATTGGTAAAGTAGATTATACATTGTTTACAAAGAACCCTGACAATGATCTCTTTATTTGTCAAATTTATGTTGATGATATAATCTTTGGTTCAACTAACAAATATTTTTGTGAGGAATTTAGTAAAATTATGACAGATAGGTTTGAGATGTCTATGATGGGAGAGCTAAAGTATTTCTTGGGATTCCAAGTGAGGCAACAAAAGGAAGGGACGTTCATAAGCCAAACCAAGTACACTCAAGACATACTCAAGAAGTTTGGAATGGACAAGGCGAAGCCTATAAAGACTCCCATGGCAACAAATGGCCACTTGGATCTCAGTGAAGATGGACCAAATGTCAATGAAAAGGTATATCACTCCATGATTGGATCTCTACTCTGCTTATGTGCATCTAGGCCAGATATTATGTTAAGTGTGTGCTTGTGTGAAAGGTTTCAAGCCAACCCAAAGTTTCATTTGACAGCCATCAAGAGTATCTTGCGGTATTTAGTTCATACACCCAACGTAGGCCTTTGGTACCGCAAAGATTCCAAATTCAATCTCATTGGTTACTCCGATGCAGATTATGCCGGATGCAAAGTAGATAGAAAAAGTACCTCCAGTACATGTCAATTTCTAGATAGATCACTTGTTTCTTGGTCCTCCAAGAAACAAAACTCCATTGCCTTATCCACGGCCGAAGCGGAGTATGTTGCAGCAGAGAGTTGTTGTGCTCAACTCCTTTGGATGCGACAAACTCTGAGGGATTACGGTTACAATATGAACCGTATTCCACTCCTCTGTGACAATGAGAGTGCCACTAAAATTGCCTATAATCCCGTTGAGCACTCTAGGACCAAACACATAGACATCCGGCATCAATTTTTGAGAGACCATTCAATGAAGGGAGATATAGCCGTTTCACATGTCAACACCGAAAAGCAACAAGCCGATGTTTTCACCAAGCCACTTGATGAAAAACACTTTTGCGAACTCCGAAATGAACTAAATATCCTTGATGCTCGGAGTGTGGCTTGAAATCTTTTATACCTGAATGCAATATTCAAAATTCATTGATTGGGTTGTGAAAATTATCTCTCTCAATTTTTCAGAAAAACTATGTCAATTACTAGATCCTGGTGAATTATGATCATTGCTTGATTGTTGTATGCTTACTGATCATATTCATCAAGATTATTTGATTTGCTTTGCCTCCCTACTTTTCCTAATAAGTACCTTCAAATATATACAAATCGCAGTGTGACGGTTAGGCCGGACTAGTTCGGCATACCACGGACTAGTCCGATATAGTCTCGAGAAAAGTTCGGACTAGTCCAATCATTTTTGGACTTGTCCGATTTTTCGTGTCCATAACCCTAGCCGCCGCAAAACCCTAATCTTCCTCACCCCACACTTGCCTCAAGCTTTCTCTCTCCATGCTCGATCTCCCCAAGGCGATTCTTTGATTCCTCTATCAAAACTCCCCGAATTTCGGTGGAAAACGACCTTCATTGCTCCGGGATTGAAGACAACGGACTTGTCTGCTCCTTCAACCCCTACACTACCACGAATCAAGCAATTTCGGTAAAATCTCATACCAAACCCTAGAAATTGCTATTTTATTCGTTTGTGGTCAGCTAGCTTGGTTCCTTTCGCCATATACATGCTCCCTTGATATTACATTGATGTTAAGCTAGTTGTTAATTAGGAATCACCATTTGTCTCATAATTAGGGTTCTAGAGGTTGAACACCGGACTAGTCCGCCCCATGCACGGACAAGTCCGGTCAACCGGACTAGTCCAATTTTTCGGAACTCAACCCTAACTTCTCAATTCCTCAATGCAATTCCTTGTCATCTATTCTCATCAACACCTTGTGAAATCCATTCTCAGGACAATGTCGAGCACCAACGACAAAATCTCTGATTTCAAGGCCGAGATGGACCATGAAGTCGTGCTTCAGTCCTCGACGAGCCTAAGCAAGAAGCGCTAAGAGCACCCATCCGAGCCGGCTACTTCTCCTCCCCAGGCTCGAAGGAAGGTGCTTGCGAAGAAGCCAGCCTCCAAGGCTTCTGATGGAGGTGGCCCTTGCCAAGAAAAGGGCAAGGGAAAAGGGATTGCAACGGGCCCGATAGGCCCCCTAAGGTTGTCAGCTCCAAGGGAAGGGGCCCGGGATCCCGCAGAGGAAAGATTTAATGGCAAGGGCAGCAACACGACGGCCAAGTTCAAGAATGTGGATTGCTAAAGCTGTCCCAAGCAAGCTGTTGATGGGAGGTTTTGGAGTAATTTTCATGCAGATTTCTACAAGACAGTCTACCTCCCAATGAAGACGCCCGTGGTGCGCATCCAATGGATAGATGGGCGCATTTTGAGAAGAAGGGTTGCTCACCCTTTGTGGAGGTAGTAGAGGCTATTGAGAGGCATGGCTTGAAGGACCTCTTTGCCTTCTGGAACAATTGGAATGATGAGGTGATTGCCCAATTTTATGCCACTTGTCACTTTGCCAGTGATGAGGAAGAAAGGGTGACTTGGATGACTCATGGATCCAAGTACACCATCACCTATGAAGAATTTGCAAGACTGCTACATCTTGACATCTCTAGCAATGGCAATGTGATCATCCACAACATTGGTGTCATTGAGATGGACAGGATGAAGTTTCTTTATGAACCCAACTCCAAGTTCAACCCCCCTTCTACCAAGAATATGAAGACTTTCTTTGTAGTGTTGAACAGGGTTCTAAGGAAGACCATTGCCCCCAAGGATGGGGATGTAGGAAGTGTGCAAGGATACCTCAGGACATTGATGAAGGTCATTAGCAAAGACAGGAAATTTGATGTCTTTGACTATATTTGGAACACCATGGTCAACATCTCTTGCACACCGAATAGGTCCTGTGGCTACGCGCCTTACCTCATGTTTATGATTGAGAAGGTCACAGGAATAGAGTTTGTCAATGATGTGGAGCATCTCCCCTTGAGGCCCCAGAAGCCTCAACAACCAAGCATTCAAGCTGCTCCATCTCCAGCTTCCAGCCCTGAGGCTCTAGTGAGAGCCAGTGGAGATGCTAGGGCTACTCCCGCCCCAAGGGCCGTCCTCAAAAGGGGTCCCCGAGTGGTATCTTGAAGTATCTGTCATGCATCTTCGCCTCTTGCAAAAAGGGCGAAGTAAAATCCCACAAGCTAAACAAGAGGAGAAAGGCCGACATGAGATATGTCAAAGAGAATGTGAAGCAGATTTGCCAAAAGCTGGAGATCGAGCCCATTGGGTGTCTAGTTATCTCTGAAGATTTTGATTCGGACTTCACCGAGCTCGGGCCCTTGACTCCCTCTGAGCTTTCCTATTTTCGCATTGGGGACTCGAGTGGTTCCGTTCCTCCTCCTCCTCCTCCTCATCAGCCAGAAAATGAAGATGAAGACGACGAGAGGACCGACAATGAGGATTGAAGACCTTAGGTCCCTCCTCTCCTTCTTTTTGGTGTCTTGATGCCAAAGGGGGAGAGATTGAGCGGGAGTCTTAGAGTCTTAGGATTTAGCTGTAGGATGTGAGGAGAGCTCTCTCTTTTTGTGTCTTTTGTTTTTGTGGGTTGTAAGACTTATAATATGCTGTTTTAGTACTATTGGTCATGTGTTGCAATGTTTTGAACTGCTTGTGAAGATGTTGATAAAATCTGTGAGTTTGCTCTAAGAATGGCATATATGATTGTTGTTAATATGTTGATGTCAATTATGTCATTCTCATCATGATTATTGTTTCTATACACTTAGTTCTGAATCCCACCATAAAGAGTGCACATATGGATCATGTTTTCATTGCTTAAAGTGTTTTAAACTCATATGTGCACACTTTAGGAAAATCTCAACTTTTTTCATATTTTGTGAAATCTCAATTGGTTGTCATCAATCACCAAAAAGGGGGAGATTGAAAGTGCATCTAGGGATCCCTTGTGGATCTTGGATGATTTACGACAAGCAAATGAGATCGTAAACACTTTGTTGACATGAGTACAGGTTCTAATGAGAAAATGAGCAAAGTGCCAAAAAGAAAGGAGAATAAGGAGTAATGCAGAAAAGAGCTCAAGAAACAAGTGTAGTAGATCATTGTATATGGAGTGTGTTAAGGAAACACACCCCAAGAGCTCAAGCACAATTTTTCTCAAACATTGCACAAATTCATACAGGACCGGACTTGTCTGACTGACACCGGACTAGTCTGATATCTTTCTGCACAAAATCAGACAAGTCCTCACAATGCGGACTTGTCCTCACAATTCAGTTTTTCACTGACCGGACTAGTCCGATATCACCACGGACTAGTCGGATATCTCTCTAACTAAAATCGGAATAGTCCTCCCCAGTGCGCACTAGTCCCCCAAACACCTCACAAGTTGCACAAAATCGGACAAGTCCGATCACACACCAGACTAGTTCGATATCTTTCTGATGTCAATCGGACAAGTCCGATATTAGCACGGACTAGTCCGAAAACCCTCTGACCTAAATCGGACAAGTCCTCCAAGTGCGGACTTGTCCCCAAATTCACTTAGGGTTTCACATATTCGAACAATCTGATATTTATCGGGCTGGTCCGAAGTTTTCCAGAACCAAAATCAGACAAGTCCGCTCTTGGCCGGACAAGTCCGATATTTTGGGACACCTAGAGTTTGCTACACGCAGCACACCGCACTAGTCCGATCTTTCTAAATCCTAACGGTAACTTTTGGGAACCCCATATAAATAGGTGTACACAACACATCTTTCAAGAACCCTCGACCCCCTGCGCCGTCACACCTACCAAGAGCCTAGAAAACACCTCTCTCCACGAAATCAAACGCAAGAAAGATCAATCCCTTGAGGATACACTTTGGATCATTGGAGAGACACAATTCATCACTCATTGAGCTCTTGGTTTGATTCCCTAACACACTTCTGTGGTTTTCATTGTGATCTTAAGAGTGTGTTCTTGGTGGTGTTCATGTTGTAATCTTGGAGAGCCCTCAACGTGTGAGAAGGCCCCTTGAATTTGGTTATTTGTCCTTTGGGATTAGTGAAGAGGATTGGCCTCCGTGGCGATCCGAAGAGGGTAGGGTTGGAGAAGACCCCGTCCTTTTGTTGACTCCTCAACATGGATGTAGGTTGCCTATGTGGGAACCGAACCATAGGATAAAGTGCTTGTGTTCTTACTTTGCGCTCACCGTTCTTATACTTCATATCAATCTAGGGTTTCAATCAATATTGTTCACTTTACGTTGGAACATTGAATATAAGACTAACTTGTGCTACATTATAGTTCATAGTTGTGCAACACTTTAATTACAAGTATATTTCCGCTGCATCCTAGGATCAAGACAATCGATCCAATTTGATCAACCTAGTCGGTACACACCGGACTAGTCCGCACTAGACCGGACTAGTTTGATATCTCGAGATTTAATCTGGTTGTTAAGTGTTGTAGGTTCCAACAGAAAATCAAAAAGGCCTATTCACCCCCCTCTAGGCCACATTCACCACTATACTGTCTTTGAACCATAGAGTACCATGTTCATCACCCCAGAAACACTTCATTTCCCCATTCTTCATTCTCTTCCGAATGTGCAACATACCCACATATTTCTTTTGAGCTTCCATAATCTCCTCTCGTATGGTAGGGATGAGAGCAAGATTATATAACGCTCCATATGGAACCAAGTATAAGCTCGGCTCGTCCTCTCCCATCGGAGTGATGGACAAATTATTGACATGAGACTTGCAGCTCAGCGCGTCGGCAACTACATTCGCCTTGCCGGGATGGTAATGAATTTCAATCTCATAGTCTTTGATCAGTTCTAACCATCTTCGTTGTCGCATATTCAACTCTTTCTGAGTGAAGATATATTTCAGGCTCTTATGATCGGTGTAGAGGTGCACTAGATTGCCAAGTAAATAGTGCCTCCACATTTTCAAAGCGAGTACCACGGCAGCGAGCTCAAGGTCATGAGTCGGATAGTGCTGCTCAAGATTTCGGAGATGCCGTGATCTATACGCAATCACGCGGCCTTCTTGCATTACAATGAAGCCGAGATCGATGCCAGACGCATCACAATAAACGTCAAAAGATTCGGTCGTATCCGACTGAGCTAACACTACAGCTGTTGTGAGATGTTTCACCACTGCTTGATATGCATCCTCACATGCCTTGCTCCAAATATATTTAGTCCTTTTTTTATCAGTTCCGTCATTGGCTTAGTCATTTTTTAGAAGCTCGGAATGAAGCTCCGATAATTTCCCGCTAACCCGAGGAAACTGCGAACTTCGTGTACAGACGTTGGAGACTTCCATTTCAGCACTTGCACAATTTTGCTTGGATCAACAGCGATACCCTCCGCTGAAATAATGTGACCAAGAAATGGTACTTGGCTGATCCAAAACTGACACTTGCTGAATTTTGCATAAAGCTTGTGATCTCACAATCGTTGGACCAGGATATGCAAGTGTTTGGCGTGTTCTTCCTCGGATTTAGAATAAACCAGAATGTCATCGATGAAGATCACGACAAACGTGTCCAACTCCGGCATGAACTCTGAATTCATCAAATACATGAAGTGAGACCGCGCGTTGGTAAGTCCGAACGACATGACGAGATATTCATAGAGCCCATATCTCGTTGCGAATGCCGTCTTCGATATATCTCCAGTCGGATTTTTATTTGATGATATCCGGACTGAAGATCCATCTTTGAGAATACTTTAGCACCCACTAATTGATCGAATAAGATATCAATGTGCGATAGTGGATACTTATTCTTGATCGTCACGGCATTGAGCGGGCGATAGTCCACACATAGATGTAACGTCTTGTCCTTCTTCTCCACAAACAATGCGGAGCAGCCCAAAGGTGACAAACTTGGACGTATGAGACCTTTGTCCAGCATGTCCTTCAAATGCTCCTTTAATTCTGCCAACTCGTTTGGTGCCATCTTGTACAGCCTTCGAGAAATAGGCGTGGTCCCCGGAATAATTCAATTTTGAACACAATGTCCCTCTCCGGTGGCATACCCGGAAGGTCGTCGGGAAACACGTCTGGATATTCACAGACCACACGAATGTCTTCAATCTTTGTGGCTTCCGTGTTATATGTAGCCGGAATTTCTTGGATAAGGTGGTCTAGAATGAGAGTGTGTGGTTCATGTAGTGGAGAGTTCAAATGGACCACATGTGGAGCAATGTTGAGAACAGCACCATGACGGTGTACCCACGACATTCCTAAAATAACATCAAGCTTCTGACTCTCTAATATAATTATAGAAGTCAGATATAGATTCCAACCCAATTGAAGTGGTGCTCTATAGACCATCCTATCAGCTGCTACTTTCCCACCCGCAGAGCAAATCAAAATATGTACATTTTGTGGGAATGATAGGTAATTGGTATTTGATGACATATGATTGGCTAATGAAATTATGGGTGGCACCGGAGTCAAATAATATGACTACGGGATTTTTGAGTAGAGAAAACGTACCCGCAAAGACGGGTTCACCTTCCGGCACATCTTCGATAGCTAGGTGGTGGACGTTGCCTTGTTTTGATGCTGGATTCTTTAGATGGTTGCGGGGTTGAGCTTCACCCCGATATGGTGCTTGCGTGCTGCCTTGTCGCTGTTCAATGCAGTCCCTTGAAAAATGTCTGACACGGCCACACGTGTAACACGTGTATTGTGTCGGGTTCCCGCCAAGCTGCGGATGGAATCCCGGTGCACACAGTGGAGGTGGAAACGCACGCGGGATCATCCTTTGCTTCTGCTGCTGCTGTTGTGGAAATGGCGGTTGGAAACTTGGTGCGTTGAAATAACAACCGCGGAACTGCTGCTGTTGTGCCGGTGGCTGCCATCGCTGACCGGATGGTGAGCGATACACCACGTGGTATTTCTGCGGACCACCCCCGCTGCTGCTCGACGGCGCGCTTCGTTTACTCTTATCAGAAACGAGCTCGCGCTGAGCATCTTCCTGTACAATCGAGGCATCGACGATGTCGCTGAAGGTGCCGCGGTTACATTGTGCGAGTTGGACCTTCATCTTCGGATTAAAGCCCCGGAAGAATGTATCTCTCTTCCTATCTTCCGTCCCCACATACTCTGGCATGTACTGCGCTAAGTGATTGAATGAGCGGGAGTATTCATGGACACTCCTCCCGTCTTACTTCAGCTCTAAAAATTCTCAAAGCTTCCCCTTCATTATACCAGGAGGTATATGGTAGGCGCGGAACGCCTCACGGAATTCGGTCCATGTGACCGCATGACCAGCCGGTAGTGACGCGATGTAGTTCGCCCACCAAGCGTCAACAGATCCCTGAAGTTGTTGAGCTGCAAACAGCGCCTTCTGTGGTTCGGTGCATTGGAACAAACCGAACTTCGCCTCGAGAGTGCGGATAAAGTTGTCCGCTTCTAGTGGCTCCTCGGCCTCTGTGAAGACCGGTGGATGCGTTGCCTAGAAGTCCGAGTACGAACTTTGTTGGGGCTGGCGTTGCCCATTGTCTTGTTGCCCCCCTTGACGGGATGAATTCTGCACCAACATCCTCAGTAACTCGGTTTGCTCGTCACGCGAGCCGAGTACTGCGGCAGAATCTCCGCGGGCGTCCTCGGAGGATCAGGTGGTGGTGGTGGTGGTGGTGGAACTTGTTGCTGCGGTGTCGCGGTTTGCTCCCGGGTCGGAGATTCATCCTCACGACCCTGGCTAGAGCCTCCCATCTCGGGCGTAGATCGTGTAAGCACCATTATGCATCCACATGATTTAAAAATCAGCAACATGTTTGTTTTCTTCATCCAATCTATACCGTAGTAGTGCGAGTATTGACAATGTGATAATTGCATAACATTCACATATATTGATAAAGTACAAACTTTATACAAGATATATTATCTCATGACCAAGTCTACAATAGTGATTTCCAAAATGACGGACTCCCACTTTGGCAGTGCATCTCAACTTTACTTGGTCTCCATTAGATGTCATACACATCTTGTCATCTCATACACACCCACTACTATTTATAATATGATAGAAACATGGCTACAAAATAAACGTGAGCAACCATTAACTATACGTTGCCCCGTGATGGCAGTAGTGTTGTCCCATCCTACTCCAATGAATCCTCTTCGATGTACTCGAATATCTCAGAATCTTCTTCCTCCTCAGGATCTGAGAGTGCCTGCTCGCCCATATTCAGCGGCATGTTATGAGCCGGTGGATACACAACTGGTTACAATTGTGCTTCGGCCTCAATCAAGTCATCCAGAAGTTGGTCTGCCTCGAACTCCCAATTCTGAGCTTCTTCGACGGCTTCCTCTCGTGCCTCAGTGACTACCAGCAGCTGCTCTTGCTGTCACTGCACCTCCAACTGACTCGCCTGCAGTTCACCACGAGGTTGCTGCAGTTTCATGTGAGTGTGCTGCAGTTCAACACGAGCCTTCTGCAGTCTAGTGCGATTGTGATGCAGCTGATCATCACATTGATTCAGCCGGTGATTCGTCGGAGCCAGGAACACACGTAGGTTCTTATTGATATAATCAAGAGGGTCACCCCGTTCAGTCGCTTGCCTCAAGGCTTCGAACTGCTCCCGAAGGATTGCACCTTGTGTAAGAACCACCATGCTAGATGCAGCGGCATAAGTCCCAAGTGTTGTCGAGGTTGTGTCGCCATATGGTTGATAGGCTGCAACCATATGGCATTTCCACTCAAGACCAGCCATACCATGGACCAGGAGAAGAGCAAATTGTGTACCAGCCATGGCATCTTGATGAAGCTCGCAAAACATCATCAACGCTACAATGGCCCACGTGTCCCCCAAACGAGCTCCCTGGATAGTAACTGAAAAAGGAGCCCATCCATAAAAATGCGGACTAGCCAGGATGTCGACCAGGGCGGTACATGACAGTATGCTCCTTTCAACCGCCTCTTGACCCCAATAACATGGCATCTCGATGAAGCAAAACTGTTGGAGCACCTCCCGCAGCATGATCGGGAAGCCTGGACGGTTGGCGCACGTGCAGAACACCCATCTGTCCGGCAATAGCATCACATCCGTCATCTATAGACAAATATTTGAATGAGTCAAATACTCAAATTCAACAAAATTTGTTGATAAACATATCATGGATGTGAAAAATGAATTATGAAAGTGAATTCGAATTCAAATGCCAAATGAAACATAACACTGGGATTCTGTCTCAGTTTCTGTTCATTCTGACCAGTCTGGAGAAATTCGAAATTTGCATCAATCTAACGGCACATTCAGGACTTTAGTTCAACTACAAAATTGTAGCACACTAAAATATCTTTTCATAATGTATTTATTTGGCTCCAAATAATTTATTATAAGGAGATATGATTTTTGTAAGTTGACAGATTTCTGGAAAAATTTTGACAGCATCTCCTTTGTTTAAGGCTGATTTTGTCCGCATTTTTTTAGATACGAAACATGAATATATGCAAAAATCATAAATTATAAAATTGTTGTATACATCCTCAGGATTCCATAAATGTGTTACATGTAGTCATTCATCAATTCTACTAAGAGATATGATGGAAACAATAACAAGGTACAGAATCTGTCCAGTCTCTGTCCAGTTTGATAGAGTATGGAAATTTGAATTTTTCATTTGTTTCCAGGGGGATTATGATCTGGAGTTGAACATAAAAGTTTTAGAGGAATCTTTAAGATTTCCAACCATGTGTGGTGGACCTTCAGTGGTGAATTATACAGGAAGTTATGCTACCCCAAACTTAGTCAATTTTGTGTCCAGTTCACAGTTTGAACCTAGGACTAGGCAAATTAAGTTCAAATGAAATTTTCAAGTTTTAAATCTTTAAATCTGCCTTGGAGCTGAAAATGAAACTTGTGGAGGACTTCCTCAAATTCCCAAATCATATGCCTGCTCATCACAGCGAACACACAATTAATTGTAAATCTGACCAGTACGCTCGAAAACAGAGATTACAAATTCAAACTTAGTCCTAAGTTGGAAAATTTTACTTGTTATTGAGTCACACCTCCAACATGGATATCGTCGTCGACGTGCCTGATAAAAATCGAATGCAATGCTGGTACTATTCCCTCGCCAAAGAAAATTCTAGGCCAGTATTCCGGCAAACGTCTCAACGGTGGCAGTAATGACGTTCACTCGCAAACGTTTTCAACTCGATCTACTTAAAGCGTGGTTAGTGTCCTGCAACTATACACAAATGATACATCAGTCATATGGTGCCGTACGGCACAGCCCGCACGGGCGAACAGTTCACAATAATATATATGAAAGTAAAAACATCCGTCCCGTATCATTCCATACGGGCCGCCCCGAGCTGAGCCACGTCTCGAGGTACATGACCAGGTTTTCTACCACCGACGGGGTCCCACGCTTTTGCATAGTGCTGCACCAGTAGGGGGCGCATCGGGTTATGTCTCACCCGACGGGGGCTCCCACTAACTTTGAAGCACGCTGGGGTACCGCGTGTCATATGTTCTCAGAAACATGGAAAGTTTCAAAGACTCACATAGACATTTTTATGCCAAGCCACGGAAACAATCACATGCTACCTCTCGCATGGTGAGCCTACCGCAATTGATCCACTTGCGGTGGCGTACCTTACCTCTTATCTGACATCGGAGCATCATTACAGAATATAATAACACATAAGTTAGCTTGCCACCTTAAGTAAGTAATACTATAATAGACCTTATGTGGGCATAGTAACTAATCCTCACACGACTACTCTTAAGTTTTCAAAATAGGCTCTTTTCGAGCGTGCTATTCCCAATGCGGCTCTGATAGCGATGGGCTCAGACGGCTTGTCTTCCTTCTTCTGCCATACCTCCTTTGGCGGCTTGGTGGACTTGGGCCTTTGGGGAGGCCCGGATTTCTCCGTCTTCTTAGGGTGTCGGCGTGGACGATAAGACAAGTTTTCCGCATAGATCAAGTTCCTCATGAATGCAATGAGCGGGTCCAACTTTGGAGGTGTGATTTTGACCTCTTGAATGTGTTTAACATTCATCCCATACTTCATACGGATCATGGAGCATTTCTCCAATTTTGGGTGAAAGTTAAACTAGGACGACTCCAATTTTCATGCTATGTGGATTAACAAATCGGGCACGGGTTTACCCCTAGCAATACTAGGACGACTCCCACCAAGAGCCTGTGGCATAGCCGAACTTGGAGGATTACAAAGGACAGATATGGCTGTCACCACCTTACTGCCTACCTCTTCAATCTGTGGGTCTATGAGACATTCAATGCTACTCTCTATCCTAGCACCATGCTAGCATATTAGATAATTACCTTAAGAGCCTAGGCACAAGCCTTCCTAATGCAATGAACTAAATCATCGTCGAACCAATTTTAATTCATGTTAACATAATCATGTCATAGCTAATTAGACTATAGTGGAGGTTTATAGTGTTTATGATGATATATTGAGAATGCTATAGCATAATCACAAATACTACTCCTACCACATACATGGAATGCACAATCAAACAAGAAATGCTTCATCCAAGTATATGAACAATGGAAGACTAAAGATAACATCTTTATTAAGAATAAAGTCACAATTACAAATAGGAATATAAGAGCCATACCTTTCCCAATTTGAAATTGGGAAGAGACTCCTTATACTCCTCTCCTACTGGGACTATGGACTAGAGACTCTCCTCTCTACAGCTTATACTCCTCTAAACCTATGGAGAGTATTTGATACAATGGATGAAAACTCAAGTTGTGTGTGTTGAAGTGAGGGGTGAGGGGTCCCATATATAGCTTGGAGAAGGATCAGTTCCCGCCACCAAAAGCACGTAAATTTTTCTTCATTGTGACCAGGGCACCATAGGGAGTCAACACGTGGAAGCTGATCAAGTTTGGCTCCAGGAAGGGTTCGGCCGAAACCCCTAGTCGACCGAATAGAAATGTTGCCCATTCTGGTGTGCTTCCTTGGGGTGACTTCCATGTGGGTCCCATTGACTGATATGGGTGCTACACCATTGGATGGCCTCGAAAACTTCTGTTTCTGGGCCATTTGATCCATGTGGTTCCATGTGGCATCGCCTGATTGGCTAGAATGATATTTTATAGGATCCATCCATAGAATGCCTGCATGCACTACTTTCTCCAAAGACAAGTGGAAATAGGTTAAATAGAAAGGTGATGTGTGCAAGAAATGATATTTCCTTCACATAATTGACTTAATATTCACAGGTGAAATTGGTATATAACAGCCATCAATACATTGTCGAAATGGCCCGTGTTGCTAAAGACTTCACATGTGATGTGAGAGTCTAAGGCATAGGCATTGCCATATAACTCTCCATTGCATTGTCTATTAATATTCTTCATAAGGAGGTCCAATTTGGCAGCGATTATGTCCACCTCCTTCAAGGTGTTCATGCCTCGCTAGCGGGTATGGAGACGCTCGTCGCTCCAACCCATGTTTGACACCATCTTCTCAATCAAATTTTTGGCCTTGAGCATCGCAATGAGAAGAAGGCACCTCCAGCAGCAGCATCAACATGGTCACGGGCAGAAGGGACCAGCCAGTTGAAGTTTTGGATGATAAACCATTCATCCATCTCATGCTGGGGACAGGCTAGGATGTACTCCAGAAGCCTCCCCAAGCCTCGGGAATAGATTCCTTACATCTTGTTGGAAGATGGAAATTCCTCCACGTAGGGCATTGGTCTTGCCTAACGGGAAAAACTTGGCGAGGAATGCCGTAGAACACTTCTACTAGTATCTACAACACTCCGGTTCGTGTAGAACCACTATTTCACTCTCCCAAGAAGAGAGAATGAAAACAACCTTAGACGGATGGCATCGGGAGATACGTTCTTTATCTTAAAAGTGTTGCAGATCTCAATGAACTGTTGCATGTGAGCACTTGCATCCTCGTTAGCCATCCCACAAAATGGGTTGGCTTGCACCATAGTGATAAGGCTAGTCTTGATTTCGATGTTTACATCTCCCGTGTTAACTATGGGCCCAACAGGAACATTGTTAGAAGAGGGAACTGAAAACTCATGAAGAGTCTTCTGGGCTATTAGCATTGCGGTTGTTGGTGTAGTTGTGCTAGCTTGCTTTGCCGCTCAAAGCTTCTGAGGAGTAACGACACGAGGTTGATCTCTTAGAAGGGATTTCGGATGTTCAACAAAGTATTCCGACAAGCGAAAACCAGACATACACTACCCTGTTTTCACATAAAATGCAAAAACAAAGAAGGGTCATCCTACTAAAACCTACCAGGGTCCTATCCTATTCACTCAATCATGCAATACTTTGGATGCCTTCCCCAGCAATGGTATCATAAATGCTTGTTGACGGTTCCTACGCACTACTAACAATTCATCTCTAGCAGTGGTGCTAGAAATGCTTGTTAATAGATTTTAGATTATACATATAAATCCGCAAGCGCACGGAATCTATTGATGTAGCATTTCCCCTCTAAGAGTATTCCCAAAGGGAGTCATTTATATTCTCCCAAAGGAAGGCTAGACGGAAGTAAAGCAATCATCAAGTGGAGAGGCTAGGTTGGCATAGGCAAGGTTATAGTAAGGATGGATAAATGATAATTGGAGTAGTGTGACACACACAAGAGCATTCTATCCTAGGGAGATAAATGAGGTAAAGAGGGAATAGGCTATGGGTTAGGTAGAGACTCCTACTATGCTTCTAATGTACATATACATAGCCTAAGTTAGTTACTAATGATCATGTCAATTATGAATTCTCATTCTAAGTGGATTAACACTTCGGGCACGAGTTTACCCCTAGCAATACTGGGACGAATCCCGCCAAGAACCTATGGCATAGCCGAACGTGGAGGATTACAATGGACATATAGACCTGTCACCACCTACTGCCTACCTCTTCAATTTGTGGGTCTACGAGACATTCAACGCTACTTTGTATCCTAGCACCATGCTAGCATATTAAGTAATTACCTTAAGAGCCTATGCACATGCCATCCTAAGGCAATGAACTAAATCATCGTTGAACCAATGTTAATTCATAACATAAGTGATTCATGTTAACATGATCATGTCATAGCTAATTAGACTATAGTGGAGGTTTATAGTGTTTATTATGATATATCGAGAATGGTATAGCATAATCATAAATACTACTCCTACCACAAACGTGGAATCCAAAATGAAACTAGAAACGCTTCACCCAAGTATATGAATAATGGAAGACTAAAAATAATATATTTATTAAGAATAAAGTCACAAAAACAAATAGGAATATAAGAGCCATACCTTTCCCAATTGGAAATCGGGAAGAGACTCCTTCTACTCCTCTCCTACTTGGACTATGGACTAGAGACTCTTTTCTCAACAACCTATACTACTCTAAACATATGGAGAGTAGTGGATACAATGGATGAACACTCAAGTTGTGTGTGTTGAAGTGAGGGGTCCTATTTATTGCTCAGAGAAGAGTTGGTTCTCGCCACCAAAAGCGCGTGAATCAGTCTTCATCGTTACCAGGGCACCACAAGAAGTCGACACGTGGAAGCTGACTAAGTTTGGCGTCAGGAAAGGTTTGGCCGAACCCCCTAGTCGACTGAACATAAATGTTGGCCATTTCTCGTGTGCTTCCTCGGGGTGACTTCCAAGTGGGTCCCTTGATTGATATGGGTGCTACACTGTTGGATCGCTTTGGATACTTCTGTTTGTGGGCCATTTGTTCCATGTGGTGCCATATGGCATCGCCTGATTGGATAGAATGATATATATAGGATCCATCCCGTTGTTTCACTTCAATTCTGCATAGAATGCCTGCATGCACTACTTTCTCCAAATACAAGTGGAAATAGGTTAAATATAAATGTGATTTGTGCATGAAATGATATTTCCTTCACATAATTGAGTTATATTAACAGGTGAAATTGGTATATAATAGCCGTCAACAGATTGCCCAAATGCCCCGTGTTGCCACAAACTTCACAAGTGATGTGAGATTCTAAGGCATAGGAATTGCCATATACCTCACCATTGCATTGTCCATCAATCTTCTTCATAAGGAGGTCCAATTTGGCAGCGATCATGTCCACCTCCCTCAAGGTGTGCATGCCTTGCCGGTGGGTATGGAGGCGCTCGTCGCTCCAACCCATCTTTGACACCATATTCTCAATCAAATCTTTGGCTTTTGGCACCGTCAATGATATGGAGGCACCTCCAGCAGCATCATCAACATGGTAACGGGCGGAAGGGATCAGCCCATTGTAGGAGTTTTGGATAACGAGCCAATCACCCATCCCATGGTGGGGATAGCCCATGATGTACTCCTAAAGCCTTTCGCAACCTCAGGAATAGACTCCTTAGCGTCTTGCTGGAAGTTGGAAATTCTTCCACGTGGGCCATTGGTCTTGCCCAACAGAAAGAACTTGGCGAGGAATGTCGTAGAACACTTCTCTCAAGTGGCTACAACACTTCGGTTCGCGTAGCACCACTGTTTCGCTCTCCCAAGAAGAGAGAACGGAAATAGCATAAGACGGACAACATCAGGAGACACGTCCTTAATCTTAAAAGTGTTGTAGATCTCTAGGAACTGTTGCAGGTAAGCACTTGCATCCTCGTTAGCCATCCCACAAAATGGGTTAGATTGCACCATAGTGATCAGGCTAGTCTTGATTTCAAAGTTCACGTCTCTCGTGTTAACAGTGGGCCCAACAGGCACATTGTTAGTAGAGGGAGCTGAAAAGTCACGAAGGGTCTTCTGGACCATTGGCATTTCGGTTGTTGGTGCAGTTGCGCTGGCTTGCTTTGCCGCACGAAGCTTCTAAGGAGTAACAACACGAGGTCGATCTCTCAGAAGGGATTTGGGATCTTCAACAAGTTTTCCAGCAAGCGGAAACTAGACATATAATACCCCATTTTCACATAAAATATGAAAACAGGAAGGGTTATCCTACTAAAACCTTTCCAGGGCCCTATCCTATTCATCCAATCATGCAATACTTCGGCTGCCTTCCCCGGAAATGGCGCCAGAAATGCTTGTTGATATTTCCTATGCATTACTAACAAACCATTATTAGCAATGGTGCCAGAAATACTTGTTGATAGTTCTTAAATCACAGATATAAATCCGCAAGCACACAAAATCTATCGGTGTAGCATTTCCCCTTTTAGAATATTCCCAAAGGTTTCATTTATATTCTCCTAAAGGAAGTCTAGATGGAAGCAAGGCAATCATCAAATGGAGAGGCTAGGTTGGTCTATGTAGGGTTGTAGCAAGGATGGATAAATGATAAATGGAGTTAGTGTGACACACACAAGAGCATTCTATCCTAAGGGGTAAATGAGGTAAAGAAGGACTAGGCTATGAGTTAGGTATAGACTCCTACAATGCTTCTGGTGTACATATACATAGCCTAAGTTGGATTAACAAATCGGGCACGGGTTTACCCCTAGCAACACTAGGACGACTCCCGCCAAGAGCCTATGGCATAGCCGAATATGCGGGATTACAAAGGACAGATAGGGCTATCACCACCTACTACCTCCCTCTTCAATCTGTGGGTCTATGAGACATTCAACGCTACTTATCTATCCTAGCACCATTCTAGCATATTAAGTAATCATCTTAAGAGCCTAGGCACAAGCCATCTTAAGGCAATATACTAAATCATTGTTGAACAATTGTTAATACATAGCATAAGTGATTCACATTAACATAATCATATCATAGCTAATTAGACTATAGTGGGGTTGTAGTGTTTATGATGATATAATGAGAATGGTATAGCTTTAATATAAATATTGCTCCTACCACATATATGGAATCCCCAATCAGACAAGAAACCCTTCATCCAAGTATATGAATAATAGAAGACTAAAGATAACATCATTATTAAGAACAATGTCACAAATACAAAAAGGAATATGAGAGCCATACCTTTCCCGATTAGGAATAGGGAAGAGACTCCTTCTACTCCTCTCCTACTTGGACTATGAACTAGGGGCTCTCCTCTCTACAACCTACAATCCTCTAAACCTATAGAGAATAGTGTATACAATGAATGAATACTCAAGTGGTGTGTGCATGTGAAGTGAGGGTAGGGGCTCCTATTTACAGGTGGAGAAGGTCGGTTCCCACAACCAAAAGAATTTGAATCAGTCACCACTTAATTCTTCAAGCCGGGAGGAGCCAACACGTGGAGATTGACCGAGTTTGGCACCAGGACCAAGTCGGCCGACTAGGGGGGTCGGCTTAACTGGTCTCTGGACCATTCCTCGTGTGCTTTCTCCAGGTCACTACCAGGTGGGTCCCATGCCTTGATATGGGTGCTACACCATTGGATGGCATTGGATACTTCTGTTTGTGGGCCATTTGATCCATGTGGTGCCACATGTCATCGCTTGATTGGATGGCATGGTATTTTATAGGATTGCTCCGCCTCTTTTATCTCATTTCCATCAATAATTCTTTGCATGCACTACTTCTTCAAGGAAAATTGGAAATAGGTTAAATAGAAAGGTGATGTGTGCAAGAAATAACATTTCCTTCACATAATTGAGTCATATTGACGGGTGAAATTGGTATATAACAGCCGTCAACACTTACGATGGCTTGGCAAGAACCGTCGTAAGTTAATATTATTTATGATAGTCCATCGTAAACAACGAACCCTATACCCGTCCCGATCCCCTCTTTCTCTCACTCACTCTTTCACTCTGCTGCCACTCTCTATCACCACCGCCACCCCTCATCGCCGCCGGCGCCTCCTCCCAGCGCAGGTACTCTCCCTACCCCTTGTCCTGATCCTCCTCCTCCTCCTTCCACCTCCAGACCTCCTCCTCTTCCCACCCCCACAGCACCATCGCCGCACCGCTGCAGTCATCGCCGCGCCACCGCCATGCTCCCCTCGCTCACCCCCTCCGACCCCCTACGGTCTCCTCCTCCTCCCATCCCCGCCGCACCACCCCCTCCATCACCAGTCGCTCCACCGCCAAGTGACACCACTGCCACGCCACTTGCATAAATTTAGATGCTATATTAACATGATCTGAAACTTTTGAAGTTTAGAACTCATGATCCACTATGTACGGTAATTATGTTCCTAAAAGACATTCTATGCAAGTGAAAATGATTACTATAGAGTTTGAGGTGTTATTCTTGCAAAATATGATTATCTAGATGAATCACATTGGGTGCATGTACAAATTTTCATGCTTGGTGATTAAATTTGTTCATACGCTCATTTGACATGAAGATGAGTAATCTATGAATTAGAGATATAAATGCTTTCTATGAATTATGCCATGTATAGGGTTATTTCTTGCAATGATATAAGCATGAGAGTGATGTAATGGTGAAATTACATTTCAAATGAGCTTAAGTGTGGTATGGTCTACTTTTATTAACGGTCTTTAAACACCATATTTGATCATCAGTTCACCTTATAAAAAGGATCATATGAGAACGTAATATAGCGGTCGGGGTTATTTACTAAGTATTTCCACAAGTGTTAGTGTCTATTTGTATGCATGTCAATTATACCCTAAAATACAGAGAATTGAAGGGACCAATACTGAAAAGATGTTTCCAACTAATCAGGAGCCAACATGTGGTAGCACATGGATTCCTAATCCATTTTCAGGAGTATCCGAAGGAATCTAACGACCAATATCCCGGGAAGCTTTAGAGGGCCCACTTATTAGGCTCCAGGAGAAATTACATGGAAAAATAGGAACATGAAGGTGTGGCCAAACTCTTGGAACCAAACCCGATCTTCTTCTATATGTCGACTTATGGTGGTTCCCATATTTCGGTGGTGATAGATTCGAGTGCAAATTCTAGCGCCAAACTGAATTAACCACGCTATAAGTAGCCCCCTCACTTCCTCACTCACACACACACACACCCCAAGTTTGAGATTAGTATACCACTCCAAAAGTTCAATGTTGCCTCGGAAGCTTGCCATGTTAGCAGGAGAGTGATGGGAAGGAAAGAAGGAAGCATGAGCCTTGTTCAAGAACCTCCTCACACTTTTACCTCGACGGAAGTCTTCTTATATTAGTAAGCTTATGTGAATTCCAGATAAAGTTTTAATCTTTAATTCATAATATCCTATTGAAGTAGTTGTTTATGGGTTCATTGCACTTTTCAATTAGAGGCTATAGTCTTAGATTTGTATTCAAAATGATTAGACTTGTGGTTGATAACGTAGATGAGGTGCTTAGGTTAGAAACTTCACTGGATATCTCGTATACCAGCAGATTTAAGAGGTAGGCGGTAGGTGGTGATAGCCCTATCCATACTTTGTAGTCCTCCATGTTCGGCTACGCCATAGGCTCTTAGCAGGAGTTGGCTGTTTGACCAGGGGTAAGCCCATGCTCAAAATAAACATCCACCATAGATTGCTCTGGTTTAAGGACAATCCTTTTCAAGTCCTCTCTATTCCTTGCCTACGAAACAAACTTAGTGTCCTTGGGTGAGCCAGTTAGAGAATTTATGCACACGTTCCTTGTAATTAAATACCCTTGGGAATACTCTAAAGGGGAAGTTCTACAACAGTATTCTTTGCGCTTGTGAATTTTATCCGTTGTCGTAGGAAATACCAACAAGCATTTCTAGCGTTGTTGCAATGGAACGATTGAAGGTGATCTTCAAACCTTGTTCACCCTCATATCTATTTTAGTTTTCTTTATTCCTTGTCCTATCACCATCCACGATATGGAGCAATCCACCATTCTTTCCTATTCTGCCACAAATGGTGAGTTGTGTAAGCCACCACCATCGACGGAACCTATTTGCTCAAACAACTATGAACTTTGCCTTAGCTTTATAGCCATGGTGCGAGAGCAACCCTTCTCAAGAATGGATGGTGAAAACCCTTACCACCATCCGCGAGAGTTTGAATAATTGTGTTCATGCCTTCTAATCAAAGGCATGACACAATAAACTCTCAAGTGGAAGTTGTTTCCTTTTTCCCTTAAGGAAAAGTGAAGCAATGGTACACCCATACTATCGAGAAAACAAACGGTGATTGGAAAGAACTTGGACACAATTTTTGTCTTGCATTCTTTCCAATACCCAAAATTGTTTCCCTAAGAATGGAAGTATTAGGCTTCCAATAGATGGAGGAGTCAATAGGAGCAGTCTGGAATAGAATATCAACTTTGAGAAATTCAGGCCAAGATTTGTCATTCTCAGAACCATTGTTATTACAACATTTTTCATGGGATTGAACAATATGTCCTATATCTCAACATAGCGACAGGGGGGAGGAGGGTTTCTCCATAAGACACTAGAAGAATGGAAGGAACTTCTAGATGGTATTCTAGAAAATGCTTCCTTCCTTACGTGTCTTAACAAAACTCTACAAGAGGAAGCCACGTCGAGTCATGAGGACATTTCTATAGACATGGACAATCTAGTAGCATGTCTATCTGAAGCCTTGCTTGTAGAAACCTCACCTGAACTCAAAACTAAGAAGGATAAGGGAATTGAACCTTTGAAGTTTCCAATTAACTTTGAGAAAGATCTTTTCGATGATTGTGGAAATACCTCAAAGTATTATTATCATAAGAAACCATCATCACCTTCCACCCCACCTGATACACTTGATAGAGTCTTTCTTCAAGAAACGATCAAGGAGTTGAGCTCCATAATGAGAAAAGAACTGATGGCAGAGATCAAGATTTCGTCTGAAATTCTTCGAATAAACTCTCGCTCAGCAATCATTCGATGCCTTATTAGAAGATTGATGATAAATGTCCTATATAACCCCAAAGTTGGAGCTAATATAATTGCTGATAATTGTGCTCTTGCCATTTTGGGTGATGTTCCCTTGGCTCCGATAAGAAAATGCTTTAGGGATTCCTTTGGAACATTGTAGAAGGATATGGGGTTTTGTAATATTTCTTAATACGACTTGAAAGTATTCAGGCTTTCCTTGATTTCCATGTGTTCGAAGATCATGACTTCGGCATTATAATTGGGATCCCCATTGAGAAATTGCTCATGGAAGTACCCTCTAAAGGAAATCTTGATATAATATTGTAGGGAGAAAATTTTCAATCCCTATTTTTGACACTGTTGACGTTTCTTACGTCACAGTAAAAAATCCGCAAGTGCATGAAAACAGTCGTGTAACACTTCCCCTTAAGAGAGTATTCCAAGGGTATCGAATCCAAGGATCAAATGTGTAATCCTACAAACTAATCCACCTGAGGACACAAAGTTGTTTGGTAGGTAAGGAAGAGAGAGGAATTCAAAGTATTGATTATAATTCAAAGGAATTTGTCTTACCTGCTTGCTTCGGGCACAGGTTTGCCCCTAGCAACACTAGGCGACTCCCGCCAAGAGCCTATGGCACAAACGATCGTGGATGATTACAAAGGACAGATATGACTATCACCACCTACTACCAACTTCTTCAATATGTGGGTCTACGAGATATTCACTGGTGATTTCTAATCTAAGCACCACGCTTATGTTCTAAATCACAACTCTAGTTGTTTTGATCACAAAGCTACAACTAGAGCCTCTAATAAGTTAAAGCAATGAACCCACAAGGATTTACTTGTGCAAAATACTTTGAATTGAGAATCAGACTTG
Organism: Tuctoria greenei; assembly: GCA_036927565.1. NCBI lineage: Eukaryota > Viridiplantae > Streptophyta > Magnoliopsida > Poales > Poaceae > Tuctoria > Tuctoria greenei. The sequence continues at coordinate 106,411,110 of JAYESD010000004.1, read as the reverse complement.
AATTGAATTCACAAAGGCTTACTTGATTTAAATAACACCTCTGTAGGGGTACAAGTGTAGAAGAGGGACTTGACAAGCCCAAGCCTGCTTCTCCTAGACTCTTCATTACACTCTCCTTCTACTTGGCAGCCTCTAGGACTACTCTAAACCTTTGGAGTGATATTCTATTCTCAACTTTTTGTGTGTGTGTGAAGTGAGGTGTGGGGTTCTATTTATAGGGGGGAGAAGAGTCAGTTCCCGCAACCAAATGGGCACAAATCAGTCACCCATGACCTCTTCAAGCTGGGAGGAGCCAACACGTGGTGTTTGGCCACGTTTGGGGGCAAGAAAAAGTCGGTCGACTAGGTGGATTGGCCGACATAGTCTTAGCCCCGTTGGGGTTGTGCTTCCTGCAGGTCTCTGCCAGGTGGGTCCCATTCCTTTATATGGGTGCTACACTATTGGATGGCCTCGGATACTTCTGTTTGTGGGCAATTTGATCCATGTGATGACACATGGCATCGCCTGATTCGTCGAAATCCAATTTTGTGGATTACTCCCTGCATGTCTTGGTATTCTTGGGTCTAAATTCACCTGCATAAAAATAAACACCAACACTTGTGGAATTGGTTAGTTTTTAACCCTACCACTACGTTGTGTTTCTCTTTTGTGCACATTATGAGATGAATTGATGGTCTAAATATGGCACTTAAGGACCGTCAATAAACTCCCCCACACATAGTCCTTTTCTCATCCTTGAGTGAAGGCAAGAAAAAGTACTAAGGTGTTGTCATAAACTTGCTTAGAGAATGAGAATACTAGATGTTTCAACTCATACCTTAATTCATGAATTCCGTTTTGTGAAATGTGGCTACCACATCAATCTTGGGTGTTTGAAGAGTAGAATGGTTGGAATGTAGTTCCCTTGGATTTTCCCTTGCCGAAATGATTTGACGATTTGCTATATTCGAAAAGTCAAGGAAACAATGGCCCTTATCTCTCAATTGAAATCTCTCTAGTCTCTCAAAGTGTTTTTATCCTCACATTGGCATGTCGTGCCAATTTTGTCCCTATACTAAATATGGCTATATCTGGAGCATGGTTGGGATAAATGTGGCACACATTGCAATTCATGTATTACTATGTCAAAAACTTGATCCTATGAGAGACTTATGCAGCAAAAGAATTGACAAAGGAAATCCTTGTGCACATGAATGGGATGAATATATGTGGACTCCATGGTTTTCTCTCTTTAAGGATGAAACATGGCTACTCTCTTTTTCTTTTTCTCTCTATTTTTTTGAATTCCGTAGCCATGTCTTCTACTCCCTTTTATTTTCTAGAGAGATTTTGATGACCAAAATGTATGGAGTTTCTTTATTGGATGGATGAATGGTGGATGCAAATTCTCAATGTGCGAAGCTTTGCATGAATAGGGTGCACAAGAATTTCTAAGTCAAAGGTTCATGCATGTCACTCAATTAGGTCATGAGTTTGACAAAGTTCAATTAAAGGCAAGATGGCATATCCATATGGTTTTCAAGAATTTGTATCATATGGCCTTGGTGTGTATTTGACTTTCCAATGAGAGAATCAGGCAAAGTTCAAGACTCCAAATTGTGCAAACGTCAAAAATCAGTTTCAAGCAAGTAGATATCTACTCAAATAACTCATTTACATATCACACTAGTCAAATACTTAGATGACATGTTTTCCTATTATGCTTGTGAGAATCATGAATAGGGCAATAAATCGAAATATAAAGTATTCAAATTTTTAGCTCAAGCAAATTTTGACTACCAAGTTTTAAATATTAATTGTTGAGTTGAATTCCCCTCATATATTCAGTATTAAATATCAAACCAATTCAAACAGTAACATAGCATGCATATTCAGGGGTAGGAGATCCAAACCGAATTTGTAAAGCGAAATGAGGCCGTGTGGGGCCCACAAATGGTCGGTCGACTAGGGGGTTCGTGAAAGTGCATCTAGGAATCCCTTGTGGGTTTTGGATGATTTATGACAAGCAAATGAGATCCTAACCTATTTATTGAGATGAGCACAGGTTTTAATAGCAATATAAGCAAAGTGCCAAAGACAAGGGAGAATGAGGAGCAAAGTGAAAATGATCTCAAGGAAGAAGAATAGTGGATCATTGTGTATGAAGTGTTTTAAGAAAACACACCCCAAGAGCTCAATTACAATTAAACACACACATTGCACAAATTTATATAGGACCGGACTAGTCCGACTGACACTGAACTAGTCCGATCTTCCTCTCTGCACAAAATCGGACAAGTCTGATATCCATCGGACTAGTCCGATATCTCTCCGACTAGAATTAGGCTAGTCCTCCCTAGTGCGGACTAGTACTCAGAACACTTCACAAGTCACAAAGAATCGGACAAGTCCGATCACACACAGGACTACTCCAATATCTTTCTGATGTAAATTGGATAGTCCGATATTAGCACAAACTAGTCCAAAAAACTCTCCGACCTAAATCGGACAAGTCCTCCAAATGCGGACTTGTCCTCATAACCACTTAGGGTTTCACTGTCCGGACAAGTCCGGTGACCATCGGACTAGTCTGAAGATTTCCAGAAGCGAAATTGGATAAGTCAACTCCTAGTCGGACTAGTTCGATATTTTGGGACACTTAGGGTTTGCTACACACAGCACACCGAACTAGTCCGATCTTTCTAAACCCTAATGGTCACTTTTAGAAACCCCATATAAATAGAGGTGCACAACCCAACTTTATCCACTCTCGAACCCCTAGCACCGTCACACCTTCCAAGAGCCTCAAAAACACATCTATCCATGAAATCTAAAGACAAAAAGATCAATCCCTTGAGGATACACATTGGAACATTGGAGAGACACGTTTCATCACACTTGAGCTCTTGGTTTGATACTCTAACACACTCCGGTGATTTTCATTGTAATCTTTTGAGTGTGTTCTTGGTGGAGTTGTGATTGTAATCTAGAGGAGCCCTTAACGTGTGAGAAGAACCTCTTGAATTCGGTTATTTACCCTTTGTGATAAGTGGAAGAGGATTGGCCTTCTTGGCGATCCGACGAGGGTAGGGTTGGAGAAGACCCGGTCTTTTTGTGGACTCCTCAACGTGGATGTATGTTGCCTCTGTGGGAGCCGAACCACGAGATAAATCACTTGTGTCTTGCTTTGTGTTCATTGTTCTTATTCATTACAACAATCTAGGGTTTGAATCAATATTGCTTACTTTACATTGAATCACTAAGTATAAGATTGAATTGTGATATATCCTAGTACATCATCTTGCAACATTTAAATTAACTGTATATTTCCGCTACATACATTGTAGAATCAAAGTAATCGATCAAACTTAATCAACCTAGTCGGTACACACTGGACTAGACCGCACTTTACCGGACTAGTCCGACATCTCAAGTTTTGATCTGGTGATTAGGTGTTACATGTTCTGACATATTTCAAAAAGGCCTATTCACCCCACCCTCTAGGCCACATTCAATTGGTATCAGAGCAGGTTCTTCAAGAAAGAGACTGATCGCTCGAAGAAGATCATGTCGGACATGAAGGACATCCACAAGAGCAACAACCAAAAAAAGGTTGATGATGACAAGAACCAAAAGGTGGAGAAGCTCCTCGAAGCCATTTAAGACATCGAGGATGACGATGAGGAGACGCTAGAACTAAAGGCGCTCCTAAGAAAGAAGACACTTTCCAAAGGGGAAGTGAAGATTGAAGAAAATAAGAAGGGGAGTCATCACACCGACTACTCCCGATATCCTTTCAACTATGATCGTCTCAATTCCAACAATAATCATTATTTGTCTATCCCACTTGGAAAAGCCCTACATTTTGATGGAAGTGATTACTCAATGTGGAGGCAAAATATGGAAATACATCTAATCTCTCTCAATCCAAGTCTATGGCATATTGTGTGCACAGGAATAGATATCTCGAACGACGACGAAGAACTCACACCAAACCAAGCGCAGGCAATTCACCGAAATGCTCAAGCCGCGACAGTAATTACCTCTTTGCTCAGTCGGGACGAGTTCACCAAGGTGGATGGACTCGAGATTGCTAAGGAGATATGGGACACACTGCAAACTGCACATGAAGGTGACCGACATCTGCGTGAAGCAAAGATCGAAATGATTGAAGGCAAATTAGGAAGATTCGCAATCGAAGAAGATGAGTCACCTCAAGATATGTACAACCGATTAAAGACACTCGTAAACAAGGTTCGGTCATACGAAAGCAAGAAGTGGAATGACCACGAGGTGGTGAAGCTCATCCTTAGAGCTTTCATGCCTCGCAACGTCACCTTATGCTCAATGATTAGAGAAAGCCCCGGATACAGGAAAATGACTCTGGATGAATTACTTGGAAAAATCATCAATTTCGAGATGATGGAATAACAAACAAAGCATGTCAAGGAAATTGCCGACCTCACCTCAGCAAAGAAGAAAGGGGTTGCTTTGAAGTCCACCCTCAAGCCCCTATCCAAAGAAGCTCGAGAAACTCAGCTAGAAGAAGACAGTGATGATGAGAGCAGTGAATTAGATGAAGAAGACATGATATTGTTCATGAAGATATTCAAGAGAATAATGAAGAAAAGACAAGGCACTAAATCAAGCGAAGGAAAGTACAAGGAAAGAACAAAGCCAAAGTTAAGGTGGCCATGCTATAATTGTGGTGAGTATAGACACTTTATAGTTGATTGCCCATATGAAGAGAACAAGAAGAAGACCAAAGAAGTTAAGCCTCAACCCAAGAGATTCTTCAAGAAGAAGAAACAAGCTGAACAAGCGCACATAGGGAAAGAGTGAGACTCAAATGATGAGTCCTCATCATTCGAAGAAGAAGAGATGGCTAGCATAGCCATCGAGAAGACATCCAATAAGTCTACTCTCTTCCCTACACTTGGCGCATGGAAGGGAAATGGCACTTGCCTCATGGCAAAGGAAGGTAAACGAAAGGTAAACAACAAACCCCCTTCCGTGCATTCCTATTATAGCGATGATGAAATCAATAGTGATAATGAGGATATGCTTATTGGACTAGATAGGAAAACTGCCACAAAAATGAAATTTTTACTTGTTCAACTTGTTGAGAAGGAGAGGTTGATACATCGTCAAGAGGACATGATTATCTTCCAAAAGGAGGAACATGTCAAACTTGACAAACTTCTAGAGCTTGAAAAGGAGCAAAGCAAGTAACTAGAGGTTGAGTTAGCTTCAAGCAAGGAAGCTTGCTTGGAGTTAAACGACTCAGATGCTGCAATCAAGGAAGAACTTGCTAACCTAATCAAGTTTAACAAGATCCTTGAAGTGCAAGTTGAGTCACTCAAGCAAGGTGACCCTTCATCCTCCTCATGTTCACCTTCTCAACCCATTAAAACTGAAGTTGCTTCTACTTGTACATGTAAGAAAGTTGACACAGTTTGAAAGACAAGCCAACCTCTACAAAGGATAAGCATCCTGCCCAAAGTGGCATATTTGACAAGGAGGAGATCAAATATGCATGTAGTGCATACTTGGTCACAAGACCTCCAAATGTCAAATATGGCATTGGTTACTCTCATGGTGAAAGGCAACAAGCTAGAAGCCATAAGAATAATAGGGATAGCAATGTCTTTGTAAAGGGAGGAGCCTTTCAAACTGGAAAGTCAAAAACTTATAAGTACAAAACGCATGACCGCCGGACTAGTCCGGTGAGGTTCCGGACAAGTCCGGCCTCCCAGACCATTCCTGTGTATAAACAACAAAGTTACTTTTCAATCCTTTTGATGCCTCGTATGTCTTAATGAGAAATAATTATGGAAAGGTTTATGCTCATTACGTTGGGCCATGCCATGCGAACACCAAGTCTTATGTGTGGGTGCCCAAATCTCTTGTGACTAACCTCCGAGGACCCAAGCAAGCTTGGGTACCTAAAACCAAGGCATAAATTGTTTTTGCAGGCCTATTCCTCTGCTGGATCTAAATGGGTGTTAGACAGTGGCTGGACCAACCATATGACCGGAGAAAGAAGAATGTTCATTGAATATGAAGAGAATGAGGATCCAAATGAGGGCATCTATTTTGAAGATAATAGTCAAGGGAAGGTGCTCGGTACCGGTAAAATTGCCATATCATCTAAGCACACACTTTCTCATGTATTACATGTTGACTCCTTGGATTATAACCTGCTGTCAATATCTCAATTATGTGACAAGTGTTATAATTGCTTGTTCACTAACGAGGGTGTGACCGTTTCTAGGAGGAGTGATGGTTCCATTGCATTCAAGAGTATGCTAAAGATAAAGCTTTATCTTGTTGACTTCAACAAGGATAAAATCGAACTTGACACATGCTTGATTGCAAAGACCAACATGGGTTGGCTGTGGCATAGACGGCTAGCGCATGTTGGTATGAGGAACCTTCAAAAACTCCTCAAGGGCGATCACATCGGAGGTTTAAAGGATGTTGTGTTTGAGAAAGGCAGACCTTGTTGCGCATGCCAAGCCGAGAAGCAAGTTGGAGCACCTCACCCCGCCAAGAATGTCATGACTACAACAAGACCACTCGTGCTACTTCACATGGACTTATTTGGTACAATTGCCTACATAAGCATCGGCGGTAACAAATATGGTTTAGTAGTTAATGATGATTTTTCTCGCTTCACTTGGGTTTTCCTTTTGCATGGGAAGTCATAAACACAAGGAATACTCAAGAAGTTCTTCAAGCGAGCTCAAAACGAATTCTCATTGACAATCAAGAACATTCGAAGCGACAATGGCATGGAGTTCAAGAACACACAAGTGGAGGAGTACCTTGATGAAGAAGGCATAAAGCATGAGTTTTCAGCTCCGTACTCCCCTCAACAAAATGGAGTTGCCCAAAGAAAGAACCGAACTCTCATGGAGATGGCAAGAACAATGCTCGATGAGTACAAGATCTCGGATCGATTTTGGGCGGAACCGATTAACACTGCTTGCCACGCCGTAAATCGACTTTATCTTCATCGACTACTCAAGAAGACATCCGATGAGATACTTACGAGTAACAAGCCTAATACTTCATATTTTTGGGTTTTCGGTTCTTCATGTTATATTTTAAACAAGAAGCCCAGGACTTCAAAGTTCGCTTCAAAGTCCGATGAAGGTTTCTTGCTTGGTTATGATTCAAACACTTACGCCTATCGTGTGTTCAACAAGACCTCCGGACTTGTTGAAGTAGCACGTGACATAGTGTTCGATGAGACTAATGGCTCCCAAAAGGAGCAAGTTGATCCATGTGTACTAGGTAAAGAAGAAGCTCCTTGTCAAGCATTGAAAAGAATGGCCTTAGGCGAAGTTCGACCACAAGAGTCACCTCTACATGTGCATGAGGAAGATGAACCACAAGAGGAGGTCAACGATCAAGGGGGAGCTTCCACACAAGATCAACCACAAGAATACGAAAATGATCAACAAATCAATGAGGACAACCATTTAGGTGGAGAAGAAAATAATCATGAAGATACAACACCTCAAGTGCCACACCCAAGAGTACACCAATGCGTTCAAAGGGATCACCTAATTGACAATATCATCGGTGACATCCAAAAGGGAGTAACCACTAGATCTCGCATAGCTAACCTTTGTGAGCACTATTCGTTTGTATCCTTTTTGGAACCACGCAGGGTTAAGGATGCATTGAATGATCCGAACTGGGTGGTGGCAATGCAAGAAGAATTGAACAACTTCAAGCGAAACGAGTTGTGGGAACTCGTGGCAAGACCCAATGCGAAAATTGTCGGCACCAAGTGGTCTTCCGCAACAAACAAGATGAACACGGGGTTGTGACAAGGAACAAGGCAAGACTTGTGGCCAAAGGGTATTCACAAGTCGAAGGTTTGGATTTCGATGAGACCTTTGCTCCTGTAGCTAGAGTTGAATCCATTAGAATATTACTTGCATATGCTACTCACCATGATTTCAAGCTGTATCAAATGGATGTGAAAAGCACCTTCCTCAACGGACCAATCAAGGAGGAGGTGTATGTGGAGCAACCCCCCAGGTTTGAAGACGAAGAGTTCCCCGACCACGTGTTTAAATTGCGTAAGGCTCTCTACAGCCTCGAACAAGCTCCTAGAGCTTGGTATGAGTGTCTTAGAGATTTCTTAATTGAAAATGGCTTTAAGATTGGCAAAGTAGATTATACACTGTTTACAAAGAATTTTGACAATGATCTTTTTGTTTGTCAAATCTATGTTGATGATATAATCTTTGGTTCAACTAACCCATCTTTTTGTGAGGAATTTAGTAAAATTATGACAGATAGTTTTGAGATGTCCATGATGGGAGAGCTAAAGTACTTCTTGGGATTCCAAGTGAGACAACAAACGGAAGGGACTTTCATAAGCCAAACGAAGTACACTCAAGACATACTCAAGAAGTTTGGGATGGACAAGGCGAAGCCCATAAAGACTCCCATGGCAACGAATGGCCACTTGGATCTCAATGAAGATGGAACTAGCGTCGACCAAAAGGTATATCGCTTAATGATTGGATCTCTAATCTATTTATGTGCATCTAGGCCAGATATTATGTTGAGTGTATGCTTTCGTGCAAGATTTCAAGCCAATCCTAAGGAGTGTCATTTGATAGCCATAAAAAGAATCTTGAGATATTTAGTTCATACACCCAACCTTGGTCTTTGGTATCCAAAAGGCTCCAAATTCAACCTCATTGGCAACTCAGATGCAGATTATGCTGGATGCAAGGTAGATAGAAAGAGTACCTCCGGTACATGCCAATTCCTAGGTAGATCCCTAGTTTCTTTGTCCTCCAAGAAACAAAATTCGATTGCCTTATCCACAGCCGAAGTGGAGTATGTTGCAGCCGGGAGTTGTTGTGCACAACTCCTTTGGATGCGACAAACTCTAAGGGATTACGGTTACAATATGAACCGTATTCCACTCCTTTCTAATAATTAGAGTGCCATTAAAATTGCCCACAATCCCGTTGAGCACTCTAGAACCAAACACATAGACATAAGGCATCACTTTTTGAGAGACCACACCATAAAAGGAGATATAGCCATTTCCCATGTCAACACCGAAAAGCAATTGGCCGACATATTCACCAAGCCACTTGATAAAAAGCGCTTTTGTGAATTTCAAAATGAACTGAATATCCATGATGCTCGGAGTGTGGCTTGAAAATTTGCATACCTGTATGAATTCTTCAAAATATGTTGATTGGATTATGAAAATCATCTCCGTCAATTTTCTCCGAAAACTATGTTAATTATTAGATCTTGGTGAATTATGATCATTGCTTGATTGTTGTATGCTTACTGATCATATTCATCAAGATTATTTGATTTGTTTTGACTCCCTATTTTCTAAATATGTACCTTCAAATATATATGAATGGGCTATGAAATTCTTGCCTGGTGACCACGGACTAGTCCGTGGTTACCCGGACTAGTCCGCCCATGCAGACTAGTCCGCGGAGTGCTGGTTAGGTCAGACTAGTCCGGTAGACCACAGACTAGTCCGATATAGCCTCTGGAAAAGTTCGGACTAGTCCGGTCTTCTCCGGACTTGTCCGATTTATCGTGTCCATAACCCTAGCCGCCGCCAAACCCTAATTCTTTCACCTCCACTCTTGCCTCACGCGTTCTCTCTCTTCACACTCGAGCTAAGGCAATTCTGCATCCCCTCCACCAAAAAGCTTCGCATTTGGGTGGAAATCAAGCTTCCTGCCTCGAAGATTGAAGTTCTCAGAGAAGTCAGGACTTCAACACCTCCTTCTTCAAGAATCAATCGACTTCTTCGGTAATTTTCATCCAAACCCTAGAAATCTCGATTTTCTTCATTGTTGATCGAATAGCCTAACATCTTTCACTATATACATGCCTCCTTGATGTATTACGTTTATACTAAGCTAGCTGTGCATTAGGAATCAACATTTGACTAGTTGCTTAGGTTTTTGAGGATGAATACCGGACTAGTCCGGTCCATGCACGGACAAGTCCGGTCCTCCGGACTAGTCCGTGACTGTACACCAGAGAAGTCCGATTTTTCAGAACTCAAAACCTAACATCTCAATTCCTCAATGCAATTCCTTGTTATCCTTTCTCACCCATGCCTTGAATAATCCATTGTTATTCATGTCTTGCATAATTCATTCTCAGGACATGTCAAGCTCAAACGACGAGATCTCTGATTTCGAGGCCGAGATGGACCACGTGGTGGCACCTCGGCCCTCGACAAGCCTTGGCAAGAAACGCCAAGAGCGACCTTCCGAGCCAACTCCATCTCCTTCTCAGGCTCGGAGGAAAGTGCTCGCCAAGAAGCTAGCCTCCAAGGCAACTGTAGCAACAAGTGGCCCTCACCAAGCTAAGGGCTAGGGCAAGGGAATAGCAACGGGCCCGGTTGGCCCCCTAAGGCTGCATGGTCCAAGGGAAGGGGTCTGGGACCCCACTGATGATAGATTCAATGGAAAGGGCAGTGACTCGGCGGCAATGTTCAGAAGCATTGATTGGTAAGGCCATCTGAAGCAAGCTACCGATGGCAGATTTTGAAGCAATTTCCATGCAGATTTCTACAAATCTGTGTACCTCCCAATGAAGACACCGGTAGTGCGCAATCAATGGATTGATTGGGAAAATTTTGAGAAAAAGGGCTGCTCCCCATTCATTGAAGTGGTGGAAGCAATTGAGAGGCATGGACTGAAGGACCTTTTTGCCCTCAGAAACAATTGAAATGATGAAGTGATTGCGCAGTTCTTTGCAACTTGCCACTTCTCAAGTGAAGATGAAGAGAGTGTTACTTGGATGTCTCACAGATCCAAGTACAGTTTAACTCAAGAAGATTTTGCAAGCCTGCTTCCCCTTGACACCTCAAGACCTGACTGCTTGATCATCCACAACATAGGTGTCATTGAGAAGGATAGGATGAAGTTCCTATATGAGCCAAACTCCTAGTTCAACCCTCCCTCCACAAAGAACATGAAGCCTTTCTTTGTGGTTCTGAACAGAGTCTTAGGGAAGACTATTGCTCCCAAGGATGGAGATGCTGGGAGTGTGCACGGTTATCTCTAGACCCTGATGAGGGTGATAAGCAAGGACCGTCAATTTGATGTGGCTGACTACATTTGGAATGGCATGGTGAACATTTCCTGCACACCCAACAGGTCATGTGGATATGCTCCATATCTGATGTTTGTGATTGAGAAGGTCACTGGGATTGAATTTGTCAAGGATGTGGAGCACCTACCATCGAGGCCTCAGATGCCTTAGAAGCCAAGCATCCAGACTGCTCCTTCTCCGACCTCAAGTTCTGAGGCTCTGGCGAGAAGAAATGAAGATGCAAGGGATGCCCTCGCTACTAGGGCAGCTCCTCAAAGGGGATCTCCAAGCGGGATCTTCAAGTACTTGACAGCTATCTTCGCCTCCTGCAGAAAGGCCGAAGTGAAGGCCTATAAGCTTAACAACAGAAGAAAGGAATATATGAAGTATGTCAAGGCCAATGTGAAGCAAATATGCGAGAAACTAGAGATCGAGCCGATTGGATCTCCAGTGATCTCTGATGATTCCGATTCAGACTTCACCGAGCTCGGGCCCTTGACCCCCTCCGAGCTTGCCTACTTTGGCATTGCGGGCTCGAGTGGCTCCGCTCCTCCTCCTCCACCTCATCACCCCGAATACTACGATGAAGACAATGAGAGGACCGAGAGCGAGGAGTGAAGACTTTAGGTCCCTCCTCTCCTTCTTTTTGGTGTCTTGATGCCAAAGGGGAAGAGATTGAGGGGGAGTCATAGTCTTAGCTGTAGGATGCAAGGAGAGAGCTCTCTTTTATGCTTTTTGACTATTTTGTGGGTTGTAAAGCTTTTACTATGTTCTTATGATGATTATGGTCATGTGATGCATTATTTTGATCTACTTGAGAAGTAATTGCTGAAAACTGTGTTGTTGCTCCTAGAATGACATATATGCTTGGTTTTAGTTGATTAATGTCAATTATGTCATTCTCATTGTTACAACGTACTTATTTATGCATCCCACCATAAAGAATGCACATATGTATTATGTTCTCATTGCTTGAAGTATTTTAGACCCATATGTGCATGCTTTATGAAAATCTCAATTTTTATCACATTTTGTGAAATCTCAATTGGTTGTCATCAATCACCAAAAAGGGGGAGGTGAATGTGCATCTAGGAATCCCTTGTGGGTTTTGGATGATTTATGACAAGCAAATGAGATCCTAACCTCTTTATTGAGATGAGCACAGGTTTTAATAGCAAAAATAAGCAAAGTGCCAAAAAGAAGGGAGAATGAGGAGCAAAGCGGAAATGAGCTCAAGGAAGAAGAATAATAGATCATTGTGTATGGAGTGTGCTAAGGAAACACATCCCAAGAGCTCAATGTTAATTGCACAAATTTATACAGGACCGGACTAGTCCGACTGACACCGGACTAGTCCGATCTTCCTCTCTGCACAAAATCGAACAAGTCCGATATCCATCGGACTAGTCAAATATCTCTCTGACTAGAATCGGACTAGTCCTCCCCAGTGTGGGCTAGTCCTTAAAACACTTCACAAGTCACACAAAATCGGACAAGTCCGATCACACACCAGACTAGTTCGATATCTTTCTGATGTAAATCAGACAAGTTCCATATTAGCATGGACTAGTCCAAAAAACTCTCTAACCTAAATTGGACAAGTCCTCCAAGTGCGGACTTGTCCTCATAACCACTTAGGATTTCACTGTCCGGACAAGTCCGGTGACCATCAGACTAGTCCGAAGATTTCCAGAAGTGAAATCAGACAAGTCCGCCCGTAGCCGGACTAGTCCGATATTTCGGGACACTTAGGGTTTGCTACACACAGCACATTGGACTAGTCCAGTGTCCACCACGAACTAGTCCGATCTTTCTAAACCCTAACGGTCACTTTTAGAAACCCCATATAAATAGAGGTGCACGGCCAACTTTAACCACTCCCGAACCCTAGCGTCATCACACCTTCCAAGAGCCTCAAAAACACATCTCTCCACGAAATCTAAAGCCAAAAAGATCAATCCCTTGAGGATACACATTTGAACGTCGGAGAGACACATTTCATCACACTTGAGCTCTTGGTTTGATTCTCTAACACACTCCTGTGATTTTCATTGTAATCTTTTGAGTGTGTTCTTGGTGGAGTTGTGATTGTAATATAGATTATCCCTCAACTCGTGAGAAGGCCCTCTTGAATTCTGTTATTTACCCTTTGTGATAAGTGGAAGATGATTGGCCTTCATGGCGATCCGACAAGGGTAGGGTTGGAGAAGACCCGGTCCTTTTGTGGACTCCTCAACGTGGATGTAGGTTGCCTCTGTGGGAGCCGAACCACGGGATAAATCACTTGTGTCTTGCTTTGTGTTCATTGTTCTTATTCATTACAACAATCTAGGGTTTGAATCAATATTGCTTACTTTGCATCGAATCACTAAGTATAAGATTGAATTGTGATATATCCTAGTACATCATCTTGCAACATTTAAATTAACTGTATATTTCCGATGCATAGATCGTAGAATCAAAGTAATCGATCAAACTTAATCAACCTAGTCGGTACCACCGGACTAGTCCGTACTTTACCGGACTAGTCCGATATCTCAAGTTTTGATCTGGTGATTAAGTGTTGCAGGTTCCGACAAATTTCAAAAAGGCCTATTCACCCCCCCCCCCTCTAGGCCACATTCAGTTCGGCCAACCCCATTGTGGCCACTCTGTTGCCTTGTTTTGACTTGTTGAGTCGTATAATCAGTTGCGACATGTTTTGAGATGCAACGCTAATTTTTTACGCCGGGGTTTCGCGAATTCGGGGTACCTCCCCCACACTTGTTCCTGAATTCTTTATTCACACAAAATGAACTAAAGATGGAACTTTACCAGGTTAGATGAACCAGTAAGTTCCTTTTATTGAACTCAAATATGGGGATGCTTACATTATTCAACCTAAACTGAATGAAAAATAAAAAAAATTGGAATCAAAATAAACAAAACTAGTAAGCAGCCTATGCGGTCGGGACATCGACACTAAAGATCATTGTAGATGTCGGGCTTCCTAATGGCATTGCATATGCGCCACAGCTTGGCGCGCATGCCACGACGAAAACCATCAATATCCTCTTTGAGGGATATGAGTTCATCCTTTAGTTCCGCCCTCTCGATGCGGCCTTCAGCCACTAAGTCCGATAGCTTCTTGTTCTCCAAACGAGAGAAGCTAACTCCTTAGAAAGTTGTGCCACTTTAGGGAAGGAGATTTCCTGTCGTTGTCCTCAAAATGGCCAGGTGGCCCTCTGATTGCAGAAGGCTAGAGGTGACGCCTAATCTTGGAGGGTGACAAGCCCGTCGATTCCTCCATCGCCAAATTATCCACTTGCTTGAAAAAACCTTTGGCATAGCCTCCATCAGGTTGGCGCACCCCATGGATGATGAGGCGGTCTCCCACACGCTCAGGTGATGTACACATAGGTGACTTGTAGTGGTGGCTCACTAGGTCACCATCCTTGGTGTTCAGAGTGTACCTGAACTCCTCGCAAGGCTGTAGCGTTGGGAGAGACTCGTCTTTTTCAGGAAAAAGATGGGTCTTGACTGACTTAAGGCCAGCCATAGTCGGACGACGTGCAGGTGTGGTCGACTTCATGGGTGTCCTCTGAGGGTTGAGCGACCTTTCAACACAACGAGGTGTGGTGCTATGCCAACGCGGAGTCTTCATCGGTGGCGGGATCATAGCGAGGGGCACGACATCCAATGCCATGATGGACTTCAAAGCGAGGGGAGAATTGTCATTGGCCAGCATGATGTCTCTGCTCAGGTTGAAGGCTGAGCTAGAGTGGGGATGAGGCACAATCTTCTTGTCGGCCATGACTTGGAACAGGAGATGGATTTTTCTATATGGTGCAAGGTTCCCCTCTCTATTCCCGTCAATAAATAGGCGGGAGGAGTACGATAGAACAAAGAGTCTTGTTGAGATACGTCGGGAGAGTCCGCACGCGAAAACAGAATGCTGACAAAGCAAGGGGGGCATCGGCCGACCCCTTCCTGGCTCTGTTTGGGCCAAATTTCCGTGGGTTGTCTTAATGAGCCCCATAGATAAGTAATTGGCTGGGCCCATTAAATGGACATGGAGAATTTAGACAGAATTTAATGAAACAACGTGAATATCAATAAGATTTATCACATCAATTTCTTTTTCCGTCTCATCCTTGATTCGAGAAATAATTTGAGTCGGTGCCCATGCACTTTAAATAGATGATCATCATCACCTTGGAGTGTGATTGCTCCATGGGATGGGGAGTGAAGGTTCCTTCCCATTTAATTTTGAGCTTCCCATGTCTAAAGAGTTTAACCCTAGAATTGAAGAGTAGAACTTTTGTCTCCAGGTTTTAACTCTTTAGGCGTAATCCTCTTATCGTGCTATCTTTTAGTTCTTTCCTTGTAGATTTTGGTATTATGGTACACCTTATCTCTCCACTCTTCCAACTCGGAGAGTTGCTTCAAACGGTGCATTCTTGCTTCGTGAAAGTTCATGTTCCACTGCTTGATGGCTAAATAGGCTCTATGTTCCAACTCTACAAGAAGATGACAAGTCTTCCCATAGAAAAGTTGGAAAGAAGACATGCCGATGGGAGTTTTATAGGCGGTACAGTGTGCCCACAATGCGTCATGTCGCTTATGCTTCCATCTCGTTCCCATTTCCAAGACAGTCTTTTGCAAAATATTCTTAATTTGATTATTAGATGTTTCCGCTTTACCACTTGTTTGTGGGTGGTATGGGGTAGCAATATTATGCTAGACACCAAGTTCCCTCAAAAATCTCTAAAAGGTCTTATCTATGAAATGAGACCCTCCATAACTTATGACCATACGGGGAGTGCCAAAGCGCGGAAAAAATGATCTCATGGAACATTTTCCTAGCTTGCTGGGAATCAGCATTTTTGCATGGCAAAGCTTCTACCCATTTTGACACATAATCTATAGCCACCAGGATATACTCACAATCATAAGACCTAGGGAAAGGTCCATGAAATCAATACCCCACACATCAAATAATTACACTTGGAGATTATATGTTTGGGGCATCGCATTGCAAGCTGAGATTCCTGCATGCTTTTGGCATTTCCAACATCTACCAATGAATTCTTTTATCTTCATACATAGAAGGCCAATAGAATCCACTCTACTAGATCTTTGTCTGGGTACAGTAAACGACATAATGGTCACCATAGGGGCTAGCATGGCATTTCTCAATAATCTTGGTGCTTTCGATTGATGGTACAAACCTTTTGAGAAGGCCATCGGCACAAACTCAAAAGAGGTATGTGAAAGTGCATCTAGGCATCCCTTGTGGGTTTTGGTTGATTTATGACAAAAAAATAAGATCCTTACAAAATTGTTGAGATGAGCGCAGGTTTTAAGGAAATTGGGAGGAATGCTAAAAAAGAAAGGATAATGAGAAATCAAAAATAAAAGAGCTCAAGAGCTAAAAAAGATTATATAATTGTGTATGGAGTGTGTCGGAGAAACACACCCCAAGAGCTCAAACAAAAGAAATCTCACTCACTGCACAATTCACAGGAAATTCGGACTAGTTTGATATACCTTGGACTAGTCCGATATCTCTCTGACTAAGATCGGACTAGTCCCCCCTAGTGCGGACTAGTCCTCAGCACTTCACATCTGCACAAAAACGGACAAGTTCGATATCACCACAGACTAGTCTGATATCCTTCTGACTAAAAACGGACAAGTCCACCCCAGTGCAGACTAGTCCTCAGAACCACACTTTACACAGAAATGGACAAGTTTGATATCACCACGGACTAGTCCGAAAACACTCTGACTAGAATCAAACAAGTCCTCCAAGTGTGGACTTGTTCTTAGTTCTACATGAGGTTCACCACAACGAACTAGTCCGATATGTGTCGTACAAGTCTGAACACTTCCAGAGACCAAATCGAACTAGTCTGCTCATTTCTGGACAAGTCCGATAATTCAGGACACTTAGGGTTTCTCACACGCTGCACACCGGACTAGTCTAGAGTCCACCACGGACTATTCTGGACATCGCAAACCCAAACGGTAACTTTTAGAAACCCTAGTATAAATAGAGGTGTACGGCCCTACAACCAAATCTTTCGACCCCTACGCCGTCACACCTCCCAAGAGCCCTAAAAACACATCTCTCCACACATTCTAACCAAAAAGAAGATCAAATCCTTGAGGATTAGCATTTATCAAAAGGAGAGACTTTATCACCCGTCTTGAGCTCTTGGGTTTGATTCTCTCGCACACTCTTGTTCATTATTGTACATCTTTTGAGTGTGTTTGGTGGTGTTCATCTTTTTAAATCTTGGGGAGCCCTCAACTTTTGAGAAGGCCCCTTGAAGACGGTGATTTGCCCCCTTTGTGATTAGTGGAAGAGAATCGACCTCCGTGGCGATTCAACGAGGGTAGGGTTGGTGAAGACCCGGTCCCTCCGTGGACTCCTCAACGTGGACGTAGATTTCCTTAATGAAATCGAACCACAGGATATAAATCTTCTGTCATACTTGTTCTTACTTTTCATCATATTCTAGGGTTTATTCGATCTTATACAACTTACGTTAAAACATTGAAATCAAAGTTAGTTTGTGCCACATCTAGTTTCATTAACGTAATACATTCAAGTTACAACTTATTTTCCACTGCATAGAGTACTTGAACTGAAATCATTGGTCAAACTTGATCAATCGAGTCCGCACACACCGGACTAGTCCGCACCCTACAAGACTAGTCCGATTTCTCTGTATTTGATCAAGTTGCTAAGTGTTTCAGGATCCAACGAAAGTTCAAAAAGCCTATTCACCCCCCTCTAGGCTACATTCAATTGGTATCAAAGCAGGACTCTTCAAAAGAGACTCATCGCTCGAAGACAAGATGTTGGACATTAAGGATGTGCACAAGAACTTCAACCAAGAGAAGGTGGACGATGAGAAGACTCATAAGTTGGAGAAGCTCCTCGATGCCATCTAAGACTGTGAGGATGATTATGAGTAGACGCTTGAACTCAAGGCACTCCTAAGGAAGAAGGCACTCTCCAAAGGAAAGATTAATATCGAGGATGAAAAGAAGAAGAAGAAGGGGAGTAGTCACACCGACTACTCCCGATATCCTTTTAACTATGATCGATTAAATTCAAACAATAATCATTACTTGTCTATTCTTATAGGGAAAGCCCCATACTATGATAGCAATGCTTATTCAATGTGGAGGCAAAATATAAAAATGCATCACATATCACTTAACCCCAGCTTGTGGCATATAGTGTGTACAGGGATAGATATCCCGGATGACGACGATGAACTCACACCAAGCCAAGAACAATCTATTCATCGGAACGCTCAAGCTGCAGCTGTCATAACATCATCACTGAACCGAGACGGGCTCACCAAGGTGGATGTACTTGAAATTGCTAAGGATATATGAGATACTCTACAAACCGCACATGAAGGCGACCGTCATGTGCGAGAGGCCAAGATTGAAATGATCGAAGGCGAATTGGAAAGATTCACCATTGAAGAAGATGAGTCACCACAAGATATGTACAATCGGTTGAAGAATCTCATCAACAAAGTTCGAGCATATGGAAGCATGAAGTGGAATGATCGCGAGCTAGTGAAGCTAATTCTCAGAGCGTTCATGCCTTGCAACCAATCGGAAAATGACCCCAGATGAACTGCTTGGAAGGATTATCAATTTTGAGATGATGGAGAAACAAGCAAAGCATGTCAAAGAGATTACCGACCATACCTCGGCAAAGAAGAAAGGAGTCGCTTTGAAGTCCACTTGTAAGCCTATGACAAAAGAAGCTGGAGAATCTCTAGAAGAAGATGACAACGACAATGAAAGCAGAGACATTGATGAAGAAGATATGATCCAATTCATGAAGAAATTCAAGAACATGATGAAAATAAGACAAGGTGGTAGATAAAATGAAGGAAGACATAGAGACAAACCAAGACCGAAGATGAGGCGCACTTGCTATAACCGTCGCGAATACGACCACTTCATAGTTGATTGTCCTCATGAAGAAAACAAGCGAAAGACCAAGGACAACAAGCCTCAAACCAAGAAGATGTTCAAGAAGAAGAAGCGATATTGGCAGGTGCATCTAAGTAAGGAGTGGGATTCAAATGATGAGTCCTCATCTGAAGAGGAAGAGGAGATGGCTACTGTAGCATCAAGAAGACAACCAAGAAATCCACCCTTTTCCCAACCACGGGCGCATGGAAGGACAATGAAAACACTTTTCTAATGGTGAAGGAAGGTAAAAGAAAGGTAACAACTAAATCTTCCTCCTCGTATTCCATTGCTAGTGATAGTGATAATTCTAGTGAGGATGATAGTTGTGATGAAAATGAATACATGCTTAGTGGTTTAGATAAGAAAACTGTTGCTAAGATGAAATTTTTGATGGTTAAGCTCGTTGATAAGGAGGAGCTAGTTGATCATCAAGAATATATGATCATCCTCCAAAAGGAAGAATATCTTTAGATCAAAATGCTCCTTGAACTTGAAAAGGAGCGAGGCAAGTCACTAGAACTTGAGTTAGCTTAAAACAAGGAAGCTTGCTTGAAATTAAGCAACTCAAATTTAATTATCAAGGATGAACCTGCTAACTTGACCAAAGTTAACAAAATCCTTGAGGTACAAGTTGAGTCACTCAAGCAAAGTGGCTTTTCATCCTCTTCAAGCTCATCTTCTCAACTTCTAAAATCTGAAACTACTATTGCTTGTTCATGTGCTAAAATTGACACTAACTTGAAAGTAAAGTCAAAATTGACGAAGGACAAGGAAACCTCCCACAGTGGCATATTTGACAAGGAGAAGGTCAAGTCTGCACGTAGTGAATACTTGGTCTCAAGACCTCCAAACATCAAATATGGCGAAAAGCAAAATGCTAGAAGCCATAAGAATAACAAGGAACACATTGTCTTTGTCAAGGGGAACTCCTCTCAAGCTAGAAAGCCTAATAATATTGATAAGTCCAAAATGTTAACACATATGAACAACATATATTATTTAGAACCTCTGACGCATCATATGTTCTTATGAAAAGTAATTTTGGTAGATTTTATGCTAAACATGTTGGTCCACGCCATGGGAACACCAAGTCCCATGTGTGGGTGCCCAAATCACTTGTGACTAACCTCAAATGACCCAAGCAAGCTTGGGTACCTAAGACCAAAGCGTAATTTGTTTTTGCAGGCTTACTCCTCCAGTGGAGCAAAATGGGTGCTAGATAGCTGATGCACCAACCACATGACCAGAGAAAGAAGGATGTTCGTTGAATGTGAAGAAAATGAAGATCCAAGCGAAGGGATCTATTTTGGCGATAACGGTTAAGGAAGGTTGCTCGGTACCAGTAAAATTGCGATTTCGTAACAACACACTCTTTATCATGTTTTACATGTCGATTCCTTAGATTATAACCTTCTGTTCATATCTCAATTATGTGATAAGGGTTATAATTGTTTGTTCACTAATGAGGGTGTGACCGTCTTTAGAAGGAATGATAACTCGGTTACATTCAAGGGTGTGTTAAAGGGAAAACTTTATCTAGTTGACTTCAACAAAGATAAAGCCAAACTTGCCACATGCTTCATTGCAAAGACCAACATGGGTTGGTTGTGGCATAGACAGCTAGCACATGTCGGTATGAGAAATCTTCAAAAACTTCGAAAATGCGATCACATCCGTGGTTTAAAGGATATTGTTTTCGAGAAAGACAGGCCTTGTAGTGTGTGCCAAGCCAGGAAGCAAGTAGGAGCACCCCATCCCGTGAACAATGTGGTGATAACAACGAGACTGCTTGAGCTACTTCACATGGACCTATTTGGTCCAAGTGCTTACATAAGCATCAGCAGTAACAAATACGGTTTGGTAATTATTGATGATTTTTTGCGCTTCACGTGGGTTTTATTTTTGCATGATAAGACAAAAACTCAAGGAACCCTCAAGAAGTTTTTCAAGCGTGACCAAAATGAATTTTCATTGAAGATCAAGAACATACGAAGTGAAAATGGGACGGAGTTCAAGAACACCCAAGTTGAGGAATACCTAGACGAGGAATGGATAAAACATGAATTTTCAGCACCGTATTCCCCTCAACGAAACGGAGTAGCCGAATGGAGGAACCTAACCCTCATAGAGATGGCAAGGACAATGCTCGATGAGTACAAAACTTCGTATCAATTTTGGCCTGAAGTTGTTAACACCGCTTGCACGCCATAAATCGACTCTATCTTCATCGCTTACTCATGAAAACGTCATATGAACTACTCACCGGTAACAAACCGAATATTTCCTATTTTTGAGTTTTTGTTTCTAAATGTTATATTTTGAACAAGAAGCATAGGACATCAAAGTTCGCCTTTGAAGTCTGATAAAGGTTTCTTGCTTGGCTACGATTTGAACTCTTACGCCTATTATGTCTTCAACAAAGTCTCCAGACATGTTTAATAGCACGTGACGTAGAGTTCGATGAAAATAACGGCTCTAAAGAAGAGCAAGTTGATCAATGTGTGCTAGATAGAGAAGAAGCTCCATGTCAAGCGTTGGGGAATGTGCGACCACAAGCGCCATCTCCAAATATGAATGAAGAAGATGAACCACAAGTGGAGGTAACTGATCAAGGGGGAGCATCTACACAAGATCAACCTCATGAAGATCAAGGTGATCAACAAATCAAAGAGATCAACCATCTAGGAGGAGAAGAAGATGATCATGAAGATTCAAGACCACAAGTGCCACATCCAAGAGTACATCAATGCATCCAAAGAGATCACCCCATCGACAATATAATCGGTGACATCGAAAAGTGAGTAACAACTAGATCTCGTATAGCTAATTTCTGTGAACATTACTCTTTTGTATCGTCTTTGGAACCACACAGGATTGAGGATGCATTGAAGGTGGTGGCGATGCAAGAAGAACTGAACAACTTCAAATGGTATGAGGTGTGGGAACTTGTCCAAAGACCCAAATTCAACGTCATCAGCACTAAATGAGTCTTCAGCAACAACAAGATGAATACGGGGTGGTGACAAGGAACAAGGCGCGACTTGTGGCTAAAGGGTATTCACAAATGGAAGGTTTGATTTTGATGGAACTTTTTCTCCCGTAAATAGGCTTGAATCAATTCGAATGTTATTTGAATATGCTACTTACCATGATTTCAAGCTCTATCAAATGGATGTGAAAAGCGCCTTCCTCAACAGACCAATCAAGGAGGAGGTGTACATGGAGCAACCCCCTGAATTCAAAGATCAAGAGTTCCCCACCATGTGTTCAAACTGCGTAAGGCTCTCTATGGCCTCAAACAAGCTCCTAGAGCTTGGTATGAGTGCCTTAGAGATTTTTTGATTGAAAACGGATTTAAGATTGGAAAAGCCGATTACACGTTGTTTACCAAGAATTTTGACTATGATCTATTTATCTATCAAAATTATGTTGATGATGTTATATTTAATTCAACTAACAAATCCTTTTGTGAAAGAATTAGTAAGATTATGACATATAGATTCGAGATGTCTATGATGGGAGAAATGAGATATTTCTTGGGATTCCAAGTGAGGCAATAAAAAGAAGTGACGTTCATAAGCCAAACCATGTATACTCAAGACATACTCGGGAAGTTTGGAATGGACAAAGCAAATCCTATGAAGACTCCTGTGGCAACAAATGGACACTTGGATCTCAATGAAGACGGACCAAACATGGATCAAAAGGTATATCGCTCCATGATTGGATCCCTACTTTATTTATGTGCATCTAGGCCAGATATTATGTTGAGTGTTTGTTTGTGTGAAAGATTTGAAGCCAATCCTAAGGAATGTCATTCGACAGCCGTAAAAAGAATCTTGTGATATTTAGTTCATACACCTAACCTAGTCCTTTGGTATCCTAGAAGTTCAAAGTTCAATCTCATTGGATACCCCAATGTAGATTATGTCGGATGCAAAGTAGATAGAAAAATTACCTCCGGTACGTACCAATTCCTAGGTAGATCCCTAGTTTATTGGTCCTCTAAGAAACAAAATTCCATTGCCTTATCCTCGGCCGAAGCAGAGTATGTTGCAGCCAGGAGTTGTTGTGCACAACTACTTTGGATGTGACAAACTTTAAGGGATTACAGTTACAATATGAGCCGTATTCCACTCCTTTGTGACAATGAGAGTGCAATTAAGATTGCCCATAATCCCGTCGAGCACTCTTGAACTAAACACATAGACATCTGACATCACTTTTTGAGAGATTAGTCAATGAAAGGTGACATAACCATTTCTCATGTCAATACTGAAAAACAACTAGCTGACATCTTTACCTAGCCACATGATGAGAAACGTTTTTGTGAGCTCCGAAATGAACTAAATATTCTTGATGCTCGGAACATGGCTTGAAAGCTTGCATACCTGTATGCCATCTTCAAAATCTATTGATTGTGTTATGAAAATCATCTCTCTCTATTTCCTCCAAAAAACTATGTTAATTACTTGATCTTGATGAATTATGGTCATAGCTTGATTGTTTTATGATTACTGATCATATTCATCAAGATTATTTATGTGTTTTGCCCCCTATTTTCATTGTAAGCACCTTCGAATATATACGAATTGTCTAACTTGCTTCATTCTAGTGACCACAGACTAGTCCGTGGTTACCTGGACTAGTCCGCTCAATGCAGACTAGTCCGCGGAGTTCCGGTAGTCCAGACTAGTCTAGTCGACCACGGACTAGTCCGATTTTTCGAGTCCAAAACCCTAGGGCTGCCAAAACCTAATCTTCTTCATCCTCACAACTTGCCTCACATTATCTCTCTACACTCAAGATCCCCCAAGGTGATTTGGCGAGTTCTCCACCAAATCTCCTCAAATATCCATGGGAAACAATCTTCATCGCAAGGGGATCAAGAACCCTGGACTTGTCCGCATCGAAAACTCCTCCAACTCCGCGAATCGAAGGATTTGGTACAACTTTATCCCAAACCCTAGAACCTTCGATTTCTTTTGTTTTGGATCAAACAGCTGAGTTCCTCCTGTTAATACATGATTCCTTGTTGTATTACAACTACATTGAGCCACTTTTGCATTGAGAAACACCATTGCCTTGCTAGTTAGGGTTCAAACTGCTCAATATCGGACTAGTCTGGCCCAGTACAGACAAGTCCGGTACTTCGGACTAGTCCGCCCTTGAGCATCGGAGAAGTCCAATTTTGACTGGACACAACCCTAATTTCCTTCTACTCAATGCATTTCCTTGCCATCAATCCTTATATATGTCTTGTATAATCTTCTTGTCAGGACAATGTCAAGCTCAAACGATGAGATTTCTAACTTTGAGGCCAAATTGGAACAAGGCCCTTTGCCTCGTGCTTCGACGGGGCAAAGCGTGAAGAGGCAAGAGCATGCCGCCGAGCCTTCGCCAACTCCACCTAGGATGCGGCGGAAGGTTGCAGCCAAGAAACCAGCTTCAAAAGATCAAGATGGGTTGTCTCGTGCTTCGGAAGGTTGGCTCTAGCTTAGCAGCTCATCGCCAATCCAAAGGGAAAGGCAAAAGGACGACCTCTGGTCTGATTGGCCCTCTCAAGATGAGTGCTCCAAGGCAGGGGAATAGAGACTCCTCGGAAGAAAAATTCAATGGAAAGGGGAGTGATGTGGCTTGGAAGTTGAGGAAAGTTGATGCATACAGCAGTAGCGAGAAGGCAGCTAATCCAAGATTCTGGAGCAACTTTCATGCGAACTACTATAGTATCGTGTACCTCCCGATGAAGACCCCAGTGGTCTGAAGCCAATGGATCAACTGGGCACACTTTGAGAGAAAGAGCTTCCCAACCTTTGATGAAGTGATACAGGTTGCGGAGAGACACGACCTAAAGGACTTGTTTGTTTTTAGGTGTAACTGGAATGATGAAGTCATCGCTCAATTCTATGCAACCTGCTACTTTGCCAGCGATGAAGAAGAGAGGGTGACTTGGATGACACGTGCATCCAAGTATACTATTACTTATGATGAGTTTGCAAGACTGCTGCATCTTGAGGACACTAGCAGCAATGAGCTCATCATTCACAACATTGGTGTCTTGGAGAAGGACAAGATGGAGTTCCTATATGATACTCGCCTGAAATACAACCCTCCATCAACCAAGAACATGAAACCCTTCTTCATGGTTCTCAACAGGGTGCTTAGGAAGACAATTGCTCCGAAGGATGGAGATGCAGGGAGTGTCCAAGGCTACCTGAGGACCTTGATGAAGGTGATCAACAAAAGCAGGAAGTTTGACATCTTTGACTACATTTGGAATGAGAACATTTACCGCACCCCTAACCGTTCCTGTGGCTATGCGCCTTATATCATATTCATGATAGAGAAGGTCTCAGGGATTGAGTTTGTGAAAGACGTTGAGCACACAGCCTTGAGGCCACAAAAGCCTCCCCAAGTCACTCTCCCATCTGCTCCATATCATGTGTCAAGTGAAGAGGATCCGAGGAGAGCTCAAGGAGATGCAAGGACTGCTCCCAACACTGGGGCTCCTCCTCAAAAAGGGTCTCCTAGTGGAATAATGAAGTACTTGGCCACCATCTTTGGTTCTTGCCGCAAGACTAAGGTGAAGGTCCATAAGATGAATAAGGCAAGAAAAGAAGAAATGCGGTACATGAAGGACAATATCAAGGCCATTTGTCAAAAGCTGGAGATTGAGCCGATTGGATCTCCAGTTATCTCCGAGGAATCTCCTTCTGACTTCTCGGAGATTCCACCATTATCTCCTTCCGAGCCTTCATATTTTGGCATTGGGGGCTCCACGAGTGGTTCTCATCCTCCTCCTCCTCAGGCCAACGACAATGAAGATGACGAGAGGACCGACAGCGAGGAGTGAGCCGACAGAGGTTGCTAGATCTCTCCTCTCCTTCTTTTTGGTGCCTTGATGCCAAAGGGGGAGAGATTGAGGGGGTTCATTAGGCACTAGCAGTAGGTTGGGAGATGAGAGCTCTATTTGGGTTTCTTTTGGGTTGTAAAACTTTGATTATGCTCTCTTATACTTTGGACATGTGTTGTGAAATGTGACTACGTTATGCTAATGATCTATGCTTTATGCTCTGAATTTGATATTCATGCCTGACAATCTTGATACTATTATGATTATGCCATTTACCTCATTCACATCACGATTATTGCTCACACACATATAGTTTTGCACCCCACCATAAAGAGTGAACATATGTCTTATGTTTTCATTGCTTAATTTGTTCCAAGCTCATATGTTCACACTTTATGAAAATCTGGATTTTTATCATATTTGTCAAATCTCAATTGGTTGTCATCAATCAGAAAAAAGGGGGAGATTGAAAGTGCATCTAGGCATCCCTTGTGGGTTTTGGTTTATTTATGACAAACAAATGAGATCCTAACAAAATTGTTGAGATGAGCGCAGGTTTGATAGAAACTAGGAGGAATGCTCAAAAAGAAAGGAGAATGAGGAATCAAAAAGAAAAGAGCTCAAGAGCTGAAACTATTAAATAATTGTGTATGGATTGTTTTGGAGAAACACAACCCAAGAGCTCAAGCAAAAGAAATCTCACTCAATGCACAATTTGCAGGAAATCCGGACTAGTCCGATATACACCAGACTAGTCCGATATCTCTCTGACTAAGATCGGACTAGTCCACCCTAGTGCGTACTAGTCCTTAACACTTCACATCTGCACCAAAACGAACAAGTCCAATATCACCATGGACTACTCCGATATCCTTCTGATTAAAAACGGACAAGTCCGCCAAAGTGCAGACTTGTCCTTTGAACCTCACACTTTACACAGAAACGGACAAGTCCGATATCACCACGGACTAGTCCAAAAACTCTCTGACTAGAATCGGACACGTCCTCCAAGTGGGGATTGGTCCTCAATTCTACATGCGGTTCACCACAACGGACTAGTCCGATACATGCCAGACTAGTTCGAACACTTCCAAAGACCAAATCGGACTAGTCTGCTCATTTCCGGACAAGTCCGATAATTTGGGACACTTTGGTTTTTCCACACGCCGCACACCAAACTAGTCTAGAGTCCACCCTGGACTACTCCGGACATCGCAAACCCTAACGGTAACTTTTGGAAACCTAGTATAGGTGTACGGTTCTACAACCAAACCTCTCGACCCCCTGTGCCGTCACAGCTCCCAAGAGCCCTAAAAGCACATCTCTCCACACATTATAACCAAAAAGAAGATCAAATCCTTGAGTATTAGCATTGATCAAAAGGAGATACTTGTTTCAGCCGTCTTGAGCTCTTGGGTTTGATTCTCTTGCACACTCTTGTTCTTTATTGTACATCTTTCGAGTGTGTTTGGTGGTGTTCGTATTTGTAAATCTTGGGGAGCCCTCAAATTGTGAGAAGGCCCCTTGAACATAGTGATTTGCCCCCTTTGTGATTAGTGGAAGAGAATCGGCATCCATGGTGATTCAACAAGGGTAGGGTTGGTTAAGACCCGGTCCTCCGTGGACTCCTCAACATGGACGTAGATTTCCTCTGTGGAATGAAACCACGGGATAAAAATCTTGTGTCATAATTGTTCTTACTTTTCACCATATTCTAGGGTTTACTCAATCTTATACAACTTACGCTAAAACATTGAAACCAAAGTTAGTTTGTGCCACATCTAGTTTCATTGACGTAATACATTCAAGTTACAAATTATTTTCTGTTGCATAGAGTACTTGAATTTAAATCATTGATCAAACTTGATCAATCAAGTCCGAACACACCGGACTAGTCCGCACCCTACCGGACTAGTCCAATTTCTCTGTATTTGATCAAGTTGCTAAGTGTTTCAGGATCCGATGAAAGTTCAAAAAACCTATTCACCCCCCCCCCCTCTAGGCTACATTAAGTATGGGTCATCCCAAAGGTATCTTCGACTCTCATAGATGAGTTTCTTTTTGGTTTCCCCTGGTGGTACGTATCCTGTGACCATGAAGTTCACGATATCCGCATACCAAGGGTGAGAGTTAATCACCTTGAGAAGCATATCATCTCGTAGGAAGTCATTGATTGGAATGTCCGTGGTTTGGGTGACATCCATATGTGAGAGATGATCTACCACATAATTCTCTACTCCCTTTTTATCCTTGATTTCTATGTAAAACTCTTGGAGTAGAAGAACCCAACGGATTAGCCTTGGTTTAGCATCCTTTTTGGTAAGCATGTACTTCAAGGCAGCATGGTCTGTACAGACTATGACCTTGGCTCCAACCAAATAGGACCTAAACTTATCGATAGCAAAAACTATAGCCAAGAGCTCTTTTTCAGTTGTGGCACAATTGAGTTAAGCTCCTGTTAGAGTTTTGCTATCATAGGCTATTGCATGATTCTTTTTATCATTGGTTTGGCCAAGGACCGCACCAACAGAAAATCACTAGCATCACACATGATTTTGAATGGCAGCGTCCAACCAGGAGATTGAATGATTGGAGCTGAGATGAGTGCCTTTTTTAGGTTTCAAATGATTTAAGGCATTCATCATTGAAATCAAAGGGAGCTTCCTTAGCTAGTAGGTTAGTGAGGGGTCTAGCGATTTTTGAGAAGTCTGTGATGAATCGCTGATAGAACCCCGCATGACCTAAAAAGCTACGGATTCCCTTAGCATTGATAGGAGGTGGAAGTTTTTCAATGACTTCAATATTTTCATTTTCCACCTTTATCCCTCTCTCAGACACGAAGTGTCCAAGAACGATGCCTTCATAGACCATGAAATGGCACTTTTCCAAATTAAGTACTAGGTCCTTCTCTTGGCATCTTTGTAAGACCTTGTCTAAACTTTCCAGACAATGATCAAAAGTTTTCCCATAGACAGAGAAATCATCCATGAAAACTTCCATGATCTCCTCAATCATGTCGGAAAAGATAGACATCAAGCATCTTTGAAAAGAGGCTAGAGCATTGCACAGTCCAAAAGACATACGCCGGTAGGCATAAGTCCCATAGGGACATGTGAATGTGGTCTTACTTTGATCAACGGGGTGGATTGGGATTTGATGATAACCCGAATACCCATCAAGGAAACAAAAGTAGGAGTGTTTTGCCAACCACTCTAACATTTCATCGATGAAGTGAAGTGGAAAATGATCCTTCCTTGTAGCCTTGTTAAGTTTTTGGTAATCAATGCACATCCTCCATCCCGTGGTAGTTCGTTGAGGAATCCTTTCATTCTTCTCATTTTGAACGACCGTCACACCTACCTTCTTGGGCACTACTTGAACTGGGCTTACCCATTCACTATAAGGAAAAGGGTAGATAATCCTGGCATGCAGAAGTTTCAAGACTTCCTTCTTGACAACTTCCCGCATCGCATTATTCAATCACCTTTGAGGTTCCCTTGAGGGGACACTCTCAGGGTCAATGGGAATGTGATGGGTGCATAGCGCAAGGCTAATCCCCTTAAGATCCTCTAAGGAATAGCCAAAAACAACTCTATGCTTTTCTAACATGGCAATGAGTTTTAGTGTCTCATCATTCAAAAGCTTGTCACTTATGATGACAAGAGCTTCCAAATCGACATTTAGAAAGGCATAACACAGGCCTAGAGGTAGAATTCTTAACTCCACAAGAGGTTTTGGGAATAACTCTTCTTTTGGTAATTCAATTGCCTCCTGAAATTCATCCTTCTCTTGGATGAAATCTTCTTCTCCATCCATTTCGGGAGGAGCTAAGAATTGAAGAGTTCTAACCTCCTCTAATGGTTCGTCTTGGATGGGAGATTCTGCAAATGTGTTCATGGAAAGCAGAACAGGAATAGAAAACTTTTCATGAGAAATTTCTCAATGGGAATCCCAATCATAATGTCAAAATCATGGATTTTGAACACATGGAAATCTAGGATTGCCTCAATATCATTATGTCTTACGGACACCTGTTGCAAAACCCCGCATTTTTCAAGGATGTTTCCGAAAGAGTCTTGGAAGGATTTACATGTTGGTGCCAATGGCACATCGCCAAGAATGGCGAGAGCACAAGAATCAAAAATAAGATTTTTAGGTCCTTCATTGGTGTTCCTCTAATGTAGCATAGAATAGTTGTCAAAGGTGAGGTCATCCGAAGGATTCGGGTGACAGCTCAACTTCTGCATTCCATTCCCTGCTTAAAATAGAGGTTAATTCCTTGACTGTCTGTTGGAGGAACACTCCATCGAGTGGGTCTGGTGGAGTTAATGGCAATGATGGTTTCCTATGGCAACAATACTTCGATGTATTTCCAAAATCTTCAAATATCTCTTCCTTGAAGAGGAAAGAAAGCAAGACAAAATATGTCTCGTAATTCATTCCAATTCCCGTTTGTCTTCCCAACGTTATGGTCGTACCATTGTTTGGCTTTTTCCTTAAGGGAAAATGAAACTAATTCTATTTGAGAGTGTCTTGTGTCATACCCTTGATTAGAAGGCATGAACACAATTGTTCGAACTCTCGTAGATGGTGGTAAGGGTTTTCACAATCTGTTCCTAAGAAGGATTGCTCCCGAACCATGGCTAAAAAGCCAGGGTGAAGTTCATAGCTAGTATAACAAATGGGTTTCGCCGAAGGCGATGGCTCACAGAACTTGTCCTTTGGTGCAGAATATGAAAGAATGGTGGGTTGCTCCATATAAGTGGTGGTGGTAATAAAAGGAAAGATAAGATTAAAAGATAGATACGAGGGTGAACAAGGTTCGATGATTAACAGCAACCGTTCCCCGACAATGGCACCAAAAATGCCTGTGTTGACATTTCTTACATCACAGATAAAAATCCGCAAGTGCACAGAAACTATCGTGTAGCACTTCCCCTTAAGAGAGTATTCCAAGGGTATCAAATCCAATGAACAGGTCTCTAATCTTACGAACTAATCCACCCAAGGACACAAAGTTGTTTGGTAGGTAAGGAACAGAGAGGAATTCAAAGTATTGATTATAATTCAAAGGTTTTGAAGTAGCTACTTGCTTCGGGCACGGGTTTACCCCTAGCAACACTAGGCAACTCCCACCAAGAGCCTATGGCACAGCCGAACGTGGAGGATTACAAAGGATAGATAGAGCTATCACCACCAACTTCCTACCTCTTCAACTCGTGGATCTACGAGATATTCACCGGTGATTTCTAACCTAAGCACCACGCTTACGTTCTAAATCACAACTCTAGTTGTTTCGAACACAAAGCTACAAATAGAGCCTCTAATAAGTTAAAGCAATGAACCCACATGTAACTACTTGTGCACACTACTATGAATTGAGAATCAAACTTGAATTGAATTCACAAAGGCATACTTGATTTGAATAACACATTTGTAGGGGTACAAGTGTAGAAGAGGGACTTGACAAGCCCAAACCTCCTTCTCCTAGACTCTTCACCACACTCTCTTACTTTGCAGCCTCAAGGACTACTCTAAACCTTTGAAGTGATATTCTATTCTCAACATTTTGTGTGTGTGTGTGAAGTGAGGTGTGGGGTTCTATTTATAGGGGGCGAAGAGTCGGTTCTCTCCATCAAATGCACGTGAATGAGTCACCCATGACCTCTTCAAGCCAGGAGGAGCCAACATGTGGTGTTTTACCGCATTTGGGGGCAAGAACAAGTCGGTCGACTAGGTTGGTCGGCCGACCTGGTCTTGGCCCCGTTGGTGTTGTGATTTCTCCAGGTCTCTGTCAGGTGGGTCCCATTCCTTTATATGGGTGCTACACCATTGGATGGCCTTGGATACTTTTGTTTGTGGGCCATTTGATCCATGTGATGACCCGTGGCATCGCCTGATTTGTCGAAATCCAATTTTATGAATTACTCCCTGCATGTCTTAGTATTTTTGGGTCTAAATTCACCTGCATACAAATAAACACCAACACTTGTGGAATTGGTTAGTTTTTAACCCTAACACTACGTTGTGTTTCTCTTTTGTACACATTATGAGGTGAAATGACGGTCTGAATATGGCACTTAAGGACTGTCAACAGACACCCGATTTCCAATAATGAGCCAAGTGTGACACGTATGTGTTCCCATGATGTTCATCACACGTACACGAGTTCATCACAAATGACATTTAGATAATAACCATGTTTCAATAGTGAATAGTACCTTATTTCAATATCCAAATAGTCTCAAATACAAGCTCTAATAGCATTGCAGCAAAAAAACTAAGCACTAGTAGACTCCATCTCCACATGCATTTGACACTAACACGCATGTCTAGTACTCTTCGTAATCCTCAGGATACTCCAAATTATCACCTGTTACTGCATTAATGTCAGAATAACCAAAGTGAGCACATGTCATACTCAGCAAGTGTGGGAAAATATGACATGTAGCTTAAACAAGGATCATAGTGATGGTTCATTGCAGAAAAGCACATTTCATTCATAGAAGCAAGAAAAAAATGCGACTTACGATTACAAGGCGGGGTAAAATCCAAACATAACCTAGATAATCAACAATACCATATCCAAATCCAACAATTACCATTACCAACCATTCAATAAGCATCCGACATAATTAATCATAAATATTCATATTTGTCCAAAACCATTCATATCCAACCCATCTTATCCGAACTCATATCCCAATCCCAATTGCAACCTTTATTCAATACTCAAGTCCATAACTCTAATCATGCGAGGGTCCAGGTTGCTCGTAATCGAGAGCACGAGTATCATGATAGTTTTACAATCTAAAGAGGTGGAACCACTTTACCCACAAATTCGTGATTTCATCACGTTTTGGCAACTAAGAACCTCCATTATGCCATCACACACTTCCGTTCGTGTGTGGCCAAGAGATCACAAAATAGCCTTTACAAAGTGACTAACAACATGTGCAGACCCACTAAGGTTTCACCAAAGGTGATGTCTCACAACAGAGCACATCCATCCAAGGGCGTGTCGTTCTCGATCCCATGGTAATCCCACCACTATTGAAAGCCCGAAAGACTCCCATTCCCCGATCCTCCAAAATGATTCGAACGATGCTGGCAATACACTAATTAATTGTCCAAGCCGCACCCATACTTGGCCCTATGGTGGCACTGTAATCCTGGGTGGTCGCTCCATGAACCGGTCCTTAGAGTTAAGACAAGCAAAACCAACATATCATCCAACCCATTCCACATAACCGGCTTGCTTAGATCCCTAGATTCCATTTTGCTAAGGTTCATTATCATCAACTTGCATAGTTCACATGATCCAAAGTTCATAATAATGTTATTTAGATATTCCCGATCCCAATTATGTAAAGCAAAGCAGAAGTGTAAATACCCTTTCCGACTCTCCACATTTGTTTCCGAGCGACAAGGCATGGCATACCAGTCTAGTAAACTCCTATCATGGGTTTTGCCGTCAATTTTACAAAATCATGCAAGTTCAAAATAAAACATTTCAAAAACAAGATCAAAATGTTTAAGGGCACTTGCCTTGCTCCGGTGGCTGGTTTTGGTCCAAAGCTTCAAAGTTTTGGTGCTGAAGGTCCTCGTAAGCACCCTCTAGAGTGTTTCCTTTTGTTCCGCATGACAAACATGCGAAACAAGCATCACAATCAATAAATGCTCATATTTATAGAATATTCCATGATATGTATGAATGATGCAATTATGGTGTAATACACGTTATTAAGTTACTACTATTGCTTACTAACTAGTTACATTTATGTTTTACATGTACGAGTAAGTTTCGGGTCATTTACGATAAAACTGGGAAAGTTTTAGTATTTTCTAGAATTCATAAACCAAAGTAGTCCGCACTGGGGGCGGACATGTCCGCCTGGATCGGACTAGTCCAATCAGGAGCAGACAAGTCCGCTATGGTCCAGGGTTTTGCGAACTTCCTAGCTAGGGCATGGTTTGAATCGACTAGGGGGTCAAATCGAGGTGGAAAGTTGGATTTTGGGTAGTTACCGTGATTGCAATGGTTCAACGGTCGAAGATTGGGCATAGCACGGGAAACACGACATCTAGGTCCGGACGAATCGGTGGCAAGACGTAGAAGAACTTTGATGATGGAGAGTTGATGGAGAAGAACATAATAGTGACGCGATCTTGCTTGTTCCTCCTTCTTCTTCCTTCCTCATTTCTTTCCTTCTCCTTCCGTCGTTGCAGTTGGATCTTCCTCTTTTGAATGGAGGCTCATGATGTGATGGTAGGGCAGTAGGGTTTTCTCACGTGGGCAGGGGTAAGAGGAAGGTTTTGGGTTGCTTATATAGGGTTGGGGTGGTGGAGTTAGGGTGGAGTCCTGGTAGGACTAGTTGGGGACAGGTGGGGGTCTTGGTGGGGCCCCACATGGGCTCTTTGAGGGTGGGCACGACATCCTAGGGTCTAAATATGTCAAAAACTTAATAAAACGTCGTGGAGGAAAGTTTGAATTCGAGTCAAAACCCTAAATACTGGAGTAATCTGTTTATAGACCACACAACTCCATTTTTCTTTCTGTTTTCTTAACGGACTAGTCTGTTGTTGAGCGGACAAGTCCGTTGTTCCACTGCGGAAAGGGGATTTCAGACTAGATTG
This sequence comes from Tuctoria greenei, assembly GCA_036927565.1. Lineage (NCBI taxonomy): Eukaryota > Viridiplantae > Streptophyta > Magnoliopsida > Poales > Poaceae > Tuctoria > Tuctoria greenei. Next base: position 106,376,534 of record JAYESD010000004.1, on the reverse strand, counting down.
AAATTATCTGAACAAGTCTGAGGTTACACAGTTCCATTATTGAACTAGTCCGCAAAATTAATGGACAAGTCCGAAACAGGAACAATAGCATTACCGTACTAGTCCGCGCCAAATATACGATTAGGTGTGTTGCTTTCAAGAATTGAATTGAGTTTGAACAAAATGGGGACACCGGACTAGTTCGAGGTTAGTACCCGACAAGTCCATACCCATAATTGGTTTACTTGTTCTTTTGCCTCTAATTCATTTTATTATTGTTCCTTTTTATATTGTCTAATGTTTACCATGTGTGGGAATGAGTGCAATACATGATGATGAAAAGTGAGTAAAATAACGCAAATACACGTAAATTTGGAAAGGAAAGGAGTCCTAAGTGGTCTGTTGTGTCCATTCTACCTAAACTTGCGTCCTACTATCAAACAGCTCTAATACCAGTTTGTGACACCCGATTCCGCGAATGAAACAACTGTGACACATATGTGTCCCCAGGATGTTCATCACACATACACGATTTCATCACGAATGATATTCAGGTAATAACCATGTTTTGAATAGTAAATAGTACCTTATACAATATCAAATAGTCTCAAATACAAGCTCTAATAGCATTGCAGCAGGAAAACTAAGCACTAGTAGACTCCAGCTCCACAGGCATTTGACGATAACACGCAATCTTAGTACTCTTCATAATCCTCAGAATACTCCACATTATCACCTGCTACAGAATTAATGTTGGAATAGCAAGAGTGTGCACATGTCTTACTCAACAAGTATGAGAAAATATAACATGTAGCTTAGGCAAGGACGACAGTAATGGTTCATTGCAGAAAAGCACATTTCATTCAGAAAATGCAACTTATTGTTACTAGGTGAGGTCAAGTACCAACATAACCCAAATAACCAACAGTACCATATCCAAATTCACCAATTACCATTACCAATCATTCAATAACCATCTAACATAATTAATCATGACTATCCATATTTGTCCAAAACTATTCATATCCAACTCATCATAACCGAACTCATATCCCAATCCCAATTCCATCCTTTATTCAATACTCAGGTCCATAACTCTGATCATGTGAGGGTCCAGGTTGCTCGTAACCGGGAGCACGACTATCATGATAGTTTTACACTCTGCAGAGGTGGCCCTACTTTACCAACAATCTTGTGATTTCATCACCTTTCAGCGACTAAGAACCTCCATTATGCTGTCTCACACTTCCATCGGTGTGTGTCCAAGAGAACAAATAATAGCCTTTACAAAGTGACTACTAGCATGTGCAGGCCCACTAAGGTTTCACCGGAGGTGATGTCTCACAACTGAGCACATCCATCCATGGGCCCCCGCTTGCACTCTTTGGATCGTAGGGTAGTCCTGCCACTATTGCAAACCCAACCGACTTTCATACCTGACCCTCCAAAATGATCTGAATGATGTTGGCAATACAATAATTAATTGGCTTAGCCGCACCCATAGTGGGCCATGTGGTGTCAGTGTAATCCTGGGTGGTTGCTCCACGAACCTGTCCTTATATTTGAAGCAAACAAAACCACTATATCACCCAACCCATTCCGCATAACCGGCTTGCTTAGATCCCTAGGTTCCATTTTGCTAAGGGTCATTATCATCAAATTGCATATTTCACTTGATCAAAAGTTCATAATCAAGTTATTTAGTTATTCCCGATCTCAATTAAGTAAAGCAAAGCAAAAGTGTAAAATACCATTCTCGACTCTTTACATTACTTCTCGAGCGACAAGGAAAGTCATACAAGTCTTGTAAACTCCTATCATGGGTTTTCCCATCAATTTGACACAAGCATGCAAGATCAAAATAATACATTTCAAAAATAGGATCAAAATGTTCAAGGGCACTTGCCTTGTTCCGATGGCTGGTTTTGGTCAAAAGATTCAAAGTTCTAGTGTTGAAGGTCCTTGTAAGCACCCTCTAGAGTGTTTCCTTCTATTCCGCGTGACAATCATGCAACTAAGCATCACAATCAATAAATACTCATATATACACAATATGCCATGATATGCGTGAATGATGCAATTATGGTGTAACACACGTTATTAAGTTACTACTATTGCTTACTAACTAGTTACAATTAAGTTTTACATGTTCAAGTAAGTTTTGGGTCATTTCTGGGACAAATAGGGAAGTTTTAGGATTTTCTGGAATTCAGAAATCGGACTAGTCCACACCGGGGTCGGACATGTCCACTCTGTACCGGACTAGTCCGCTATGGTCAAGGGTTTTGCAAACTTCCCAGCTAGGGCATGGTTTGAATCGAGTAGGGGGCCGAAATTGATGTCGGAAGTTGGATTTTGGGTTGTTACCGTGAGTGCAATGGTTCAATAATCAAAGATTGGGCGTAGCGCATGAAACTCGATGTCTAGATCCGTTGATGATGAATCGGCGACAAGACGTAGAAGAAGAACGTTGATTACAAAGAGTTGATGAAGAAGAAAACAGCAGCGACGATGATCTTGCTTGTTCCTCCTTATTCCTTCCTCTTCAATTTCCTTCTCCTCTCTTCCTTGCGGTTAGATCTTGCTCTCTTGAACGGCGGCTCACAGTGTGATGGTAGGGCGGTAGGGTTTTCTCACATGGGCAGAGGTGAGAGGAGCAATTTGGGTTGTTTATATAGAGGTGAGGTGGTGGGGTTAGGGTGGAATCCTAGTAGGACTCGGTGGGGACAAGTTGGGATCTTGGTGGGGTCCCACTTGGGCTCTTTGAGGTTGGGTACAATGTCCTAGGTTCTAAATATGTCAAACTGTTAATAAAACGTCATGGTGGAAAGTTTGAATCCGAGTTGATACCCAAAATACCGGACTAATCCGTTTAATTACCGTACATGTCCATTTTCCTTTCTGTTGTCACAAGGGACTAGTCCATTGTTGAGCGGACAAGCACGCTATTCAACAACGGAAACAAAATTCCAGACTAGATTGAAATTATCTAGACAAGTTTGAGGTTATACAGTTCCATTATTGGACTTTTCTGCAAAATTAATGGACAAGTTTTTAACAAGAAGAATAGCATTACCGGACTAGTCCGCATCAAATATACGTACAAGTCCGTTGCCTTGAAGAATTGAATTGAGTCTGCACAGACTGAGGACACCGGGCTAGTTCGGGGTTGGAACCGGACAAGTCCGTACCCGAAATTGGTTTCAGTTGTTCTTTTGCCTCTAATTCATTTTATTCTTCTTCCTTTTTATATTGTATTATGTTTACCATTTATGTGAATGAGTGCAATGCATGATTAAAAATGAGGGTGTCACACTATTCTGCGCACACAGAACCCATCCAAAGAATCTCCCATCCAAGAGCCAATCGAATAGGCCAGAACCTTTCAATATTAAGTCCTCTTGAAATTGAAGGTGAAGATGATTTCGTCCAAGAAGAGGATGAACTTCAAGAGACATTTGAATTACCCAAGGAAGGGCCTCATCCAAAGCCTCTGATTGAGCTAAAAGCCTTTGTCATCATAAGCGATAAGCTTTTAAAAGAATAAACTTCTAAACTCATAGCCATTTTAGAAAACCATAGAACTGTCTTTGGCTACTCACTCTAATACCTCAAAGGAACTGACCCTACTCTTTGCACCCTATGCATTCCTGTTGACCCAGGTAGTACAACTTCTAGGGAGCCTCAAAGGAGGTTAAAAAATGTGACGTGTGTCAAGAAGGAGTTCTTGAAACTTCTGCACATCGGGATCATTTATCTAACCCACAATAGTGAGTGGCTTAGCCCAGTTCAAATAGTGCATAAGAATGGAGGAATGACAGTCGTCAAGAGTAAGAAGAATGAATTAATTCCTCAACAAGCTGTAACGGGATGGAGGACTTCATTGCTTACCAAAAAATTAATAAGACAACAAGAAAAAAATCATATTCCACTACCTTTCATTGATGACATGCCTGAGCAGTTGGCAAATAACTCCTTGTTTTATTTCCTTGATGGGTATTTGATATATCATTAAATTCCCATCCATCTGATGATCAAAGTAAGACCATGTTCACATGACTGTATGGAACATACACATTGCATTGAATGTCCTATGGGTTGTGTAATGCACCAGCCTCATTTCAAAGGTGCATGATGTCTATCTTTTCGACATGATTGAGGATATTATGGAAGTTTTCATGGATGATTGTTCCGTCTGCGGTGGAACTTTTGAGCATTCTATGAAAAAAATAGATAAAGACTTGCAAAGATGCTAAGGGAAGGACCTAGTGCTTAATTGGAAAAAGTGTCATTTTCTAATCCGTGAAGACATCGTCTTATGACACTTAGTGTTCAAGAGGGGGATAAATCAAAGATTGAAGTTGTTCAACAACTTCCACCTCCTACCTCCATTAAGAGTATTCGCAGTTTCTTAAATCATGTGGGGTTCTATCGGCAGTTTATCAAGGACTTTTCCAAAATCGCTAGAACCCTCAATAACCTATTAGCTAAGGATGCAACCTTTGATTTTGATGAAGAGTGTCACAAATATTTTGATTCCTCAAAAAGGCACTCAGCTCGACTACAATCATTCAACCCACAGATTAGATACGTACATTCGTAATCATGTACGATGCCAGCGATTACGCTGTTGGGACAGTCTTAGGCAAAGCAAAAGATTGAATGCATCACACCATAGCCTACACTAACAAAACTTTTACAGGAGAACAACTCAATTGATGAGGACATCACTTCTATGGATACAAACAACACTCCATTGAACATACAAGATGCAATCAATAGGGTTCATACACAACAATTAATTTCGGAGGTGAACTCGTTCTTATATATTTCCTTATATGTTTTTGAGCATAGATTGCTACTTAATGATTTATTTGTGATTAGGATCAATGGAGAGGTTCAAGGAGTACTTGGAGGGAGTATTAGGGACGTGGAAGACCAGAGAATTCGTTCAAAGAAGATGGAAACCGAACCAAACTCCAAATCGTAACCAACTCGGAGTCTAGGAGCAGTACGCACTAAAACGGACGCCCAGGACGCATACTAACTCCGTTTTAGACGTTCTACATATGCACGGAAAGGGGAGAGGATAACCTTTCCAATGGCACCGGTCCCATGTCAAAATTCTCTCGGAGTCGACGGGAATAGTCGAAACAAAATCGAGTTCAGAATCTGTCAGGGTGCTGCGCCACCGTATTGGGCCATTGGGCCTTGTATCAAGTCTAAGTCCATTATTTTCGTGTGTTAGGGTTAGGTCACGACCCCAACACCCCTTTGGATGTCCTCCCAGCTATATATACTCCATTGTAGCCGCCATAGACAATTGGGTTTTGCTTAGATCAATAATATCGCCGTTCTTCGGTTTGTGAGACCCCAACTTCGCGATTTCAGATTGTGTCTACCTTGTTCTTGCTTGTGTTCTCGGTTGCACTTGCAGAGAATAGCCTTCTTGGCAAGGTCAAGCATGTGCAGCACGGTTGATAACCAATGGAGCGGTGGTGTAGTGATTGCAGGGGTTGTTCGTGTTCTACTCGAGAGCCTCGGATCATCAACGTCGAGATCTCCACATCAATCGACCTATCTATTACCTTTCGAAAGATCGGGACTCGTCATCATCTTTTACTCATCAATTGGTATCAGATTTCTAGGTTGCCCGTTAGGTAATTTATCCATCCATTACATTAGTTTTGTTATTCATACCTAGAGTCCACAAAAAAAAGCCACAAAAAAAATTTGCAGTTTAGTAGATCTATTCATTACTTTGTCCAAACCACCATTGAGCTTTTGCAACTTTCGTTTTCAGTTTAGTTTTGTTGAGTTTGTGTCCGTTGTTGAGTCATATTGCTGGTTTAGAAAGTGTTTTTGGTCTTAGTTTGAGTTTTGCATTGTGTGATTCATCCTTTTGAATCACGTCATCACATCCAGATTAGATTCGCCTCTGTCCAGTTCGGTATTTTCATCATATCTCGCTCATACGAACTCGGATTTTAGAGTTCTTGTACTTTCTGTAAATATTAAGAAGTTTTCTATAACTTTTTTATTCATCATTCTCCCAGAAAATATAGTTATCGATGTCGAAATTGCATTAGATCCGAATCAGTTATTGACCTAAAAATTCTGAACAGTCTGTATTTCGGGGGCAGTATCTCCTATTATTCTTTTCCAAAATAGGTCTTCCATATATTGAAATTAAAGAGGAGTTATATATCTACAATCTTTCTGTTCTAAGTTTTCCAATTTGGAGCCTATAAGTGTGCCTATTTGTCCTTGGAAGATTGAGCAGAAAATCTGCGACAGACACACGAGATATCTTGGATTGATTTTCATTGTGTTCTTCCCTTGCAGCACATTCTGAAAAAAAAAGGAAGAAAAAAAGAAAAAGGCAAGTGCAAAACAAGAAACAAAAGCGGCACAAAAAAGAGAAAAAAAAAACAACAACAAAAAAACAGAAGTGCTTGCATTCTTTGTGTCATCTAGTTTTGTCTCATGTCTTGCTAGCTTGAACTACTAGGAACACATTTAGCCCAGCAACTTTGACAAATACTTTGGACACTTATTCGACTTTACTATCTGATTTCATTGTTGCTAATCCTTGCTATATAAAAAGTGCCATCCAAGCTACACCTTACTCTTGAGCAGAATCGATACACCTTTGCAATCATCTCACGCTTCATTGGTTTCTTCATACCGTCCACCGTTTGCCACCTGCAATGTCGGTAAGAACACTTGTAAGAGCGTGGTAAGACGCTTGAGAGTGTGTGATTCCACTTCCACTTTGCCATTATCCTTTGTAGTTGATAGGGATAACATATTTTTTGTGTTGTCTTCTGTTTGCTACTAACAATGTCAGATAAAAGCAAGAATCATGAATTATATGCTGAGATGATGGACATGATGAAGACGACGATGGAGTTGCTCAGTAAAAATCAAACATCAACCAAGGATTCACATGACATTCAGACCACCTTTACAACACCTTCCACAAGAAGTAATTACATTCTCCCATCTTTTCCTTCTTTTGATGGTCTTGGTTATGATGAATATAGTGCTTGGGAAATAGAGTTGGATAAATTTTTTGGAAAATGTCATATGTGTGAGAGGAGGAAGATTAGAAATATTGCAAGTGCATTAGTAGGTTGTGCATTAACTTGGTGGGACAATTTAAATGATTTAGAAAAACCTCGAACATGGAAAGATATGAAAATTCTTATGCGTGAAATGTTTACTAGTGTATCCAATTGCAAAAATGAAATACATGAGCTTGAGAAGAATTTTCTTGTTGTACCTCCTCCTATGCCTAACCTTTTGCAGGAACAAGAACCAATAATTGTAGAAAATCCAAAAGTGAATGAGGTGTTCAACAACTCCTGTGAAAATTCAGATCTATCAATTCATATTTCACCCACAATTACTGCTGAAAATGAGAATAAAGGTAACGAATATCACAACACACTTGTTGAAGGTGAGAAGTTTTTGGATGTTCTGAATTTTGCTACCAATCATACTATCGATGAGCAGCAACAAGATGAACCTTTTCATAATACACCTTTACCATTAGTTGATTTTCCTACTGATTCTTACAACAAAAATGTGTTGTGTGCTGATAATTATATTATACCTATGCTAGAACAACCAAATGAATTTGATACTTTATTACTCACTTGTGCTGAAATTAAGCATTTGATCCCAACTACACGTGAAAGGTATGAGCTGAAATTGTTATCTTCTCTAGATACTTTGGGCTATATTGAATTTGACAATCTTTGTGATTTAGATATCGTAGAGAAGATAATATTTTCTCAGTCTCAATTGCCTTTGTTAAGTAGAAATATTTTTTATGCTATAGGCAAATATGAACATAGTGGTATGTTTATGGTGCATAAAGTTTACATATGTTCAAATGAGGAAGCTCCTTTTGTGCTGCAACAACATGGTCAAGTAAATGAATGTACTAACGCTAATAATATCTTGTCAAGTTTTTCTAGTATTTTTTCCTTGCAGCAGGGACAACAAAAACATTTTTCACTGCGGTTGTGCAATATGGACAGTTCTCACTCGGGCCTAAACTCTACCCCCAAAGCAAGACTTTTTGTTGGACATACGAGCAAGCCGTGGACGGCTTGTCATAAAGAAGGGGAGAATGATGAGATCATGCATATTATCATTGCACAAATAAACATGGCACAATGTTTATTTGTTTGGGATCCTGGCTCAAGTGAATGTGCACTCTTATTTGATGAACAAGATCAAGATGGTGCACTATGTCGTCCACCACCTTGGCCTCCTCCATTCATGCATACAAGAAGATTTGATGGCGTTGCACATTTGGACCAGCACATGAGAGGAGACGAACTTGAGTCGAGGACGACTCCAATTAAAGAAGGGGAGGATGATGAGGACATCACTTCTATGGATACAAACAACACTCCATTGAACATACAAGATGCAATCAATAGGGTTCATACACAACAATTAATTTCAGAGGTGAACTCGTTCTCATATATTTCCTTATATGTTTTTGAGCATAGATTGCTACTTAATGATTTATTTGTGATTAGGATCCATGGAGAGGTTCAAGGAGTACTTGAAGGGAGTATTAGGGACGTGGAAGACCAGAGAATTCGTTCAAAGAAGATGGAAACCGAACCAAACTCCAAATCGTAACCAACTCGGAGCCCAGGAGCAGTACGCACTAAAACGGACGCCCAGGACGCATAATAACTCCGTTTTGGACGTTCTACATATGCACGGAAAGGGTAGAGGATAACCTTTCCAATGGCACCGGTCCCATGTCAAAATTCCATCGGAGTCGACGGGAATAGTCGAAACAAAATCGAGTTCAGAATCTGTCAGGGTGCTGCGCCACCGTATTGGGCCATTGGGCCTTGTATCAAGTCTAAGTCCATTATTTTCGTGTGTTAGGGTTAGGTCACGACCCCAACACCCCCTTGGACGTCCTCCCACCTATATATACTCTATTGTAGCCGCCATAGACAATTGGGTTTTGCTTAGATCCGTAATATCGCCGTTCTTCGGTTTGTGAGACCCCAACTTCGCGATTTTAGATTGTGTCTACCTTGTTCTTGCTTGTGTTCTTGGTTGCACTTGCAGAGAATACACTTCTAGGCAAGGTCAAGCGTGTGCAGCACGGTTGATAACCAACGGAGTGGTGGTGTAGTGATTGCAGGGGTTGTTCGTGTTCTACTCGAGAGCCTCGGATCATCAACGTCGAGATCTCCACATCAATCGACCTATCCATTACCTTTCTGAAGATCGGACCAATTATCCTATCATCAATTATGCCACAACCCATATGAGAACTCCTCACAGTAGTTTTTGGTATTGAATGGTTTAGATCCAGGTTCAGTGGAGCAAAAGTCATAGTCTACACCGACCATGCTGCCATGAAAGTTTTGCTCACCAAAAGGATGTTAAACCAAAGCTAATCCGATGAATTGTAACCTGATTTAGAGATTAAGGATGAGAACGTAGTAGAGAGTTATATCGCTCATCATCTCTGTTGACAGTCCGCAAGCGCACAGAGAAACCGCTGTAGCACTTCCCCTTAAAGAGTATTCTTAAGGGTAATGAATCCAAGGAATGTGTGTGCTAATCTTCTAACTAGTTCACCCAAGGACACAAAGTTTGGTGGTAGGCAAGGGATAGAGTGAATTTCCTAAGACAAGGGTTTCTAATTCAAAGCAAGTTGATCAACAACAGCTTTCATTGGTCATGAGCCTACCCTGGTCTGCTAGGCGACTCCCGCCAAGAGCCTACGTCGCAGTCAAACATCGAGGATTACAAAAAATGGATAGGTCTGTCACAACCTACTTCCCACCTCTACAATTCATGGATTACCAGATAATAAAAGGTAACTTCAAGCCTAGACACCACGTCTACGCTATCGGTTACTTCCCTAACCTCACATGCAAGGACTAGGGCCTCTAAATGAATACATCGATGAATGAACAAGCAACTAAATAATTAATTTGCTTGAATTAAATAAATAAACTCAAACGGAAATCAAGTACCTTACTTGAGATGGAACGAATTGTCGAGGTACAATGGTGGAGAGGTTTTGACAAGCCCGAACCCTATCCTTATGTGGAAGAAGCCCGACAAGCCGGTGCCTCCTACTCATCCTCCTCCTCACTCCATATTTTCTAAGCATTTAGGTAGCGATAATCTTTTGGAGTGGAGTACTAGACCCAAGCTTTTGTTGTGTCAAGTGAGAGAGCCTCCTACCCCCTATTCATACCCTCCAAATGTCAGTTTGGCACCAAAATATGTGCGAGAATCAGTAGCCATCGTGATTTCCAAGCCATGAGGGGCCAACATGTGGCGGTTTAATGTGTTTGGCGTGAATACCTTGTCGAGCGACTTGGGAGACCGGCTGACTTTCTGGTGGCATAAACGTGGTGTTTTTCCTCTGAGAGGCTATTTTTTGGGCCCCATCATGGGTATGGGTGATTCCCGTCATTTTGAATCAGTTTTCTCCCCCATGTGGGCTCATGAATCCTCGTTCTTGCACCTAATTGGTCGGAAGGTGTGTTTCTTGGATTGCCCCTTGAAATTCCCTTTAATTATGGGCCTAATTCACCTGCATACAAAATTACACCAACGCTTGTGGAAATAGTAAGTAAATAAATCCTACCACTACGTTGGTTTTCCAATTGATATCTTTTATACAAGGAATTGACGATCGGATTTGGCATTTAGGGACTGTCAACAAAATCCCCCACACTTAGTCCTTTACTCGTCCTCGAGTGAAGGCAAGAAGAACTAAGTGATATCATAATTCAGCTACAAGTATGATATGTGTATACAAAACATTTCAAGACATACCTTTGTTGAAGAACCTTTAATGTGTATGTGGCAACCACATCATCTTGGTTGTTTGAGAGATGGAACGGCTTGATGTAGTTCACCTAGACTCTTTGTGCTGAAATAATCTCGAAAATTGCTATATTTTCACAAGTCAGCAAGGTATTTCCATACACCTCAAAAGAATGCTCTCGTCTCATGGTTTGTTTTAGTCCTCACATTGACATGAGTTGCCACTACTTTTCCTACAACTAAATATGGCTTTTTGTGGAGCTTGGTAGGGATAAAATGTTGCTCACTTTCGATTCATATATCACTAAGTCAAAAACTAGATCCACATGAGAAGACCATGCAACAAACACCAATGACTAAAGAAATTCTTGTGCACTTATTATGGATGGTGGATGATGAATCATGGTGATGACTCCCAATTGATCACTCTTTTTTTTTTTGTGCAGGGATGAAGCATGGCTACTTATTGGCTCCCTTTTTTTAAATCTCTTTTTTTAGAGCTCTTATAGCCATGCCTTCTACTGCTTTTGTGCATATTTTTATTGAGAGGGGACTCTACAGAATTTGCATGGAGTATCTTTTGATGGTGGATGTGTGAAATCATAGAATACGGCGGAGTGCACAAAAAATTCCTAATCAAAGATTTCATGCAAGTCACTTAATAGGGTCATGATTTTGACAAAGTTCAACGAAGATGCAAAGTGGCATATGCATATTGTTTTCGATTGTATCATATGGCTATGGTGGGTATTTAAATTCCAATGAGATAGGAAGGCAAAAATTTGATGACTTCAAAAACTGCAATACCAAAATTAAATTCCAGCATGGTGAGTTTCCAAGTTTCACTCATTTACCATATGACACCAATCAAATACTAAGATGAAATGTTTTTCCTAAATTAATATTTGGTTCAAGAACATGGTAATGAAATTAAATGGGGTGTAGACATATTCCATTCTCTAGCGAAATATGATCTAAGTATTATAAAATTATAATTCCAATGAGTTGATTTTAATGATATTACCATGCATAATCAAATTCAGATAAAAAATAAGGTATAGAAGGATAAGAAGTGAGATAGCGCAAACCATCACCTTTGTGAAGAAGGGTGGGCCAAGCTATCATGGCTTGGTCGAATCTTCTCGTGGTCCTTCATGCGATGCCTGAATTGTTGTTTCATGATGGTACACGCATGTTGCACTTTCGGAGGCCTATGGGACCTCCCGACACTTGTTCTTGTACCTGTCTTTAGTTGACACAAAAACATGGAAAAGTGAAATACTCTACTAGCATTACCTACACTGGCGAGACGCAATTTATTTGGCAAAGGCACTTCATATGATAAAATCAGAATAAGTGTCTAAGTCCTAAGTAGGAAAGTATTTATCAAATTCTACATTTTACTTCTCTCCTACTTAGCCAATTGGGGATAGTGGGATGATTGGAAAGGAGTGGTTAGGGTTAGAGTTTGCTTTATTGGACATCGAAAATTTAACCAAACTTCAAGGATAGGCTTTAATGTCAATCAAATTGACTATGTCTCCCTCTTTGTCGAAATTTTCTTCCGGTTCTAAAAAGATCTTGAGACGGTGCCCATTCACTTTGAATAGTTGACCTTCATTATTTTGGAGTGTAATTTCTCCATGATATGAAGTATTTATTACAGTATAAGGACCTTCCCATTTGCTTTTTAGTTTCCCATGTCCAAAAAGTTTGACTCTAGAGTTGAAAAGTAGGACTTTATCTCCAGGCTTGAACTCCTTAGGTGTAATTCTTTTATCGTGCCACCTCTTGGTTTTTTCCTTATAGGTATTGGCACTATGGTACGCCTTATCCCTCCATTCTTGCAGTTCAGAAATTTGCATCTTGCGTAACTTTATATCTTTGTGGAGATCCATGTTCTACTTCTTGATAGCCCAATACGCTCTATGTTCCAATTCTATGGGTAAATGACAAGCTTTCCTGTAGACAATTTGGAAAGGTGACATTCCAATGGGTGTCTTATAGGCAGTACAGTATGCCCAAAGTGCATCGAGTAGTTTGTTCTTTATCTATTTTTTTTTTTGAAGTTTCTGCTTGATTGCTTGTTTGGGGATGGTACGGAGTAGCAATGTTATGACTAATCCCATGCTCCCTTAGAAAGCTCCAGAAGGTCTTACCAATGAAATGAGACCCCCCATCACTTATGACCATTTGGGGAGTTCCAAACTGTGGGAAAATGGTTTTATGAATCATTTTTCGAGGGGTCTTGGCATCGACATGTTTGCATGGCAATGCTTCTACCCATTCGGACACATAATCTGGTCATGATTGAACTTTCTTGCTGCTTTGCACTTGTTGCATGCTAAAGAGTGCTTTTAATAATAGAAAATTAATCAATCAAATATCCACATGTTGAGTTGTTATGATCAAATAAAAAATGAGAAAAGATCAAGAGAATATGCATGCACCTCACTTCTTCTTTTGAGATGTCTTATCATTGCACTTAGATATGAACTTGGAAGAAGTTGTGTATGACTAAAACCATGTACTGAAGTTTCTGATTGTCAAATGACAAAGGCTTGGCTTGGTTGCTTAGAATAAGGTTGATGCGGCATATAATATATTGCAAATGAAATATGATCCAAATTTGTGCTTTAAAAAATAATAAAAATACAGCTACAAGTGTCATGCTTTCAGGTCTTGAAATAGTTATGTTTGTGAGATTAGGACTTGCTCAAATTAAAAATTACACTTGATCTCTAGCATGGCTTACACTACTTTATGTATCTCATTGATGTGATTGTGTATGTGAGTTCATACTATGACTTGGATGAGCTTTGTTGTATATGCATATGAGATAATATGCACATAACAATTGAAATTTTTCTTTTGAACCTTGCTGAATACATTGTCAAAAGGGAAGAAATATGTATAGGGGGAGAAATATGTCATATATCACACATGTTTACACGATGTTTTCACACGTTCTTCTCAGGGGGAGAATTTGTTTTTGAAATTTCATTCTCATTTTGATTATTGATTTTCAAAAGGGGGAGAAATATGTTTTCAAAACATTTTAGAATAAGTCAATGTTCGGATTTTAAGTGGTATTGCCAATGCATTCATCAAGGGTGACATTGTACCTACATGTGTTGAATACATTGACAATTTAAATAAAAGTGAGGCTTCACGCGCAAAGTTTTGAATGTTGCTGAAAGGCCCACGTCGGACTGTCCGAACTTACGGGGATCCCTTTTGCACGGTCCGAACTTTTAGTCATGTGAGCAGCACGTGCTTTTCGCTTCGGACTGTCCAAACTTTTCTCACGTGAATTGCACGTGTTGTTTGTTTCGCATTGTCCGAACTTCGCTCACATGAGCTGCACGTTAGCGAATTCTGCGGAATGTCCAAACTTTTCTAATACATTGCATAGTGGCTGCTTTGGATTGTCCGATCATTTATTTGCTAAAATATTCGTGCAGCTATTTTGTTTTTATTTGCAATTCTTCGAACTTGCTTTTTTGGATGATAGGGAAGTTTTCTTAATATTCTTTTACTATGTTTTTGATGTGTTTTGGGTTATTATGGTTGTTAAACACTACTGTCGTTTGCAACATGCTTATGTGACGTGCTCACGTGAGGTGTTGTTGTTTTCGGACTAACTAGAGTCATGTCTAGGACTTGTGCTCACAAAGATTCGTTGTTTATTCATTTGCATGTTTTGCTTGAGGTCAACACATCGACGGTGACAGGATTTGTTAAACTAGTCTTACGGAGAAGATGAGGTTTAACAACTAAGTTCTGGAGGAATTATGGTTGAGTTGATCGGGAGGTCACACATCATGTTTGGGTCAAGAACAATGCATATGAAAGTATCGTGAACATTGTTTGAAAGTGTTTGCACATATGCGACTAGTGTATGGATGTGGCAAAATTGTTTCAAGGCGTGATGAAGAGATATTGACGTGAAGATGTGGTCGGAAAGGTCCAACCGGCTGGTTTATGCCTCAGGCTGCAGCTGAGGTGGTTATTGTTCGTTTATGGAAGGTTTAGAATTGGTCTTGGTTAGATTTCATGTGGGTCACGAAGTTGAGTTGTTTTAAGAATGTTTAGTACATTCCTAAGGTGTTTGGAAGTCTTAAGATTGCTTTTATCTGCGTATGGAAGAGTCTTGAGCAGTTATAGAAAGTTTTGGTTGAAACTGAGTAGGATTAGAGTCCTAGTTAGGACTGGGTTGGCCAGAGGTGGTTTGTTATAAAAGCAAGGGAGGCAAGAGCTCGTGTTAAGACGACTTTGGCTGTTCCTCTTGTGCTTTAATCAATAAAATTTGTAGTTTAGAGGAGCTTCTGTGTCCTGTTCGTCCGACTTGTTTTTTGTCAAGTCTTTCTTGTCATGTTTCTAGACAACACGACCTTGGCTTGGTGTTTTGATCATAACTCGAGTTTTACGGATTCAATCGATGTGATTCTTTTCGTGTTGTCTTCACAAATCAATTTCTGTCATCTGCAATAGATTCAAGGTCATTGGATTTGTGGTTTCTGACCTACACGAGTTTCTTTGCAGTGTTGCAGATCTAATTTTTTTTTTACTCGGGTAGAACAAATTGACCCTTGTTCGATCTTTCAATCATAACTAGAGTTTTTCTCGACAACTTTTGTGATTCTTGTTGTGAAATCTTTGTGAATTGATTGTTCACAATATATACTGGTTTTGTCACGATTGATCATGTTAATATTAGTCGCACACATTGTTTCTTTAACAGATCAATTTTCTGCTAATGGGTTTTTGATGCTTCCGCTGAAAAAGATTAAATCTACCATTTACCCCCTCTGGTAGCTTTCCACGTGCTTGTTGATCCTACAAAATAATTCTACTCGGAGATTGTATGTGAGGGGCATCGCA
This sequence comes from Tuctoria greenei, assembly GCA_036927565.1. Taxonomy (NCBI): domain Eukaryota; kingdom Viridiplantae; phylum Streptophyta; class Magnoliopsida; order Poales; family Poaceae; genus Tuctoria; species Tuctoria greenei. The sequence continues at coordinate 106,360,835 of JAYESD010000004.1, read as the reverse complement.
TTGCGAGCTGTGATTCCTCCATGCTTTTGGCATTCTCGGCATCCTCGAACGAATTCCTTTGTATCCCCATACATTGAGCGCCAAAAGAATTCGCTTTGCCAGATCTTTGCCTGAGTACGGTGAACACCATAGTGTCCGCCATAGGGGGCCGCAGGGCATCTTAAGATAATTTTGGGGCCTTCGATTGTCGGGTTGCACCTTTTGAGTAACCCATCGGAACATACCCTATAGAGGTATGGATCATCACACAGGTGGCGTCGACTTAGAAAAATGAGCCTTTTCTTATCCTGCCCTGGTGGTACATATCCCATAACCATGAAGTCTATGATGTCCGCATACAAAGAGTTAAATCGGTCACCTTGAGCAACATATCATCACGTAGGAAATCATTGATGGGTATGTCTGATGTATTTGTGATTTCGATACGTGAGAGATGATCAGCGACAAAATTTTGTACTCCCTTTTTTATCCCTTATCTCCAAGTCAAACACTTTGAGTTGAAGAATCCATCAGGTTAGCCTAGGTTTAGCATTTTTCTTGATAATAAAATATATAAAAGCAGCATGGTCTGTGTAGACTATGACTTTTGCTCTGATCAGGTATGATCTAAACTTATCGATAGCAAAGACAACTGCTAGGAGCTCCTTTTCAATTGTGGCATAGTTAAGCTAAGCTCCTGCCAGAGTCTTTCTAGCTTAGGCTATTTCATGATGCTTTTTATCCTTGGTTTGGCCAAGGACCGCTCCAATGGCATAATCACTAGCATTACACATGATTTCGAATGGCAGCGTCCAATCAGAGGGTTGAATGATTGGAGTTGTGATGAGTGACTTCTTAAGGATGTCAAAGATTTGTGGCACTCAGCATCAAAATCAAAGGGCATATCCTTAGCCAACAAGCTAGTAAGGGGTCGAGTGATTTTGGAAAAATCCTTGCTAAATCGTCGGTAGAACCCTGCATGGCCTAAGAAGTTGTGGACAACCTTAATTTTGGTGGGAGGTGGAAGCATTTCAATAACATTAATTTTAGCTTTGTCCACCTCAACCCCCCTTTCGGACACCAAGTGTCCTAAGATGATACCTTCACAGACCATGAAATGAAACATTCCAAATTTAGCACTAGGTCCTTCTCTTGGCATCTTTGTAAAACCTTGTCTACGCTTTTTATACAATGATCAAATGTTTTGTCCATAGATGGGAATGTCGTCCATGAAAACTTCCATTATTTCCTCTATCATGTCTGAGAAAATAGACATCATGTACCTTTGGAATGAAGCGGGTGCATCACACAACCGAAACGACATCCGCTGATAGGCGTATGTTTCCTAATGGCATGTGAAGGTGGTGCAACTTTGATCATCAGGGTGGATGGGAATTTGATGGTAACCAGAATACCCATCAAAGAAACAAAAGAAGGAATGTTTTGCTAGTCGCTCAAGCATTTCATCCATGAAAGGCAGCAGGAAATGATCCTTCATTGTTGCCTTATTGAGTTTTCTATAGTCAATACACATTCTCCATCATGTGATGGTTCATTGAGGAATGAGTTCATTCATGTCATTTCGAACAATTGTCATTCCTCCTTTCTGGTCACAACCTGGATAGGGCTAATCGACTCACTATGAGGAATGGGATAAATTATCCCAGCGTGCAAGAGTTTAAATATCTCCTTATTAATAACCTCCAACATAGCATCGTTCAACCTCCTTCGAGGTTCCCTAGAAGGTGTGCATAATGGGTCATTGGGAATGCGATGGGTGCAAAGAGCAGGTCTGATTCCCTTAAGGTAATGGAGTGAGTAGCCTAGGACAGATCTATGCTTTTCTAAGACGGTCACGAGTTTGGGAGTTTCCACTTGTGAAAGCTTGTCACTTATGATGACAAGAGCTTCCACGTCACCGTGTAGGAAAGCATAGCTTAGGCCAAGAGGTATGGTTTTCAACTCAATCGGGCGCTTTTGTGATGGCTCTTCTTCGGGCAAATCAAATGTCTCTTGCAGTTCATCCTCTTCTTGGATGAATTGTTCTTCTTCTTCATTTTTAGAAGAGTTTAAGATTCAAGGTCCATGGCTTCCTTGATTGGCTCACTTTCATGGGGACGTTCTGCTAATGTGTTCTTGGATCCTGGAATGGGAATGGAAAACTTTCTCCCTCTGTGTTTAACATCTAGGCTTCCTTTCGAGGGTGCATCCACAAGTAATTTTTCAATGGGTAACCCTATCATTACATCGAAGTCTTGGACTTCGATGATATGGAAATCAAGGCAGAACTCCATGTTCTCGTGTCTTATAGACACGTTTTGTAAAATCCTGTATCCTTCCTTTATGTTTCCATAGCAATCTCAGAGGATTTTTTTGTTGGAGCCCAGGGTAGACCACCCAAAATGGCTAACCACATGTGTCATAAATGATATTGGCTCTAATAGTGGGTATTAAAAAGGACGTTCACCATTACCTCTCGAATAAGACATCAAATGGTTGCTGAGGATGTGTTTACCCAAATTATTTCTTGTGGAAGCTCAACCTCCTCGTTCATTCCCTACTCAAGATTGAGGTCAACACCTTGATCATTTCTTGAAGGAATTTTCCTTTGGGCGGATCAAAGTGTCAGGGATGTAATGATGGTTTCCTTCCATAACAATACTTCGAGGTATTCCCAAAATCTTCAAAACAATCTTCCTCAATGCACAATGGAAACCCTGAAGGTCGAATTTCTTCCTCCTTCGGTGTCTTTGGTTTGGGTGAGGATTTCATAGTCACAACTTGAGGTGAACATGGTATGGGTTCCGAGGTGACTATGGAGGAAACCCCATGACTCGACTAGGCTTCCTCTTGGACAGGTTGTTCATGATCCGCGATGGAAGAGGTATTTTCTAGAATTTGATCTAGAATTTCTCTTGCTTCAATCGTTGCCTTGTGGAAGAAAGACCCTCCAACCACTATGTTTAGATATAGGGCATATCCTTTGTTCAATTATGTATAAAAATTTTGAAACAACATTGATTCCGGAATTGACAAATTTGGGCCTGAGTTTGTTAATAATAACATTTTTGCCCATGCTACACCTATAGGTTCCTTCTCCATCTGTCGGTAAGTGAGTATTTCTACACGTAAGAAGACAACAAGGGTTATAGAAAAGAATGTGGGACAAAATTTGATCCTCAAGTCTTCCCAATTCCGATGCGTGCCCTTAGTGGTAGTAGTGTACAATTGCTTAGCTTTCTACTTGAGGGAGAAAAGAAACAATATCCACATAAGAGTTTCTTGTGTCATGCCTTCAATGTGACGACATAGATGCAATTGCTCAAACTCACGCAAATGGTGGTATGGGTTCCCACAATCCATTCCCGTGAAGGATTGTTCTCGAACAATGGCTATTAAGATAGGGTGGAGTTCATAGCTGGTTGAGCAAATTGGATCCGACGATGGCGGTGGCTCACAGAACTCACCCTTGGGAGCAGAAAAGGATTGAAGGGTTGGTTGCTCAATGGTGTGGATTGTAAAGGAAAGCAATAAAGATAAATAAAAAATAGATATGAGGGTTAACAAGGTTCAAAATGCAACAGGTACCATTCCTCGGCAATGGCGCCAGAAATTGCTTATTGATGATTGGTACATCACAGAAGAAAATCTGCAAGCGCATGGAGAAACCTCTGTAGCATTTCCCCCTAAAGAGTATTCCCAAGGGTATCGAATCCAAGGAGCGTGTGTTCTAATCTTCTAACAAGTTCACCCAAGGACACAAAGCTTGGTTGTAGGCAAGGGATAGAGTGGATTTCCTAAGAGAAGGGTTTCTAATCCAAAGCAAGTCGATCAATAACAACATGTATTGGGCACGTGCTTACCCTAGTCTGCTAGGCGACTCTCGCCAAGAGCCTACATCGCAGTCGAATGTGGAAGATTACATCGGATAGATAGGGCTGTCACCACCTACCAGCTAACTCTACAATCTGTGGACTACACGATAATCAATAGTAACTTCAATCCTAGACACCACGCCTACGCTATCGGTTACTTCCCTAACCTCACATTCAAAGACTAGGGCCTCTAAATCAATACAGCGATGAACGAACAAGCAACTAAGGAATTAACTTGCTTGAATTAAATAGATGAACTTAAATGGAGATCATGTACCTTACTTGAGATAGAACGAACTGTCGAGGTACAAGGATGGAGAGGGTTTGACAAGCCTGAGCCCTATCCTTAAGTGGAAGAAGCCCGACAAGCCGGATCATCCTCCTCCTCCTCTTTCTCATTCTCTCCCTGTTTTCTAAGCACATAGGAAGCGCTACGCCTTTGGAGTGGAGTACTAGACTCATGCTTTTGGTGTGTCAAGTGAGGGAGCCTCCTGCCTCCTATTAATACCCTACAAAGATCAGTTTGGCGCCAGGATATGCGTGGGAATAACTTTCCATCACGATCTCCAAGCTGTGAGGAGCCAACACGTGGCGGTTGACTGTGTTTGGCGTGAATACTAGGTTGGGCGACCTGGAAGATCGACCAACATTCTGGTGGGCCAAAACACGGTGTTTTTCCTCTGAGCGGCTGTTTAGTGTTCCCCCATCATGGGTATTCATGATTCCCATCATTTTTAGTTAGTTTTCTCCCCCGTGTGGGCCCATAAATCCTCGTGTTTGCGCCTGATTGGTCGGAAGGTGTGTTTCTTGGATTGCTCCCTGAAATTCCCTTTAATGATGGGCCTAATTCACCTGCATACAAAATTACACCAACACTTGTGGAAATAGTTTGTAAATAACTCCTACCACAATGTTGGATTTCCAATTTATATCTTTTATGCAGGGAATTGAAGGTCGTATTTGGCATATAAGGACCGTCAACAATCTCTCATGTAAGGAAGTCACACTACCAAAGGGCATAGACACAAATGACTTCCTACATCATAATATGCTGCTCGAGGTGACCGACTCCCACCCTTGGTAAGTGGATATCATAAACTTTGTGGTTATGTGATACGTGCTACCAGATTAAAATTTAAAGAAACTCATTTATGAGATTCGAAGGAGCCTATGGGATGATATGTACCTCAATAGAGTATTTGTCGGCGATCTACTTAGTTGACGTGTCCTGCATTCAAAGGCACCAAAATCATTGAAAAATGTCATGCTATCCCCTATGCAGGTCATTTCGTTGTTTACTGTACTCAGGCGAATTGGATTCTTTTTGCCTTCTATGTATGAAGATAAATAGGAATTCATTCGTCAATGTTGGGAACACCAAGAGCATGGAGGAATCACTCATTGTAATGCAATGTCCCTCACATACAATCTCTAAGTAGAATTATTTGATGTGTGGAGGATTGACTTCATGATATCTTTTCCAAAGACCAATGATTGTGAGTATACTATGGTAGTCGTCGGTTATGTGTTAAAACAGGTAGAGGCATTGCCATGCAAAAATGTTGATTCCAAGCAAGCTCAAAAAATATTTCATGAAATCGTTTTCCCAAAATTTGGAACTTCGTGCATGGTTATAAGTGATGGATGGTCTCATTTCATAGATAAGACCTTCCGAAACTTTTTGAGGGATATTGGAGTCCAACATAACATTGTCACTCCATACTGTTGACGATCGTTATATACCAATTCCGATCATCAATATAACTCAATTATGTGACGGAATAAATATTTCTTATGCACATCATAGATACAAATAACCTAGTTCCACTTCTACTTGAGGAAAAAGGTGCATGTAGGTATTTTATATAGAATTGGAGTGAATTCAAGGGAAGAATCCTAGAGAATACCTTTCCAGCCAATCAAACGCCAACAGGTGGCACCACATGGATCAATTAGCCCACATACAGAAGTATCCAAGATTATCCAACGGTGTATCACCCATATCAGTCTTAGGACCCACCTGGAAGTCACCTCAAGGAAGCACACCGCTAACGGTGCCCTGACCAGGGCGGCCGACTTGTTCCTCCCACCAATCTCGTACAACGTCAACATGGCACACTTCTGTGGCTTGGTGATAAGAATGGTGACTGATTTGCGCGCAAAATATGGCGGGAACTGACCTCAACACTGGTATAAATAGGACCACTCATCCCTCACTTCAGCACACACCAGTAATACATTCTCTCTTGTATATACTAGTTCTGCTAGTTCTTAGTGGAGGTTGGGCTGTAGAGAGGAGCCTCTAGTCACAAGTCCAAATTGGGAAAGGTATGGCTCATGTATCTTTTCTTTACTTTGTGATTTTATGCCTTATTATAATATTATTATTAGTATTTCTTAATTCATATACTTGGACAAAGCGTTCCTTGTTTGGTTGTGGAGTCCATGCATGTGATAGGTGTAGATGTTATTATTATCTAGTCATAATGTCCATATCTTGTTATCATAAACATCATACACAACCAGAATAGTCCAATTAGGTAATAATATGATTATGTTAATATGAATATGTTAGTGCTTGGTCCCAACATTGGTTCAACGATGTTTAAGTTAGTCATTGCCTTAGGATCGACCTTGTATTTCAACTCCTAAGCAATTTAATTAACACGTAAGTGTGGTGCTTAGATAGTTAAGTAGCGTTGGATTTCTCTTAGACCCATGGGTTGTAGGGTAGGAGACAGATGGTGACAGCCCTATCCGTCCTTTGTAATCCCCCACGTTCGGCTACACCGCAGACTCGTGGCGGGAATCGATCTGATAATGTTAGGGGTAAACCCGTGGCCCATATGTTGGACAACTAAGCCCTAGTATTCACCATTAGTATATTCATGTGTACTCTATTAAGCTATGTATATGAGTAAGTAGAGAACAGTAGGAGTGGCCCCTTCTCGTAGTCTAATCCTCACTAGGACAACATTACCCTTAGAGTAGATTGCTTAGGTGTGTGTCAGACTACCCCTATTATCATCTTACCCCTGTTCTGATAATTACTAGTACCCTATACCTTGATCGCAAGAATAGTGTTTACTTTATTTCACCGTCTTCCTTTGGGATAAATACAATACCTTTGTGAATACTCTTAGGTGAAATGCTACAACGGTTTCTTACGTACGCTTGCGGATCTCATCTCTCACACGAGATGATTTATGCCCGTTGTCGGGGAAGGCACAAAAGTGAAGGATAGCTAGCACTTACGATTAATTTATAGGTACTAATAGTTATTAAGACATGATTACCCTTGCTTTGTTTTCTCTGTTGTCTGAAAGCAGGGTAGTGTTTGGCTAGCCCATTCTTTGAAAAGATGAAAAGAGGATGCAAGAGCTTAACTCCATTAGTACTTCGAAGCGTTCCTTAATAAATTCTTCCTGTTAGGCAACATCTTTGCCCACAACGAGAGAGTTCTCCAGCTTCTAGTAGGTGATGAGTAGGTTTAGGCCCGATCTTCCGAAAGGTATGTCGATTGGGGTGGAGAACTCGACGTTGATGATCCGCGGCACTCGAGCGGTTCGAGTACCCCTGCAATCACTACACCACGGCTCTGTTGGTTATCAACCGTGCTGCACACGCTTGACCTCGCCAAGAAGGCTAATCCCTGCAAGTGCAACCGAGAACACGAGCAAGAACGTAGAAGACACGATCGGAAATCGCGAAGTTGGGGTCTCACAAACCGTAGAACTGCGATTTTATTGATCTAAGCAAAACCCAACGAATATGACCGGCGGCTGCAGTATTTATAGGCTAGGGTTCGACCAAAACACGATTAGACGCGTCCCTAATGGACTCTTACTGGATACAAGGCCCAAAGGCCCGATTCGGTGGCGCAGCACCGGACAGAAATCTGGACTTGAATTGTTTCGACGATTCCCAATGACTCCACAGGAATTTTGAGGTGGGACCAGAACCATTAGAAATTTTATCTTCTCCTCTTTCCGTGCATATGTAGAACGTTGAAAACGGAGTCTGTATGCCTCCTGGGCGTCTGTTTTAAGGTGGACTGCTCCTGGACTCCGAGTTGAACTCGAGTCTGAGTTGTAAACTGTTTCCATCTACTTGTGGACGTCCCAGGTGGTTCTCCACGCTCCCAAGGCCTCCTTCCTTCACTTGTGGATCTTCTCCATTATTCCTAATAACAATTAAATCATCACATAGCAATCTATTCTCAAACTCACATGCAAAAGAAGTTAAGAACGAATTCACCTGCTGATTTAATAACCGTGCCCGTGCTCTTGTGATTGGTCCTTGCAGTTCAATGCACGTCTCCACTGTTGTGATGTCCTCATCATCTTCCCCCTCTTGAATTGGAGTCGTCCTCGACTCAAGTTCATCTTCTTCTCCCAAGTACGGTCGCAAATCTGAAATGTTAAATGTAGGACTAACACCAAAATCGGGAGGCAATTCAAGCTTATATGCATTATCATTAATCTTTTCAACGATCTTAAAAGGACCAGCAGCTCGTGGCATAAGTTTAGATTTTCTCAAGTCGGGAAATCGCTCTTTTCTCAAATGTAACCACACCAAATCGCCCGGTTCAAGTTTTACTTCTTTTCTACCTTTACTACCTGCAATCCTATACTTCTCATTCATCATTTCAATATTTTTCTTTGTAGTTTCATGCATCTTAAGAATGAATTCAGATCGTTGTGTAGCATCCAAATTTATAGTTTTAGAAGGAGGCAAAGGTAGTAAATCAATAGGAGCACGGGGATTGAAACCATACACTACCTGGAATGGACTTACCTTTGTCGTGGAGTGAACGGATCTGTTGTAAGCAAATTCTATATGTGGTAAACAGTCCTCCCACAACTTCAAATTTGTTTTCAAGACAGCCCGCAACATAGTGGATAAAGTACGATTAACTACCTCGGTCTGTCCATCCGTTTGTGGGTGACATGTAGTTGAAAACAGCAACTTGGTTCCCAATTTATACCACAAAGTTCTCCAAAAATGACTTAAAAATTTTGCATCACGATCAGAAACAATAGTATTTGGCACACCATGTAAACGAACAATTTCCGTCATAAATAAATCAGCAATGTGTGAGGCATTATCATTCTTATGACAAGGTATAAAGTGTGCCATTTTGGAAAAACGATCAACAACTACAAAAATACTATCCCTCCCCCTCTTAGTCCTAGGCAATCCCAAAACAAAGTTCATAGAAATATCCTCCCAAGGTACACTAGGAACAGGAAGAGGCATATAAAGACCATGTGGGTTAAGGCGAGACTTAGCTTTGTTGCAAGTAGTGCATCGTGACACGTAGCGCTCGACATCACGCCTCATCTTTGGCCAAAAGAAGTGTGTGGACAGCACATCTTCAGTTTTCTTCACTCCAAAATGTCCCATCAAACCTCCTCCATGTGCTTCCTGCAAAAGCAATAGACGAACGGAGCTAGCTGGAACGCATAGCTTGTTAGCACGATAGAGGAGACCCTCTCGCAGCACATATTTATTCCAAGTTCTTCCTTCTCTACAATTTTCAAAAGCATCTTTGAAGTCCAAATCAGTAGGATATAATGCTTTAATTGTTTCCAAACCAAATATTTTATGATCAAGTTGGGACAGCATGGTATAACGCCTAGATAATGCATCGGCAATGATATTTTCCTTCCCTTTCTTATGCTTAATGATGTATGGAAACGACTCTATGAACTCAATCCATTTAGCATGTCGTTTATTCAGATTGGTTTGACACTTAAGATACTTCAATGATTCATGATCGGAATGTATGACAAACTCCTTAGACCAAAGATAATGTTGCCAAGTTTGTAATACACGTACTATGGCATGCAATTCCTTATCATAAGTGGAATAATTCAGAGAAGGACCATGAAGTTTTTCACTAAAGAAAGCAACGGGTTTACCTCCTTGTATGAGAACGCCTCCAATACCAATGCCGCTTGCATCGCATTCTAGCTCAAAGGTCTTGTCAAAATCAGGAAGTTGTAGTAATGGTGCTTGTGTAAGCTTCAATTTGAGAGCATCAAAAGCTTGTTGCTGCTGTTTGCCCCATCGAAATGGAACTCCCTTCTTCGCTAGCTCATGTAGAGGTGCTGCAATGGTGCTGAAATCCCGCACAAAGCACCGATAAAATCCTGCAAGACCAAGAAAACTATGAACCTGTGTGACGGTAGTTGGGACTGGCCAGCTGGTGATTGCTTCAATTTTTGCCTCATCCATCTCAATTCCCTGCGAGGAAACGACATAGCCAAGAAACGAGACTCGATTGGTGCAAAAAACGCACTTTTCGAGGTTACCAAACAAACGTGCATCTCTCAAAACAGTAAAAACAACACGTAAATGATCAAGATGTTCATCATATGACTTGCTGTAAATGAGGATATCATCGAAGTAAACCAGCACAAATTGTCCAATGAAAGCACGTAAAACCTCGTTCATTAATCGCATAAAGGTGTTGGGTGCATTAGTTAAACCAAAAGGCATGACTAACCACTCATAAAGTCCAAACTTGGTTTTAAATGCAGTTTTCCATTCATCTCCTAGTGCCATTCTAATTTGGTGGTAACCACTACGCAAGTCAATTTTTGTGAAGATGATAGCACCACTCAATTCATCAAGCATGTCATCTAATCGAGGAATAGGATAACGATATCGAATGGTGATGTTATTAATCGCTCGACAATCAACACACATGTGCCAACTACCATCTTTCTTAGGAACCAAAAGAACAGGAACAAAACAAGGGCTAAGGATTTCACGAATGTACCCGCGGTCCAAAAGATCTTGGACTTGTCGCTGAATTTCCTTAGTTTCTTGTGGATTCGCCCTGTATGCTGCACGATTTGGCAAACTTGCTCCTGGAATCAAATCGATCTTGTGTTCAATGTCTCTCATCGGTGGTAAACCAGGGGATATCTCGGAGGGAAACACATCCTCAAACTCCTGCAAAAGGTTAGCAACAGCAGGGGGCAATGCAATAGACAATTCATGAAGTGAAAACATGGCTTCTTTGCAAACTAAAGCATAGCACATCCCCTTAGCATCGAATAAATCAGCAAGTTCAGATTTAGTTACGAGCAATGATGGTGATTTTAACTTAATAACATGCTATTTTTCAGATTCTAATTTAGTTGCTTTGCCCTCACGAATTTTACTCTTCTCAAAATGCACAATTTCAGCAGGAGTCATGGGGAGCAAAGTGATTTTCTTTCCCTTATGCATGAGAGTATATTTATTGGTTCTACCATGATGAATAGCATCTGTATCAAATTCCCAAGGACGACCCAATAAAAGAGAACAAGCATCCATAGGAACAACATCAAAATCAGCAAAATCATGGTATGAACCAATTGGAAAATGGATTCTCGCTGTTTGTGTTACCCGAACCTTACCGCTGTTGTTGAACCATTGAATGTGGTACGGATGAGGGTGTGCTCTTGTTGTCAAACCGAGTTTCTTGACGACGTCCGTGTTTACCAAGTTATTGCAGCTACCTCCATCAATTATAGTGTGTACACGGCAGTCCTTGACGACGAGAAACATGTGGAAGCAGTTGTGTCGTTGTAGCTTGTCGTCAGTCTCCACTTTGGAGCTCAAGGCACGCTGCACAATGATGCTCCTATAGTTCTCCGTCGCCGCTGTACCAAGTACCTCTTCTTCGGTGTGTTCGTCATTTGGATCTGTAAAGTCAGTAGCAAGAGAATATTCATCTTCAACATCCGAAGTATTATCATACCCGCCATTGTCGCATGCTATGTATGCTCGTTTGCTCGGGCAATCTCTCATCATATGACCAAGTCCCTGGCAGCGGTGACACTTAATGTTGGAAGTACGACCCGTAGAAGGAGTGGACGACGAAGGCTTGAATGATGTCGCCTTGCTGCCTTCCGGCACGCGAGAATGTGGAGCAGCAGGTATAGTTCGTTGGCCGCCATTGGGTGGTGTAGTCGCTGCACGGGGGGTCGAAGATGGTGCTGTTTTGGATGGTGTAGTTGCTGCACGCGACGTGAAGTTGCTCCTCGTGCGTTGTTGCTGTTGTTGTCAGCCCTGCAATTTTTTTCTGGCAACATAGCAAGCTGAAACAATCTGTTAACAGTATCATATTCTTTGTAATCAACAACGTCCTGAATTTCACGCCTCAACCCCCCATAAAAACGAGTTATTTTATCATCCATGTCCTCTACTACCCCACAACGCAGCATACCCTTTTGTAACTCTTGATAATACTCCTCTACGGACATGTTACCTTGGTCTAAACGCTGCAATTTTTTGCGAAGGTCCCGCTGAAAAGATGGACGAACAAATCAAACACGCATAACTTCCTTTAATCTATCCCATGATGGAGAATCAGTTCTAGTTTTAACAAGTTCATTCCACCATATGATAGCAAAGTCCTTAAACTCACTAGTGGCTTGACGAACTCTATGTTGTTCAGGAACAAGATGGGAATTAAATTTTTGCTCTACTGTCATCTCCCAATCAAGATAAGCCTCAGCATCATAAGCACCAGAAAAAGAGGGTATAGTAAATTTCACTTTAGCAAAAGGATCATTAGGAGGGCGATTATAATTGTTATGATTATTACCTCCCATACCTCGACGATAAAGTGGCAGTCTTGGCTGATTATTGTGATCTTCCAGATCATCATAAGCATTGTCTTCTTGTCTTCCAGCGAGAGGCAACCGAGCCTCAAAAGTATTCATCCGAAGAGCAAGGTCATCCAGTTGGCGAGTCAAGTTCGCCAATGACTCCTCCGTTGCTGCGTTGTATTTGGCGAACATATCCGTCATGGTCTTCATCATATCACATAACTCAGCATGTTGAACACGTTCATCATTATTTTCTTCTCCTGCCATTGTTAGTAGGAAACAAAAGACAACAAAAAAAATGTTATCCCTATCAACTACAGTGACAATGTGGAAGGTGGAAGAAAACAATCTCTCTCGCTCAAGCGTCTTACCACGCTCTTACAAGTGTTCTTACCGACACAGCAGGTGGTGTGGACGGTGAGATGAACCAATGAAGCGTGGGGTGATTGCAAAGGTACCTGTTATGCTCAAGAGAAAGGTGGGGCTTGGATGGCACAATATGGTGGCTAATAAGCAGAAATCGTTAACAGCTAAACAAAGTTGAATAAGTATTCAATGTAGGAAACTGTTGCTGGTCAACTGAGTGCCGTAGAGCCTAGCACAACACAAGGAAGTATCAAGGCAAAAGAAAGACAGAATGATATAACCAAACAAACAGCACCAAGTGGTATAGGCCAATTGCTTTAATATGTGTGCTCTTCACTATTTTTTTTCTTTTTTGTAATATTTTTTTGATATTTTTTCTTTACTCAGTAGCACAAATATAGGAAGCACACAAATTTGCAGCTCAATTGGATGTAATATGCGGCCTATAGAAAATCAAAAAGATTCTTTAAAATTCGTGCTCAAACTTCGGAGGCCGGATAGCCTATCTTCCGAGGGGAATTTGGGCAATCTAATTTCGCCGAACGCAGCTACGATGCGGAAAATCAGATGCAAAATTTCGCGTAGATGAATTTGAAAAAAAATTCGCCCGATTTCGAGTTCGTATGCGAAAGTTATGGCCGTTTTAAGGTAGGCTATCCGAGTTACGATTTTTTAGATGTTGATTCCAACTCGGTTTGAGAACAGAACTCGCAATTGGATACGAAAACGATCGGGAATTTGCACAGCAACTAATAGGGTGCTGTGTGATGATTCAAGGATGAATGGCACAAAGATTTTTCACCTAATCTAGGGCTGGCGATGCGGGAGTTCACGCAAGGCGGCTAGCTAGGGCAAACCGATGAACGTGGCAGATCGGTTTGTTATTTAAGGATTGTGGAATAGGTGTCGAATAGCAAGAAAACAAGGACGAAACACGATAACTAGGACCCAAAAACACAAAGCTAAACCAGCAACAAGACTCAACCACACGAATGCAAACTCAACAATGCAAACTGAAAAACGAAACTGCAGGCACTATAGTCTGGGAAGCGGTAAAAACGATCTAATTTTTTTGAGGCTTTTCTGTGGACTCTAGGTACAAAAAAAAATCGATCTAATGGAAGGAAGGAAAACAAAGATACCTCACGGGCAACCTGGAAATCTGATACCAATTGATGAGTAGGTTTAGGCCCGATCTTCCGAAAGGTATGTCGATTGGGGTGGAGAACTCGACGTTGATGATCCGCGGCACTCGAGCGGTTCGAGTACCCCTGCATCATTACACCACGGCTCCGTTGGTCATCAACCGTGCTGCACACGCTTGACCTCGCCAAGAAGGCTAATCCCTGTAAGTGCAACCGAGAACACGAGCAAGAACGTAGAAGACACGATCGGAAATCGCGAAGTTGGGGTCTCACAAACCGTAGAACGGCGATTTTATTGATCTAAGCAAAACCCACCAAATATGACCGGCGGCTGCAGTATTTATAGGCTAGGGTTCGACCAAAACACGATTAGACGCGTCCCTAATGGACTCTTACGGGATACAAGGCCCAAAGGCCCGATTCGGTGGCGCAGCACCGGACAGAAATCTGGACTTGAGTTGTTTCGACGATTCCCAATGACTCCGGAGGAATTTTTAGTTGGGACCAGAACCATTGGAAAGTTTGTCTTATCCCCTTTCCGTGCATATATAGAACATCGAAAACGGAGTCTGTATGCCTCCTGGGCGTCCGTTTAAGATGGACTGCTCTTGGACTCCGAGTTGAACTCGAATCCGAGTTGTAAACTGTTTCCATCTACTTGAGGTGGTCCTCCATGCTCCCAAGGCCTCCTTACTTCACTTGTTGATCTTCTCCATTATTCCTAATAACAATTAAATCATCACATAGCAATCTATTCTCAAACTCACATGCAAAAGAAGTTAAGAACGAATTCACCTGCTGATTTAATAACTGTGCCCGTGCTCTTGTGATTGGTCCTTGCAGTTCAATGTGCGTCTCCACTGTTGTGATGTCCTCATCAGTAGGAGCCAAAGTAATCTATCCCCAAATCTTGGGGGAGCCTCCAAGATTATATCTTGGATTGCCTCCACCATTGGTTGGATGGTTGGCTTGTTGTTCGACACTCCTACGACGAGTTGACTTCATCAACCCGTGGTAAATTCATGCTGATGTTGGAGGTGACCTCTTCTCATTCATCATGAGAAGGATGAAGATTGAATTAAGAAGAATGTCACCATTCAAAGTGGTGGATCCATGAATGCTTCAATTCCATTGGCATGTCATGCACACCATTGACAAGGTGGACATGCTAGCCACTAAATTGGACCTCCTATTCAAATATCAAGAAAGTCAATGGAGAAGTGTTTGGATGATCCAAGTCATGGATATTCACATGATTTGTGAAAATCCATGTAAACATGGGACGCTTAGGGATTTATATCCATAAGACCCATGAGGATCCTTCATCTACAAACAACTCCAAAGTCCACGATCAACAAGGAGGTCAAAAGTGGAAATAATACAATCAAAGAGGCTATATAGATTTGAATTCCAACGAATTAAACTTCAACTAGCCTACCTTGAAGTATCTTGTCCATGGACAAGGGGAATCAATGACAGCATGAAGCATTTGGCCAAGGAAAAGCCACATTAAAGGGCATTCAAGATACACGGGTTCTACAATCACTTGTTGGACCCTACACTTCAACCAAGCCCGTGAAACCTTGGGCAAAACAACAACGTGGATGAAGTGTTTCTTATTTAATTGTGGAGTCCACATGTCGTTATGCCAAAGGAAGCCTCTTTATCCTAGATCAAGCATGGGTTAAATCAAAAGAATATCATGAAGGTCGAAGCAACACTCCCCAAGTAACAATTCTAAATTTTTCCTTTATGAGGAATGGGGAGACTCTGTCATGTCATCCACAATGACATTCTAAGAAGACGGAGAAGCCAGGGCCATCCTAATGGCCCAAGTCCACTAAGCTGCCAACAAAGTACAAGCCTCACCAGGTTTGTAGGATCGAAGAGCACGTGGAAAGCTACCAGGGGGGGTGAATGGTAGATTTAAAAATCTTACGCAGCGGAAACAATTAAACCCCAACCCCTTCGGCAGAAAAACGATGTGTTAAAGAAATTGTGTGTGAGAATAATCTAAACGTGTTTCACCGTGACAAAAGTGATATATATCAGAGAGAATTAAGTCACGAAGACAACACAACAAGAATCACTCAAATCCGTCGAGAAAAACTCAAGTTATGATCGAAAGATCAAACAAAGGTCAATCTGCCCTACCCGAGAAAAAAACAGTTCTGGAACGCTGCAAAGAAACTCATGTAGATCATAGACCACAAACCCAATGACCGTGAAATTTTGACAGAAGATAGATAATCAAATTGTGAAGACAACCCAAAAACAATAAGTCAATTGGATCTGTAAAACTCTAGTTATGATAAAACCATCAACGAAATGTAGTGCTGTCCAGAAACTCGACGAGTAAAACTTGTCTGGAACAAGTCGGACGAACAAGGCACAAAAGTTCCTTCAAACTACGAATTTTATTCAATAGACCACAAGAGGAACAGCCCCCAAAGTCGTGCACCACGAGCTTTGGGCTCCCTTGCTTATATAACCAGCTCGAAAGCCAACTCAACTCAAATCAGGAACCTAATCCTACTCTGTTCACGAATCGTAACTTTCCATAGCTGCTTAGGATTTTTCTATACGCAGATAGAAGCAATCTTAAGACTTCCAAACACCTTAGGAACGTATCCCACATTCCTAAACAACTCAAATTCGTGACCCACACGAAATCCTATCATAACAAACTCAAATCTTTCCATACTTGAGTCAAACCCGACTCAGCCGCAGCCTGAGTCCATAACCTAGTCGGTTGGACCTTTCCGACTAACTCTTTACGTCCACATCTCTTCATCACGTCTCGGAACCATGTAGCCACGTCCATGCACTACTTGAACACGTGCAAACATCTTCCAATGACGTCCACAATACCTTCACATGCATTGTTCTTGATTCAATCATGCTGCGTAACCTCCTGATCAGCTCAACCACAATTCCTCCTGAATTTGGTTGTTGGAACCTCATCTCCTCCCTGAGACTAGTCCAATGGATCCCGTCACCAGCCATGTCTTGAACTCAAGCAACACCTGCACATGAATAAACAACCAATCCATACGAGCCCCAGTCCTCGACTTGACTCAAGTTAGTTCCGAACATAACATCTTACGTGAGAACCTCATATAAGCATGTTGCAAAACCACAGTAACACAATATCATCCATGTTAACCAAAAATGCACCAAAGACTTAGCAAATGAATACTAAGTAATCTTTCCAGAGATGTAAAGCAAGTACGAAACATTGCAAATGAAAAACAAAAGCATTGCGGTCAAGTTCCAGACCTTGCCAGAGCAACCCGGACCTTGAGCCGGAGCTAACAAAAGCTAGTAGAACCAAGCGCCAGAACTTACCAAAACTAGTAAACCCAAAAGCCGAAGCTAGAAAAATCAACTCGGAGCAAAAGACAAAACTCACTAGAGCTAACCAAAACTAGTCGGACCTTAATAAAAAGGTGTTTTGGTGATATTCAAAACTTTTATCGTCAAAGCAAGTGTATTCACTACAGGCCAATGTATTCAACACACATAGGTCTTAAAATCTCCCCCTTGATGAATGCATTGGAAACAACATTTAAAATCCGAAAATTGGCTTATTCACATAAAACTTTTGAAGGCAATTTCTCCCCCTTTGTAAATCAAAAGTAAAATGAGAAGAAAATCCAAAAATTATCCTATATTATCTCTCCCCCTTTATTATCTCTCCTTATGCACATATTCTCTTTCTCTTCATGCTTATCTCTCCCCCTTTGACAATGTATCCAGCAAGTCATGAGCATATAAATAAATTATCTCTCCCTCTTTAGTTGTTATGAGCATATTATAACATATACCTATAAACAAAGCTCATCCAAGTCATACTATCGGGTACCTTACATTATCAAATCAATGAGATACATAAAGTAGTGTAAGCCATGCTAGAGATCAAATGTAATTTCAATTTAAGCAAGTCATGATCTCACAAACTTAACTATTTCAAAACCTAAAAGCATGACACTAGTTGCTGCATTTTATTATTTTTCAAAGCATAAATTTAGATCATATGATATTTGCAAGAGATTATATGCGCATCTGCCTTATTCTAACCAACCAAGCCAAGCCTATGTCATTTGACAATCAGAAGCTTAAGGACATGGTTTTAGTCATACACAACTTCTTCCAAGTTCATATCTAAGTGCAATGATAAGCTATCTCAAAAGAATAAGTGCGATGCATGCATATTCCCTTGATCTTTTATCAATTTATACTTGTTCAAAAAAACTCAACATGTGAGTTGATTACTTGATTAATTCTTATTGATTAAAAGCACTCGTGAACATGTAACAAGTTCAAAACAGCAACAAAGTTCGACCATGACCAGTTTTAGTGTAAGTAATTATTCCAATTACTAGACATGGCAAAAACTACAAAATGTATAACACGAGTAATGTAGTAAGAACTTTCAGCATGTAAAAGAAATCACAATGTCATATATGTATGAAATACTATGCTCATATTATTTTAATTTCAGATTCACACATAGACTTCCCACATTTCAAAACTCCCCCTCAATTTAAGCCATGAGGATGCATAACCCCTATTTCACTACGAATGTAACAAAAATGAGTGAAATCCATAGGTTTTGTAAAAATGTCAGCCAATTGTTCGGTATCTACATGCTGAAGCACAATGTTTCCTTTTTCAACATTATCTCGGAGAAAGTGATACCTAATGTCAATGTGCTTAGTTCTAGAATGTTGCACGGGTTTTATAGCAATGCAAATGGCACAAGTGTTATCACATAACAGTGGAACACTATCTAGATCAACCCCATAGTCCTTAAGTGTTTGAACAATCCAAAGAATTTGTGAGCAAGCACTAGCAGCAGCTACATATTCAGATTCGGCTGTGGATTGTGCAACTGAATTTTGTTTTCTAGAGGACCAAGCAACAAGAGAATTACCAAGAAAATAACAAACACCGGAAGTACTTTTCCTATCAATCCTACAACCCCCAAAATCAACATCCGAAAAAGCTTTCAAAGTAAAGGTTGAGGAAGAAGGAAGTAAAATTCCAAATTCTTGTGTTTCATGTAAGTACCTGATAATCCTTTTGACGGCTTGACGATGTGAAGCACGTGGGGAGGCTTGAAACTGTGCATAAAGACATACGCTGAATTATATGTCTGGTCTTGATGCCGTGAGGTACAAAAGTGATCCGATCATGCTTCGATATTCTTTTTGATCCACGGGTTCACCATCTTCATCAAGTTCAAGTGTTGTTGTTGTTGTTTTTCCCATTGGTGTCTGAAGAGGCTTGCTTTTGTCCATGTTGAAGCGCCTTAGGAGATCTTTCATATACTTCATTTGATGCACAAAGGTACCTTCCTTGGTTTGCTTCATTTGCAGCCCCAAAAAGTACGTGAGTTCTCCCATCATACTCATCTCAAATTCTGAACTCATCATAGATGAAAACTTGGACACAAGATCATGAGAAGCACAACCAAAGATAATATCATCCACATACACTTGAACGAATAATGAGTCATTGTCATGCTTAAGCACAAAAAGAGTTTTATCGACCTTGCCCATGGTAAACCCTTTTTCAAGTAAGAATGTTTTTAACCTATCATACCATGCTCTAGGGGCTTGTTTGAGACCGTACAAGGCTTTGAACAGTTTGTAAACATGATTAGGAAAATCTGGATTTTCAAAACCCGATGGTTGTTTGACATAAACCTCCTCATCTATGTAGCCATTAATAAAAGCACTTGTAACATCCATTTGATATAGTTTAAATCCTTTAGATGCAGCAAAAGCTAACAAAATTCTTATGGCTTCTAATCTAGCAACACGAGCAAAAGTTTCATCAAAATCTAGACCTTCAACTTGAGTGAAACCTTGAGCAACCAACCTAGCCTTATTCCTAACCACAACCCCATCCTCACTTTGTTTATTTTTAAACACCCATTTTGTTCCAATTAATGTGTGACCTTGAGGTGGAGGTACAAGTTTCCAAACATTATTTCTTTCAAAATTTTCTAACTCTTCTTGCATGGCAATAATCCAAGATTCATTAGTGAGTGCGTGAGATATATCTTTGGGTTCA
This sequence comes from Tuctoria greenei, assembly GCA_036927565.1. NCBI lineage: Eukaryota > Viridiplantae > Streptophyta > Magnoliopsida > Poales > Poaceae > Tuctoria > Tuctoria greenei. Next base: position 106,340,780 of record JAYESD010000004.1, on the reverse strand, counting down.
AAAGAAGCAACAAAAGCGGAATGAGCATAAGAATTTGGATCGCAAAACCTGGACTGTGTGACTCGTTCGTGCAGGCTTCCAATCATCTGTTGTGGGGGATGATCTTTGTAAAACCGTAGGGGAACAGATGTCTCACAAGATTCTTCTTCTTCATGTTCATCACACATCGATGAGCTTGTGACTTGAGGATGATTTGAATCAGCATTGATGGTTGTCGGTGCTGGTTGAGAATTAACATCTAGAGTTGAACCAAAGTCTTTAGCTGCTGAATTTTTGGGCAGCAGCTCCAAATCTTCCTCATCTTCAACGAAAATGCTCCCCCCCTGCGGATATGGATCTGGACATGCAATGTTTGAGCTAGTACCTGGGCTAGCTTCATCAAAAGACACTTCACAAGTCTCCACAATTTTGTTAGTGTCAAGTAAAAGCACACGGTTGCCTCTAGTATGAGATGGATAACCAAGAAACATGCCATCAATGGATCTAGGTTCAAATTTATAAAGATTACCATGTTTCTTAACAAAGCATTTGCAACCAAAGACCCGAAAGTGTGTAACACTAGGCCTATGTCCAAACCGAAGCTCATATGGTGTTTTACCTAGCTTAGCACGCAAGAAAACACGATTTGAGACATAACAAGCGGTTGCTAACGCATCAGCCCAAAATTTCCTAGGAGTTTGATATTCATCAAGCATAGCCCTAGCCATCTCAACTAAGGTTTTGTTCTTTCTTTCTACAACACCGTTTTGTTGAGGTACATATGGTGAAGAGAATTGATGATCTATTCTATTTTCAGCACAAAAGTGATCAAAAGATTGATTTTTAAAATCAGTTCCATTATCACTTCTAATTGCTTTTAATGATCCTGGGTGATCAATTGATAATCTAAGAAATAAAGTTCTAAAGTGACTAAAAACTTCATTCTTAGACGCCATAAGGTAAACCCAAAAGTATCTAGAATAATCATCAATGATAACAAGAACGTACCATTTACCTCTGAAGGATTGAACACGTGAAGGTCCTACAGTGTCAAGATGCAAAAGTTGACAAGGTTCAGTTGTCATGATCATTGTGAGAGGAGTATGTGAACCTGCAACCATCTTAGAATGTCTACAAGAAGAGCACACAATTTTTTGTCCCCTTTAAGCTTAGGTAGCCCACGTATGCAATCAAGAGCACTAACACGCGTTAGGTGATCAAAGCCTACGAGACCAAGTCTACGATGCCAAAAATATAAGTCCTTTGAATCATTAGCAACTAGACACCTATGCTTAGAGGAAGACATATCTAAATCAGCTTTAAAAACTCTTCCAAACCGAGACATGTTAAAAATAAGCTCACTATTTGAACCTACAACTTTGCAGCAGTTTTTATTGAAAATAATTTCTAGATTTTCATCTAGCAATTGTGCAACAAAAAGCAAGTTGTATTTTAAATTTTTGACAAGTGCCACATCCTTCAAAGTGTAGTGATCATTTACTCTAACCTAACCCTTAGCAATTATAGGAGTTGAAGAATTATCAGCAAAAGTAACATTCTCTACACGCTACACAAAAGAGAGGGAGGAGAACCAATCTTTGTTACCGGTCATGTGGCGTGAGCAACCTGAATCCACAATCCAAATGTTCTCCTTCCTCAAACATGTAACCTACATAAAAGCACAATGCGTCGATGACTCAATACTGGGGTTAGTCAAAAGGCATTTAGGAATCCAGTACTGAGTCACGCGACGTGCAGCAGGAAAAACAAGCGAAAGCTGAGACAAAACGGCAGATTTATGAGTCAAAGTTTGAGATTTTTTATTCTTGACTACTGACCTATAAGTTGTTACTTGTGTAGCACAAAAATCAGTAGCTCCGGAGGCAAAAACAAAAGGTCCGGAGGTAAACTTTCAATGTTTTTGACTCAAAACAACAGGTTGTACATTCGGTTCAATGTGTGCAGCAAATTTTGCATGAAAGTTATGAGATCTAGCAACCATTCTTTCCCTTTTCTGTTGTTTAGCTAGTCTATAACAAAAATCTATGACATGACCATCTCTACCACTGAAGGTACAATGAAATTTAACTTTGTGTTCATGTCTCGATGAGCAAGCAATATTTTTATTTGAAATCGAATGAGGCAACACTCCTACAGATTTGAAAACCACTCCTTTTTTTTTAGGAACTGTTTGAATCAAACCACTTCCTAATGACTTTACAATTTTAGGTGGATGTGCCTTAGAATGAGCATGAGAATCAAAACCTAAACCAGTTTTATCATTGCAAGACTTGGAAGAATTCAGCAGTAAGTTTAGGTTCTTATTCCCATTACAAAACCGATCTAATGTCCTATGCATGTCATCAAGTTAATTGGATAAATCAAGGCAATTTTCACATGAAGTTTTTCCTTTTAGTTTGCAATTTGAACAAAATTTAACTTCATGAGAACGTAAAGAATTGTTCAATATAGAAATTTCATTCATAGCATCCTGTAGTTTCTTATCAAGATCATCACAATTAGAACAATGCAAATCAATTGTAGAACAGCTAGCATCTTTCAAGTTTTTATCATTAAGTGCAGCAAGCTCTTTGTTCTTTTCAATTTCTAACTCAAGTTATCAAGTGTGGAGGTGTGCGCACTTCTTAATGAGGACAATTGTTCATATATTAAATAACATGAGGAACATGCATCATCACTAGGAATCAAAGTTTTTAAACGGTTGATTTCAGATTCCAGTGATTCAATTTTAGAAGCACTATCCCTAAGCTTTTAGTCCTTTTTCTTAACAATAATAGTGGCACGATAAATGGCATCACACATTTCTTCGCAAGTAGGACATACCTCTTCATGGTCGCTGTTGTGTTCTGCCTCCTCCATACTTGATCTTGACTTGCCCGCCATAAAGCACAAGTTTGCCAAATCATCTTCATCTTCATCACTTCCAATGTCCATGTCGCTTGAACTGAACTCCTGAAGCGCGGTGATGAAACTATTGATCATCTTGCGTCCTATGGTACCTTTCTTCTTCTTGTTGAAATTTCCAGAGGAGATCCGAACCTTGCTTTGTTTTTCTTCCCGGGTGGTCGGACCTGAAAGGTTAGGGCATTCTGTATGAAAGTGTCCTGTTTTACCACATTCACAACAGCGTTGAGGTCCGGAGCTTCCTCTCCTTCTAGTTCTCACATTTTGCAATGCTTTTGAGAATCTAGTAGAGATGAGTGCCAACTCCTCTTCTGGAAATTCTTCGATCTGCTCCACGGTTAGTGAGGACAACAAACCAAGAGTATTGCAAGATGATGATTGGCCGTAGCTAGACATATCACGTTATGAAACAAATGCAATAGACTTATAGGGGTTCTTACGTGAGATTATGTCAATTTTATGAGTTTTTAACTTGGAATATAGCACATCTAAAGTAAGTGAACTCATGACAGTAGATTCACGAATAGATGTGACTTTCATCTCCCGAATTGACATATCTAATGCACTTAGCAATTGCCTAGCATTTTCAGTATTTGAAAAATTAACATTGACACTACGCAAGTTGCTGAGAATCTTATTAAAGCGAGGAAAAAGGTCATCAATAGACTCACCGGGTTGCATCTCAAAGCGCATGTATTCTTTCTTGAACATGTCTTGCCTTACCTCTTTGATCGTGTTGGATCCTTCGTGGTAGTCACAGAGTGCTTTCCACACATTGTATGCAGATCGGAGGTGTGCAACACGGTCGAAGTCGCTTTGTGTTAATCCTTGTATGATCAAGTTCCGAGCCTTGTTGTTGTTGTCGACATCTCTCAGATTTGTAGCTGTAACTTGATCATTTGATGGCACTTCGTAAGGCTTGTATACCTTCTCCCATATTGCAAAGCCTTGTGCCTGGATGAAAGCCTCCATGCGTGCCTTCCAAACCTGAAAATCAATACCAGCAAACACACAAGGTTTGGCGAAGTACTTCTCCATGATGATTAGTCAAAAACACACGCAAATCACAAAGATTACAGCACCGTGGCTCTGATACCAATTGTAGGATCGAAGAGTACGTGAAAAGCTACCAGAGGGGGGGGGGGGTGAATGGTAGATTTAAAAATCTTACGCAGCGGAAACAATTAAACACCAAACCCTTTCGGCAGAAAAACGATATGTTAAAGAAATCGTGTGTGAGACTAATCTAAATGTGTTTCACCGTGACAAAAGTGATACATATCAGAGAGAATCAAGTCACGAAGACAACACAAAAAGAATCACTCAAGTCCGTCAAGAAAAACTCAAGTTATGATCGAAAGATCAAACAATGGTCAATCTGCCCTCCCCGAGAAAAAACAGTTCTGGAACGCTGTGAAGAAACTCGTGTAGATCATAGACCACAAATCCAATGACCGTGAAATTTTGAAATATGATAGAAAATCAAGTTGTGAAGACAACCAAAAAGGAATCACGACAATTGGATCTGAAAACTCGAGTTATGATAAAACCACCGACGAAAGGTAGTGCTATCCAGAAACTCGACGAGTAAAACTTGTCTGGAACAAGTCGGACGAACAAGGTACAAAAGTTCCTTCAAACTACGAATTTTATTCAATAGAACACAAGAGGAACAGCCCCAAAGTCGTGCACCACGAGCTCCGCGCTCTCTTGCTTATATAACCAGCTCGAAAGCCAACTCAACTCAAATTAGGAACCTAATCCTACTCTGTTCACGAATTGTAACTTTCCAAAACTGTTTAGGATTCTTCTATACGCAGATAGAAGCAATATTAAGACTTCCAAACACCTTAGGAACGTATCCCACATTCCTAAACAACTCAAATTCGTGACCCATACGATATCCTATCATAACCAACTCAAATCTTTCCATATTTGAGTCAAACCCGACTCATCCGCAGCCTGAGTCCATAACCTAGTCGGTTGGACCTTTCCGACCAACTCTTTACGTCCACATCTCTTCATCACATCTCGGGACCATGTAGCCACGTCCATGCACTCCTTGAACACGTGCAAACATCTTCCAATGACGTCCACGATACCTTCACATGCATTGATCTTGATTCAATCATGCTGCGCAACCTCCTGATCAGCTCAACCACAATTCCTCCTGAATTTGGTTGTTGGAACCTCATCTCCTCCCTGAGACTAGTCCAATGGATGCCGTCACCAGTCATGTCTTGAACTCAAGCTACACCTGCACATGAATAAACAACCAATCCATATGAGCCCAAGTCCTCGACTTGACTCAAGTTAGTTCCGAACACAACACCTTACGTGAGAACCTCATATAAGCATGTTGCAAAACCACAGTAACACCATATCATCCATGTCAACCAAAAACGCAACAAAGACTTAGCAAATGAATACTAAGAAATCTTTCCAGAGATGTAAAGCAAGTACGAAACATTGCAAATGAAAAACAGAAGCATTGCAGTCAGGTTCCGGACCTTGCCAGAGCAACCCAGACCTTGAGCTGGAGCTAACAAAAGCTAGTAGAACCTAGTGCCGAAACTTACTAAAACTAGTAAACCCAAAAGCCGGAGCTAGAAAAATCAACTTAGAGATAAAGACAAAACTCACTGGAGCTAACCAAAACTAGTCGGACCTTAATAAAAAGGTGTTTTGGTGATATTCAAAACGTTTATCGTCAAAGCAAGTGTATTCACTACAATCCAATGTATTCAGCACACATAGGTCTTACAAGGTTCATGAAAAAATATCATCAAGAAGGAAAAGTCATCGCAACATACAAAAGTCTTCATCAAGGCAACAATGAGGCCAGAGTCACTCATGCCCCACTTGTCCAAATGGCAGCCAAAGGAGGTTTGGCTTGCCAACAAGAGAAGTCATCCAACCTTCATCTCCGAGTATGGGTGACACATCATCAAGCTAAACAGGACGGAGGTAAGTCCCGCTCATCGGACTTCAAAAATTTGGTAAGTTCTTGACAATAGGGTAATTGGTAGTTATCTCATATTTGATCTTGTAAATTCCATATTTGAATTTCCCATCAACCCTTACATTTGCATTTTCATAGTTGAATTCTCACACATGCATGTTGGAAGGTAAAATCTCCAACCATCATAAGACTAAAATTTGGAATTAGTAAAAAAATTTATTTGGATATGAACTTTGGACATGACCACTTGAATTCATCTTCATTATTTGAACCAAAAAGATTTACCTTGATCCTCATTCCATTTGCATGTTGTTTTAAGTTGGGCAAGACAATTTTACAAGGGGTTCAATTTGCTTTTGGCTAACGTAAGCCATTTTCGAGTTGTTTGTTCTTCTTGATTTTAATGCAGCCACAATAAAATTTGTCAAGAGGTTGGAAAGCCTCATCAAACTCTACGCACCATCAAGAGGATTCAACAACATATCCTCCACCAATTTCATTTCTAGTTCACGGTGGAGGAATGCTCAAGATGGCAGCCCGATGGAAGAGCAAGATGAGCTTCATTCACCTTGAACCTCCACTTGGCTCAAGACATCAAACATGAAGGCTGCGCCAAAATCCATTGTCTTTTGTTTGTCATACAACGAACTTCAAACCAAACTGCTCTTCAATTGAGGTACAATTTTAAAATTTTACGTCGTTTGATTTGCAATAGAATTGAATAATTATTGCTTACATTGGCGAGGAAGGTTGACACCTCCTCATAATTCAATTCTTATGCATCCTCATTAGAGTAAGTGTTAGCATTTCTCTTATTGATTTTTCAAAAAGGTTTGTCACCTAACTTGGTATAAATTTAAACAAGTACCAAAAAAGTCATAAGCATTGTTTAAACTGACTTAGACATTCTTTGCTTAGGATTAATAAATAATGCTTACGAAATGACTCAATTGTTGAATTGGTATGTCACCACCTAGAAATAGTGATATCCATAAGTTTGATTTGAAACTCATCCATGAATCACTAGATTTCTAATTCCTAGGGATTACATTAAATATGTTCAGGAGGATAAAAGTTGAGGATATTGTTTGCCATGCTCCAAATGATAAACAATTGCTCTTGTAAAAAAGTAAAGATAATTAGAAAAATCAAGATGAAGAAACCCATAGAGTGTACATCTATAACTTGCATTGCTATATGTGGGGGCTTTAAAAACATGCAAATTGATTAATTTATAGAGATCCCACTCTTATATAGATAAAAAACACATTCTTATGAATGCACTTGAATTTGGACCCGATGTATCTTTGTTGTTTTTCTTCCCTGAATTTATAAATGAGATTCTGTCATCTAACCTGAAGTTTCAACTATACAAATGTCGGGAGCTAACCATCCCTCTCTATCCAAGAGGGAGGCAAGCTAACCATCCCTCTCTATCCAAGAGGGAGGCTTGCAGGAGTAATGCTTTTATGCAAGCATACAAGAAATCAATTTGGAGGCACCATTTCAACCTATCTTGGCCAATGAGTAACCAAGCATGGTTGAAACGTATCGTGATTTAATCACAATGGCCAGTTATAGCTTTACAAGGTCGGAGGTTTGACATGGATACCTTCAATGAGAAACCAATGGACTCCTATTAATAAGTGAGATCTCTATGTTCCCAACTATTCTAAGTACCCATTCAAGCTCAAGGGAATTGCCACCACTGTTGGGTGCACATTGTTCCTCTGAGGCTAAAGGTTATTTTAACATTAGCCAAGAAATGATAGATCACACCCATCACTTGTTGGGTGCATGTTGTTCCTTTGTGGCTAAAAGTTATTTTGACCTTAGCAAAGGAATGGAGGCTCACACCCAACACATGATTGGTACACCTTATTCATTTATGTATAGAGGTTATCATGACCTTAGCCAAGGAATGTAGGATGACACCCGACATATGGGAGACCTTGAGGTGCGGATGAGCGACATCGACAACAGTCTCGTTAACCACACTCATAGCACTCATGGATGGAAACACAACATCGACACTCAACCCTCCAAGTCAAAGCCACGCTACATCAAGGTTAGGCCAACCTCATGGCCTACCTCCACCGTTAGGGATTTCAACCCCTATCGCGGACCTTCACTAGGACAAGCTTGGGGAAGGACCCCCACTTGAGGTAACATGTATAACACTCCATTTGCATTCCGTTATTTTATTTCTTTCCTTCCACCACATTTGCGTCTAAAAAAGAAATAAATAAATAATAATGTAGTATAGGTTAGGTTATGTGTGTTAAGAATATTTTTACTTTGCCTAAGTTGAAATGATGAATAGTTTCTCTATTTTTTTTCTCTAGTCCCTTGCATACAACTTAGTATTCTCCATGTAATGTGTTTATTGGCTTAGAATGTCCTTGCCTTACACTTGTAGTTTGTGGGTAGCAAATGCTAAGTTCAATTCTAGGTTAATGTGGGGGTATGATATAGTGATAAGAGCTGCTATAACCTAGTTGAATGTGAAACTTGTTTTCTTGACGAAATTCAAATTGGGAGTGCCTCATTTGATAGAAATTCCTATTAAAGCCATATGATGATTTAAATTTGATTAACCATATGCATATGCTATTTTCCATAACATTAAGCATAGTCAAACTAGTATAGACCTATGTGAGAATTTTTCATGCTTTTAAGATCAAGATTGCACAGGCACATACTAAACTTCTACACTAGAAGTTAGCAAAATTACAACATACCATTCCACCGTCAAAAAGATACTCCATGTTTTCCTTGAATAATACTCTCTTCAAAATATTTGACAAGAAAAGAGGAGTAGAAGACATGGCTACAAGAAAAAAAATGCATGCTTATGTACAAGAGCATGAGAAAAAAAAAGAATAAGTAGCCATGTTTCATCCTCACAAAAAAAGAGAGTGCATACAAAGGAGTCGTCTTCATATTTCTACACCACAAATATTCCATCACACTTGCACAAATCTTGGTCAAAAATTATGATTTGTTTTCTCCTAATGCTTACTCTTTTGACATAGCAATATATGTGTTGCAAATATGCCTACTCTTGATCCCTACCAAGCTCCACATAATAGCCTTTTTTAGATGTAGGAGAAGAAAGGCATTGCCTTGGTGAGGATACAAATACCACTTCTGACATAGGAGTGATTGAGTGCATCATTTGAGGAAATTAAATTCAAACATCATTTAAAATTCTCCGGAAATTTTAGTGGCACTCATACATTAGCTGATGCATGCTCATTTTGTTGTTTTGTCCTTCAACCACCCAAGAAAAGGATGAGGCATAAGCCCCATAATGACTAAGAAAAAGGGTGAGGTAACATAGCCAATTTATTCAATGCAAGGTAGAATATTTTGTTGTGCACTTGGTACTATAGAAAAATAGGACATCGTAGCAACTCTTTATCAACAACCTAAGTCTTTATCTTTGCTTCGGGACGAGCAAAGGATAAGGTTGGAGGATTTTTTTAACGGTCATTATAAACCAAATTTGACTGTCAATATAACTCAATTATGTGAAGGACTAAATATTTCTTACACACATCATAGTTAGAAATAACCTAGTTCCACTTTTACTTGCAGAAAATGGTGCATGCAGATATTTTATATAAAATTGGAGTGAATTCAAGGGAGGAATCCTAAAGAATACATTCCCAGCCAATAAGACGCTGACATGTGGCAGCATATGGATCAAATAGCTCACTTACAGAAGTATCCCAGGAGATACAATGGTGTATCACCCATATCAGTCATCAGGACCCACTTGGAAGTCACCTCGTGGAAGCACACCGCAAACGGTGCCCTTGCCAGGTCGGCCGACTGTTCCTCCCACCAATCTAGTATAACATCAATATGGCACACTCCTGTGGCTTGGTGATAAGAATAGTGACTGATTCTCGCGCAAAAGATGTCGGGAACCGACGTCAACACTAGTATAAATAGGACCCCTCACCCCTCACTTCAACACAGACTAATCAAGCATTCTCTCTTCTATACACTAGTTCTCCTAGTTCCTTAGTGGAGGATAGGCTATAGAGAGGAGCCTCTAGTCCCAAGTGCGAATTGGGAAAGGTATGACTCGTGTAACTTTTCTTTACTTTCTGAGTTTATGACTTATTATAATATTATTATTAGTCTTTATTTATTCATATACTGTGTCAAAGTGTTCCTTGTTTGGTTGTGGAGTCCATGCATGTGCTAGGTGTAGATGTTATTATGATCTAGTCATAATGTTCATATCTTGTTATCATAAACATCATACATTACAACTATAGTCTAATAAGGTAATAATATGATTATGTTAATATGAATATGTTAATGCTTGGTCCCAATATTGGTTCAACTATGTTTAGGTTAGTCATTGCCTTAGGATGGATCTTGTATTGCATCTACTAAGGTATTTACTTAACATGTAAGTGTGATGCTTAGAAAATTTAGTAGCGTTGGATGCTTCATAGACCCACGGGTTGTAGGGGTAGGCAGCAGGTGGTGACAGCCCTGTACGTCCTTTGTACCCCCCACGTTAGGCAACACCGCAAGCTCCTGGCGGGAATCGTCCTGATATTGTTGGCGGTAAACGCGTGCCGCATATGTTGGACCACTAAGCCCAAATATTCACCATTAGCATATTCATGTGTACTCTATTAGGCTACGTATATGAGTAAGTAGAGTAGAGTAGGAATAGCTCCTTCTCGTAGTCTAACTCTCACTAGGACAACCTTACCCTTAGAGTACATTGCTTAGGCGTGTGTTGCACTACCCCTATTATCATCTTACCCCTGTTCTCATAATTACTTAGTACACTATACCTTGATCATAAGAATAGTGTTTACTTTACTTCACCACCTTCCTTTGGGATAAATACGATACCCCTGAGAATACTCTTGGGTGAAATGCTACAACGGTATCTTATGTGCGCTTGCAAATCTCATCTCTCATCGGAGATGATCTATGGTGTTAAAAAATACCAACACATACCAACCCCAAACAAATGGTCAAGCAGAAACATCTAACAAGGAAATCAAGAATATTTTTCAAAAACATGAAAATGGCAACTGGTTGGAAGCATAAAATAAACGATGTATTGTGAGTATATCGAATTGTTTACAAGAGACCCATCGGCATTCCCCTTCCAATTGTCATGGGAAGACTTATCATCTTCCCATAGAATTGGAGCATAAAGCATATTGGGTCATCAAGAGGTGAAATACGAAGCTTATTGTAGCCGGAAAGCATCAAATGCATCAAATCTCTGGACTTAAGGAACGGAGAGATAAGATATACCACAATATCAGAATTTAAAGGAAGAACTAAGTAATGACATGACAAAAAAATTGCACCTAAGGGGCTTAATCTCGTGGACAAAGTATTACTTTTCTATTCCAGGGTTAAACTTTTGGACAAGGGAAGTTGAGAAGTAAGTGGGAAGGACCATTTACTGTAGTAGATATTTCATCTCATGGAGCCATCACACTCCAAGACGATAAAGGCCATCTATTTAAATTAAATGGCCACTGTCTTAAAATCTTCTGAGATTCCCATGAGAATTATGATAAAGAAATCGATGGGACCAATTTAATTGATTTTATGTTGTTTCTTCAAATTCCATCTAAATTCTCAACGTATGAATAAGATCTGCCCACAAAAAAAAACCTTTGCAAAACAGCCATGAAATCAAACCACAAAAATAGGGACTGAGGGGCGACTCTTAGGAGTCGGTCAAACCCTAAGTTCGGCCGAACCCTTACGGTTGCCGCTTGCATTCTGTTTTCTCGTGCTATATATTCAGGGTTATCTCAACTCTTCCCTCTGTGATTCCGCATCTGAAAATGCTTTGACGGCCTTAAAAACTCATGAAGAGAGTTCACCGTACCATCCAGAAAAACTTCCTGCTCTCTTTTCCCACCTTTCCCAAGTCCAATCTAATACTCTAATGGCTAGCAAAGGCATCATCTCTCATAGAGCAAATCCTCCTGAAGTTCTAACTTGTCCATCAGTACTTGCTCTTCTGGCAACTGTAGACACTTCTTGAGTTAAGACACGTGGAACACGTCGTGTACATCGGAGAGGTGTGCTGATGTCTCCAGTTGATATGCTACCTCTCCTCACTTATCCAAAAAAGTAAATGGTTTGATGTAGCGAGGTTGAAACGTGCCTTTAATGTTGAAATGCTTGTGACCCCGAATGGGCGATACCTTGAGATATATGAAATCACAAACTTTGAAAGCTTGATCTCTTCGCCTATTATCTGTATACCCTTTTTGACGTGACTTAGCAGCCTTCAAGTTTTCACACATTATCTAAACTTGCTTTTCGACATTCTGTATCACATCAGGTCCACACACTTTGGTTTCTCCCGTATCATTCTAGAACAAGGGAATCCTACACCTTCTCCCATATAGTGCTTCATATGATGACATTTTTAGACTATATTGATAATTGTTATTATACGAGAACTTAGCATATGGCAAACTTTTATCCCAAGTTATTCCATACTTTAATGCACATGCTCCCAGCATGTCTTCCACTATCTTATTCTTCCATTCAGTTTGTCCATCTATTTGTGGATGATATGCAAAACTAAAATTCAATCGTGTTCCCATGTACTCATGCATTTACTGCCAAAATCTAGAGGTACATTAAGAAGCTCTATCGGATACTATTTTCTTGGGCACTCCACGCAGACAGACTATTCTCCCCATATACAGTTCTGCTAATCTTGCACCACTATAAGTGGTCTTCACAAGGATAAAATATGTAGATTTGGTCAACCAATCCACAACAACTTATATTGAATCATGCCCTGACTGGGTACGCGGTAATCCAGCTATGAAGTCCATACCAACTTCTTCCCACTTCCATTTCAGTATTTTCAGTGGTTGCAATAGTCCACCTGGCCTCTGATGCTCAACCTTCACTCGTTGGCATATATCACATAGTTCAATGTATTCAGTTATGTCCCTTTTCATTCTATCCCACCAATAGCAGGTTTTCAAGTCCTTGTACATCATCGTGCGAACAAGATGATTGGAATATGGTGAGTCTTGTGCCTCCATTAGTATCTGTCATGGATGTGCTTCACATTAGGCACACATATCCTTTTCCCTGACCATAGCATCCCATTATCGTCTTTCGTGGAATTCCATTATGTTCGCTCTTCAATTCTCTCGTTAATTTCCTATATTTCCTTATGTGTTGTCCGACCTTCTTGTATCTCCTACTCCAATTCAGATATAATTCCATTACTCCTATTTCATTCACGAATTTGATACGTAATCGTCCAAACTCCTTGCATAGCTCGGGTGGTAGCTCTTGAACTGTCAGTTGGTGGCATGCTCCCTTTCGGCACAAGGCGTCTGCAACTACATTGACCTTCCCTGGGTGATAGTTAATTCCAACATCATAGTCTTTGATGATCTCCATTCATCAGCGTTGCCTCAAGTTTAGGTCCGTTTGCATGAATATGTACTTGAGACTCCTGTGATCTATGTAAATCTCACACCAATGACCAAGGATGCAGTGCCTCCAAATCTTCAGCGCCTGCACCACGGCTGCTAGTTTTAGATCGTGTGTAGGGTAGTTCAACTCATGTTTCTTCAGTTGTCTTGATGCATAGGCTACGACTTGACCTTCCTGCATTAGTACACATCCAAGTCCTTGTTTTGAGGCATCACAATATACATCAAAGCTCTTGCTCACATCTGGCAGTATCAATACCTGTGCGACGGTCAGTCTCTTCTTGAACTCCTTAAAGCTGTCCTGGCAAGCCTAGGTCCATTGAAAAGCCTTTTTTTCATTAGTACTTCAGTCATGGATTTCACTATCTTAGAGAAATACTTGATGAATCGGCAATAATACCCAACCATTCCTAGGAAACTCCAAATATCCTTCACATTTTGTGGTGGTTCCCACTCCAACACATCTCTTACCTTTCCTAGATCAACTGATACTCCTTCAGAGATGATGTGGCCTCAGAATGATATCTCCCTTAACAAGAGTTGACACTTGCTGAATTTGGCATATAGATGGTGTTCTAGTAGTTTCTGCAACGTCATCCTTAAATGCTCTTCGTGCCCTTCCTCACTTCTCGAATATACCATAATATCATCGATGAACACTTCAATAACTTGATACAAGTACTCAATGAAGACCTTATTCATGAGGTACATAAAGTATGCAGGCAAATTCGTTAAACCAAAAGACATAATAGTGTACTCATATGATTCATACCGTGTTTGAAAAGCTGTTTTTGGTATGTCTGAAGGTCTAAGCTTGAGCCAAAAGTATCTGATCGAATGTTAATTTTGCAGAAAATTCAAGAACCCTTCATTGATCAAACAAATCCTTTATGTGGGGTAACGAGTACTTATTTTTGATCATCTCCTTAGTGACAGACCTATAGTCCACATACATCCTATGGGATCCATCCTTATTATCTATGAAGAGCACATAGGCTCCCCATGATGAAGAGCTTTGCCGTAGAAAACCCTTCATTAGCTGCTCTTGAATCTGCTTCTTGAGCTCCACTAGTTCATTAGCAGGCATTCTATATGGCCTTTTAGCTATAGATGCAGTTCCAGGTAATAAGTCAATGACGAACTTGATATCTCAATCAGGTGGAATACCTGGTAAATCTTTCGGAAACACATTTGAGAAAAACACATTTGAGAATTCACATACTACCAGAACTTCCTCCATTGTAGTACCGTCCATCCGGCTCCGCACTACCATTTTTGCAATGGGTTGAGATGCTTCAAACTCAATACTGACTCCCTCATCATTTGTCAATTGCATCGTCCTCGTGGCACACTAAAGCATTCCATTATTCTTCTGTAACAGTCCATTCCAAGTATTATGTCCAGTCCTTGTGGATCTACAAAAATGAGATTGGCGAGAAAATCTACCCCCTTATTTTAAGGCTTAGTTTTGGACATACTATATTTGTCCTCATCTCCCCTCTAGGGGAACTAACCAACATATTTGATCTTAACCTGGCTTTGATACCAATTTGTGACACCCGTTTTCGTGAGTGAACCAAGTGAAGCGCATATGTGTGTCCAGGACGTTCATCACACATACACGAGTGCAACACAAACGATATTCGGAATTGAACCCTGTCACGAATAGTGAATAGTACCTTATTACAATCCAAATGGTCTCAAATGATAGTCTCTAACTATTATTCTTGCAGCAAAAAATAAAAAAGAAGCTAGAAGACTCCAACTCCACATGCAATAGACGGTAACACGCACTCCCTAGTACACCATGTGATGCAGAGGGTACTCCCAAGTGTCTCTTGTAACTTAATTAATGTGGGAATACTAAGAGTGAGTACATGTCATACTCAGGGAGTGTGTGAAAGCATCACATGCAACTTAAAAAAGGATGGAAAAAATGGTTTATTACAGAAAGCAAGTTTCATTCACAAAAGTTAAAATGAAACTTAATTCACTAGGTGCGGTCATTCCCAGCGTAACTCGAGTAACCAACATATACCATATCTGACCTCATCATTTACCATTATCAACCATAGATAGCCAGCTGACATAATTAACCATAACAATTCACATTAATTCATGATCATCTATGTTCAATTCCATAGCCAAGTACATAACCAATTCCCAATTCCAAATCATTATCCAACATACTCAAGTCCATACTCTAATCATGTTAGGTTCCAGGTTGCTCATGACCAAGACCACGACTATCATGATAGTTTTACACTATGCAAAGGTGGCACCACATTGGGATTTCATCACCTTTCAGTGACTAAGGAATCTTTGTTGTTCCATCTCATACTTTCGTTGGTGTGTCACCAAGAGATCACAAAATAACATTTACAAGGGGACTACCAGCATGTACAAACTCATTGAGGTTTTACCGGAGGTGATATCTTACAACTGAGCATGTCCATCCAAGGTCCCCGTCTTGTGCCGTTCGGATCCAAGGGCAGTCTTGTCACTATTGCCAACTCAACCGACTCCCATTTCCCGCTCCTCCATATGATCCGAAAAATGCTGGCAATACAACAAATTGATTGGCTAAGCCACTCCCACAATGGCTGTGTGGTGGCACAGTAGAATCCTAGGTGGTCGCTCCACAAATCGATCCTTAGATCTAAAGCAAGCATACAACCATTCCATCCAACCCAATCCACACAACACGCTGCTTAGATCCCTAGGTTCCATGTTGCTAGGGGTCATTACTATCATCTTACATAGTTCATGTGATCAAAAGTTCATAATCAAGTTATTTGTTCTTCCAAAAACCGATTAAGCAAAGCAAGCAAAAATGTAAAATACCCTTCCCGACACTCTTCATTACATCCCGAGCGACAAGTCAGGTCATACAACTCTAGTAAACTCTTATTTTGTGGTTTTCCTATCAATTTTAGACAAGCATGCAGGTTTGAAATAAAACATTTCAAAAATAGGATCATAATGTTCAAGGGCACTTGCGTTGCTCTGGTGGCTTGTTTGGATCAAGCGCTTTGAAGTTCTTGTGTTGAAGATCCTCGAATGAACCCTCTTGAGTGTGTCCTTCCACTCGCAGATACGCACATACGAAGCAAACAATGCAATCAATATAATGCCCAAATATTGATCAATATGCCATGATGTATATGAATGCAATGATTTTGGTGTAACACATGATATTAATTCACTACTTTTGTTTACTAACTAGGTTCTAAGTCTTCAGGTGAGTTTCGAGCCATTTCCAGTGATTTTTTGTGAATTTCTGGTGTTACTGGAATTTACATAATGGACTAGTCTGCACTTGGACTGGACAAGTCCACATTGGCAAGACTAGTCTTCACTAGGACTGGGCAAGTCCGTGACAGTTTGGAGAAGTGTAATATTTTCGGCAAAGGCAGGGTGTGTTCCAAGTAGTAGAGTAAATTAGTCATGAAAAACTTGACCTAGGGTAATTACCACGGGTGCAACGGCTCAACGACTATGCAGGGAACATGGCTTGTATCTCCAACATCTAGGTTCGTTGATGACGAAGATGGCGGTGTTGATGTAGATAAAAAAGATGACGGTGAGGTGTTGATGAGGAAGAACACAACAGCGACAATGATGTTGCTAGCTTCTCCTTCCTCTTTCTCGCTCCTTGCTCTTCCTTCCTTCTTCTCCCTCCTTGTGGCTAGGACCCTTCCTTTCGAAAGGTGGCTCACAGTACAATGCAGGGGCGGTGGGGTTTTCTCAACGTGGGCAAGGGTTAGCGGAGGGACATGGTCCCTTATGTAGGGACAAGGGGTGGGGTTGGGGTGGAATCCCAATGGGACTCGGTGGGGATGGGTGGGCAGTCATTGCGGGGTCCCAATGGAACTCTACTGGGGTGGGGCACAATGATTTTATGTTACTTTCCTTATATTCCTTAAGAAACTGTCGTGATGAAAATTTGAGTACGAATCAAAACCCCACGGATCGTACTAGTCTATAAAAGATCGGACAAGTCCATTCTTGTACAAAAAGGTACATCGGACTTGTTCGGGGTTGAGGACGGACAAGTTCGCTAACTTCTAGTGAGGTAGCTCTGACTTGTTTGGGTGTTCTCAGACAAATCCTAAGTGGTATGGTAACATATATCAGACTAGTCAATGGTGACAACGGACAAGTTTGTGGTTAGGAAAAATCCAATTTAATTAGTGCAGTCGAGCCATACCGGACTAGTCTATTATTTGGCTGGACAAGTCTCTTGCCTGACTAAATTTCACTTGTATTACAACTTCTAATTGTTTTATTCTTGTTCCCTTTTGGGTTGCTTTATGTTTCCATGCATGGGTATGAGTACAATGCGTGATGATGAAAATGAGGGTGTTACAGCCACTTATGATGTTGGACTTCCTTGATGAAGCCGGCTGCAAGGAGTTTGCTGATCTCATTCTTGATGGCTCGATGCTTATCCCTGTCAAAGCGACATAGCTGTTGCTTCACAGGCTTGAAATCCGACTTGACGTTTAGTGTGTGCTCGGCGAGCTCCATTGGGACGTATGGCACGTCGGAGGGTTGCCAGGCGAATATGTCCCGATTGATGCAAAGGAAGCCAATAAGCACGTCTTGCTATTTAGCAGCCAATGTAGTGCTAATTGGTACTATCTTGGTCGGATCTTAGCATCAATATCGATCATCTTCATATCCTCCGTGCGTTTGAAGGCACTGGAGGTTGGAGCCTGATTGGAGTCGGGAATCACCTTTGTGATAGCTTGGCAGAGCTCATCAAGCTCGATCGCTGCCACCACCATCGAGGTCTGTTCGTAGCTACTCTGATCGCCTAGGAGAGCATATTGGAATTTGGCGTTCATGCTGATGAGCCCTTATAGGCCCGACATCTTCAGTTTGAGGTAGGTGTAGTTCTGGATGGCCATGAATTTTGCCCATCCGCTCGAAAATGGTGTGCTACGAGCCATTGATGACGGCCACAACAAGTGTGATAGTCTCCATGCAGATGTTTGATTCATCCCCAAATGCGGTTTGGAGGTTAATCTGTTCCACAGGCATTGCCTGTTTCCCGAGGATGATCTTGTGGGAAGGTGCTCGGGTTGGGTGGAGCTGGGAATATGGAAGCCCATCGCGTCCAGAGTCCCAACACATAGGATATTGACGCTGCTCCCATTGTCCATCAGCACTTTGGTCAGATGCTACGGACTCGTGATCGGATCCACAACCAGGGGAATTTCTCGGGCTGTGGAATGTAATCGGGGTGGTTCAACCAGTCGAAAGTGACACCCGTGTCAGACCATCAGAGGAAGGTTGGGACCACTAGGCTGATGGTGTTAACCTCCAGGGATGTCAGCTTATGCTTGCACCGACTGTCATAAGCGAGGGTGCCCCAAAATATAATGAGCTAGCCGTATGGCTCAGGTAAGATGAGCTCCTCTATCTCGGGGTTCGAGGGTGCGCTCCTCTTGCCCTTGTCTCTCCTGGTGTCTGACTCCATGCCGAGGAAGTGCCTAAGGAGGACCCAATTCTTGTTGAGGGTGTACTTGATTGCGGAGGCATGGTTGGTGTGCGGCTTTTCAAGCAGCCTCTAAAAGTGATTGGTTGATGGCTTGGTGTGCCTCTTGTCTTCACGACATTCAGTGGTCGCGAACAGGGCCGAGCTGTTCTCAGCTTCATGACTGTGTTTCTTGCCATCGGTCCTTTTCTCTTCACGATGATGAGGCACTGCATCTTTCCTGGCGTCAGAGCTCTTTGGCTTCCCCTTGCCAGAGCGAGGGTTACTGGCCATGTCAAGCAGTTCTTTAGTGCTCCTTGGTTTAACACAACCAAGCTTGTGTACCAGGGACTCGCAGGTGGTCTCTGAAAGGAATGTTGCAAAGACGTCAACATCGACCAGTCAAGGAGCTTGTTGCACTTCTTGGAGAAACACCTAATCTAGTCGCAGAGGGTCTCGCTCGGCTTCTACCGGCATCCTTTGAGGTCCAATGAATTGATAGGGCGCACGTATGACCCCTAGAAGTTGCCGATGAAGATGTCTCTGAGCAATTTTGGATGCTTTCCCAGGTACTCTAGCCATGCCCGGTCTGAGTCGGCCAAATAGATGCAGAAGTAATGGATGATGAAGAAATCATCATTGACCCTGCCGGCCTTGCACGCCAGGCGATAGTCCTACAATCAAAAGCTAGGATTTGACTCGTTGTCATACTTCCTGATGTGCATTGGTGCATGGAAGCAAGTTGGGAAGGGTGTGTTGCATATTCTCGAATGCCTTAGGCTAGGGGGAATCGAGGCTAGGGTTTTGGTCCTTGTCGTCATCATAGAGACCGCCCCGACAGAGTGAGCGTTGTCAAGGCTTGGGTCAAGGGCCCATAACTACTCCCCAAGCTCTTTGTTGGCCTTGAGGGTTTGATATAGACCAGACAAACCCACACACTCATGCATTGAGTTGCGTGAGGAGGTTGACAATCCGGTTCTTTTCCCCCTATCTACCAGCTCGATACATGGGTCTTTACCGGTCCGATGCCACTCTTCACATGCGCTCAACTCCCACCATGGGTTGATGCATCCCGCTGCCGAGCAAGAGAGCTCTCTGTGTGCTAAATAGCGACCCTCTCCAACTAGGTTTGGAGGTTCTGGTAAGTGCACCGGGCTTTAGGCTCGATAAGCTCGGGCATGTCGTTGAGTATCATAGCTGCGGTCGCCATGTTTCAGCTCGCCCGCTCGAAGTGTGGTGGCCACCCACATCGTCGATGATGTTTGCTCGGACTTGGTGCTCACAATAGCGCGCTTCGCCCATGCTGGGGTGAGGGTCCAACTATGGCTCAAATGCGGTTGTGTCTGCATCTAGCTATGCCTGCTCATCTTCTAGCATGGCGTGTCACATCTCAAGCTGGTCCGCAAGTTTGTGTTTGCGTGCTTTCTTGTTCCCGAGATTTCTGCGCCATGCCTCTTGTTGTTGTGGCATGAGCTATGGTTGTGTGTTGGCAGGCACACCAATGTGTGAGTCATCGCAAGTTTCCATGATGTGGCATTCATGAGAGGGTTGTTCGCTTCCCTCTGTGTTGGTATCAGAGACAGGATCACAGCCGGAAACATCCTCCAATATGTCATGGAGGGACGGTGACATGTAGTAGACCATCCCTACAAAGGATGCTTCTTAGACGCGGTTCATAGTGTCAATGTTGCCGTCATTGATCGTCTTGCCCATTGAGGGATCTGTGGTTGAGTTCTTTACTCAACTAGAGGACTCTACCGTCACTTGCGACAAACTCCAGGCTCCCAGAGTGGAAGGTTTGATACGGAGCGAGGATGGGGTCATCCTTGAGCCCACCATCAGTAGTGGCGGTGAACTCAAAGTCACTGATGCCAATGTTCTCACCAGGCACAACGGTTGAGCATAATGAAACCATCAAGGAGACAAGGAAGGACATGCGACTGTTACCCTACCTGCCACGCCAACTGTCGCTGTTTTTATCCCTGACAAGTACTGTGTAATTGCGCATTCGTTCCCAATGTCCTAGCTACAAAGACACAAGAGAATTATATTGGTTCGGGCAAATTCCTACGTCCAGTCTCAGTCGCTCACCTCTTCTTTGTCAGCTCGAAAGATGTTGTGATGTAAGTTACAATTGGGTCTCTCGCGGAACTCTCTCTCTCTTTTTTTTGCCTAGAAGGTGGCCTCGGGCCGCTTAATTACCCCAAGTCCCTCATAAATGGGACAGGCGATACAGTGTTCCATGTATCTCTGGCGAGTTTCTCGAGTCTACCTCAGGTCATCGAAGTTGTCACCATATACCTACAACAGTCTTGCCACCGGTCTGCATCATACTATGATGCACTCATGCCGTAGTGCCAAATAGGGTAGGACGAGAGTGGCGTATCAGCAGGCACTATGCTTTGTGGCAGAGGTAGGTCGCACGTGACCATCCTTTTAGTAAATTGCTATATTTTTTGAAAGTCAAATAGATATTGTCATACTCCTCAAAAGATTTCTCTGGCCTCTCAATTTGTTTTATCCTCACCTTGGCATCTATTACCAACTTTATCCCTACAACTAGATATGACTTTTTTGTGGAGTTTGGTAGGAAAAAGGAGCGTCACTTCAAATTCATATATTACTAAGTCAAAAAACCGGATCCGATGATGGGACTGTGCAATGAAAATATTGATAAAAGATACTTTTGTGCACATGTTGTGGAAAATGTATGAAGATGACTCCCTGACGTAACTCTCTTTATTGTGTAAGGATGAATCAAGGTGACCTATTCTCATTTTTTTAAACTTGTAGCCATGCCTTCTACTCCTTTTTCAGTGAATTTTGGAGAGAGCATTTTTGCAATGGGAAAATTGAGTGGATTTGTGATGGAATGGATGGATGCTATTTTTAAATGTAAAAATTTGGCAATGGTGAAGTGCACAAGAGATTCTTAAATCAAATGTCCATGCTAGTCACTCAATAGGGTCGCAAGAATTTAACAAAGTTCAATGAAAATGCAGAGTGGTATATGGATGTGGTTTTCAATAATTTTATTACATGGCCGTGGTGGGAAATTATAATCTTATGAGGAGGTAGGCAAAAATCCTATAACTTCAAAAATTGCACTTCCAATCTTTAATTCAAGCATGGAGAATATCTAGGTTTCATTAATTTTACCGTATCACACCAATCAAATACCTAGATGACATGTTTTTTCTAAATTATTTTGTTGTTCAAGAACATGGCAATAAAATGAAACAAAATATATGCAAATTTATCCTTTGACAAAACATGATATGGAGAATTACACGATTTTGGTCCCTGCCCACGTTGAGAAAACCCCACTGCCCCTGCATTGCACCGCGAGCTGCCGTTTGGAAGGAAGGGTCCTAGCTGCAAGGAGGGAGGAGAAGGAAGGAAGAGGAAGGAGGGAGGAAGAGAAAGGAGAAGCTAGCAAAATCATCGTTGCTGCTGCGTTCTTCATTGTCAACACCTTGTTGTCATCTTTTTCGTCTGCATCAACACCGCCATTTTCATCATCAACGAACCTAGACACCGAAGATACAAGCCACATTCCCTCCATGGTCATTGAGCAGTTGCACCCGTGGTCATTACACTAGGTTTAGTTTTTCACTACGAATTTACTCCACTACTCGGAACACACCATGCCCTTGCCAAAAATATCGCCCTTCTCTGGACCGCCATGGACTTTTTCGATCCTAGTCTCATACTAGTCCGACCGGTGTGGACTTGTGTAAGGATCGAATGCCCAAGAGGGGGGGGGGGTGAATTGGGCTTATTTTCAAAAATCTAAACAATAAAACTTAATTCCTAAGAGCCCAATCCCCTACGCAAACTATCTATGCATTGAGGTAAATAGCAACTTCACGGAATATAAAATGCATAAACATAAGGGAGAGGAAGAGGATGCAAATTCCCGAGGAGACACGAGGATTTATCCCGTGGTTCGGCAAGATCGTCAAGATCTTCCTACATCCACGTTGTGGCACCCACCAAAGGGTTTAGCCACACCCAAGTCACCGAGACGAGGGATCTCCACTATTCTTCTCCGTTTGCCAACCTTGGCAAGGTGGAGCTCAAGCCTTGTACAACTTCAACCCTCCGGGCTTCCACAAACGCCTTGGCAAGCTCCGGAAGTCTTCTCATAGTTACAAACACCAAGGGCACTCCCTTGAGGCTCTCACTAACCTAGAGATTCCACTCACCCAGAATGGAGGCACACAAGCTCTCTCTCTAGCTAGTTCTAGCCTATCTCTTGGTGTGTAGGTGGTCGAAAATGATGTAGAAATGATGGCTCTTGGTCTTGAATGCTTGTGGATGTGTTGGGAATGTTTTGTGATCAAGACTTGTCGAAATGACCGGTTTAGGGGGTATTTATAGCCAGCCTCCACGAAATAGCCGTTGGAAAAGTAGGCTGACAGAACTTTACTGCAAACATCGGATGATCCGATGTCTCCCCTTTAGTTATCATCGGTCAAGTTTGCTTTATCTGACGTCATTGTGTCAGATATGACCGTTGTTAGACCAATGTTGCACTTGTCTTCTCATCAGATGATCCGGTGGCTCTTCCTCCAGAATTGACTCAAACTTGATGCTTACTGGAGTGATTGACTGATGTGTATACTTCTATACATCGGATGATCCGGTGCTACACTTGGTCCAAGGATATTGCAAACTGTACTGATGGACCGATGTAGCTGAGCCCTTAACATCGGATGATCCGGTGAGTGCTTTGTTCTGAGGTCTTCTTCTTCTGCTGAACCAACTCGACCGATGTGTTGTTCTTAGAAATCATCGGTTGATCCGGTGAGTTGATTTTGTTTGCTTCTAGTTATTTCTAAGTGATTCTTTTGTGTCTTGCTCGATTGCCCTCTTAGACTCTTGTTGGAAATGTACTTCTGATGGTTGTCAAGCATTAAGTGTCATCAATTGTGGTTGAATGACTTTGACATAAGAGTTTTCATTTCTTGTCTTCATATCATTGATTTGATCTTATAAAGTGATTGTATATGGGTCTTCAATGACATACAGTTTTCATTTGATTGAGTGATTATGGGGACCTTGCATTCACAAATTCATTAGTAAAATTCAATGGTTGTCATTAATCACCGAAACCGTACCTCATGGGGGCCTAGATTCTTTCAATCTCCCCCTTTTTGGTGATTGATGACAACACAACAATTTAAAGCACAATAGTAATGAATTTGATAGTACGAAGCTTAAGAGGATATGCAATGAATACAAGATTATTACACTTAAAATTTGAAAGCTCAATCAAAGAATAACTCAAATGAATAAGTGATCATAAGATAGGCACCAAATAAGCTCAATCGATTAACAACTTAAGAGTACTCAATAAACACCAAATGAGTAGCAAAAGTATAGAATTACAAAAGATGATAATATCGAGTTACAAAAATGATATAGGTAAACTCCCCCTAAGGCTAGGACACTCCCTCTGAGACTGAGCTATCCTCCCCCTGACTCCTCTAACTCGTCCCCCCCTTTGGCATCAAGACACCAAAAAGGGATCCGAGTGCCTAAGAACCCTGAGTACTAGGCGCGATGACGAACTGGTCACCGTCGCTGTCGTCCGAGCTGCTGCCTGGAGTAGTGGAAGGAGCTGTCGGAGCCGTAGGAGCCGTAGGAGCCATCGTCGATGCCTGCTGGGTAGGAGCTGCTGGAACAGGGGCACTGGCGACGGATGCCGGCGTCTGCTGGAATAGTGTTGTGGCCGGCATCGGAGAGTGAATCATTGCGCCCGAAGCCAGCAGTGGAGACATGCTGATAGAAGGAATCGGCGTAGTCGGCACCGGAGCGGCAGCTGGAGCGAGGACAGGTGGCGGTGGAGCAACTCCTGGCAGCTGCAACGGGAAGGGCAATCCCGGTCTGGGTGTAGAGGTTGGTGATCAACCCCAGGATGCCCATCATCGCCTGCTGTGTCTGCTGCTGCTGGTCGAGGGAGCGCTGGTGCATCTGGTCTATGAGCCCAGTCAGCCGGTCAGTGTCCTGACGCCTCTCACGTGCGATCTGGTGTTGCATCTCCTGCTGCTGCTGCTGGAGCTCTAGAAGGCGTGCGGCCTGCTCTGCTCGAGCCTGCTCAGCTGCAAGCCGGTCCAGGTGCTGCTGCTCAACCATCTGTTGAATGAGTGAGGTGAGCTCAGTCGGCTGAGAGACCTGTGCCTCTGTGATGGGAGGTGGAGTAGGGGGTGGCACTGTAGAGCCTCCAGCCTCCGCGTCGTGCTGCCTGGGTGAGGGAGGAGGAGGGAAGTACTCCTCGACACTGTCATCCGTGTCGCTCTCGGACCATATGTGCTGCAAGTCCTCACCCTGAGCCTCTACCTCAGCCAGCCTCTCATCCTCCTTCTCCAAATCCGACCAGTCCTCCTCAGACAGACGAGCCCTGACCTGACGCTCGACTGGACGGCCAAGGCGGCAGTCTCCAGGAGCTGGGGTACGGTAGTGACCGAACCGTGTGACACTCTCGTCAGTGAGACGGTCATGCACGGCGGACTCCTCAGGGACCATCATGGAGAGCAGGTAGCTGATCCAGTGTCCATACACGAGCTGCCTCATCATGCCCACTCCTTTAGTGATCACATCCTCCATCTCGCATATAAGGACGTCCACTATATCAAACTCCATCCCGTTCATGATTTAGAACTGGAGAGTCTGTTGCAGGCTGGTGAACCCCTCTAAGTACCCTAACCTCGGCAAGAGCGTGCGACGCAAGGCAAGGTGCACTGTGCGTGCAGCTGGAGTCAACAGAGCCGGTACCCTCGGTTGGTCTGGAGAGAAGGTCGAGCCAAACAAAGAGCGGATCTCCTCCAGTGCTGGTGCCACTCCTCCAGTGAGCGGCCTCCTCGGCGGGTCTGCCTGACCATATACTCTCTCATGCACGCAAGTGTCGTGCAGGTCCACGCCTAGCAGTTGTGCCAGTGTCTGCCTCGTCAAGTGATAGTGCTGGCCCATGAACATGAAGTCAATTGACCTGCGGCCCTCAGAGACGTATAGGGTAGCGTAGAACACGCGTACCCAATCCTTCACATAAGCACTCCTCTCATAGGACATCAACTGAACCAGCCCTCTATATCTCTCAAAGTGAGGGCGTATCTCTGTCTCTGCAGCCAGGGCGAGCTGATCCCAGTCCAGAAAGTTGTGCTGAAATAACTTGTGGCCTCGGCGTCTGTAGGTCTCATAGAGCGACGCCTGTGTCACAGTCTAGAAACCACTGTCCACAAGAGCCTCTCTGGGCTGTGGGTACCACTCCTCAAGCAAGATACTCCATCTGAGTCTTCGGAGTTGCTTGGCCTTCATCTTCCGGTAATCAGCCAAACGTACACCTTCACCAACACGGACGGTGGTGTCCATCTCGTAGATGGCTCTCTGGGCCTCCCTGTCCTCACGACAATCGGTAGCCGTCGATCTCGGACGTGGTGCTGCCGGGGGATGCCCCCCACGGGTCCGGGCTGAGCGCCGGCAGACGAGTGGCTCTTCCGGCTCTTCTTTGGCCTCGGACTCATCGATCACAGGAGGTTGCCTCGGACGAGCCTCGCTGATCCTCAGTGATCCTCCTCGGCCGCGCTCTCGCTCCTCGACGGCGCGAGCGGCCATCAACGCCTTCTTCTCCTCCTTGGATAACTTTTGCTTCTTTGCGGCCGGCTCCGCAATGGCCTTGCCCTTGTTCTTCTTATCACGAGCCATTGCGATCGGGCGCGTGAACGAAGTTGACGATGCATAAAACGGCGACACGAAGGTTGACGCGGCCGGGAAACCCTAACGGCGACGAGGGGACAGCGACCGTAGAGGGTGGCACACGTTGATGGTGGAGAGGGCAGTGTGTGCGTGGGGCGGCTGTGGTAGTGGAGAGAGGCGGCGGCGGTGCTTGGGTGGCGGTGGTTCTGCGGATGGCGGCGGCGGCGGCGGCTGCTCTGGACAGTGGCGGTGTGGTGCAGCGGTGGCAGGAGGGCGGCGACGCCGGCGGCAGTCGGCGGTGGTGCAAGGCGAGGGAGATCGGCGGCGGAGGTGAAGTCGGCGCACGTCGGGTCGGGGAGAGAGAATGGATGAGATGAAAGGCCGTTAAAATAGTGGGTCCCAAACCCTAGCCGAAACTTTAACACCGGATGGACCGACGTTGATCGTTAGAAGCATCGGTCAAATGGCACAGTAAGGGTATTCAAAAGAGTGCCGTTGACACCGGATGGTCCGATGTGCAAAGGGATAGCATCGGTTGAATGTCACAGTATAGGTATTCAAAAAGATACCGTTGACATTGGATGGACCGACATCGAAGGGAATATCATCGGTGGAATTCATCAAAGTTCCAGAATTGTACACATCGGATGGACTGATGTTTTTCAGAATGAACTCGTCGGATCATTTGAGATACTGACTGAACTGGCCCTTGGATTTTGAACACCACTAATCCGAGATGGTTTGACCTAAGCATCGGATAATCCAATGACTACTAAACAGTAGCATCCCATATATGTCCTTTGACCAAACAAAAAATCAATGAGAAACACATGTCTTAGGACTTTTTGGGCAACCCCTTACCCCTCAAAAATACTAATATGCCAATAACTTGGCTAGGCCTTAAAGCAAATGGAACATCGAGAAAAATAGGAGGAAATTATCCAAATAAAATGTAAGGCTCATGCTTTGTGAGCTAGAGTATGAAGACTTCTATCTCTTTAAAGCATGTTCCTCTAGGCATTAACGCACCTAACATTTTGTTCTTTCCACCACATATGAGTTGAGATATTGCATTTCAAACATGTCTCTTTCTCATGAGGTGGGTTCCCCTCTGTGACAATCTACCGTATGCAATGCCAAACATTTTATAATGCAAGAAATTACATGTCTATATGGCAGGCATCATGCAAGTCATAAAATAAATCTATCTTGCCAAATTTGAACCTTTCAAAGGCTTCTTCAGGG
This sequence comes from Tuctoria greenei, assembly GCA_036927565.1. NCBI lineage: Eukaryota > Viridiplantae > Streptophyta > Magnoliopsida > Poales > Poaceae > Tuctoria > Tuctoria greenei. Next base: position 106,313,014 of record JAYESD010000004.1, on the reverse strand, counting down.
AGAGCCACTCTCCAAACCTTGGGGAAACCCAAAGGAACCTCCATCCCAAGCTAACCCTTGCTCACCCGTATCCTTTGAGAGTTAGACAAGACCTATATGAAGTGCATTCTTACATGACGTTTGTTGCATCTAGCACATTTAACTCACTTCTTAGCCTAGAAAAGGTTTTCTCATCAAGTGGTTTAGTGAAGATATCCGCGAATTGTTCTTCAGACCTAACACCTCGCAATGAGATGTCTCCCTTAGCTTCATGGTCCCTTAAGAAATGATGGCGAATATCAATGTGCTTAGTGCAGGAGTGTTGAACGGGGTTTTTTGCTATCTTAACCGCACTTTCATTGTCACAAAGGAGAGGCACACAACCAAGTTTAATACCAAAGTCCAAAAGGGTTTGCTTCATATAAAGAATTTGGGCACAACATGCACCGGCCGCAATATATTCCACTTCCGCCGTGGACAAGGCGACGGAATTTTGCTTCTTGCTAGACCAAGATACTAGGGAACGCCCAAGCAAGTGGCACCCATCGGAGGTACTCTTGCGATCCACGCGGCATCCGGCAAAGTCCAAATCCGAGTATCCCAAGAGGTGGAATTTGGCACCTTTAGGGTACCACAAGCCCATACTAGCGGTATGCTTAAGGTACCTAAGTATCCTAAAGACCGCCTTCCTATGCGATTCTTTAGGTGCCGCTTGAAAGCGAGCACACAAGCATACACTAAACATGATATCGGGCCTAGATGCGGTAAGATAAAGCAATGAGCCAATCATAGAATGGAAGTTAGATTGGTCAATAGGTTTACCGTCCTTATCCGCGTCGAGATGACAATTTGTTGCCATTGGAGTGCTTCTTGAGCAACAATCTCCCATCTCAAATTTCTACAAGAGGTCCTTGGTGTACTTCTCTTGATAGACGAAGGTTCGCTCTTGAAGTTGCTTGATTTGAAATCCAAGGAAGAAGTTGAGCTCTCCAATCATTGACATCTCGAATTCCCTAGACATCATTATGCCAAACTCATGGCTAAGAGCTTTGTTAGTTGAACCAAAAATAATATCATCAACATAAATTTGAAAAATGAACAAATCTCCGTTGATGTCCTTGGTTAAGAGTGTAGTGTCCACCCTCCCGATCTTGAATCCTTGCATGATAAGGAAATCCTGTAGTCGTTCATACCACGCCCTAGGTGCTTGCTTGAGCCCGTAGAGCGCCTTGTGCAACCTATACACATGATTAGGATTCCTCGGATCTTCAACCCGGGAGGTTGTTCAACATAAACAAGCTCGTTAATGTAACCATTAAGAAAGGCACTTTTAACATCCATTTCATAAAGTCTAATATTATGATGTGAAGCAAAGGCAAGGAGTATACGGATGGCTTCTAGCCGGGCGACCGGGGCAAATGTCTCTCCAAAGTCTAGTCCTTCAACTTGCGAGAACCCTTTGGCCACAAGCCTTGCCTTGTTGCGAACCACAACGCCATTCTCGTCTTGTTTGTTGCGGTACACCCACTTTGTTCCGATGACGTTCTTGTCCTTGGGTCGCTCCTCCAACACCCAAACTTCATTGCGGATGAAGTTGTTGAGTTCTTCTTGCATGGACATCACCAAATTTGGGTCTTGGAGTGCTTACTCAATATGAGTGGGTTCTACACATGAAACAAACGAGTAGTGCTCACAAAATGAAGCGAAATGGTGAGAACGTGTACTTACACCTCTTGACGGACTTCCAATGATTTGGTCAATCGGATGCGCCTTGGAGATGTGTCCATGCCTCATATGTGGTTGTGAATCACTTGGCGAAGGTGATGCGTGTTGCTCCTCTTGTGGTTGGACTTGATCATGGACTTCTTCTTCTTCTTGATGTTGTTGTGCTTGTAAGTCTTGAGTCGGCAATGGATCATCCTTCTCTTCTTCGTCAACTTGAGGCGCCATGGAGGTGTTGTTGTTGGAACTTGAAGCTCCCCCTTGATCATGGCTCTCCTCAACTTCAGGCTTGATGTCTCCAATGGTCATGTTCTTCATGGCTTCTCGTAGAGGCTCATCATCTATTTTATCATGACCAAAACTCTCCTCTCGGGAGCCATTAGATTCATCAAACTCAACATCACAACTTTCCTCAATGAGCCTTTTCTTGCGGTAGATGTAGCACTTGCATCCAAAGACTCGAAAGTAGGAGATGTTGGGCTTTCTCCCAATGAGAAGCTCGTACGGGGTCTTTTGAAGTAGTCGATGGAGATAGACCCTATTTGCGGCATGGCACGCCGTGTTGATTGCTTCGGCCCAAAACTTCTCCGACGTGCCGTAGTCATCAAGCATTGCTCTCGCAAGAGTGATAAGTGTCTTGTTCTTCCTTTCAATGACACCGTTTTGTTGAGGAGTGTATGTGGCCGAAAACTCATGTTTCACGCCTGCACGGTCACACCACTCCCCAATGTTGTAGTTTTTGAATTCGGTGCCGTTGTCACTCCGGACCTTGATGATGGGAAGTTGAAATTCCCTTTGAGCACGGTTGGCGAAGGTCTTAAGCACTTCCGGAGTTTCACTCTTGTCACCTAGAAATAGAGTCCAAGCATAGCGAGAGTAGTCATCAACTATAACAAGACAATAGAGGTTACCGCCAAGCCTTTGATATGTGGACGGTCCGAAGAGGTCCATGTGGAGTAGCTCAAGTGGCTTGGAGGTTGACACCATTGTCTTCATTGGGTGGTGTGAAGCAACTTGCTTCTCGGCTTGACAAGCGCTACAAAGCTTGTTCTTCTCAAATGTGACATCCTTCACGCCGGTCACCATCCCAAGCTTGAATGACTTCTTGAGTTTGCTCATCCCTATATGCGCTATGCGTCGGTGCCATAGCAAACCCAAGCTTGTCTTAGTGAAGAGACAAGTGGTCAAGCTAGCATTCTTGTTGGAGAAGTCTACTAGGTAGAGATGTCCATGCCGAAATCCTTTGAAGACTATGTCTTGACTTGTTTCACTACTCACCACAACATCATTTTTGCTAAATGTGCATGTTAGTCCAAGATCACATAGTTGTGCAATGGAAAGTAAATTAAAACTAAGCGACTTGACATACAAAACATTGGAAATGGATAAATCATTTGAAATAGCAATTTTACCTAACCCAATTACCTTTCCCTTAGAGTTATCACCAAAGGTGACTTGTTCATGATTGCCAGGGTTTTCTATGGTGGTGAACATACCATCATTGCCGGTCATATGTTGGGTGCACCCGCTATCGAGTACCCAATGCTTTCCTCCGGCTTTGTAGTTCACCTACACACATGAATTCAATTTTTAACTTTAGGCACCCAAGCCAACTTAGGTCCTTGTATGTGTGATACAAGTGTCTTTGGGACCCATAGTTGCTTGGGGAGCTTCCCCTTCATGCCCTTGCCAATGAACCTAGCCTTCACCTTTCCATCTACTTTACTCAAGAGATAATAACGATCATTGAAAGTAGATTTGTAATTAATGGGCAACTTGGGAGAGGGTCAGTTAGGAAGAGGACACTCCCTTGTGTGGTGACCGGTGACCTCACAATGTCGGCAATAAGAACCAACTTCCTTGATGAAGCTTGTTCTAAGCTCCGGTGAGGGCACCTTTCCTTTGTTAGGCACCGGGAAGGATCCAAGTCCTCTCTTGCTGAAGGCCTTTGCTTGTTGGAAGAGTATTTCCTTGTGTTTGACTTCCCCTTTTGAAAGTCTAGCCACACTAGTGCGGAGACTCTCAATTTCTTACAACAAGTCCTTCTCCCTAGCATTTGCTTTCAAAGGCAAAGACTTGTTCAAGGCATTAGTGACATGAGAAGTAATGGATATCCTATCATTAAGAGTTTGCTTCTTTATATTTTTCAACTCTTGATCAAGCACGTCATGAGCAAGGTTAAGTGTTTGATGTTCTTGTACTAACTTGTTGTGCTCTTCCAAGAGTGTTTGGTGTGCTAAGTTAAGCTCATGATTATCTAACTTGAATTTAGCATTTTCTTCCTCAATTTGCTTGACATGAGATTTGAGCGTGTCATGCTCTTTGAGTATGCTTTCATACTTGTCAAGCAAATCAAGGTTAGCACTCTCAAGTCTAGCACGAGTTTCTTCAAGAGTTTTAACCTTACTCTTTTCCCTCTTAATGATAGCATGATATTCATTTATCGAGGAAGTTAAATCATTGAGGGAAAGCTCATCATCACTAGAGTCGTCACATACCTTGGTGTTACCTTTCGCCATGTGGCACATGGGCGGTGGATGAAGAGGTGAGTCATCATTGTTGGCAATGGCGAGGCCGACCAAACTTTCTTCTTCCACTTCACTCTCTTCATCACTTGTTTCTTCGTCGGTGACCCATTCATGCCTCACACATGAACACCTTTTGTGGGCAATTTCCCTTCTTTGAGAAGAGTCTTGCCTTCTTTCCCTTGTCATGTTTCTTCTTTCCAAAGGCTCTTGGTTTGTGTTTGGCCTCTTATTTATCATCATCACTCTCTTCAAGTTGCGATTCTTGCTCTTGTAGTTCTCTCTTCTTTTGTCTAGTTTTTGACAATCATAGGAGATGTGGCCTTGATCACCACAATTGTAGCAAGTCTTGTGATCATCACTCCTTGGTAGAAACGCTTTCTTCTTGGGATCAAAGGTGTATCCCTTCTTGGTAATCTTGGAGTTCAAGCGTGAGAACTTTCTCATCATCAATGCAAGCTCATCATCTTCATCATCACTTGATGCTTGCTCTTCTTCACTTGAGCTAGGCTCAACCATCTTCTTCTTCTTGAGGCTTGTTTTCTTGGTTGAGGCCTTTAGAGCAATTGTTTTTGAAGATGATTGCTCCATCATGCCAAGCACACTCATCTCATGAGCGTGAATTTCTCCAATGAGCTCCGAAACTTCAATGTGGTCAAGAGACTCTTTTTGGAGCATGGAGTTGATGATGTTGTACTTTGGCTTCGGAAGGAGCATGAGGATCTTGCGGTTGATGAGTCCCTTGCCAAGAGAAGCAATGTCAAGAGAATTAATTTCTTCAATAAGTACATTCAAGCGAGAGAACATCTCATTAACATTTTCATGAGGTAGCATCTTAAATTCATCATATTTTGCTTTAAGCATGTGATATTTAAGTTCTTTCACACGAGAAGAACCCTCATGAATTTCTATCAAGCAAGCCCAAATTTCACATGCCTTTTCCTTGCTAGCAATCCTAGAAAAAACATCTTGACTAATGCACTCATAGATTGCATTCCTAGCTTTAGCATCCCATTTAATTTGATCACCAACATAGTTATGTTCTCCAAACCCCGCGTGGGTCGCTTCCCATACTTCGGGAGCAATAGCCTCTAGATAAGCGCGCATGCGTGCTTTCCAATAGGCAAAGTTCTTTCCCTCGAAGATAGGAACTGAACTCCCAACCTTGGCTATTTTAGCTCTCTAGCGGTGAAGCTAGAATGATCCTATGAGCAACCTTGCTCTGATACCAATTGTAAGGATCGAATGCCCAAGAGGGGGGGTGAATTGGACTTCTTTTCAAAAATCTAAACAATAAAACTTAATTCCTAAGAGCCCAATTCCCTACGCAAACTATCTATGCATTGAGGTAAATATCAACTTCGCGGAATATAAAATGCATAAACATAAGGGAGGGGAAGAGGATGCAAACTCCCGAGGAGACACGAGGATTTATCCCGTGGTTCGGCAAGATCATCAAGATCGTCAAGATCTTCCTACATCCACATTGTGGCACCCACCAAAGGGTTTAGCCACACCCAAGTCACCGAGACAAGGGATCTCCACTATTCTTCTCCGTTTGCCAACCTTGGCAAGGTGGAGCTCAAGCCTTGTACAACATCGACCCTCCGGGCTTCCACAAACGCCTTGGCAAGCTCCGGAAGTCTTATCACAGTTACAAACACCAAGGGCACTCCCTTGAGGCTCTCACTAACCTAGAGATTCCACTCACCCAGAATGGAGGCACACAAGCTCTCTCTCTAGCTAGTTCTAGCCTATCTCTTGGTGTGTAGGTGGTCGAAAATGATGTAGAAGTGATGGCTCTTGGTCTTGAATGCTTGTGGATGTGTTGAGAATGTTTTGTGATCAGGACTTGTCGAAATGACCGGTTTAGGGGGTATTTATACCGAGCCTCCACGAAATAGCCGTTGGAAAAGTAGACTGACAAAACTTTACTGCAAACATTGGATGATCCGATGTCTCCCCTTTAGTTATCATCGGTCAAGTTTGCTTTATCTGACGTCATTGTGTCAGATATGACCATTGTTAGACTGATGTTGCACTTGTCTTCTCATCGGATGATCCGGTGGCTCTTCCTCCAGAATTGACTCAAACTTTATGCTTACTGGAGTGATTGACCGATGTGTATACTTCTGTACATCGGATGATCCGGTGCTACACTTGGTCCAAGGATATTGCAAACTGTACTGATGGACCGATGTAGCTGAGCCCTTAACATCGGATGATCCGGTGAGTGCTTTGTTCTGGGGTCTTCTTCTTCTGCCGAACCAACTCGACCGATGTGTTGTTCTCAGGAATTATTGGTTGATCCGGTGAGTTGATTTTGTTTGCTTCGAGTTGTTTCTAAGTGATTCTTTTGTGTCTTGCTCGATTGACCTCTTAGACTCTTGTTGGAAATGTACTTATGATGGTTGTCAAGCATTAAGTGTCATCAATTGTGGTTGAACGACTTTGACATAAGAGCTTTCACTTCTTGTCTTCATATCATTGATTTGATCTTATAAAGTGATTGTATATGGGTCTTCAATGACATATAGTTTTCATTTGATTGAGTGATTATGGGGACCTTGCATTCACAAATTCATTAGTAAAATCCAATGGTTGTCATTAATCACCGAAACCGTACCTCATGGGGGCCTAGATGCTTTCAACTTGTCCGATGGAAGTGTGGAGTAGTCTGTTATGTAAACTCCAGCAACCCCAAAACTTCACAAAAATCAGTGGAAATGTCCCAAACTCACTTGTGACACTTAAAACCTAGTTATTAAACAATAGTAGGGAATTAATACGATGTGTTACAACAAAATCATTGCATTCGTACACATCACGGCATATTGGTCAATATGTGAGCATTATATTGATTGCATTGTTCGCTTTGTATGTGTATAACCGCAAGTAGAAGGACACGCTCAAGAGGGTTTATATAAGGATTTTCAACACCAGAACTTCAAAGCACTTGACCCAAACCAGCCACCGAACAAGGCAAGTGCCCTTTAGCATTTTGATCCCATTTTTGAAATGTTTTATTTTGAAGATGCATGCTTGTGTCAAATTGACGAGAAAACCCACGAATAGGAGTTTACTAGACTTGTATGACCTGCCTTGTTGCTCGGGATGTAATGAAGAGTGTCAGAAAGGGTATTTTACATTTTTGCCTCGCCTTGCTTAATTGGTTTCGGGAAGAACAAATAAATTTATTATTAACTTTTGATCACATGAGCTATGTAAGATGATGGTAATGACCCTTAGCAACATTGAACCTAGGGATCTAAGCAAGTGGGTTGTGTGGATTGGGTTCGATGGAATGGTTGTATGCTTGCTTTAGATCTAAGGACCTGTTCGTGGAGCAACTGTTGACAGTCATTAAGTACCACTTCAGACCATCAATATAACTCATAATCATGAAGAACTAGACATTCCTTACATGCATTGCTTTTAGAAATAACCTAGTTCCACTTGTACTTGGAGAAAGTAGTGCAAGCAGGTTCAATGACAAAAACAAATACGGTGGTGCAACACCCTCACAGATTCTGAACTCGATTTTGTTTTGACGAATCTTGTCGACATCAAAGGATTTTTTACAAGAGACCAGCAGCATTGGAAGGGATATCCTCTCCCCTATCCATACAAATATAAAACGTCCAGAACGGAGTTCGTATGCGTCATGGGCATCCGTTTTAGTGCAAAGTGCTCTTGGACTTTGAGTTGGACTCGATTTTGAGTTGGGATCGATTTCCATCTTATTTTGACGTAGTCTCTGGTCCTCCACGCCCCTAAGACTTCTTCCAAGTACTCCTTGAACCACTCCATGGATCCTAATCATAGTTAAGTCATTAGGTAGCAATCTATTCTCAAACACACATAACGAAACATATAAGAACGAGCTCACCTCTGAAATTAATAGATGCGTGTGAACTCTAATCATTGCATCTTGTATGTTTAATGAAGTTGCTTGCACTACAGAAAAAGATGAATAAGGTGTCGGTTGATTTAGAGGTGTCGGCTCCAACGCATTTAAATCAATTAAGAGTGTCAGTTTCAAGAAACCGACACCTGTAAACTAAATGTGTCAGTCGTACTTAAATAACTGATGCACTTAATAAATACGTAGGTTCAACCGATGCTTTTAATAAATACGTCGGTTGAACCGACGCTTCTATCATACGGAGAAAACACTGCGGCCACACCCTAAATTTTTTTATACTCCCGCCAAGTGCGCCCCCGCACGTCTTCAAATTTTTTATTGCCATCAGCCGCATCCGCCCCTAGTTGTATATCTTTCCCCGATGACACTTAACTCCCGTGACCTCTAACCCATGCGTCTCTTCCTCTCCTCTCTCTTCCACGACTCCCCGACCAAGAGCAGCTCCACACAGGTGGCCTCCAGGCACGCGATATCGAGGACGCGCGGGCGTGCAAGCGGCACGCGGGCGGCGGCCTCCAGGCGCGCGCATGGATGGCGCTCTGAAGGCACGCGGGCAGCGGCCTCCAGGCGCACGCGGGGGCGGTGCTCTGACAGTGTGCGGACGGTGGCTCCAGGAATGCACGCGGGCGGCAGTCTCCAGGCGTGCGGGTGGAGGCCTCCAGGCGCGCGCAGGGGGCGCTCTAGCGGCGCGTGGGCGGCGCTCCGGTGGCGCGCGGGCGGCTTCGTCTTCACTCGGCCCTCAAAGATCGTTTTTGTCGTTCTTCATTTAGTCGATGTGCGATGAAAACAATGGGAGATGGAAACAATGCTGGAGAAAACGACATTTTTTCTATGTCAGAACGTAAAGGCGTCGACTTCGACAGTACCGTCGCTTATAAAACATTTATATGGGTCGATACAAGTGGCTGACGCATTTATAGTTAAGTGTGTCAGTTTTTTTCCACAGACGCTCATAAATGATAAAGGTGTCGGCCCCGATGCACTTATACATTAAATGCGTCTGCGGGATTTCGTCGGCTAAGAGCGCCGGTTCACCGACTCTTTTACTCTATGAGTGTCGGTTTCTATATACAACCGACACTCATATGACCAACGCCCTATTCGCAGATTCCTGTAGTGTTGTATCCATAGGTGTGATGTCCTTATCATCCTCCCTTCTTGAATTGGAGTCGTCCTTGATTCAAGTTCATCTTCTCTCATGTTTGGGTCCAAAAGTGCAATGCCTTCAAATTCTCTTGTATGCATGAAAGGTGGAGGCCAAGATGGTGGAAGACATGGTGCACCATCTCCATGTTCTTCATCAAATACACGTACACATTCAGTCGAGCCAGGATCCGAAACAAATAATTGTTGTACCATATTTGTATGTGCATTTATAATGGGCACGATCTCATTATTGTCCCCTTCTTGATGACAAGTTGTCCTCGGCTTGCTCGTATATCCAGCTAAAAGTCTTGCTTTTGAGGTAGAATGAGTGTTGTCCATATTGCACAACCACATTGAACAATGCTTCTCTTTTATATGATGTCCCTGCTGCAAGAAAAAAATTCTAGAAAAACTTGACAAGGCATTATTAGCGTCAGTCCATCTATTTACTTTACCATGTTGTTGCAGCACAAAAGGAGCTTTCTCATTTGAACATATGTAATCTTTATGCAATATAAAAACACCACTATGTTCATATTTTCCTATAGCATAAAACTAGTTCTTGCTAACAAAGTTAATTTTGTTTTCACAAATATTCTTCTCTCTACAGTATCTACACACAGAGAGTGTCAAATTCAGTATAACCCAATGTATTTAGAGAAAACAACAATCTCAACTCATTATTTTCAGCAGTAGCGGTAATCAAATTGTTAATTTTAGCACAAGTAGATGAATCCAAAACAGAATCATCAAGTTCATTAACTTGTTTTTGCATAGGTATAATATAATTAACCACACACAACTCTTTCTTAGGGCAAGGATCAGCAGGAAAATCAACATGTGATAATGGTGTATCAATAAAAGATTCCGCTAGTTGCTCCTTGACAGTAGCATGATTGGTGGAAAAATTCAGAATATCCCAAAACTTCTCACCTTCAACAAGTCTGTTATGATAATCGTTGCCTTTATTCTCATTTTCAGCAGTAAATGTGGGCGAAATATGGATGGATGAATTTGAAAGTTCACAAAAATTGTTTATCACCTTATTTTCCATTGCGTCGGCAGCATTCCTTTCTAAATTGCGCGGCAAAAGATTAGCCACAAGAGGACACAAATACCTGCTCCACAAATTGCTGAATTTCATCTTTGCAAGTAGATACATTAGCAAAAGTTTCTCACATAAGAATTTTCGTATCTTTCCATGTTCGAGGTTTTTCTAAGTCACTTAAGGTGTCCCACCAAGTTAATGCACCATCAACTAATGCACTAGCAATATTCATAATCTTTCTCCTTTCACACAAGCGACATTGTCCGAAAATTTTATCCATCTCTGTTTCCCAAGTCATATATTCATCATAACCAAAACCGTCATAAGAAGGAAGAGATGGGTGAATGTAATTACTTCTTGTGCAAGGAGTTGTAGAGGTGGTCTGAACATCATGTGCAGCCTCGTCTGGCATTTATTTCTTGGTGAGCAGACCCATCATCATCTTCATCACGTCAAGTAATTGAACATGTAGAGCACATTCACCATTCTCTCTTTTATCTAACATTGTTAGTAGAAAATAGAAGACAACAAAAATATGTTATCCCTAATAACTACATATGGCAATGGCAAGGTGAAAGTGGAATCACACACTCTCAAGCATCTTACCACACTCTTACTAGTCTTCTTACCGACACTACAGGTGGCAAACAGTGGCCGGTGTGAAGAACCAATCGAGAGTGGGGTGATTGCAAAGGTGTACCAATTCAACTCAAGAGAAAAGTGTAGCTTGAAAGGCACTTTATATCGTAGCAAGGATTAGAAACAATGAAAGCAGATAGTGAAGTTCAATAAGTATCCAAAGTACTTGTCAAAGTTGTTGGCCTAAATGTGTTCCTAGTAGTTCAAGCTAGCAAGACAAGAGACAAAAATATAGGACACAAAGGATGCAAGCACTTCTGTTTTTTTACTTCTTTTCTCTTTTTTTGTATGGATTTTGTATCTTGTTTTGCACTTGCCTTTTTCTTTTGTCTTATTTTTCAGAATGTGCTGCAAAAATATAACACAATGCAAAATAATCAAAGATATCTCGTTGGTGTGTCACAGATTTTCTGCTCAATCTTCCAAAGACAATTAGGCACCCTTAAAGGCCCCAAATCTAAAACTTTTCAACAGCAAGATTATAGACCAACATCTCTTATTTAATTTTAGTATATGTAAGACCTATTTTAGACCAAAAAATAGGAGGTATTGCCCCCGAAATACAGACTGTTCAGAAATTCTAGGTCAAGAATAGATTTGTATCTAATGTAATTTTGACCATGATAACTTCATTTTCTGGGAAACTAACGAATTTGAGAGTTGTAGAAAACTTACGAAGCTTTCCAGAAAGTATAAGAACACAAAAATCTGAATTTGTTTGAGTGAAATATGATAGCAATACCGAACTGGACAGAGATGAATCTAATCTAGACGTGATGACGTGATTCAAAAGGATAAATCAACACAATGCAAAACTCAAACTAAGCCAAAAACCACTTTCGAAACCAGCAATATGCTCAACCACTGACACAAACTCAATAAAACCAAATTGAAAATGAATGTTTCAAAGGCTCAATGGTGGTTCGGACAAAGTAATGAACAGATCTAGTAAACTGTAAGTTTTTTTGTGGCATTTTTGTGGACTTTAGGTATAAAAAACAAAACTAATATAATAGATATATGAATTACCTATTGGGTAAACTGATAATCTGATACCAATTGATGAGTAAAAGACTATAGTAGTAGGTCCCGATGTTCTGATGGGTAAATGATAAGTCAATTGATGGAGATCTCGACGTTGATGATCTACGACACTTGAGCCGCTCGAATACCCCTGCAATCACTACACTACTGCTCTGTTGTTTATCAACCATACATCACATGCTTGACCTTGCGAAGAACAAAATCAAGAACGTAGAAGACACGATCTGAAATTGCAAAGTTGGGGTCTCATAGACCGTAGAGCGGCGATATTATTAATTTGAGCAAAACCAAGTTGTTTATGGTGGATACTATAGATTATATATATGGGGAGGATGTCCAAGGCTGTGTTGGGGTCGGACCTAACCCTAAGACACGAAAATAAGAGATGTAGACTTGATACAAGGCCCAATGGCCTAATACGATAGCGCAGCACCCTAACATCCTGTAGACTGCCAAGGAAATTTGACATGGGACCAGATGCATTGGAAAGGTTATCCTCTCCCCTTTGCATGCGTATGTATAACATCCAAAACGGAGTTTGTATGCGTCTTGGGCGTCCGTTTTAGTCCGTAGTGCTCCTGGACTCTAAGTTGGACTTGATTTTTGAGTTTGGCTCAGTTTCCATATTATTTGGATGTATTCTCTGGTCCTCCACACCTCTAAGACTTCTTCCAAGTACTCCTTGAATCTCTCCATAGATCCTAATCACAATTAAGTCATTAGGTAGCAATCTATTCTCAAAAACATATAAGAACGAGCTCACCTCTAAAAAATAGATGTATGTGAACTCTAATGATTGCATCTTGTATGTTCAACGAAGTGTTGCTTGTATCGATAGGAGTGATGTCCTCATCAATTTCCCCTTTCAATAGTCTTCCAAGGTGTCATTTATTTTATCCCATGGGAAGGCTAGGTTGAATTGTAGAATTCATCAAATAGAAGGGGTAGAATGGTCTAGGTAGGGTTCTAGTGAGGATAGATAATAGGTAATTGGAGGTAGTGTGACACACACAAGAGCATTCTATTCTAAGGGGAATAAATGGATACTAGAGGAGATTTGACTAAGAGATAGTGAGTTACTCCTATAATTCTTTAATTGTACATATACATAGCCTAAGTCAATTACTAAGGAATCGTGTTAATGTTGAATTCCAATGCTACGTTGTTCAACACATCGGGCACGGGTTTACCCCTAGCAATACAATGATGATTCCAACAAGAGCCTGTGGCATAGCCGAACGTGGAGGATTACAAAGGACAAATAGGGTTGTCACCGCCTACTGCCTACCTCTTCAATCCGTGGGTCTACGAGACATTCAACACTACTTAACTATCCTAGCACCATTCTAGCATATTAAGTAAATACTTTAAGAGCCTAGGCACAAGACATCCTAAGGCAATGAACTAAATCATCAATGAAACTAATGTTGAAACAAAGCATAGGTATTCATATTAACATAACTATACCATCATTAGTTAGACTATAGTGGGAGTTTATAGTGTTTTTGATGATTTGATGAGTTCATTATAATGCAATCATAAATACTATATCTACCACATACATGGACTCCACAATCAGACAAGAAACGTTTCATCCAAGCATACGTATAATGGAAGACTAAATATAACATCTTTATTATGAATAAAGTCACAATTACAAGAAGGAATACATGAGCCATATCTTTTCCAATTTGGAATTGGGAAGAGAGACTCCCTCCACTCCTTTCCCAATTTGTGCTTGGGACTAGAGACTCTCCTCTCTACAGCTTAAACTCCTATAAGACTATCGAAAGTAGTGGATACAATAGAATGAAACTGAAGTGGTGTGCGTTGAAGTGAGGGATAGAAGGTTTTATTTATAGTGTGCAAATCAGTCTTCATTGTTATCAAGACACCACAGGGAGTTGACATGGTGGAATACCGGGTTTGGCGTGAAGAAGAGGTCGGTCAAATAGGGGGTTCGGTTGACCTGGTTAGCGCCCCATTCCTCGTGAGATTTCTCTAGGTCACTGACTAGTGGGTCCCCTTGAGTAATGTGTTTGATACACTGTTGGATCTTCTCGGATACGTCTGTTTGTGGGCCATTTGATCCATGTGATGCCACGTGTCATCACTTGATTGGCTGGGATGGTAATATTTAGGATTGCTCCCCCACTTTCACCTCAATTCCTGCATAAAAGTCTGCATGCACTATTTTCGAAAGACAAGTGGAAATAGGTTAAGTAGAAAGGTGATGTGTGCAAGAAATAACATATCCTTCATATAATTTAGTTATACTGACATGTGAAATATGGATATAACAGCCGTCAACAAACTCCCCCAAGCTTATCCTTTGTTCGTTTAGATGCAAAGTCAAAACTTTAGGTTGATGATCAAGAGTTGCTACTATGTTTTACCTTTCAAAAGTACCAAGTGCACAACAAAATACTTTACCTAGCGTTTCAAAAATTGGCTATGGTACTTCACCCTTCTCAAGTCATTATGGAGCTTATACTTTTTTTCATATTCATAGGTAGTTGTAAGATAGAACGGTAGACGGAGCAAGCATAGCCTAGTTATCAAGTTCCACTTAAATTCCAGCGAGTTTCAATTCAGATTTTAAGTACCTCAATCTAATTCTCTCAATACCTCCTTTCTGTGTAGTGGAAATATATCCTCACCAAGACATTTGCCTATACTAATCCTATCACGAAATAAGGCTTATATCTGGAGCTTGGTAGGGAATGAAAGTAGGCATATTTGTAACACATAATTTTCTAAGTCAAAAGAGGAAGCCTTAGGAGAAATCAATTCAAAAAATTTTGATTCAAGACTTGTGCATGTGTGATGGACTGAATGTGAAAGTGGACGTAGAAATGTTGAGATGACTCTTTTTGATGTGGACTCTCTTTATTGCAGTGACAAAATATGGCTACTTTATTTCTCTATTTTTCTCATGCTTATGATCTAAGCATGCATTTAATTTTTTTTCTTGTAGACATATCTTCTACTCACTTTTTATGCAATAAACTTGAATAGAGTACTAAGCATGAAAGGCATGGAGTTTCTCTTTTTATTGTGGAATGATGATATCATGAAATTTTACTATCTTCTAGTATAGAAGTATAGCATGTGCAAGTGAAGTCTTGAATTAAAAAAGAAATGAATAAATTCT
The DNA here is from genome assembly GCA_036927565.1 of Tuctoria greenei. Classification (NCBI taxonomy): domain Eukaryota; kingdom Viridiplantae; phylum Streptophyta; class Magnoliopsida; order Poales; family Poaceae; genus Tuctoria; species Tuctoria greenei. The sequence continues at coordinate 106,297,832 of JAYESD010000004.1, read as the reverse complement.
CACGCATGACTATACTAGTTTGACTAGGCTCAATGTGAAAGTGTTGATGGTCCTTAATTGTAAAATCCGACCGCCAATTCCATGGATAAAAGATATGGATTGGACAACGAACATAGTGATAGGAGTTATTTACTAACTATTTCCACAAATGTTGGTGTAATTTTGTATGCAGGAGAATTATGACCATAATTAGAGGTATTTACAGGGGCCAATCCATTAAACACACCTTTCCGACCAATCCGGTGCAAGCACGAGGATTCATGGGCACACTCGGAAGAGAAAACCAACTAAAAATCATAGAAATCACCCATACCCATGATGGGGGCCCACATAACAGTGTCATAGAGAAGTTTCAGCGTGATTGGAGCCGTTCGGGGTTCGACCGAACACCCAGTTTGGTCGAAGTGGTAAATGCGCCAAACACGGTCAACCGCCACGTGTTGGCTCCTCACGTCTTGGATATCACGATGGTGACTGATTCCCTCGCATTTTTTGGCGCCAAACCGACCTTTGGAGGGTATAAATAGGTGGTAGGGGGCTCCCTCACTCCACACACCAAAAGCTTGAGTCTAGTACTCCACTCCAATGGCGTAGCACTTCCTAAGTGCTTAGAAAATAGGGAGAGAGTGAGAAAGAGGAGGAGGAGGAGGCTCCGACTTGGCGGGCTTCTTCTACTTAAGGATAGTGTGAGACCTATGTGTGTTGAATACATTGGCTTGTACTGAATACATTGGGTTTGATGATATAAGTTCTAAAATTCTGCCAAAACACCCTTTTTAGCAAGGTCCCACTCTAGTTTCGAGCTTCTGTAAGGTCCGACAAAAGATCTGACTTGCTTTGTCAAGGTCCAACATGTTTTGGATAGCTCAGGTGAGCTTTGTCTTTAGCTCCGGCATGTCTTTGATAGCTTTGGCATGTCTTTGCTAAGCTCTGATAGTTTTTGCTAGGTCCAACTTATGTTGGTTAGCTCCGACATGTTTTTCTAGATCTAGCGCTAGGTTGTACTAGCTTTGGTAAGCTCCAGCTCAAGCTCCGGTTAGCTTTGGCAAGATTCGGAGCTTGGTAGCAATATTCCTGCTTTTACTGTGAAATGTTTCGAACTTGCTTTACATTGTTAGAAAGATTTCTTAGTATTCATTTGCTATGTTTTTGGTGTCTTTTGGTTGATTAGATGATATCGTTTTACTGTGGTTTTGCAACATGCTTATGTTAGGTGCTCACGTAAGGTGTTGTGTTCAAAACTAATTTGAGTCAAGTCACGGACTTGGGCTCGTACGGATTGGTTGTTTACTCATGTGTAGGTGTGCTTTAGTTCAAGACATGGGTGGTGACGGGATCCATTGAACTAGTCTTAGGGAGAAGATGAGGTTCAACAACCAAGTTCAAGAGAAATTGTGGTTGAGTTGGTCGGGAGGTCGTGCAACATGTATTGATCAAGAACAACAAATATGAAGGTATCATGGACATCGTTGGAATACGTTTGCACATATAAAAGGAGTGCATGGACGTGGCTACATGGTTCTGAGGCGTGATGAAGGGATGTGGACGTAGAGAATTGGTCGAAAAGGTCCAACCGACTAGGTTATGGACTCAGGCTGCGGTTGAGTCGTGTTTGACGAAAATATGGAAAGATTTGAGTTGTTTTAGGAATGTGGGATATGTTCGTAAGGTGTTTGGAAGTCTTAAGATTGCTTCTATCTGCGTATAGAAGAGTCTTGAGCAGTTATGGAAAGTTTCGATTCGTGAAGTGAGTAGGATTAGAGTCCTAGTTAGTTTTGGGTTGACCTAAGGGCTTGTTATATAAGCAAGGGAGGCCAGAGCTCGTGGTGTACGACTTTGGGTCTGTTCCTCTTGTGTTCTATTGAATAAAGATCAAAGTATAAAGGAACTTTTGTGCCTTGTTCGTCCGACTTGTTTTCTTCAAGTCTTTCTTGTCGAGTTTCTGCAAAGCACTACCTTCGTTTGGTAGTTTTATCATAACTCGAATTTTACAGATCCGATTGTCATGATTCTTTTTGGGTTGTCTTAACAACTTAATTTTTATCATCTGTCTAAATGTCACAGTCATTGGATTTGTGTTTTATGATCTACACGAGTCTCTTTGCAGTGTTTTAGAACTGTTTTTCTTGGGTAGGACAGATTGACCTTTGTTCGATCATTCGATCGTAACTTGAGTTTCTCTTGATGGATTTTTGTGATTCTTGTTGTGGTGTCTTCGTGACTTTATTATATCAATATATACTAGATTTGTCACATTTTAACATGTTTAGATTATTCTCACACACAATTTCTTTAACAGATCATTTTTCTGCCGAGGGGTTTTCATTGGTTCTGCTGAAAAAGTTTTAAATCTACCATTCACCCCCACCTCTGATAGATTTTCACGTGCTCTTCGATCCTACAGTTGGTCTCTGGGCCACGATGCTCTAATATTTGTGATTTTCACGTGTTTTTGACTAATCATCATGGAGAAATACTCCACAAAACCTTGTTTCTTTAGTGGTATTGATTTTTAGGTTTGGAAGGCATGTATGGAAGCCTTCATCCAGGCACAAGGCTTTGCAATACGGGAGAAGGTGTACAAGACATACGAAGTGCCATCAAACGATCAAGTTACAGCTACAAATCTGAGAGATGTCGACAACAACATCAAGCCCAAGAACAATGCACTTCTCCACGATTGGTTATTGGGAAATTGCCTTAATTGGGCCCAAGAACTTCGTGCCCAACCTCATAGGAGCCCAAGTAGACCCCACCTCGGACCCTACACGTCCCATCGAATTATACATGGAATTCACCCCAAAACCCTACCTCTCCACCCCTATATAAACAACCCAATACCCTCACCTCTGCAACCTTTTGAAAAAAACCCACGCTGTCGTTCCTTGATCGTGTGCCGCCGTCAAGAAGGACCCTAGGAGCAAGGAAAAGAGGGAGAAGGCTCAATCAAGGTCAATCTTCATCAATTTTTCAACAATTGGCGTTCTTCATCATCAAACCTTCATCAACTTGTCTTCATCAAGCCTTAGACATCAAGATTCAAGTGTTGCATCCCATCTTTGACCCTTGGATCTCTAGACACAAGGTACACCCTCTAGATCCAAGTTTCTACGTGAATTCAACCCTAAAACCTCGTTGATCAAAAAATTCTATTTTGCAGTTCTGGACAGGGCGGACTAGTCCGGCCCTAGCAGCGGACTAGTTCGGCCTATGAATTTGTAATGTGCTGAATTGAATCCAAATTGACTCAAAACAATTCCAAACTTGTTTGAACTTGTTAGAAGCCATTGTAACTAGTTAGTAAACATTAATAACAAATCATTAACAAGTCATACCTCACAATTGCATTGATCATGCATATCATGGAATATTGAGTTATATATGAGCATTTATTGATTGTAATGTTTGTTTTGCATGTTTGTCGCGCGGAGTAGAAGGCCTTGCTGTAGAGAGTGCTTTTGAGGACCTGCAGAACAAGAACTTCGAAGCCTTCGATCCAAACCAAGATCAAGAGCAAGGCAAGTGTCCTTGATCATTTTGATCCGGGTTTTTAAATGTTTTGATTGAAAAATTGCATGCCTGTGTCAAATTGATGGGAAACCCAATTATAGGATTTTACTTGTTTTGTATGAGCACCCTTGTCGCTTGAACACAATGTAGAGAGTCGAGAAGGGTATTTTACACTTTTGCATTGCTACACTCAAATTGGGTTTGGGAAATAACGATATTGCCTCATTATAAACTATTGAACACATAAATGGTGGAATTTGATAATAATGACCTTTTAGCAACATGGTTCCTAGGGATCTAAGTTAGTCGGTCATGTGGAATGCGTTGGACTGTTTTCGTGGTTTTGCTTGCTTTAGATCTAAGGACTGGTTCGTGGAGCGACCATCGAGGATTTACAGTGCCACCACAAGGCCAAGTATGGGTGCGGCTTAGTTGACTAATTAATATTTTGCCAGTACTATTTTGACCATTAAGAATGCTCGGGGAAGGGGTAGTCGGATTGGATTTGTAAAGATTGGTGGGGCTACCCTAGGATCCGAATGGCTCAAGAGCGGGGCCCTGGTTGGATGTACTCAATTGGAGACATCACCACCGGTGAAACCTCATTTGGTCTAAATATGCTAGTAATCACTATGTAAAGGCTATTTTGTGATCTCTTGGCCACACACCAAAGGAAGTGTGAGACGGCATAATTGAGATTCCATAGTCATCAAAAGGTGATGAAATCACGAACTTGTGGGTAAAGTGGTACAACCTTTGCATATTGTGCTTAAAACTTTCATGATAGCCGTGGTGCCAGACATGAGCAACCTGGACCACCGTATGATTAGAATTCTGACTTCCCTGGACCCTCACATGATTAGAATTTGGACGTTAACGTGATTTAATGGCTGGAATTGAGTTGGGAATGGGTATTAATTTATTATTTGGTTTCGGAATATGAAAATGATGGAATTGAGATAGATGAACAATTATGAGTTGGATATGGATTACTATTGCTGGTATTGGTTATTTAAGTTGAAATTGATGTTATTTGGGTTATTTTGGAGAGGACCTCACTTAATGATCATATTATTGCATTTTCAACTATTTTGAATGTACTTTTATGCAATTACCCATTTGTCTAGCATTCCTTGTTTAAGTTACATGCCATACTTTCCCACACTTGCTGAGTACGACATGTGATCATCCTTGCTATCCCCCAACAAATTCAGATGAAGGCGACAATGTGGAGTACCAGGAGGTCTTTGAGGAGTTCTAGGCGCGCGTGTTACCGTCGAGCTTGCCTGTGGAGTTTGGAGTCTTAGTGTCTAGTGTTTTCCGCTGCAATTGTCTAGCGCTTGTATTCGAGATTATTTGGTTTGTAAAAAGATACTATTATTAGTGTTATTATTCGAGACATGGTTACAATCTGTTTATTGTGTGTGAATCACTTGTGTATTTGTGTTAAACATCCTGTGCACACATATGCATTACGCTTGGTTCATTTTTGGAACTTGGTGTCAAAAGTTGGTATCAGAGCCTTGTTTGACTGTAGGACGTAAGCCTAGTTAGAATGGACACCTCAAATCACTTAGGACTTCTTTCCTATTCAAAATTAGCCTGTTTTGCACTATTTTGCCTTCTACTAGCAATATAATGTGGAAAAATTTGTGCTTTTTGCTGCTGCTGCAATTGTTGCCACTTTTCCATCTTTTTGAGAGAATGTACATCCTCTCATCTCACTTTATAGCTGTTGTGCTGAAATTGAATTTTCCACTTCCTTCCCGCTACTGCCATGTCTTTTCTTGTCTCTTCTTGCTGAAATAGAATGTTGACTAGAACCCGCGTCACACACTTGCACCGACCATTACTTCACACGCCGATGACCCATCCCTAGTCCATTTGTGTAGATCGTTAGTGCTTGCTTGAATTTGGTGTGTTGATTGTATGATTGCTTGTTTGTGTGCTTGGTGTGCATTGTGGAGACGTCTAGCATTTTGTCCACATTCGCACATAGTAGAGAGTTGTGGGAATCTTGTCTACATCCTCTAATAGGGTTTTTAGTATTAATAAAAGAGTTGTTAGTTACAAATATCTTGCTGCATATAGATTGGGGCGTTTCTTTTCAAATATAAATTATTCCGTCTCTACTATTCTTTCACCAACGGATGTCGAGGACCTGTAATCAAAGAAATGCCAATGGGGAGAATAAGAATGATAATGTACTTGAGAATATTAACCTTGAGACAGCTGCAAGCTGGCAACAACAAGAATCTCCACATGCCCCTGCCACCAAACCCCCTTATGGAAATACTTAAATCGAAGATGGACACAACTCAAAGATCCTTATTTCGGATGAAGCTACAACGAAGATGATAAAAAAAATTATAGTATGACCAAAAGTAAGTCTCATTATAAGGGGGGTAAATTTCCTCGCCAACCTTATAGTCTTGAATTCTCAGGGTTTGGACATCATACTTGGAACGGATTGGTTAAGGAAGCATAACAAAGTAATTCAGTGTGCCACTCGGACAGTGCAATTGACAAATGAAGAAGGACTCAGTGTAGAATTCAAGACATTTCAAATGACAACCGAGAAGGCAATGGTAAATCACGGAGAAGGAGTAACTTTGGAAGAAATTCCAGTTGTCCATGAGTACCCAGAAGTGTTTCCTGAGGAATTGTCAGGTATGCCACCTGATCGTGACAACGAGTTCGTCATTGATTTAATACCTTGAACTGCACTTATAGCAAACAGGCCATATAGGATGCCTCCTAAGGAATTAGCAGAGCTCAAGAAACAGATTCAAGAGCAGTTAGAGAAGGGTTTTATACGCCCAAGCTCGTCGCCATGGGGAGTCCTAGTGCTTTTCATAGATAAGAAAGATGGATACCAAAGAATGTCTGTGGATTACAGGTCTCTCAACGAGTTGATGATAAGAATAAGTATACACTGCCACACATTGAGGATCTGTTTGACCACATGAAGGGAGCAAGAATATTCTCTAAGATTGATCTTCAGTCGGGATATTTCAAAATGAAGACTAGACCGTCAGACATACCTAAAACAGCTTTCAAAACAAGGTATGGATCCTATGAGTACACGGTCATGTCATTTGAATTGACTAACGCACCCGCATACTTCACGTATCTTAGGAATAAGGTTTTCATGGAGTATTTGGATAAGTTTGTTGTAGTTTTTATTGATGATGTTATGATCTACTCGAAAAGTGAATAAGAGCACAAAGAGCATTTAAGGCTGATGTTACAGAAATTGCGAGAGCACCATTTGTATGCCAAGTTCAACAAGTGCCAATTCTGGTTGAGAGATATATCATTCCTAGGCCATGTTATCTCTAGAGGAGGAGTGTTAGTTGGCCCAGGAAAGGTTAGAGATGTGCTAAAGTGGGAACTATCGCAGAATGTGATGGAGATAAGGAGTTTTCTAGGAATGGTTGGATACTATCGTCAGTTCATCAAGGACATTTCCAAGATAGTGAAGCCCATGACTGAACTGTTAATGAAGGAAAAGACTCTCAAGTGGACTCAAGCTTGTTAAGATAGTTTTGAGGAGCTAAAGAAGAGGTCAACAACAGAACTTGTGTTGATATTGCTAGATGTGAGCAAGAGCTTTGATATCTATTGCGATGCTTCAAGGCAAGGACATGGTTGTGTATTGATGCAAGAGGGTCCAGTTGTAGCTTATGCATATAGGCAATTGAAGAAACATGAGAAAAATTACCCTACACATGATCTCAAACTTGCAGCCGTAGTGCATGCATTGAACATTTGAATACATTATGTTATTGGCCATAGATGTGAGATTTATACAGATCATAAGAGTCTCAAGTACATATTCACACAAATAGATCTGATTTGGAGGCAACGAAGATGGTTGGAACTCATTAAGGATTATGATGTGATAATTAATTATCATCCAGGAAAAGCCAACATAGTGGCCAATGCTTTGAGCCGGAAGGGAGCAAGCCACCAGCTCACCGTTAGGGAATTGCCGCCTGAACTATGCAAGGAGTTTGAACGATTGAATCTTGGATTCGTAAAAGAGATGGGAGCGATGGAAGTAAATCCAACCCTTTTGCAAGAGATAAGAGAAGGACAGACCAGGGATAAGGAAATCCAGGAAATCAAGGAAAGGACCAAGGAAGGGAGAGAATCAGACTTGATGAGGATGACCATGGTACTCTATGGCATGGGAAACAGATTGTTTTGCCTAATGGTATGAGTCTCCGACACTTGATATTAAAAGAGGCACATGACTCACTTTATCTTATCCACCCTGGATGTATGAAGATGTACAAGAATCGGAAGACATGTTATTGGTGGGATGGTATGAAAAGCGACATAGCTAAATATGTCGCATTATGTGATGTATGCCAACGAGTCAAGGCTGAAAATCAAAGGCCAGTAGGATCATTGCAGTCATTGAAGATTCCGGAATGGAAGTGGGAAGAGGTTGGTATGGATTTCATAATTGGTTTAGCTCGCACTTCAGCAGGATACGATTCAATATGGGTTATTGTGGATCGATTGACAAAATCAGCGCATTTCATTCTCGCCAAGACTACCTATAGTGGAGCGAAGTTGGCAGAATTGTACATGGGAAGAATAGTGTGTTTACACGGAGTACCAAAGAACATAGTGTCCGATAGAGGTTCTCAATTTAGCCCGAGGTTGTGGTAGAAGCTGCACGAATCAATGGGGAACTCAATTGAGTTTCAGTTCCGCATATCATTCTCAAACGGGTCGACAGACCGAGAGGACAAATAAGATATAGGAGGATATGCTAAGAACTTGTGCGCTTAAGTATGGAGGAAGTTGGGACAAGAGTTTGCCTTATGCTGAATTCTCCTACAACAATAGTTATCAAGCAAGCTTGAAAATGTCACCATATGAGGCATTGTATGGTAGAAGGTGTAGAACACCCTTTTTTTGGAATGAAACAGGAGAAACTCAAGTGTTTGGACCTGATGTAATACAGGATGCCGAAAAGCAAGTCCAGAAAATTCGCGAGAACATAAGAGTTGCTTAGTCAGGACAAAAGGGTTATGCGGATAATAGACGAAGAAGCCTGTCTTTTGAGGTGGGAGACTTCGTATACCTCCAAGTGTCACCCATGCGAGGTCACAAGCAATTTAACGTCAAAGGCCAGTTGGCACCTCGCTATATTGGACCATTCAAGATTTTGGACAAATGGGGTGAAGTAGCATATAAACTGGAGATGCCTGCACATCCTTCCGATGTCCATGATGTGTTTCATGTTTCTCATCTCAAGAAGCGCTTAGGGGTTCCGAAAGAGCAAGTGCCAATAGAAGAATTGGAGCTTGAGGAAGATTTGACCTATGCTAAGCAACCCGTCAGAATTTTGGACACCAAGAAAAGGGTCACAAGGAACAAGATTATTAGATGGTGCAAGGTGCAATGGAAGCATCATACAGAATCGGAAGCAACTTAGGAGCGAGAAGAAGATCTCAATAAGGAATTTTCCTATCTCTTTCCTTCCACGTCGAATCTCGAGGGCGAGATTCATTTTAAGGAGGGTAGGTTTGTAACACCCTGATTTTCATGCATAATGCATTGCATACATCCTCATGCATGTTTAACATAAAGGAACCATGGAAGGAAAAGAGTAAAATGAATTTAGGTCTAATTAAGAATTTAAGTCAGACACGGTACGAACTTGTCCGACCTCCAACCAGGGCTAGTCTGATTTTCCCTTTCTGTTTCAGAAATTCAGTTTCTTCAGGACTACGGACTTGTCCGCACACCACAAGGACTAGTACGATCGAGTTTCTGATGTTTTTCTGAACTTGTCCAATTTTGAGCGGACTAGTCCGATAGTGTCTGAATTTCAGTCCGGATTAACCTTTCGAGCCACCACGGACATGTCCAGTCGTTGAACTCGACATGTCCAAAAAAGTTTCTCATCCAAAATGGACATGTCCGATGACACATACCGGACTTGTTCGAAAACCTCTCTATTGCCAAATGGACTAGTTCGGTCCATATTGCGAACTAGTTTGGCCTATTGAATTCCACTCGGATTCTAATATTTCTCCACGATTGGTTATTGAGTAATTGCCTTAATTGGGGACAAAAACTTCGTGCCCAACCTCAAAGGATCCCAAGTGGACCCTACCTCGGCCCCTACACATCCCCCACCGAGTTCTACTTGGAATTCACCCCAAAACCCTACCTCTCCACCCCTATATAAACAGCCCAATACCCTCACCTCTCCAACCTTTGAGAAAAACCCTCGCTATTGTTCCTTGATCGTGTGCTGCCGTCAAGAAGGATCCCAAGAGCAAGGAGAAGAGGGAGAAGGGTCAATCCAGTTCTATTTTCGTCATATTTTCGACAATTGACGTCCTTCATCATCAAACCTTCATCAAGTCATCTTCATCAAGCCCTAGACGTCAAGATTCAAGCGTTGCATTCCATCTTTGACCCTTGGATCTCTAGACACAAGGTACACCCTCTAGATCCAAGTTTCTATGTAAATTCAACCATAAAACCTCGTTGATCAAAAAACCATATTTTATAGTTCTGCACAGGGCAGACTAGTACGGCCCTTGCAGCGGACTAGTCCGGCCTTTGAATCTGTAATGTGCTGAATTGAATCCAAATTGACTCGAATCAATTCCAAACTTGTCCAAACTTGTTAGAAGCTATTGTAACTAGTTAGTAAACATTAATAACAACTCATTAACAATTCATACCTCACGATTGCATTGATCATGCATATCATGGCATATTGAGTAATATATATGAGCATTTATTGATTGTAATGTTTGTTTTGCATGTTTGTCGCGCGAAATAGAAGGTCTCGCTGTAGAGAGTGCTTTCGAGGACCTACAGAACTAGAACTTTGAAGCTTTCGATCCAAACCAAGCTCAAGAGCAAGGCAAGTGTCCTGGATCATTTTGATTCGGGTTTTTAAATGTTTTGATTGCAAAATTGCATGCTTCTATCAAATTGATGGGAAACCCAATTATAGCAGTTTACTAGTTTTGTATGACCACTCTTGTCGCTTGAACACGATGTAGAGAGTTGGGAAGGGTATTTTAACCTTTTGCATCGCTATACTCAAATTGGGTTTGGGAAATAACCATATTGCCTCATTATGAACTATTGAACACATAAATAGTGGAATTTGATAATAATGACCTTTTAGCAACATGGTGCCTAGGGATCTAAGCAAGTAAAACATGTCGAATGGGTTGGACTGTTTTGATGGTTTTGCTTTCTTTAGATCTAAGGACCGGTTCGTGGAGCGACCATCCAGGATTTACAGTGTCACCACATGGCCAAGTATGCGTGCGGCTTAGCTGACTAATTAGTGTTTTGCCAGTACTATTTGGACCATTAAGAATGCTCGGGGAAGGGTAGGCGAATTGGGTTGGTAAAGATTGGTGGGGCTACCTTGGGATCCGAATTTCTCAAGAGGTGACCCTTGGTTGGATGTGCTCAGTCGGAGACATCACCACCGGTGAAACCTCAGTGGGGTCTAAATATGCTAGTAATCACTTTGTAAAGACTATTTTGTGATCTCTTGGCCACACACCAAAGGAAGTGTGAGACGACATAACTGAGATTCCATAGTCATCGAAAGGTGATGAAATCACAAGCTTGTGAGCAAAGTGGTACAACCTTTGCAGAGTGTGTTTAAAACTATCATGATAGTCGTGCTCCCAGACATGAGCAAACCTAGACCCCAAATGATTAGAATTTGGACTTTAACTTGATTTAACGGCTGGAATTGAGTTGGGAATGGGTATTTGTTTATTATTTTGTTTCAGAATACGAAATTGACGAAATTCAGACAGGTGAGCAGTTATGAGTTGGATATGGATTATTGTTGCTGGTATTGGTTATTTAAGTTGAAATTGATGTTATTTGGGTTATTTTCGGAAGGACCTCACTTAATGATCATATTATTGCATTTTCAACTATGTTGAATGTACTTTTATGCAATTAGCCCATTTGTTTATCATTCCTTGTTTAAGCTACATGTCATGCTTTCCCACACTTGGTGAGTACGACATGTGCTCGTCCTTGCTATCCCCCCAACAAATTCAGACGCGGGCGACAATGTGGAGTAATAGAAGGTCGTTGAGGAGTTCTAGGCGCGCGTGTTACCGTCAAGCTTGCATGTGGAGTTTGGAGTCTTGGTGTGTAGTATTTTCTGCTACAATTGGTTATACCTTGTATTCGAGATTATTTGGTTTGTAATAAGGTACTATTATTGGTGTTATTATTTGAGACATGGTTATAATCTATTTAACGTTTGTGAATCACTTGTGTATGTTTGTTAAACATCCCTGCCACACATATGCATTATGCTTCGTTCATTTTCGGAACCGGGTGTCACATAACGGCTATTGTTGATCTTCCAACCTTGTTCACCCTCGTATCTATTTTTTTATCTAAACTATGGAGCAACCCACCATTCTTTCTCTATCTGCTCCTAAGGGTGAGTTTTGTGAGCCTTCGCCATAGGCGGATCGCAGTTGCTCAACTAGCTATGAACACAACCCTAGCTTTATAGCCATGGTTCGGGAGCAATCTTTCTTAGAGATGAATTGTGAGAATCCCTACCATGACCTGCCGGAGTTTGAAAAATTGTGTTCATGCCTTCTAATCAAGGGCATGACACAAGAAACCCATAAGTGGAAATTGTTTACCTTTTCCCTCAAGGGAAGAGCGAAGCCGTGGTACACTCATACCGTTGGGAGTGCAAATGGAAAATGGAAAGAACTTCTAGACAATGCATTCTTTCCACTCTCCCAAGTTGCCTCCCTGTGTAGGGAAATTCTCAACTTTTAGCAAAACAAGAAGGAATCTATAAGTGCAGTCTGGGCTAGAATCTCATTGCCAACCAAATCATGCCCGCACTTGTCCATTCCCGAACATGCGTTATTACAACATTTATGTTTCGGGCTTGACAAGGATTATGCCCTATACCTCAACATAACAGTTGGAGGCTTTTTCCTCCATAAGACACTGAATGAAGAAGGGAAATTCTAGAACGCATTCTAGAAAATACATCCTTCATCGCCGGTCTTAATGAGCCTCCTCAAGAGGAAGTCAAGTCAAGACAGGATGATTCCTCCATAGTCACCCCGAACCCATATCATGTTCATCTCATGTTGTGACTATGAAATCCTCACCCGAACCAAAGCCAACGAAGTAAGAAGAAATTTGACCATCGGAGTTTCCACTTGTGCTTCGAGGAAGATCTTTTTGAAGATTTTGGGAAAGCCTCAAAGTGTTGTTATGGAAGGAAACCATCATTACATCCCTCAATCCTTGATCCGCCCAAAGGAAAATTCCTTTAGGAAACGATCAAGGAGTTGACCACAATCATGAGTAGGAAATGGACTACGGAGGTTGAGCTTTCACCTGAAGAAATATGGGTAAACTCACCCCCAACAACTATTCGATGTCTTATTCGAGGGGTAATGATGAACATCCTTTATAATCCCACAGTTGGAGCCAATATCATTTCCGAGAATTGTAGTTTAGCCATTTTGGGTGATCTACCCTGAGCTCCAACAAGAAAATCCTTCAGAGACTCCTATGAAAACATCAAGGAAGGATATGGGATTGTTGATACTTCCTACGCACTAGTAACAATTTATTCCAAGCACTGGTGCCAGAAATGCTTGTTAATAGATTTTAGATTACAAATGTAAGTCCGCAAGTGCACAGAATCTATCGATGTAGTTTTTCCCCTTTTAGAGTATTCCCAAAGGGTGTCATTTATATTCTCCTAGAGGAAGGCTAGATGGAAGCAAAGCAATCATCAAATGGAGAGGCTAGGCTGGTATAGGTAGGGTTCTAGCAGGGATGGGTAATTGATAGTTGGAGATAGTGTGACACACACAAGAGCATTCTATCCTAAGGGGGGTAAATGAGGTAAAGAAGGACTAGTCTATGAGTTAGGTATAGACTCGTACTATGCTTTTGGTTTACGATTACATAGCCTATGTTAGTTACTAATGATTATATCAATTATGAATTCTCATGCTAAGTGGATTAACACATCGGGCACGGGTTTACCCCTAGCAACACTAGGACAACTCCATCCAAGAGCTTGTGGCATAGCCAAACATGAAGGATTACAAAGGACAGATAGGGTTGTCACGACCTACTTCCTACCTCTTCAATCCGTGGGTGTACGAGACATTCAATGCTACTTTCTATCCTAGCACCATGCTAGCATATTAAGTAATTACCTTAAGAGCCTAGGCACATGCCATCCTAAGGCAATGAACTAAATCATTGTTGAACCAATGTTAGCATAAATGATTCATATTAACATAATCATGTCATAGCTAATTAGATTATAGTGGAGGTTTGTAGTGTTTATGATGATATAATGAGAATGGTATAGCATAATCATAAATACTACTCCTACCACATATATTGAATCCACAATCAAACAAGAAACGCTTCATCCAAGTATATGAACAATAGAAGACTAAAGATAACATCTTTATTAAGAACAAAGTGACAAATACGAATAGGGTGATAAGAGCCATACCTTTCCCAATTAGGAATTGGGAAGAGACTCCTTCTACTCCTCTCCTACTTGGACTATGAACTAGAGGCTCTCCTTTCTACAGCCTATACTCCTCTAAACCTATGGAGAGTGGTGTATACAATGGATGAACACTCAAGTGTTGTGTGCTGAAGTGAGGGGTGAATGGTCCTATTTATAGCTTGGAGAAGGGTCGGTTCCCGCCACCAAAAGTGCGCGAATCAGTCACCACTGACTTCTTCAAGCCGGGAGGAGCCAACATGTGGAAGCTAATCAAGTTTTGAGGAAAGACCAGGTCGGCCGACTAGGGGGGTTGGCCGACCTGGTAAGTCCTCCAAACGACCTGTGCTTTCTTGGGGTGACTTCCATGTGGGTCCCATCCCTTCATATGGGTGCTACACCATTGGATGGCCTCGAATACTTCTCTTTGTGGGCCATTTGATCCATATGGTGCCACATGTCGGTGCTTGAGTGGCTGGAATGATAATTTATAGGATCCATCCCCTTGTTTCACTTCAATTCAGTATAAAATTCCTGCATGCACAATTTTCTCCAAGGACAAGTGGAAATAGGTTAAATAGAAAGGTGATGTGTGCAAGAAATGATATTTTATTCACATAATTGAGTTATATAGATGGGTGAAATTGGTATATGACAGCCGTCAACAGGGATTTTACAAAATGTGTCTATAAGACTTGAGAACATCGAGTTCTGCCCTCATCTTGACATCTTTGAAATACAAAACTTTGATGTAATTATAGGATTACCCGTTGAGAAATTACTCGTGGATGCACTCTCAAAAGGCAGTTTAGATGTTAAACTCAAAGGGAGGAAGTTTTCCATTCCCATTCGGCAATCCAAGGACACATTAGCAGAACCTCTCCTTGAGAGTGAGCCAATCGAGCAAGCCATGTCCCTTCAATTCTTACACTCTCCTGAAAACGAATATGAAGAAGAACAATTTATCCAAGAAGAGGATGAATTGCAGGAGACATTTGATATGCCGAAAGAAGAGCCATAACAAAAGCCCTTGATTGAGTTGAAAACCCTACCTCCAAACCTATGCTATGCTTTCCTACACGATGATGCGCAAGCTCTTGTCATCATAAGTGACAAGCTTTCACAAGACGAAACTGCTAAACTCATGATTGTCTTAGAAAAGCATAGATCCGTCCTAGGCTACTCACTCCAAGACCTTAAGGGAATCAGCCCTGCTCTTTGCACCTATCGCATTCCAATCGACCCATTTAGCACACCATCTAGGGAACCTCAAAGGAAGTTAAACAATGCTATGCGGGAGGTTCTCAAGAAGGAGGTCTTGAAACTCTTGTTTGCCGGGATAATTTATCTCGTTCCTCATAGTGAGTGGGTTATCCCTGTCCAAGTAGTGCTCAAAAAAGGAGAAATGATGGTTGTTTGAAATGAGAGGAATGAAATCATTCCTCAATGAACCGTCACAGGGTGGAGCAAGTGTATTGACTATAGAAAACTCAACAAGGCTACAATGAAGTTTCATTGATGAAATGCTTGAGCGACTAGTGAAGCATTCCATCATTTATTTCCTTGATTGATATTCCGGTTATCATTAAATTCTGATCCACACTGATGATCAAAGTAAGACCACCTTCACATGCCCTTAGGAACATACGCCTATCGACAAATGACGTCCGGGTTGTGTAATGCACTTGATTTGTTCCAAAGGTGCATGGTGTCTATTTCCTCAGACATGATCGAGGAAATCATGAAAGTTTTCATGCACAACTTTTCTGTTTATGAAAAAACTTTTGATCATTGTCTTGAGAACCTAGACAGAGTCTTACAAAATGCCAAGAAAAGGACCTGGTGCTAAATTGGGAAAAGTGTCATTTTATGGTCCGTGAAGGCATCGTCTTAGGACACTTTATAGAGGGATTGAGGTGCACAAAGCCAAAATTGAAGTTATTGAAAAGCTTCCACCTCACACCAACATTAAGGGTCTCCTTAGATTTTTAGGCCATGCGGGGTTCTACCGATGATTTATCAAGGATTTTTTCCAAAATTGCTAGACCCCTCAGCAGCCTATTAGCTAAGGATGTGCCCTTTGATTTCTATGATGAGTCTCACCAATCTTTTTAAATCCTAAAGAAGGCACTCATCACAACTCTAATCATTTAACCCCCTGATTGTACGCTGCCATTCGAAACCGTGTGTGATGCTAGTGTGAGACCTATGTGTGCTGAATACATTGGCTATGGTGATAAAAGTTTTTGAATACTAACAAAACACCTTTATCATCAAGGTATGACTCTAGGTCTGACTAGCTTTGGTTAGCTCCAGCGCTAGGTCCTACTAGCTTTGGTAAGCTCCGGTTCAAGGTCCGGTTAGCTTTGGCAAGGTTCGGTGCTTGATCGTAGTGTTTCTGCTTTTAACTTGCAATGTTTTGAACTTGCTTTACACTTATGGAAAGGTTGATTATTATTCTTTTACTATGTTTTTGGTGTGTTTTGGTGGTTAAGGCTAATATCGATTTTCTATGGTTTGCAACATGCTTATGTGAGGTGGTCACGTAAGATGTTGTAGTTTCGAAACTAACGTTAGTCAAGTCGAGGACTTGTGCTTGAAAGTATTGGTTGTTTATTCATGTTCAGGTGTTGCTTGACTTTAAGACATGGCTGGTGATGGGATTCATTGAACTACTCTTAGGGAGAACATGAGGTTCAACAATCAAGTTCGGGAGGAATTGTGGTTGAGTTGATCGGGAGGTCGTGCAGCATGTTTGAATCAAGAATAATGCATATGAAGGTATCGTGGACGTCGTTGGAAGATATTTGCACGTGTGCAAGGAGTGCATGGATGTGGCTGCATGGTTCCAAGGCATGATGAAGAGATGTGGATGTAATGAATTGGTCAGAAAGGTCCAACTGACTAGCTTATGGACTCAAGCTGCGGCTGAGTCGTGTTTGACTCAAATATGGAAAGTTTTGAGTTGGTTATGATAGGATTTCGTGTGGGTCACGAATTTGAGTTGTTTTAGGAATGTGGGATACGTTCCTAAGGTGTTTGAAAGTCTTAATATTGCTTCTATCTGCGTATAGAAGAGTCCTAAGCAGTTATGAAAAATTTCGATTCGTGATTTGAGTAGGATTAGAGTCCTAGTTGAGATTGGTTTGGCCTAAGGGCTGGTTATATAAGCAAGGGAGGCCAGAGCTCATGGGAGACGACTTTGGGGCTGTTCCTCTTGTGTTCTATTGAATAAAATTCATAGTTGAAAGGAACTTTTGTGCCTTGTTCGTCCGACTTGTTCCAGACAAGTTTTTTCTCGTCGAGTTTTCTGCACAGCACTATCTTTCTTCGGTGGTTTTATCATAACTCGAGTTTTATAGATTCCATTGACGTGATTCTTTTTGGGTTGTCTTCACAACTTGATTATCTACCATATGTCAAAATTTCACGGTCATTAGATTTGTGGTTTGTGATCTATACGAGTTTATTTGCAGCGTTCCAGAACCTTTTTTCTCGTGTAGGACAGATTGACCTTTGTTTGATATTTCAATCGTAACTTGGGTTTCTCTCGACGGATTTGATTGAATCTTGTTTTGTCATCTTTGTGACTTGATTCTCTCTGATATCTATAACTTTTTTTACGGTGAAACACGTTTAGATTAGTCTCACACACGATTTCGTTTGTTACGAATGGGTTTGGATTTAATTGTTTCCGCTGCGTAAGATTTTTAATCTACTATTCACCCCCCCCCCTCTAGTAGATTTTCACGTGCTCTTCGATCCTACAATTGGTATCAGAGCCACGTTGCTCTAATCTTTATGATTTGCACGTGTTTTTGACTAATCATCATGGAGAAATACTTAGAGATTAGGGTTTGACAGCGGCTAGGGTTAAGGACACGAAAAATCGGACAAGTCCAAAGAAGACCGGACTAGTCCGAACTTTTCCAGAGGCTATATCGGACTAGTCCGTGGTCTACCGGACTAGTCCGGCCTAACCGGCACTCTGTGGACTAGTATGCATGGGCGGACTAGTCCGTGTAACCATGGACTTGTCCGTGGTCACCAGGCAAGAATTTCTTAGCCCATTCCTATATATTTAAAGGTACATATTTAGAAAATAGAGAGGCAAATAAAATCAAATAATCTTGATGAATATGATCAGTAAGCATACAACAATCAAGCAATCACCATAATTCATCAAGATCTGGTAATTGACATAGTTTTTCAGGAGAAAATTGAGAGAGATGATTTTCACAATCCAATCAATAGATTTTGAAGAATTCATAAAGGTATACAAAATTTCAAGCCACACTCCGAGCATCAAGGATGTTTAGTTCATTTCGGAGTTCACAAAAGCGTTTTTCATCAAGTGACTTGGTGAATATGTCGGCCAATTGCTTTTGGGTGTTGACATGGGAAATGACTATATCTCCTTTCATGGAGTGGTCTCCCAAGAAGTGATGCCTTCTGTCTATATGTTTTATTCTAGAGTGCTCAACTGGATTGTGGGCAATTTTAATGGCACTCTCATTGTCTTAAAGGAGTGGAATACGGTTCATATTGTAACCGTAATCCCTTAGAGTTTGTCCCATCCAAAGGAGTTGTGCACAACAACTCCTGGCTACAACATACTCCGCTCCAGCTGTGGATAAGGCAATGTAATTTTGTTTCTAAGAGGACCAAGAAACTAGAGATCTCCCTAGGAACTAGCATGTACTGGAGGTATTTTTTCTATCTACTTTGCATCCGGCATAATCTGCATCTGAGTAGCCAATGAGGTTGAATTTGGACCCTTTTGGATACCAAAGACCAATATTGGGTGTATGAACTAAATATCTCAAGATCCTTTTTACGGCTGTCAAGTGACACTCCTTAGGATTGGCTTGAAATCTTGCACACAAACATACACTCAACATAATAACTGGCCTAGATGCACATAAATAGAGTAGGGATCCAATCATGAAGCGATATACCTTTTGGTCGATGCTAGGTCCATCTTTGTTGAGATCCAAGTGACCATTGGTTGCCATGGGAGTCTTTATGGGCTTTGCCTTGTCCATTCCAAACTTCTTTAGTATGTCTTGAGTGTACTTCGTTTGGCTTATGAACTTCCCCTCCTTTTGTTGCCGCACTTGGAATCCCAAGAAGTACTTTAGCTCTCCCATCATGGACATCTCAAACCTATCTATCATAATTTTACCAAATTCCTCACAAAAAGATGGGTTAGTTGAACCAAAGATTATATCATCAACATAGATTTGACAAACAAAAAGATCATTGTCAAAATTCTTTGTGAACAGTGTATAATCTAATTTGCTAATCTTAAAGCCATTTTCAATTAAGAAATATCTAAGACACTCATACCAAGCTCTAGGAGCTTGTTTGAGGACGTAGAGAGCCTTAGGCAATTTAAATACGTGGTCGGGGAACTCTTCGTCTTCAAACCCCGGGGGTTGCTCCACATACACTTCCTCCTTCATTGGTCCGTTGAGGAAGGCGCTTTTCACATCCATTTGATAGAGCTTGAAATCATGGTGAGTAGCATATGCAAGTAATATTCTAATAGATTCAAGTCTACCTACGGGAGCAAAGGTTTCATCGAAATCCAAACCTTGGACTTGTGAATACCCTTTGGCCACAAGTCGTGCCTTGTTCCTTGTGACCACCCCGTGTTCATCTTGTTTGTTGCGGAAGACCCACTTGGTGCCGACAATGTTCGCATTGGGTCTTGCCATGAGTTCCCACACCTCTTTTCGCTTGAAGTTGTTCAATTCTTCTTGCATTGCCACCACCCAGTCCGGATCATTCAATGCATCCTCAACCCCGCGTGGTTCCAAAAAGGATACAAATGAATAGTGCTCACAAAAGTTAGCTATGTGAGATCTAGTGGTTACTCCCTTTTGGATGTCACTGATGATATTGTCGATTGGGTGATCCCTTTGGACGCATTGGTGTAGTCTTGGGTGTGGCACTTGAGGTGTTGTATCTTCACGATCATCTTCTTCTCCCCCTAAATGGTTGTCCTCGTTGATTCTTTTATCATCTTCGTATTCTTGTGGTTGATCTTGTGTGGAAGCTCCCCCTTGATCATTGACCTCCTCTTGTGGTTCATCTTCCTCATGCACGTGTAGGGGTGACTCTTGTGATCGAACTTCACCTAAGGCCATTCTTTTCAATGCTTGACAAGGAGCTTCTTCTTTATCTAGCACACATGGATCAACTTGCTCCTTTTGGGAGCCATTAGTTTCATCGAACACTACGCCACATGCTACTTCAATAAGTTCGGAGGTCTTGTTGAAAACACGATAGGCGTAAGTGTTCGAATCATAACCAAGCAAGAAACCTTCATCGGACATCAAAGTTAACTTTGAAGTCCTAGGCTTCTTGTTCAAGATATAACATGGAGAACCGAAAACTCGAAAATATGAAATTTTAGACTTGTTACCGGTAAGTAGCTCATAGGATGTCCTCTTGAGTAGTCGATGAAGGTAAAAACTATTTATGGCGTGGCAAGCTGTGTTGACCGCTTCCGCCCAAAATCGATCCGAGGTCTTGTATTCATCGAGCATTGTTCTTTCCATCTCTATGAGAGTTCGGTTCTTTCTTTCGGCAACTCTGTTTTGTTGAGGGGAGTACGGAGCTGAAAACTCGTGCTTTATGCCTTCTTCATCTAGGTACTCCCCCACTTCTGTGTTCTTGAACTTCGTGCCGTTGTCGCTTCGAATGTTCTTGATTGTCAATGAGAATTCATTTTGAGCTCGCTTGAAGAACTTCTTGAGTATTCCTTGTGTTTCTGACTTGTCATGCAAAAAGAAAACCCAAGTGAAGCAAGAAAAATCATCAACAACTACTAAACCATATTTTTTATCGCTGATGCTTATGTAGGCAATTGGACCAAATAAGTCCATGTGAAGTAGCTCGAGCGGTCTTGTTGTAGTCATGACATTCTTGGCGGGGTGAGGTGCTCCAACTTGCTTCCCGGCTTGGCACGCGCTACAAGGCCCGTCTTTCTCAAACACAATATCCTTTAAACCTCGGATGTTATCGCCCTTGAGGAGTTTTTGAAGGTTCCTCATACCAACATGCGCTAGCCATCTATGCCACAGCCAACCCATGTTGGTCTTTGCAATCAAGCATGTGCCAAGTTCAGCTTTATCCTTGTTGAAGTCAACAAGATAGAGCTTTCCCTTTAACACACCCTTGAATGCAATGGAACCATCACTCCTCCTAGAAACGGTCACACCCTCGTTAGTGAACAAGCAATTATAACCTTTGTCAAATAATTGAGATATGGACAGCAGGTTATAATCTAAGGAATTAACATGTAATACATGAGAAAGTGTGTGTTTAGATGATATGGCAATTTTACCAGTACCGAGCACCTTCCCTTGACTATTATCTCCAAAATAGATGCCCTCATTTGTATCCTCATTCTCTTCATATTCAATGAACATTCTTCTTTCTCCGGTCATATGGTCGGTGCAGCCACTGTCTAACACCCATTTAGATCCACCGGAGGAATAGGCCTGCAAAAACAAATTATGCTTTGGTTTTAGGTACCCAAGCTTGCTTGGGTCCTTGGAGGTTAGTTACAAGACATTTGGGGACCCACACATGAGACTTGGTGTTCCCATGGCGTGGCCCAACATCATGATCATAAACCTTTCCATAATTATTTCTCATTAAGACATATGAGGCATCGAGTGTTCTAAAGAGTAACTGTTGTTGTTTGTGTACAGGACTAGTCTGGGAGGCCGGACTTGTCCGGACCCCGACCGGACTAGTCCGGCGGTCATGTGTGTTGTACTCATTAATTTTTGATTTTCTAGTTTGAAAGACTCCTCCCTTTACAAGGACATTGCTATCCCTGTTAATCTTATGGCTTCTAGCTTGTTGCTTTTCACCATAAGAGTAACCAATGCCATATTTGACATTTGGAGGTCTTGTGACCACATATTTGATCTTCTCCTTGTCAAATATGCCACTTCGGGCAGGATACTTATCCTTTGTAGAGGGTGACATGTCTTTTAAACTGTTGTCAATTTTACCCCATGTACAAGTAGAGGCAACTTCAGTTTTAATGGGTTGAGAAGGTGAACTTGAAGAGGATGAAGGGCCACCTTGCTTGAGTGACTCGACTTGCACTTCGAGGATCTTGTTAACCTTGATTAGGTTAGCAAGTTCTTCCTTGATTGCAGCATTTGAGTCGTTTAACTCTAAGCAAGTTTCCTTGCTTGAAGCTAACTCAACCTCTAGTGACTTGCTACACTCCTTTTCAAGCTCTAGAAGTTTGGCAAGTTCGACATGTTCCTCCTTTTGGGAGATAATCATGTCCTCTTGACGATGTATCAACCTCTCCTTCTAAACAAGTTGATCAAGTAAAAATTTCATTTTAGTGGCAATTTTCCTATGTAATCCAATAAGCATGTCCTCATTATCACTATTGATTTCATCATCGCTAGAATAGGAATGCACGGAAGGGGGTTTGGTGTTTACCTTGCGTTTACCTTCCTTTGCCATGAGGCAAGTGCAATTTCCCTTCCATGCGCCGAGCGTAGGGAAGAGAGTAGACTTCTTGGATGTCTTCTCGATGGCTATGCTAGCCATCTCTTCTTCTTCAGATGATGAGGACTCATCATTTGAGTCCCACTCTTTCCCTATGTGAGCTTGTTCGGCTTGTTTCTTCTTCTTGAAGAATTTCTTGGGTTGAGGCTTTGCTTCTTTGGTCTTTTTCTTGTTCTCTTCATATGGGCAATCAACTATAAAGTGGCTATACTCACCACAATTATAGCATGCCCGCCTCAACTTTGGCTTTGTTCTATCCTTGTACTTTCCTTCGCTTGATTTAGCACCTTGTCTCTTCTTCATTATCATCTTGAATTTCTTCATGAACAGTATCATGTCTTCTTCATCTAATTCACTGCTCTCATCATCACCGTCTTCTTCTAGCTGAGTTTCTCGAGCTTCTTTAGATATGGGCTTGAGGGTGGACTTCAAAGCAACACCTTTCTTATTTGTCGAGGTGAGGTCGGCAATTTCCTTGATATGCTTTGCTTGTTTTTCCATCATCTCGAAATTGATGATTTTTCCAAGTAATTCATCTAGAGTCATTTTCTTATATTCGGGGCTTTCTCTAATCATTGAGCATAAGGTGACGTTGCGAGGCATGAAAGCTCTAAGGATGAGCTTCACCACCTCGTGGTCACTCGACTTCTTGCTTCCGTATGACCGCACCTTGTAGATGAGTGTCTTTAATCGGTTGTACATATCTTGAGGTGACTCGTCTTCTTCGATTGCGAATCTTCCTAATTCGC
This sequence comes from Tuctoria greenei, assembly GCA_036927565.1. NCBI lineage: Eukaryota > Viridiplantae > Streptophyta > Magnoliopsida > Poales > Poaceae > Tuctoria > Tuctoria greenei. The sequence goes on along the minus strand of JAYESD010000004.1, from coordinate 106,274,480 downwards.
CTTCGATCATTTCGATCTTTGATTCACGCAAATGTCGGTCACCTTCATGTGCTGTTTGCAGTGTGTCCCATATCTCCTTAGCAATCTCGAGTCCATCCACCTTGGTGAACTCGTCCCCACTTAGCAAAGAGGTAATTACTACCGCGGCATGAGCATTTCAGTGAATTGCCTGCTCTTGGCTTGGTGTGAGTTCTTCGTCGTCGTCCGAGATATCTATTCCTGTGCACACAATATGCCATAGACATGGATTGAGAGAGATTAGATGTATTTTCATATTTTGCCTCCACATTGAGTAATCACGTGCATCAAAATGTGGGGCTTTTCCAAGTGGGATAGACAAATAAGGATTATTGTTGGAATTGAGACGATCATAGTTGAAAGAATATCAGGAGTAGTCAGTGTGACTACTCCCCTTTTTCTTTTCTTCAATCTTCACTTTCCCTTTGGAAAGTGTCTTCTTTCTTAGGAGCGCCTTTAGTTTTGGAGTCTCCTCATCGTCGTCCTCGATCTTGAATGGCTTCGAGGAGCTTCTCCACCTTTTGGTTCTTGTCATCATCAACCTTTTCTTGGTTGTTGCTCTTGTGGATGTCCTTCATGTCCGACACTATCTTCTTCGAGCGATTAGTCTCTTTCTTGAAGAACCGGCTCTGATACCAATTGAATGTGGCCTAGAGGGGGGTGAATAGGCCTTTTGAATTTTGTCGGAACCTGCAACACTTAACAACCAGTCCAAAACCCAAGATATCGGACTAGTCCAGCAAAGTGCGGACTAGTCCAGTGTGTACCGACTAGGTTGATTATGTTTGATTGATTACTTTGATTCTATGATGTATGCAGTGGAAATATACAGTTTATTTAAATGTTTCAATATGATGTACTAGGATATATCACAATTCAATCTTATACTTAGTGATTTAATGTAAAGTAAGAAATATTGATTCAAACCCTACATTGTTGTAATGAATAAGAACAATGAACACAAAGCAAGACACAAGTGATTTATCCCGTGGTTCGGCTCCCACAGAGGCAACCTACATCCACGTTGAGGAGTCCACAAAAGGACCGGGTCTTCTCCAACCCTACCCTCGTTGGATCGCCAAGAAGGCCAATCCTCTTCCACTTATTACAAAGGGTAAATAACCGAATTCAAGAGGGCCTTCTCACATGTTGAGGGCTCCTCTAGATTACAATCACAACTCCACCAAGAACACACTCAAAAGATTACAATGAAAATCACAGGAGTGTGTTAGAGAATCAAACCAAGAGCTCAAGTGTGATGAAATGTGTCTCTCCAATGTTCCAATGTGTATCCTCAAGGGATTGATATTTTTGGCTTTAGATTTCGTGGAGAGATGTGTTTTTGAGGCTCTTGGAAGGTGTGATGGCGCTAGGGTTCGAGAGAGATTAAAGTTGGGTTGTGCACCTCTATTTATATGGGGTTTCTATAAGTGATCTTTAGGGTTTAGAAAGATCGGACTAGTCCGTGGTGGACACCGGACTAGTCCGGTGTGCTGTGTGTAGCAAACCCTAAGTGTCTCGAAATATTGGACTAGTCCAGTTAGGGGCGGACTTGTCCGATTTCACTTCTGGAAATCTTCGAACTAGTCCGATAGACATTGGACTTGTCCGGCCAGTGAAACCCTAAGGGGTTATGAGGATAAGTCCGCACTTGGAGGACTTGTCCGATCTAGGTCAGAGAGTTTTTCAGACTAGTCCGTGGTGTGATCGGACTTGTCCGATTTTGTGTGACTTGTGAAGTGTTTTGAGGACTAGTCCGCATTGGGGAGGACTAGTCCGATTCTAGTCAGAGAAATATCGGACTAGTCCGATGGATATTGGACTTGTCCGATCTTGTGTAGAGGGGATATCGGACTAGTCCGGTGATAGTCGGACTAGTCTGGTCTTGTATGAATTTGTGCAATGGGTGTGTTTAATTGTGATTGATCTCTTGAGGTTTGTTTACTTAACACACTCCATACACAATGATCTACTATTCTTCTTCCTTGAGTTCATTTCCACTTTGTTCCTGATTCTCCCTTCTTTTTGGAACTTTGCTTATTTTGCTATTAAAACCTGTGCTCATCTCAACAAAGATATTAGGATCTCATTTGCTTGTCATAAATCATCCAAAACCCACAAGGGATTCCTAGATGCACTTTCAATCTCCGCACTTCAAGAACTTGGCTCAAGCGATGTGGACTTTGGAAGTGATGAAGATGAAGATGATTTGGCAAACTTGTGTTTCATGGCGGGCAAATCAAGATCAAGTATGGAGGATGCAGAACACAACAGCGAAAATGAAGAGGTATGTTCTACCCGCGAAGAAATGTGTGATGCTATTTCTCGTGCCACTATTATAGTTAAGAAAATAGACAAAAAGCTTAGGGATAGTGCTGCTAAAATTGAATTACTAGAATCTGAAATCAACCATTTAAAAACTTTGATTCCTACTGATGATGCATGTCCCTCACGTGATTTAATATATGAACAATTGTCCTCATTAAGAAGTGTGCACACCTCCACACTTGATAAACTTGAGTTAGAAATTGAAAATAATAGAGAGCTTGATGCACTTAATGATAAAAACATGAAAGATGCTAGTTGTTCTACATTTTATTTGCATTGTTCTACTTGTGATGATCTTGATAAGAATCTACAAGATGCTATGAATGAAATTTCTATATTTAACAATGCTTTACGTTCTCATGAAGTTAAATTTTGTACCAATTGCAAATTAAAAGGAAAAAACTTCATGTGAAAATTATCTTGATCTGTCCAATAAACTTGGTAACATGCATAGGACATTAGATCAGTTTGTAATGGGAATAAGAACCTAAACTTGCTGCTGAATTCTTCCAAGTCTTGCAATGATAAAAATGGTTTAGGTTTTGATTCTCATGCTCATGTTAAGGCACATCCATCTAAAATTGTAAGAACATTAGCAAGTGGTTTTATTCAAACAGTTCCTAAACAAAAAGAAGTAGTTTTCAAATCTGCAGGAGTGTTGTCTAATTCGGTGTCAAATAAAAATGTTGTTTGCTCATCTAGACATGAACACAAAGTAAAATTTCATTGTACCTACTATGGTATAGATGGTCATGTCATAGATTTTTGTTATAGACTAGCTAAACAACGGAAAAAAGAAAGAATGATTGCTAGATCTCATAACTTTCATGCAAAATTTGCTCCGCGTGTTAAACCGAATGATAGGAACATGCAACCTGCTGTAATGAGTCGAAAACATGCAAAGTTTGCTCCCAAACCTATTGTGTTTCGTGCTACACTTGTAACATCTGATAAGTCAGTAGTTGGGTACGAAAATCCTCAAACTTTGGCTCATAAACCTGTTGTTTTGTCTCAGCTTTCGTGTGTTATTCCTGCTGGACGTCGTGTGACTCAGTACTGGATTCCTAAATGCCTTTTGACTAATCCCAGTATTGAGTCATCGACGTATTGTGTTTCTATGTAGGTTACACTCTTGAGGAAGGAGAACATTTGGATTGTGGATTCAGGTTGCTCACGCCACATGACCGGTAACAAAGAATGATTCTCCTCCCTCTCTTTTGTGTCACGTGTAGAGAATGTTACTTTTGCCGATAATTCTCCAACTCCTATAATTGCTAAGGGTTCGGTTAGAGTAAATAATCACTAAACTTTGAAGGATGTGGCACTTGTTAAAAATTTGAAATACAACTTGCTTTCTGTTTCACAACTTCTAGATGAAAATCTGGAAATTATTTTCACTAAAAATTGCTGCAAAGTTGTAAATTCAAATAGTGAGATTATTTTTAACATGTCATGGTTTGGAAGAGTTTTTAAGTTTGATTTTGATATGTCTTCCTCTAAGCATAGGTGTCTAGTTGCTAATGATTTAACGGACTTATATTTTTGGCATCGTAGACTTGGTCATGTAGGCTTTGATCATCTAACGCGTGTTAGTGCTCTTGATCGTATACGTGGGCTGCCTAAGTTTAAAGGGGACAAAGAAATTGTGTGCTCTTCTTGTAGCCATTCTAAGATGGTTGCAGGTTCACATACTCCTCTCACAATTATCATGACAACTGAACCGGGTCAACTTTTGCACCTTGACACCGTAGGACCTTCATGTGTTCAATCCTTCGGAGATAAATGGTATGTTCTTGTGATTGTTGATGATTATTCTAGATACTCTTGGGTTTACTTTATGGCATCTAAGAATGAAGCTTTTAGTCACTTTAGAACTTTGTTTCTTAGATTATCAATTGATCACCGAGAATCTTTAAAAGCAATTAGAAGTGACAACGAAACCGAATTTAAAAATCAATCTTTTGATCACTTTCGTGCTTAAAATGGAATAGATCATCAATTTTATTCACCATATGTACCTCAACAAAACGGTGTTGTAGAAAGAAAGAACAGAACCTTAGTTGAGATGGCTAGGACTATGCTTGATAAATATCAAACTCCTAGGAAATTTTGGGCTGATGCGATTGCAACTGCTTGTTATGTCTCAAATCATGTTTTCTTGCGCGCTAAGCTAGGTAAAACACCATATGAGCTTTGGTTTAGACATAGGCCTAGTGTTACACACTTTCAGGTCTTTGGTTGCAAATGCTTTGTAAAGAAACATGGTAATCTTGATAAATTTGAACCTAGATCCATTGATGGCATGTTTCTTGGTTATCCATCTCATACTAGAGGCTATCGTGTGCTTTTAATTGACACTAACAAAAGTGTAGAGACTTGTGAGGTGTATTTTGATGAAGCTAGCCCAGGTACTAGCTCAAACATTGCAGGTCCAGCTCCATATCTGCAGGGGGAGGATATTTTTGTTGAGGATGAGGAAGAAGAGGTGCTGCTGCCCGAAAATTCAGCAGCTAATGACATTGTTCCAGCTCCTGATTTTGATTCACAGCCAGCACCGACGACCAACATTGCTGGTCCAGATCCTCCTTAAGTCACAAGCTCATCGATTTGTTATGAACATGAAGAAGAAGAAGTTTGTGAAGTGTCCACTCCCCTTCGGGTTCTCAAAAGTCATCCTCCACAACAAATTATTGTAAGCTTGCACGAACGAGCCACACGGTCCAGGTTTTACGATCCAAACTCTCATGCTCACTATGCTTTTGTTGCTTCTTTTGAACCCAAAAATATATCACAGACACTCACTAATGAATCTTGGATTATTGCCATGCAACAAGAGTTAGAAACTTTTGAAAGAAATAATGTTTGGAAACTTGTACCTCCACCTCAAGGTCACACTTTAATTGGAACTAAATGGGTGTTTAAAAATAAACAAACTGAGGATGGGGTTATGGTTACGAATAAGGCTAGGTTGGTTCCTCAAGGTTTCACACAAATTGAAGGTCTAGATTTTGATGAAACTTTTGGTCCTGTTGCTAGATTAGAAGCAATAAGAATTTTGTTAGCTTTTACTGCATCTAAAGTTTTCAAGTTATATCAAATGGATGTTAAAAGTGCTTTTCTTAATGGCTACACAGACGAGGTGGTTTATGTAAAGCAACCACAGGGTTTTGAAAATTCATATTTTCCTAATCATGTTTACAAGCTGTCCAAAGCCTTGTACAATCTCAAACAAGCCCCTAGAGCATGGTATGATAGGTTAAAAACATTCTTACTTGAAAAGGGGTTTACCATGGGCAAGGTTGATAAAACTCTTTTTGTGCTTAAGCATGGCAATGACTCATTATTCATCCAAGTGTATGTGGATGATATTATCTTTGGCTGTGCTTCTCATGATGTTGTGTTTAAAATCCCAGTTTCTTCCTTAATATAAAGTTCAGCTACAAGTTTATTATCAACCATAGTGGAGATCCATCATGGTTATGCACATGAAATTGTGGTTGGACACATGAACTTGATCTCATCAAAAATCTTTCTTTCTCTCATGCTTAAATTTTATTAACATGCGGAAGTAACTTCACCAATGATCTTAGAATAATTCATGTCACCTTTCTGCAAATTTTAGAATTTATTGAGTGGAATTGCTAGGGCATAACAGTATGTAGTACTGAATATATTCAAATTATTCCAAAACTTGAATACGACCACTGTACATTTAGGCTCTGTAAGAAATATTCAAATCTGAGGCTATACATTTTTCCATGGCCTCATAATATTCCAAATAGCCTTCCTACAAACTTTCATGATTTTTGAATTCCATTTGCTACCATCATGGCCAGCATGACTTGCTTGACTTATTTCCCCAAGTTTCACAATTTTTGAAACTCATTTGCTATTTAATTCAGTGGCCCCATTGAATTTCATTTCAAATTCAAATTCAAATTCAAATTTTAATTTCAAATGAAACTTGTTCAAATTGGAAATCCAACTTCAGAATCACATTCCAGATATTTTTTTGAGCCTATCCATAAGTTTTTATGATTTTTGAACATCAGCTGGTAGGGTATTTTGGTTAACAGAGAGGAATGAATTGAAGAGACAGTGGGACCCACTAGTCAGAGGAACCAATACGTGAATACCCTGCTTCAACTCACCGTAGCAACGACACCTCCCGGCATGCATGCTCCAGTGCGACAGCAGCGAGCTGGTCCCTGTTTGAGCCCTACAAGTACCCCCCCTTGCTCTCTCTCTCTCTCTCTCAGTCCCCATCGCGCCCACACGTGCAGAACCGAGCGCAGCAACGTTTCCTCGCCGTTCCTGTCGCAGCTCGCAAGCAAGCCACGGTTTGATCCCGAGCTCCACAGCAAAGTTGCGCACCACTTTCTTCTCCACCATCCAGACCTATTGGTTTGTCACTTCCTCAACCGTGCGCTCGTTAAATTTTAGTTTTCCACTGTCAATTTTCGGCCGCCGGGGAGGAGCTCCTTTGCTCCACCGTGGACAGCTCCACACAAGCCTTGTCAAGCTTTGACTCCCACATAGAAAAGGATTGCCATCCTGCCCTTTTACTCTCAGTAAAAACCTCTCCTCATTTCATTCACTACGTCATGGGAAATTATTAATTTACCGAAGCTAGTTCATACCTTCGCCATTAGATCTCGGGCTCAATTTGTTTTCTACGTGTAATAATTCTTGCCAGTAGCTAGCAATTGTGTTCACCATCTCGTAACACGCACATAAAACCAAGAAGATTAAGAAATAATCAAGCAACGGTCGAGAAATCGAAGTTTCCCCACCGCTATTAAAAAGGGCTCGGTTCACCGTCGAGAATCCCCTTATGCCTAGTTTTCTATCGATTCGTGGTCATTTCATTGTTCCTTGGAGCACCACGATGCTCCTGGACATCGCAGCGCATCATTTGGTGCATTCCCCTGCAAGATCACCATCGGCCATGCCAAGACCGCCGCGGTTGCCGACACCGGCGAGGTTCTGCTCGCCGCCGGCCGTCACCATGGTGTTTCACGGGTGTCCCTTGTTCCATGGAATATATCCCCACAAAAAGATCAAAGTTTGGTCTAGCTTTGAGGTGGGAACATGTGGAAGCCATCGCAATCCCCTGTTCTGGATCGGCGTGAATCGAGGTTGAAGATGAACCTCACCAGTGGGGCCCATTCGTCAGAGAGAGGAAGGCGCGCCCGAATCTGGTGTGGCCAGTGATCCAGTGCGGCTACGCAGTTAAATTAGTGGGCCTTGGTGTTGCTTCAGCCCGATTGGCTCATTTTAAAACCGTGGGCCCGGGTTGATTTATTTAAACTTTCCCATTAGAAAATAAATTCCATATTTTTATCAAACATAGAAAATCCATAACTCTGTGTATAATCATCCAAAAATCTTCAAACAAATTTTGTTTGAAAGTCCATGAGTTCTAGTTTCTGTTAGTACCAATTAAGGTCCATGAAAATAAGTTCCAATTTATAGATAATTATCTTTCTCCAAATATTCCTGGAATTTTCACAGCAAATACTTCCACTGGAAAAATCGCCAAATTTACCAGAAATTCCTTTATCATGTCCTTGACTTCCAGGAAAAGTTTCGTAACCATTGGACCTGTATAACTTCCTCAGAATTGAAATTTATAGCTGCTGTTCATTAATAGACAAAAACTACTATCAGAAATCGAATCAAAATTCTAAATTCCATATCTCACAGTAATATGCTAAGAAAATTATGAAACTAATTTTGCTAGAACCAGGACAACCTTCTCTATCATAATCATCAACTGATGGCTATGTTAAAGCTACAGTTTTCCCTCTAAAATTCTGGAAGTTTATTGCTTGCCATAATTTTAGAGGCAACAAACTTCCTTGATCATCTCCTGTTCTTTGCAAGGGTCTCCATTATAGTCCCTAATATCTACCATAAAAATCCCAAAGCCATCTAAGATCATTCCCTCACTATAACCATAGTTAGAAGCTTATGAACTATATATACATTATAATTTCACTAGCATTCATATAGATTCTATATGCATGTCATGTAGTGATCGATATTGACGAGAAGTGTCACTTGGAAGAGAAGTCCAAGGTGTCCACTTGAAGTACTTGGCGGATTCTTCAGAGGAGGACCACTAACAATTGACATTTACTCGAGTCGCAAACTAAGGCAAGCCCCGGTTTGCATTTAAGAGCCTTTCAGTATTTTTCCAGTTTTATTTACTTACATTTTCAGTTGATATTGTGCATTACGTATAAGGTGTTTGATACCCCACATGCATATCCACAAATCCTATGGGAGGGCTGAAAAGGTTACCGCTTGACGTGTAGAGCTGCCAATGCTAACAGTGTAGATATACTGGTAGAAGTCGAGTAGTTGGAATCTACTCGTGACATAGGAATAACAGTTCATATAAGGGTGAAAGATGAAAGAATGGAGTATGCAATGAATACAGGACCGGGCAGGGGGAATAGGAGTCGATGAGATGGAGTCTCGGGCACATAGCCCTTCCTGTGTCGCTCGAGCACCGTTGGGCAAGCTTGAACTGTAGCGGTTGCATGATGAGATATGGACCCAATAAATTGATGTAACTCCAGACTGTAGTGTGGAGACTCCTCGGTTGTCCTTGAATGGAGATGCGAAGGCATAAAGGTGTAAATCTTCTAGCGAGCAACTTCGACGTGTTCATGTAGGGGGCCTTTTGCTCGAGATGAAGAGGTTTGTCGACATTGGGGTCTTGGGTGAAAGGTGGAAGCGTATAACGCGGGGAGGAGAGCACGTAGGTGTCTCCCACGCGGGTGTGCGTGTCATGTAGTCTGTGTGTGTCCTTATTGCAAATCATTGTCCCTCGCGGTTATTTGAGTACCACTTGTCCGTCGCTGTTGTGACGTAGTAAATACTAAAGAAGCCAGAAGAATATGATGTATTGAATTATAATTGCTTTGCAACCTTGTGTGGCTTAGAGATAGCACAATTAAAAGTTTACAGTAATAGCATTATGTGCTTTGGGCATGTCATATCATCGGCAAAGAGTTTCTTGTTTGATTGTGGATTCTATGATGTGCCGTGCCTAAGGAATGTCATTTGCTACTTAAAATAGGATTATAAGGATCCACTGGTAGGCGAGTGAAAGTGCATCTAGGACTCCCTTGTGGGTTTTGGATGATTTATGACAAGCAATTGGGATCCTAACCTCTTTATTGAGATGAATGCAGGCCTATAATGAAAAAATGAGCAAAATACCAAAAAGAAGGGATGAGGAGGAGCAAAGCGGAAATGAGCTCAAGGAAAAAGAATAGCAGATTATTGTGTATGGAGTGTGTTAAGGAAACACACCCCAAGAGCTCAATGATAATTAAACACACACATTCACTGAGTTTCACAGGACTGGACTAGTCCGTTCATCACCGGACTTGTCCGATAAACCTTTCTGCACCAGATCGGACAAGTCCGATATCTGTCGGACTAGTCCGATATCTTTCTGACTAGAATCGGACTAGTCCCCCCCAGTGCAGACTAGTCCTCAAAACACTACACAAGTCACACAAAATCGGACAAGTCCGTTATCAACCGGACTAGTCCGATATCCTTTCTGATCCACTTCGGACAAGTCCGATGTTCACACGGACTAGGCCGAAAAACCCCACTGATCCAAGTCGGACAAGTCCTCCGAGTGCGGACTTTTCATCCAACACACGTAGGGTTTCACATGTCCGGACAAGTCCGATGGACATCGGACTAGTCTGACGATTTCCAGTAGCGAAATCGGACAAGTCCGCTCTTAGCCGGACTAGTCCAATATTTCGGGACTCTTAGGGTTTGCAACACACAGCACACCGGACTAGTCCGGTGACCACCACGGACTAGTCCGAAGTTTCTGAACCCTAACGGTCACTTTTAGAAACCCCATATAAATAGAGGTGCACGGCCCACTTTTACACACTCTCGAACCCTTGCGCCATCACACCTCCCAAGAGACTCAAAAACGACCTCTCTCCACGAAATTAAGTGCAAAATCTTCCAATCTTTTGAGGATTCAATCTAGATCATTGGAGAGACACTTGCTACACCACATTGAGCTCTTGGTTTGATTCTCTAACACACTCCTGCATTTCAATTGTAACTTTTGAGTGTGTTTTCGGTGGTCTTGTGTTTTGTAATCTAAGGGAGCTCTCAAAGTGTGAGATCGCCCCTTGAATTTGGTTATTCACCCCTTTGTGATTAGTGGAAGAGGATTGGCCTTCGTGGCGATCCAACGAGGGTAGGGTTGGAGAAGACCCGATCCTTTTGTGGACTCCTCAACGTGGATGTAGGTGGCCTTTTGTGGTAGCCGAACCACGGGATAAACACTTGTGTCTTGTTTCATTGTTCATCATTCAAGTTAATCAACTTAAGCTAGGGTTTCACACACATTGTTCATCTACGTTAAATTGTTAAACATAAGACTTAAGTGTGATATAATTCAGTATATAGTTGTTAAACTGTTGTTTGATTCTATACTTCCGCTGTACACATAAAAGAATCAAACCAATCAATTAAGTTTAATAATCTTAGTCCGTGAACACCGGACTAGTCCGCACTTTACCGGACTAGTCCGATATCTCTGGTATTAAACCGGTTGTTGAGTGCTGCAGGATCCGACAAATATTCAAAAAGGCCTATTCACCCCCCTCTAGGCCTACATTCAATTGGTATCAGAGCAAGGTTCTTCAAGAAAGAGTTTAACCACTCGAAGAGATCATATCGGACATGAAGGACGTCCACAAAATCAACAACCAAGAGGAGGTTAACAATGACAAGACCCAAAAACTGGAGAAGTACCTCGAAGCCATTCAAGACTTCGAGGACGATGATGAGGAGACGCTGGAGCTGAAGGCACTCCTCAGAAAGAAGGCACTTTCCAAAGGGAAAGCAAAGGTTGAAGAGAAGAAGAAGGGGAGTAGTCACACCGACTACTCCCGATATCCTTTTAATTATGATCGTCTAAATTCCAATAACAACCATTACTTATCTACCCACTTGGAAAACCCCACACTTCGATGGAAGTGATTACTCCATGTGGAGGCAGAATATGAAAATGCATTTGATTTCCTTCAACCCAAGTTTATGGCATATTGTATGCACAGGGATAGATATTCCGGATGACGACGAAGAGCTCACCCCAAGCCAAGAGCAGGCCATTCATAGAAATGCTCAAGCCGCAGCTGTAATCACATCCTCACTCAGTCGGTACGAGTTCACCAAGGTGGATGGACTCGAAATTGCTAAGGAAATATGGGATACTCTGCAAACCGCACATGAAGGTCACCGACATGTGCGTGAAGCAAAGATTGAGATGATCGAAGGCGAACTAGGAAGATTCGCAATCGAGGAAGACGAGTCACCTCAGGATATGTACAATCGATTGAAGACACTCGTCAATAAAGTGCGATCATATGGGAGGAAGAAGTGGAATGACCACGAGGTGGTAAAGCTCATCCTTAGAGCCTTTATGACTCGCAATGTCACGCTATGCTCCATGATTAGAGAAAGCCCCGGATACAAAAGGATGACTCCGGATGAATTACTTGGTAAAATTATCAACTTTGAAATGATGGAGAAACAAGCAAAGCACGTCAAGGAAATTGCCGACCTCACCTCGGCGAAGAAGAAAGGAGTCGCTTTAAAGTCCACCCTCAAGCCTCTATCCAAAGAAGCAAGAGAAGCACAACTAGAGGAGGACAGTGATGAAGAGAGCAGTGAGCTAGATGAAGAGGATTTGATCTTGTTCATGAAAAAGTTCAAGAGAATAATGAAGAAAAAGCAAGGGACAAAATCAAGTGAAGGCAAGTACAAGGAAAGAACAAAGCCAAAATTGAGACGGGCGTGCTATAATTGTGGTGAATATAACCACTTTATAGTGGATTGCCCATATGAGGAGAACAAAAAGAAGACTAAAGAATCCAAGCCTCAACCTAAGAAGTTCTTCAAGAAGAAGAAACAAGCCGAACAAGTGCATATTGGGAAGGAGTGGGACTCAAACGATGAGTCCTCATCATCCGATGAAGAAGAGATGGCTAGCATAGCCACCGAGAACACGTCCAAGAAATCTACACTCTTTCCTACACTCGGTTCAAGAAAGGGAAATGGCACTTGCCTTATGGCAAAGGAAGGTAAATGCAAGGTAAACATCAAAACCCCTTCCATGCATTCCTACTCTAGTGATGATGAAATAGATAGTGATGATGAGGATATGCTAAATGGACTAGATAGGAAAACTGCAACAAAAATGAAATTCTTACTTGACCAACTTGTTGAGAAGGAAAGGTTAATTGATCGTCAAGAGGACATGATTATCTCCCAAAAGGAGGAGTATGTCGAACTTGAAAAACTTCTAGAGCTTGAAAAGGAGAAAAACAGTTCACTGGAGCTTGAGTTAGCTTCAAGCAAGAAAGCTTGCTTGGAGTTAACCGACTCAAATGTTGCAATTAAGGACCAACTTGCTGACCCGATCAAGGTTAAAAAGATCCTTGAAGTGCAAGTTTAGTCACTCAAGCTGAGTGAACCTTCCTCTTCTTCAAACTCACCTTCTCAACCCACTAAAACTGAATTTTCTCATATGTGCACATGTGGTAAAACTGACACCACAAAGGATAAAAATCCTACTCAATGTAGCATATTTGACAAGGAGAAGATCAACTATGCACGTAGTGCATACTTGGTCCAAAGACCTCCAAATGTCAAGTATGGCATTGGTTACTCCTATGATGAAAAGCTACATGCTGGAAGTCATAAGAATAACAAGGGAAGGATCTCCTTTGTGAAGGGAAGATCCTCTCAAACTGGTAAGTCGAACGATAAAAACTTGAACTCACATGAATACCGGACTAGTCTGGTCCGTGTCCGGACAAGTCCGGCCCCCCAGACTAGTCTGACTCATGAACAACAGCAGCTTTTATTTAAAACTTTTGATGCCTCCTATGTGGTAATGAGAAACAACATTGGCAAGGTCTATGCTTATTATGTTGGGCCACGCCATGGGAACACAAAATCCCATGTGTGGGTGCCCAAATGTATTGTGACTAACCTCCAAGGACCCAAGCAAGCTTGGGTACCTAAAACCAAAGCATAATTTGTTTTTGTAGGCCTATTCCTCCAGTGGATCCAAATGGTTGCTGGACAGTGGGTGCACCAATCACATGACCGGAGAAAGGAGGATGTTCGTGGAATATGAAGAGAATGAGGACCTAAACGAAGGCATCTACTTCGGAGATAATAGCCAAGGAAGGGTGCTCGATACCCGTAAAATTGCAATATCCTCCGAACACACGCTTTCTCATGTTTTACATGTTGAATCTTTAGATTATAACCTGCTGTCCATATCTCAACTAACGAGGGTGTTACCGTCTCTAGGAGGAGTGATGGTTCTATTGCATTCAAGGGTATGTTGAAAGGAAAGCTTTACCTGGTTGACTTCAACAAGGATAAAGCCGAACTCGACACATGCTTGATTGCAAAAACCAACATGGGTTGGCTGTGGCATAGACGGCTAGCGCATGTTGGTATGAGGAACCTTCAAAAACTCCTCAAGGGCGATCACATCCGAGGTTTGAAGAATGTTGTTTTTGAGAAAGACAGGCCTTGTAGCGCGTGCCAAGCCGGGAAGCAAGTTGGAGCACATCATCCCGCAAAGAACGTCATGACTACGACAAGACCGCTCGAACTACTTCACATGGACTTGTTTGGTCCAATTACTTACATAAGCATCGGCGGTAACAAATACGGTTTAGTTATCATTGATGATTTTTCTCGCTTCACTTGGGTTTTCTTTTTGCATGATAAGTCAGAAACACAAGGAACACTCAAGAAATTCTTCAAGTGAGCCCAAAACGAATTTTCATTGACAATCAAGAGTATTCAAAGCGACAATGGCACGGAGTTCAAGAACACACAAGTGGAGGAGTACCTTGATGAAGAGGGCATCAAGCACGAATTTTCAGCGCCATACTCGCCACAACAAAACGGAGTTGCCGAAAGAAAGAACTGAACACTCATTGAGATGGCAAGGACAATGCTCGATGAGTACAAGACATCGGATCGATTTTGGGCGGAAGCGATTAACACCGCTTTCCACGCCGCAAATCGACTTTATCTCCATCGACTACTCAAGAAGCCTCCCTATGAGCTACTTACCGGTAACAAACCAAACATTTCATATTTTCGAGTTTTCGGTTCTCCATGTTACATCCTGAACAAGAAGCCTAGGACTTCAACGTTCGCTTCGAAGTCCGATGAAGGTTTCTTGCTTGGTTATGATTCTAACACTTACGCCTATCGTGTCTTCAACAAGGCCTCCGGACTTGTTGAAGTTGCACGTGACGTAGTGTTCGATGAGACTAATGGCTCCCAAAAGGAGCAAGTTGATTCAAGTGAATTAGGTAAAGAAGAAGCTCCATGTCAAGCATTGAAAAGAATGGCTCTAGGCGAAGTTCGACCACAAGAACCACCTTCACACGAACATGAGGAAAATGAACCACAAGAGGAGACCATCAATCAAGGGGGAGCCTCAACACAAGATCAACCACAAGAGTACAAAAATGATCAACAAGTCAATGAAGGCAACCATTTAGGGGGAGAAGCAGACAATCATGAAGACACAACTCCTCAAGTGCCACATCCAAGACTACACCAATGTGTCCAAAGGGATCACCCAATCGACAACATCATCGGTGACATCCAAAAGGGAGTAACCACTAGATCTCGCATAGCTAACTTTTGTGTGCATTATTCGTTTGTATCCTTTTTGGAACCACGCAGGATTGAGGATGCATTGAAGGATCCGGACTGGGTGGTGGCGATGCAAGAAGAATTGAACAACTTCAAGCGGAATGAAGTGTGGGAACTTGTGGCAAGACCCAATGCAAACATCGCCGGCACCAAGTGGGTCTTCCGCAACAAACAAGACGAACATGGGGTCGTGACAAGGAACAAGGCACGACTTGTGGCCAAAGGGTACTCACAAGTCGAAGGTTTGGATTTCGATGAGACTTTTGCTCCAGTTGCTGGGCTTGAATCTATTAGAATATTACTTGCATATGCTACTCACCATGATTTCAAGCTGTATCAAATGGACGTGAAAAGCGCCTTCCTCAACAGACCTATCAAGGAAGAGGTGTACATGGAGCAACCACCCGGATTTGTAGACGAAAAGTTCCCTGACCACGTATATAAATTGCGTAAGGCTCTCTAAGGCCTCAAACAAGCTCCTAGAGCTTGGTATGAGTGTCTTAGAGATTTCTTAATTGAGAATGGTTTTCAAATTGGCAAAGTAGATTATACATTATTTACAAAGAATTTAGATAATGATCTTTTTATTTGTCAAATTTATGTTGACGATATAATTTTTGGGTCAACTAATCAATCTTTTTGTGAGGAATTTAGCAAAATCATGACAGACAGGTTTGAAATGTCAATGATGGGAGAATTAAAATACTTTTTGGGATTCCAAGTGCGGCAACAAAAGGAAGGAATGTTCATAAGCCAAACCAAGTATACGCAGTACATACTTAAGAAGTTTGGCATGGACAAGGCAAAGCCCATAAAGACCCCCATGGCAACAAATGGCCACTTGGATCTCAATGAAAATGGACCTAATGTCGACCAAAAGGTATATCGCTCCATGATTGGATCTCTACTCTATTTATGTGCATCTAGGCCAGATATTATGTTAAGTGTGTGTTTGTGTGCAAGATTTCAAGCCAACCCTAAGGAATGTCACTTGACAGCCGTAAAAAGGATCTTGAGATATTTGGTTCATACACCCAACCTTGGTCTTTGGTACCCAAAAGGCTCAAAATTCAATCTCATTGGTTATTCCGATGCAGATTATGTCGGGTGCAAAGTAGATAGAAAAAGCACCTCCAGCACATGCCAATTCCTAGGGAGATCCTTAGTTTCTTGGTCGTCCAAGAAATAAAATTCCATTGCCCTATCCACAGCTGAAGCGGAGTATGTTGCAGCCGGGAGTTGTTGTGCACAACTCCTTTGGATGCAACAAACTCTAAGGGATTACGGTTACAATATGAATCGTATTCCTCTCCTTTGTGACAATGAGAGTGCCATTAAAATTGCCCACAATCCAGTTGAGCACTCTAGAACTAAACACATAGACATAAGACATCATTTCTTGAGAGACCATTCCATGAAAGGAGATATAACCATCTCACATATCAACACCCAAAAGCAATTGGCCGACATATTCACCAAGCCACTTGATGAAAAACGTTTTTGCGAACTCCGAAATGAACTAAATATCCTTGATTCTCGGAGTGTGGATTGAAAGGTTGCATACCTGTATGAATTCTTCAAAATGTTGATTGAATTGTGAAAATCGTCTCTCTCAATTTTTCTCGAAAAACTATGTCAATTACTAGATCTTGGTGAATTATGATCATTGTTTGTTTGTTGTATGCTTACTGATCAAATTCATCAAGATTAATTGATTTGTTTTGCCCCTCCATTCTATATTTATGAACCTTCAAATATATATGAATGGGCTATGCAAATTTTTCCTGGTGACCACGGACTAGTCCGTGGTTACCCGGACTAGTCCGCCCCTGCAGACTAGTCTGCCGAGTGCCAGTTAGGCCGGACTAGTCCGATACCACGGACTAGTCCGATATAGCTCTCTGGATGAGTTCGGACTAGTCCGGTCATCTCTGGACTTGTCCGATTTTTCGTGTCCATAACCCTAGCCGCCACAAAACCCTAATTCCTCTCATCCCCACTCTTCCTCACGCACTCTCTCTCTTGCGCTCGAGCTCCCAAGGCGGTTCCTTGATCCCACCATCAAAAAGGTGCGCATTTGGGAGCAAATCAAGCTTGACCTCGTGCAGATTGAAGCTAGCGGACTTGTCCGGGCTCCAACTCCCTATTCCTCAAGCTTCAATCGAATTCTTTGGTAATTTTCTCCCAAACCCTAGAAATCTTTTTTTCTCCATTGTTGATCGAATAGCCTAGCAGCTTCCACTATATACATGCCCCTTTGATGTACTACGTGTATGCTAAACTTGTTATGCATTAGGAATCAGCCTTTGTCCACTATGTTAGATTTTTGAGGATGAACACCGGACTAGTCCTGTCCATGCACGAACAAGTCCGGTCCCCCGAACTAGTCCGTTCCTGTGCACCGGACAAGTCCGATGTTTCTGAACTTAAAACCTAATTCTTCAATTCCTCAATGCACTTCCTTGCTATCTTTTCATACCTATGCCTTGTATCACTTATCATCATTCTTGCAAATGATTCTCAGATCATGTCGAGCTCAAACGATGAAATCTCCGACTCTGAGGCCGAGATGGACCTCGAGGTGGCACCTCGGACTTCAACGGGTCTTGGCAAGAAGCGCCAAGAAAGACCCTCCGAGCTTGCTCCTTCCCCTCCTCAGGTTCGTAGGAAAGTGCTAGCGAAGAAGCCGGCCTCCAAGGTGCCAGTCTCTAAGGCTGGTGGTGGCCCTAGCTCGGCAAGTGCCCGCCAAGCAAAGGGCAAGGGAAAAGGGATAGCAATGGGGCCAGTCGGGCCCTTGAAGCTGCATGCTCCCAGGGAAGGGGTCCGGGACTCTACTGAGGAGAAGTTCAATGGCAAGGGCAGTGACTCGGCCGCAAAATTCAAAAGCATTGACTGGTATGGCAGGACGAAGAAAGCTGCAGATGGAAGGTTCTGGTGCAACTTCCATGCAGATTTCTACAAATCGGTGTATCTACCGATGAAGACCCCCGTGGTGCGCAGTCAGTGGATTGACTTGGCACACTTTGAGAAGAAGGGCTGCTCACCGTTCACTGATGTAGTGAGAGCCATTGAAAAGCATGGACTGAGAGATCTGTTTGCTTTCAGACACAACTGGAATGATGAAGTGATTGCGCAGTTCTTTGCGACCTGTCACTTCTCTAGTGAGGATGAAGAGAGTGTCACTTGGATGACCCATGGATCCAAGTACAACATTACTCAAGAAGATTTCACTAGCTTGCTTCACCTTGACTCCACAAGGTCTGATTGCTTAGTTATACACAACATTGGTGTCATTGACAAGGACAAGATGAAGTTTCTATATGAGCCAAACTCAAAGTTCAACCCTCCTTCCACCAAAAACATGAAGCCATTCTTTGTGGTGTTGAACAAAGTGCTAAGAAAGACCATTGCCCCTAAGGATGGGGACGCAGGGAGTGTGCAAGGATACCTCTGGACTCTGATGAGAGTCATAAGCAAGGACCGCCCATTTGATGTGGCGGAATACATTTGGAATGATATGGTAAACATCTCCTGCACTCCCAACAGATCTTGCGGATATGCTCCTTACCTTATGTTTGTGATTGAAAAAGTCACTGGCATTGAGTTTGTGAAAGATGTGGAGCATCTCCCCTTGAGGCCTCAAATGACTCAAAAGTCGAGTGTGCAGGCTGCTCCTTCAACGGCCTCCAGTCCCGAGGCACCGGCAAGATCAAGTGAAGGTGTCAGGGCTGTCCCTGCCTCTAGGGAAGCCCCTTAGAGAGGATCAGCTAGTGGAATCCTCAATTATCTGGCTGCTATATTCACCTCCTGCAAGAAGGCCGAAGTGAAGGCCCACAAGCTCAATCAGAAGAGAAGGGAGGACATGAAGTACATAAAGGCCAATGTGAAGCAAATTTGCCAAAAGCTGGAGATTGATCCCATTGGATATCCAGTGTTCTCTGAGGACTCTGATCCAGACTACACTGAGATCGCGCCCTTGAACCCCTCTGAGCTTGCCTACTTTGGCATTGGGGGCTCAAGTGGCTCCGTCCCTCCTCCTTCTCCTCCTCGTCAAGCTGATGATGAAGAAGACGAAGACGACGACGAGAGGACCGACAATGAAGAGTGAAGACCCTAGGACCCTCCTCTCATCTTTTTGGTGTCTTGATGCCAAAGGGGGAGAGATTGAGGGGGAGTCTTAGCTTTAGCTGTAGGATGCGAGGAGAGAGCTCTTTTTATCTATCTTTGTGATTGTAATGTTTTAACAGTGTTTCTAAGATTAACTTTGGTTCTGTGAATGCAATGCTTACTTAATTTGAGAAGTACTGGTTAAAATCTGTAATCATTGCTCCTGGAATGACATGTGTGCTTTATTTTGGTTGATTAATGCAAATTATGTCATTCTCGATGTCTTAATGTACTTAGTTATGCATCCCACCATAAAGAATGCACATATGGATAGTTCTCTCACTGCTTGATGTATTTTGATTCATATGTGCATACTTTATGAAAATCTCAATTTTTGTCATATTTTGTGAAATCTCAATTGGTTGTCATCAATCACCAAAAAGGGGGAGATTGAAAGTGCATCTAGGACTCCCTTGTGGGTTTTGGATGATTTATGACAAGCAATTGGGATCCTAACCTCTTTATTGAGATGAATGCAGGCCTATAATGAAAAAATGAGCAAAATACCAAAAAGAAGGGATGAGGAGGAGCAAAGCGGAAATGAGCTCAAGGAAAAAGAATAGCAGATTATTGTGTATGGAGTGTGTTAAGGAAACACACCCCAAGAGCTCAATGATAATTAAACACACACATTGCACAGAGTTTCACAGGACTGGACTAGTCCGTTCATCACCGGACTAGTCTGATAAACCTTTTTGCACCAGATCGGACAAGTCCGATATCTATCGGACTAGTCCGATATCTTTCTGACTAGAATCGGACTAGTCCCCCCCCAGCGCGGACTAGTCCTCAAAACACTACACAAGTCACACAAAATCGGACAAGTCCGTTATCAACAGGACTAGTCTGATATCCTTTCTGATCCACTTCGGAGAAGTCCGATGTTCACACGGACTAGTCCGAAAAACCCCATTGATCCAAGTCGGACAAGTCCTCCGAGTGCAGACTTGTCATCCAACACACTTAGGGTTTCACATGTCCGGACAAGTCCGATGGACATCGGACTAGTCCGAAGATTTTCAGTAGCGAAATCGGACAAGTCCACTCTCAGCCGAACTAGTCCGACATTTCGGGACTCTTAGGGTTTGCAACACACAGCACACCGGACTAGTCCGGTGACCACCACGGACTAGTCCAAACTTTCTGAACCCTAACGGTCACTTTTAGAAACCCCATATAAATAGAGGTGCACGACCCACTTTTACACACTCTCGAACCCTAGCGCCGTCACACCTCCCAAGAGACTCAAAAACGACCTCTCTCCACGAAATTAAGTGCAAAATCATCCAATCCTTTGAGGATTCAATCTAGATCATTAGAGAGACACTTGCTACACCACATTGAGCACTTGGTTTGATTCTCTAACACACTCCTGCATTTCAATTCTAACTTTTGAGTGTGTTTTCGGTGGTATTGTGTTTTGTAATCTAAGGGAGCTCTCAAAGTGTGAGATCGCCCCTTGAATTTGGTTATTCACCCCTTTGTGATTAGTGGAAGAGGATTGGCCTTCGTGGCGATCCAACGAGGGTAGGGTTGGAGAAGACCCGGTCCTTTTGTGGACTCCTCAACGTGGATGTAGGTGGCCTTTTGTGGTAGCCGAACCACGGGATAAAAACTTGTGTCTTTTTTCATTATTCATCATTCGAGTTAATCAACTTAATCTAGGGTTTCACACAAATTGTTCATCGTACGTTAAATTGTTAAACATAAGACTTAAGTGTGATATAATTCAATATATAGCTGTTAAACTGTTGTTTGATTCTATACTTCCGCTGTACACATAAAAGAATCAAACCAATCAATTAAGTTTAATAATCTTAGTTCGTGAACACCGGACTAGTCCACACTTTACCGGACTAGTCCGATATCTCTGGTATTAAACCGGTTGTTGAGTGTTGTAGGATCCGACAAATATTCAAAAAGGCCTATTAAACCCCTCTAGGCCTACATTCAGCGAGTCCTTTATGCTATTCCTTACCTATGCTTAGTATTCACCCCTGCATATGTCTAGTGAGACGGGTCAGTCTTTCTGAACTTATGCTCACGTTTCCAGTTAACGAGTTTTTGCAGGTCAAACCATTGAGGAACAGCCTAACGACGACGCCATACCCCTTTAGGGTTCACAGCTGAGTAGGAGCCCTGCACGCCGCCAAAATTTGTAAGTGCTGCTAGTGTAAAGCGTCCGAGGGCATGGACAGCTTTACTCATGCATAGCTTGTGCTGAGAGCATAATATGATGTATAGAATTCTCTCCTACGTAAAACTTTCGCTGTGTTTATAAATAAAGAGTTAGCATTGTATTTTATTCTCGTTCTTTTCTTGTATACTGTTGGGTGTCGCATCACACGACACCACCCAATGAGATCCTTGGATGTCGGGACTTCGGACCCCACATTGTGTCCAAGTTTTTAGTTATGATGAGTTCAAAATTTGAGATGAGTATGATGGGAGAACTCACATACTTTTTGGGGCTGCAAATCTAGCAAACCAAAGAGGGTACCTTTGTACATCAAACAAAGTATACAAAAGACCTCCTAAGGCGCTTCAACATGGACAAAAGTAAGCCTCTTCGGACACCAATGGGAACAGCAACAACACTTGAACTTGATGAAGATGGTGAAACCGAGGATCAAAAAGAATATAGAAGCATGATCGGATCACTTTTGTATCTCACGGCATCAAGACCGGACATACAATTCAATGTATGTCTTTATGCACAGTTTCAAGCCTCCCCACATGCTTCACATCGTCAAGCCGTCAAAAGGATTCTCGGGTACTTACATGGAACTCAAGAATTTGGCATTTTTCATTCTTCTTCCTCAACCATTACTTTAAAAGCTTTTTTGGATGCTGATTTTGGGGGATGTAGGATTGATAAGAAAAGTACTTCTGGTGCTTGTCATTTTCTTGGTAATTCACTTGTTGCTTGGTCCTCTAGAAAACAAAACTCAGTTGCACAATCCACAGCTGAATATGAATATGTAGCTACTGCTAGTGCTTGCTCACAAATTGTTTGGATTGTTGAAACACTTAAGGACTATGGGGTTGATCTACATAGTGTTCTACTGTTTTGTGATAACACTAGTGTCATTTGCATTGCTAAAAACCCAGTGCAACATTCTAGAACTAAGCACATTGACATTAGGTATCACTTTCTCCGTGATAATGTTGAAAAGGAAATATTGTGCTTCACCATGTAGATACCGAACAACAATTGGCTGACATTTTTACAAAACCTTTTGATTTCACTCGTTTTTGTTTTATTCATAGTGAAATAGGGGTTATGCATCCTCATGGCTTACATTGAGGGGGAGTTTTGAAACTTGAGTAGTCTATGTGTTAATCTGAAATTAAAATAATATGAGCATAGTATTTTATACATATATGACTTTGTGATTCCATTTACATACTGAAAGTTCTTACTACATTACTCGTGTTATACATTTTGTAGTTTTTGCCATGTCTAGTAATTGGAATAATTACTTACACTAAATCTGGTCATCGTCGAACTTTCTTGCTGTTTTGAACTTGTTGCATGCTCACAAGTGCTTTTAATCATAAAGAATTAATCAAGTAATCAACTCACATGTTGAGTTTTTATGAACAAATATAAGTTGAGAAAAGATCAAGAGAATATGCATGCATCACACTTCTTCTTTTGAGATGGCTTATCATTGCACTTAGATATGAACTTGGAAGAAGTTGTGTATGACTAAGACCATGTACTTAAGCTTTTGATTGTCAAATGACATAGGCTTGGCTTGGTTGGTTAGAATAAGGCAGATGCGCTTATAATCTCTTGCAAATATCATATGATCAAAATTTATGCTTTGAAAAATAATAAAATGCAGCAACAAGTGTCATGCTTTTAGGTTTTGAAATAGTTAAGTTTGTGAGATCATGACTTGCTAAATTGGAAATTACATTTGATCTCTAGCATGGCTTACACTACTTTATGTATTTCTTGATAGTATGACTTGGATGAGCTTGGCTTTATATGTATATGTTATAATAGGCTCATAACAATTAAAATTTGTCTTATAAACCTTACTGAATACATTGTCAAAGGGGGAGAGATAATATGTGAATTTTTAAAGATAAGTATGCAAGGGGGAGAAATTGATTACACATTGCACATATTCACAATTGTTTTTGGCACAACTTCTCTGAGGGAGAATTTATTTTTCTCATTTTAGTTCTGTTTTACAAAGGGAGAGAAATTGTTTTCAAAACTTTTAATGTGAATAAGCCAATGTTCGGATCTTAAGCGGTGTTGCCAATGCATTCATCAAGGGGGAGATTGTGAGACCTATGTGTGCTGAATACATTGGCTATGGCGATAAAATTTTTTGAATACTACCAAAACACCTTTATCATCAATGTCCGACTCTAGGCCTGACTTGGTTTGGTTAGCTCCAGCGCTAGGTCATGCTAGCTTTGGTAAGCTCTGGTTCAAGGTCCAGTTAGCTTTGGCAAGGTTCGGTGCTTGATTGCAGTGTTTTTGCTTTTAATTTGCAATGTTTTGAACTTGCTTTACACTTATGGAAAGGTTGCTTATTATTCTTTTACTAGGTTTTTGGTGTCCTTTGGTGGTTAAGGCTAATATCAATTTGCTATCGTTTGCAACATGCTTATGTGAGGTGCTCACGTAAGATGTTGTAGTTTTGGAACTAACGTGAGTCAAGTCGAGGACTTGTGCTCGAAAGTATTGGTTGTTTATTCATCTGCAGGTGTTTTTTGACTTCAAGATATGGCTGGTGACGGGATTCATGAACTTGTCTTAGGGAGAAGATGAGGTTCAATAACCAAGTTCGGGAGGAATTGTGGTTGAGTTGATCGGGAGGTCGCGCAACATGTTTGAATCAAGAACAATGCATATGAAGGAGTGCATGGACGTGGCTGCATGGTTCCAAGGCGTGATGAAGACATGTGGACGTAAAGAATTGGTCGGAAAGGTCCAACCGACTAGGTTATGGACTCAAGCTGCAGCTGAGTCGTGTTTGACTCATATATGGAAAGTTTTGAGTTGGTTGTGATAGGATTTTGTGTGGGTCACGAATTTGAGTTGTTTTTGGAATGGGGGATACGTTCCTAAGGTGTTTGGAAGTCTTAAGATTGCTTCTATCTGCGTATAGAATAGTACTAAGCAGTTATTGAAAGTTTCAATTCGTTATTTGTGTAGGATTAAAGTCCTAGTTGAGATCTGGTTGGCCTAAGGGCTGGTTATATGAGCAAGGGAGGCCAGAGCTCGTGGGAGACGACTTTAGGGCTGTTCCTCTTGTGTTCTATTGAATAAAATTTGTAGTTGAATGGAACTTTTGTGCCTTGTTCATCCGACTTGTTCCAGACAAGTTTTTTCTTCTCGAGTTTTCTGCACAACACTACCTTTCTTTCGTGGTTTTATCATAACTCGAGTTTTACAGATCCAATTGACGTGATTCTTTTTGGGTTGTCTCCAAAACTTGATTATCTATCATCTGTAAAAATTTAACGGTCATTGGATTTGTGGGTTCTGATCTACACGAGTTTATTTGCAGCATTCCAGAACTGTTTTTCTCGGGTAGGACAGATTGACCTTTGTTCGATCTTTAAATCGTAACATGAGTTTCTCTTGATGGATTTGATTGATTATTGTTGTGTCATCTTTGTGACTTGATTCTCTCTGATATCTATGACTTTTGTCACGGTGAAACATGTTTAGATTAGTCTCACACATGATTTCTTTAACAAGTCATTTTTCTGCCGAAAGGGTGGGGATTTAATTGTTTCCGCTGCGTAAGATTTTTTAATCTACTATTCACCCCCCCCTATGGTAGCTTTTCATGTGCTCTTCGATCCTACAACTAGTGATTATGCCGTTGGAGCGGTCCTTGGCTAAACCAAGGATAAGAAGCATCATGCAATAGCCTACGCTAGCAAGACTCTAATAGGAGCTCGGCTTAACTACGCCACAACTAAAAGGGAGCTCCTAGCAGTTGTCTTTGCTATCCATAAGTTTAGATCATACTTGTTATAGCAAAAGTGATAGCTACAGAGACCATTCTGCTTTGAAATATTTGCTCACCAAGAAAGATGCTAAACTTAGGCTAATCCGATGGATTCTCCTACTCCAAGAGTTTGACTTGGAGATAATGGATAAAAAGTAAGTAGAGAATTATGTCGCTGATCACCTCTCACTTATGGAAATCCCAGATACACTGGACATACCTATCAATGATTTCCTACGTGATGATATGTCGCTCAAGGTGACCGACTCTAACTCTTGGTATGCGGACACCGTAAAATTCATGGTTACGACGTATGTACCACCAGGGCAGGATAAGAAAAAACACATTTGTGAGAGTCGACATCACCTTTGGGATGATCCATACCTCTATAGGGTATGTTCTGATGGGTTACTTAGAAGGTGCATCCTAACAGTTGAAGGCACCAAAATCATCGAAAGATGCCTTGCGCCCCCCTATGGCGGGCACTATGGTGTTCACCGTACTCAGGCAAAGATCTGGCAAAGTGTATTCTTCTGGCCCTCAATGTATGAGGATACAAAGGAATTCATTCAAAGATGCCGAGAATGCCAAAAGCATGGAGAAATCACTTCTCGCAGTGCGATGCACCTCACATAGAATCTCCAAGTAGAATTATTTGATGTTTGGGGGATCGCCTTCATGGGACCTTTTCCAAAGTCCTATGATTGTGAGTATATCCTGGTTGCCGTAGATTATGTGTCCAAATGGGTAGAAGCATTACCATGCAAACATGTTGATGCCAAGACCGCTCGGAAAATGTTCCATGAAATCATTTTTCCACGGTTTGGAACTCCCCGAATGGTCATAAGTGATGGAGTGTCTCATTTCATTGATAAGACCTTTCGGAGCTTTCTGATGGATCTTGGGGTTAGTCATAACATTGCTACTATGTACCATCCCCAAACAAGTGGTAAAGCAGATAATACAAACAAACAAATCAGGAATATTCTACAAAATACTGTCTTTGAGATGGGGAATGGATGGAAGAACAAACTACCCGATGCACTTTGGGCATACCGTACTGCCTATAAGACACCCATTGGAATGTCACCTTTCCAAAATATCTATGGGGAAACTTGTCATTTACCCATAGAATTGGAACATAGAGCGTATTGGGCTATCAAGAAGTGGAACATGGATCTCCACGAAGCTGAAATGTTGCGCAAGATGCTAATTTCTGAACTGGAAAAATGGAGGATAAGGCATACCATAGTGCCAAGATCTATAAGGAAGAAACCAAGAGGTTGCACGATAAAAGAATTATTCTTAAGGAGTTCAAGCCTGGAGATAAAGTCATACTTTTTAACTCTAGAGTCAAACTTTTTGGACATCGAAAACGAAAAAGCAAATGGGAAGGTCCGCATATTGTGGTAGATACTTCATCTCATGGAGCAATTACACTCCAAAATGATGAAGGTAGTCTATTCAAAGTAAATGGGAATTGTCTCAAGATCTTTTTAGAATCCTAAGAAAATTTGGACAAAGGGGAAGACGTAGTCAATTTTATCGACTTTAATGCCAATCCTTGAAGTTTGGTTAAATTTTCCATGTCCAATAAAGAAAGCTCCAACCCTCACCACTCCTTTCCAATCAACCCACTATCCCATTTTGCTAAGTAGGAGAGATATAAAATATAGAATATCTTAAATAGTTTCCTAGTTAGGACTTAGGCACTTATTTTGATTCTATCATACGAAGTGCCTTTGTCAAATAAATTGTGACTCATCGGTGTAGGTAAGGCCGGTAGAGTCTTTTAATTTTCCATGTTTTTGTATTAAATAAAGACAAGTACAAAAACAAGTGTGGGGGAGGTCCCACATGCCTCCCAAAGTGCAACATGTCCGGACCATCATGAAAGAACAATATAGGGCATCACATGAAGGACCACAAGAAGATTCAACCAAGCCATCATGGCTTGGCCCACCCTTCTTCATTAAGGCGATGGTTTGCGCTCTCTCACCTCTTATCCCTCTATACCTGATTTTTGAGTTGAATTTGATTATGCATGATAATATAATTAAAAATCGTCTCATTGGCAATTAAAATTGTGCAATTTCATATATCATATCTTGCTAGAGAATGGAATATGTCTACACCTCATTTCAATTTCATTACCATGTTCTTGAACCACATATTAATTTAGGAAAAACATGTCATCTAAGTAATTGATTGGTGTGATATGGTAAATGAGTGGAACTTGGAAACTCTCCATGCTTGAATTGAATTTTGGTATTGCAATTTTTAAAGTCATCAGATTTTTGTCATCCTCTCTCATTAGAATTTAAATGCCCATCAAGGCCATATTATAGAAATATTGAAAACCACATGCATATGACACTTTGCATTTTCATTGAACTTTGTCAAACTCTTGACATTTTTGAGCGACTTGCATGAAATCTTTGATTAGGAATTTCTTGCGCACTCCACCATATCCAACGATTTTCACACATCCACCATCAAAAGATACTCCATGCAAATTCTGCAAAACCCGCTTTCAATAAAAAGATGCACAAAAAGAAGTAGAAGGCATGGCTATAAGAGCTCTAAAAAATGAGAATAAAAAAGGGAAAAAAAAGAGAGCCAATAAGTAACCACGATTCGTCCTTGCACAAAAAAAAGAGTGATTTGGGAGTCATCATCACAATTTATCATCCACCATCCATAATAAGTGCACAAGAATTTGTTTAGTCATTGGTTTTTCTTGCATGATCTTCTCGTGTGAATCTCGTTTTTGACTTAGTAATGTATGAATTGTAAGTGAGCCACTTTTTATCCTTACCAAGCTCCACAAAAAGCCGTATTTAGTTGTAGGAAAAGAAGTGGCAACTCATGCTAAGGTGAGGGCTAAACACATTGAGAGACGAGAGCATTCTTTTAAGGAGTATGGCAATATCTTTTTGACTTGTGAAAATATATCAATTTCCATGTTTATTTCAGTAGGAGGAGTCCAGGTGAAATACATTCAAGTTGTTCCATCTCTCAAACACCCAAGATCATGTGGTAGCCACATATCACGAACAAAGGTCTGTGTTGAATGTTTTGTATACATATTCCATACATGTAGCTGAACTATGATATCATTTAGTTCGTCTTGCCTTCACCCGAGGACGAGTAAAGGACTAAGTGTGGGAGACTTTGTTGACAGTCCTTAATTTTCAAATATGACCGTCAATTCCCAACATAAAAGATATGGATTGGACAACCAACATAGTGGTAGTAGTTATTTACTAACTATTTCAACAAGTGTTGGTGTAATTTTGTATGCAGGTGAATTATACCCGTAATTGGAGGTATTTACAGGGGACAATCCAAGAAACACACCTTCCAACCAATGAGGCACAAGCACGAGGATTCATGGGACCACTCGGAGGAGAAAACAACTAAAAATCACTAGAGTCACCAATATCCATGATGGGGGCCGACATAAAAGTGTCATAGAGAAGTTTTAGCGCGATTGAAGCCGTTGGGGGTTCGGTCGAACATCCAGTCCGGCCGCGCCGTCAACCGCCATGTGTTGGCTACTCACGGCTTGGAGATCACGATGGCGAATGTTTCCCTCGGGTTTTCTGGTGCCAAACCGACCTTTGGAGGGTATAAATAGGGGGTAGGGGCCTCCCTCACCCCACACACCAAAAGCTTTAGTCTAGTACTCCACTCCAAAGGTGTAGCGCTGCCTAGGTGCTTAGAAAATAGGGAGAGAGTCAGAAAAAGGAGGAGGAGGAGGAGGCTTCGGCTTGTCGGGCTTCTTCGGCTTAAGGATAGGGTTCGGTCTTGTCGAACCCTCTCTACCCTTGTACCTCGACAGTTCTTTCCATCTCAAGTAAGGTACATGATTTCAATTTGAGTTCATTTATCTCATCAAGTGATTTAATTTCTTAGTTGCTTGTTCGTTCATTGCTCTATTCATTTAGAGGCCCTAGTCTTTGCTAGAGAGATTAAGGAAGTAATCGATAGCGTAGGTGTGGTGTTTAGGCTTGACGATACCATTGATTATCTCATTTTCCATGTGTTGTAGAGGTAGGCAGAAGGTGCTAACAATCCTATCCGTCCGTTGTAATCCTTCATGTTTTACTTTGACGTAGGCTCTTGGCGGGAGTCGCCTGGCAGACAAGGGTAAGCCCATGCCCAATACAAGCTGCTATTGATTGACTTGCTTTGAATTATAACCCCTTCTCTTCGGAAATCCACTCTATCCCTTGCCTACCACCAAGCTTTGTCCCTTGGGAGAACTGGTTAGAAGATTAGCACACACGTTCCTTGGATTCGATACCTTGGGAATACTCTTTAAGGGGAAGTGCTAGAGTGGTTTCTCCGTGCGCTTACGAATTTTCATCTGTTACGTACCAACCGTCTACAGAAAGAAAACAGTATATGCATAAGGTTTATCAATGTAAAACAATATATGTCTTTGGTAGTTATTTCCAATCAGATGAGTGTAACATAGATCTTTTTAGAATTTCTCCGGAAATCTAGGTTTCACTTTCAAAATAGGAATAGCAGCCCCATCACTATTTCAAATCTCACAACAACCTAGAATTGGATTAAGCTTTTGCTACCCACAATTTCTAAATTAAGGAGTAGTTATTTTTAGCCAATGAAAGCAATATTTTGAGAGTAGCAAGTTGTAAACTAGAGACTTAGGAAAAATAAAACAGAGCAACTATTCATCATTTCACCTATGTGAATTCTAAATCATTCTTACCGCACATTTTTATTTGATGGAAAGAAAATCTACATTACTTATTTTTTAGTTTTTTAATATTTTTTATGCAAGGTGAATATTGAATGAATGGAAAATAAATATGCAATGGGTGTGATACAAGTTACCTCAAGTGGTGGTCCTGCCCCAAGCTTGTTCTTCAACCGCCTCCGTGATAAGGGTTGAACCCTTGATGATGGAAGTATGCCGTGAGATCGGCTTGATGTTGTTGTAGCATGGAGTTGAAGTTTATTTACTGAGTGTCCATGTGTTGTTGCCAGTCTTAGGTACCTTGGACATGGGCATGGAGTGTGTTGTATATGTCTTCCGTCCTCACGTTAAGGTCTCCCATACTGTGACACCCAGTTCTGAAAATGAACCAAGTGCGACGCATATGTGTGTCCAGGATGTTCAACACACATACACGAGCGTATCACAAACGATATACAGATAATTACCACAGCAGAAGTTAATTAAGACGGTAATTTTATTAAGATATTGAAATAATCCTCAAATTACAACTTTATGATCATTAAGGATAATACTACTGCAGGGGAAATAATGTAATTAAGCAGCTAAGCAAATAGTGTAGCGCGGCTCCAAGCATAACCACTGGCAAGTCGACGGCAGCACACAGCCTAATACTCCGCATTATCCTCAAGATACCCCCAAACATCACCTGAAACTATTGGTGGAAGAATTGCAAGGGTGAGTACATGTCGTACTCAACAAGTGTGGGAAAGTAATGACATGTATCTTAAACAAGGAATTGATAACAATAATGGCTATTTGCTGAAAAGTACATTTAAAACATATGAAAAAGCATCCTACAATGTAGAGGTGCTATCACTTTACCCACAAGTTCATGATTTTGTCATCTATCAGTGACTAAAGAAAACCTCCCTTATGCGAATTACACTTCCTTAGGTGTATGACCAAGAGATCACAAAATAGCCTTTACAAAGGGACTACCCGCATATTCAGACCCACTAAGGTTTCATCGGTGGTGATGCCTTCAACTGAGCACATCCAACTAAGGGCCCCCTCTTGTGCCTTTCGGATCCTAGGGCAATCTCGCCACTATTGCAAACCCAACCGACTCCCATTCCACGCTCCTCCAAATGATCCGTACAATGCTGGCAATACACCTAATTAATTGGCTAAGCCGCACCTATACTTGGCCTTGTGGTGGCATTGTTGTCCTGGCTTATTCTCGCATGAACTGGTCCTTAGATCCAAGGCAAGCAAACCACCATATCATCCAACGCAATCCACAAACCATGCTTGCTTAAATCTACCAAGTCCCATGTTACCAATTAACCATGTTCATCGATGCTCATCATCCATTAGTTCATAATTAAGTCATTTAGTTGTTTTCCCATCTCAATTAATTAGCGCGAAGAAAAAAGGTAAAAGGCCTTTTCCCGACACTCTACAATGTATTCCAAGCGACAAGGATGGTCAAAAAAGACTAGTAAACTCCTATCTTGCGCTTTCCATCAATTTGATGCAAGCATGCAATTTTGCAAAAAACATTTAAAAATAGGATCAACATGATCAAGGACACTTGCCTTGCTCCACAGATTGGGTTGCTCAAGAGCTTTAAAGTCTTGGTTCTGGAAATCCTCGTATACAGCCTCTTGAGCACGTCCCTCTACTCGTGATCATACACATACAAGAAATCACATATGAATCAACACAATGCACACATATTATTCAATATGCAATGACATGAATGCATGCAAGGTTTGATAATAAATTGTCTACAATTGTTTATTAATTAGATGCAACTAGTTCATATGTGTTCATGCAAGTTTACGGGGGTTTTAGCGACAAGTAGAGTTGCTGGAATAAAATAGATGTAGATGAAACTATGATTTAATTTCGGGTATTAGATCTATTATGTTGCAAAAAAATTTCTCGAAAAATGTATCCTACCATAGATACAGTGGCTTCGAGGGTTGCGGGACGGAGGCGTAGCGTAGACGAAGTACACAGCAGTGATCCTCCGGTGGCACGACGACGGTGGCTCCTTCCTTCTCTTCCTCTTCTTCCTCCCCTTTTTTTCCTTGTCGGCGACCTCCTTTTTTTTCCCTGGCGGCTAGGGTTTTTCTATCCTCTCTTTTTTTTCTCTAGCCGCCGCTGGAACAAACTACATAGGCTATAATTTTACCGTGGCCATGCAACCGAGGCCTTGGCTCCTTATATAGGCGGAGGGGTGCGGCCGACCAAGAGGCGACTCGGTACGGGCCTCGGGACAGAGTCCTGGGCACGAACGCCCAGCGTGCGCACGCCCGCTCCAGGGCGCTCGGACCAGCCCTAGCCAGGAACATTCCGGGGGTGCAAGGGAAGCTTCCCCCAAAAACTTCTGGAAGGTTCTGGAAACATACGACAAGCTCTTGTCCCAGCTGCGTCCATGCTTTAGGGTGCAAGCTCTCAACATATCTTCCAATATTTGGTTGGTCCTCGGTTTGTCCAACAGAGCTGAAATTTAACCTTGTACCCATAGCTTCCTGCAGTTTCTGCCCGAACCTAGAGGTGAATTGAGAACCTCGGTCAGAGACTATTTTCTTGGGTACTCCATGTCGGCATACAATTTTCTCTATTTACAACTCGGCTTACTATGCAGTGG
Organism: Tuctoria greenei; assembly: GCA_036927565.1. Classification (NCBI taxonomy): domain Eukaryota; kingdom Viridiplantae; phylum Streptophyta; class Magnoliopsida; order Poales; family Poaceae; genus Tuctoria; species Tuctoria greenei. The sequence goes on along the minus strand of JAYESD010000004.1, from coordinate 106,241,854 downwards.
TATACTTGGTCTTGACGGGAATGAAATGAGCTGATTTGGTCAACTGATCCATAATAACCCATATTGACTCATAGCCGAACTGGGTATGAGGTAATCCAACTATGAAGTCCATACCGATTTCATCCCACTTACACTCCGGAATCTTCAATGGATGCAATAATCCATCTGGCCTTTGATGTTCAGCCTTGACTCATTGGCACACATCACACAAAGCTACATACTCAGCTATGTACTTTTTCATGCTAGCCCACCAATATCATGTTTTCATGTCCTTGTACATCTTTGTACATTCGGGATGAATTGAGTAAGGTGAGTCATGTGCCTCCTTCAATATTGTCTCTCGGAGATGTTTCCCATTAGGCACAACAATACTCTTTACAAGCCATAAAGTACCATGTTCGTCCTCATGAAGTCTGAATTCTCTCTCTTCTTGGGTCCTTTCCTTGATTTCATGAATTTCCTCATCCTTGGTCTGTCCTTCCCGAATTTCATGCTCCAAGGCTGGATTTAATTCCATTATCCCCATCTGATTCACAAATCTGAGATTCAACCGTTCAAACTCCTTGCATAACTCGGATGGCAATTCCTGAAACCTGAGTCGGTGTCTTACTCCTTTCCTACTCAAGGCATCGGCCACTACATTAGACTTCCCTGGGTGATAATTAATTCCCACATCATAGTCCTTGATGAGCTCCAAACATCTTTGTTGCCTCAAATTCAGGTCCGTTTACGTGAATATGTACTTGAGACTCTTGTGATCCGTGTAAATCTCGCACCTATGACCAAGAATGTAATGTCTCCAAATCTTCAAGGCATGCACTACGGCTGCAAGTTCGAGATCATACATAGGATAATTCTGCTCATGTTTCTTCAACTGCCTCGATGCATAAGCTACCACTTTACCTTCTTGTATGAGCACACATCCAAGTCCCTGCCTTGATGAGACGCAATAGATATCAAAACTTTTGCTCACATCCGGCAAAACCAACAGAGGTGCTGTTGTCAACCTCTTCCTAAGCTCCTCAAAACAATATTGACAAGCTTGAGTCCATTGGAATGCTTTTCCCTTCATCAACAAATCAGTCATGGGCTTGGCTATTTTGGAGAAGTCCTTGATGAACTAACGGTAATATCCATCCATTCCAAGAAAACTTCGGATTTCCTTCACATTCTAGGGCGGTTCCCACTTTAGCCCATCTCTCACTTTTCCTGGGTCAACCGATACTCCTCCTCCCGAGATGACATGTCCCAAAAATGACACTTCCCTTAAACAAAGCTGGCACTTGCTGAATTTGGCATATAATCGGTGTTCCCTCAATTTTTGCAATGTGAGCCTCAAATTCTCTTCATGCTCCTCTTCACTCTTTGAGTAGATTAGAATATCATCAATGAACACCACAACGAACTTATCCAAGTACTCCATGAAGACCTTATTCATGAGGTACATAAAGTATGCGGGTGCATTCGTCAATCCAAAAGACATGATGGTGTACTCATAAGACCCATACCGTGTCCGAAAAGCCGTTTTGGGTATGTCCGACAGTGTGACCTTCATTTGGAAGTAACCTGACCTCAAGTCAATCTTGGAGAAAACACAAGCACCCTTCATTTGATCAAGCAAATCCTCGATACGGGCAATGTATACTTGTTCTTAACCATCACCTCGTTGAGAGGACGGTAATCCACACACATCCTTTAGGATCCATCCTTCTTGTCCACGAAGAGCACTGGTGCTCCCCAAGGAGAAGAACTTGGGCGAATGGAAATCTTCTCTAGAAGCTCTTGAATCTGTTTCTTGAGCTCCGCTAACTCCATAGGAGGCATCCTATAGGGCCTTTTAGCTATGGACGCAGTTCCAGGTAATTCAATAACGAACTCTATGTCATGATCAGTTGGCATACCTGGCAACTCATCCGGAAACACATTTGAAAATTCGCACACCACGGGAATCTCCTCAATTGCAGCACCATCCATTTGATTCAGCTCCACTTGCTTAGGTGCATGTTAAGATGCTTCAAATTCTATGCTGACACCTCCCTCATTTGTCAACTTAACAGTCTTCGTGGCACATTGAATAATTCCATTGTGCTTCCTTAACCAGTCCATACCAAGTATTATGTCCAATCCTTGAGAATCCAAAACAATGAGGTTGGCTAAGAAGTCTACCCCCCTTATTCTAAGGCTTACTTTTGGACATACTATATTCGTCCTCAGCTCCCCTGCTAGAGATTTAACCAACAAATTATACTTCATATGAGATATAGGCAAACTATACGTGGCAACATACATTGATGCAATGAATGAATGTGATGTTCTAGAATCAAATAACATAGTCGTTGGGTTGGAGTTTGCTAGAAACATACCAATCACAATGTCATTTACTTGTTGTGCATCCTCCGTAGAGACATGGTTCACCGCGCCATGAACAAGATTCTACGGTCAACGGTTTCCTTGTGGCGCTCCTCCATACGATCTTGGGTTCTATCTTGGAGCATTGTTTCCCTGACCAAGGCCTAACTTAGGACATTGAGATGCAAAGTGTCCTACCTTGCCACAAGTATAACAAGACCTTGCTGCACCAAAATTGTTTGCATGAGCTTGGTTTTGAGCATTTGCGGGGAAATTAGCACGGGGCGCATGAGGCATTGGAAGGCGAGGTGCTTGCATAGCAGGGCGTTGCTGTGTGGGCTGAGGTTGAGCTATGCGCGTTGGAATAGCAGCGCGATATGCAGGAGCAGAGGTGTTGTAGTATGGCACAGTTGGGGGTGCAAAGTGGGGGCGACCATTACTTCCTTGTGACTATCTCTGATATGACATCTTCCTCTTGTTATCTTGCTCCATCTCATGAACCTCGTTATCAACTACAATAGCCTTGTTCAAAAGCTTCTAGAAATTTGCATAGTCACAATTTAGCAATTGGACTTGAATCTCATTGTTTAGCCCCTCATGAACAAATATTGTTTGTGGCTGTCCCGGTTGACATCCTCTAGAGCATACCTTGAGAGTTGAGTAAATTTATTGAGATCCTCACTCACACTTGATCTTCCCTGCCCAAGTGATCCTCTTTTGATTTTCATAGGCATTTCAAAGTGAATCCCGCCAATCCATAGCTGCTCTAGCTAGCTGATGGGAAGCAAAGAGAACCCTCTCCCTGTCATTGTATTTGACAATAGTGAGCTTCTTATCCACAGATTTCAGCCAATCATCAGCTTCCATAGGATCATTGGCTTGAGAAAAGGTGGGTGGTCTAGTCCTCATAAACTCACCTAATCTTTTATGAGCTGGTGGGGTGGTGGTGGTGGAGGCATATGGGGTTGGTTTTGATTGTTGGCCTGCAGCTGCCCTAAAGTCTGCATCACGGTCAGCATAAGGTTATTCTGCATAACTAACAAATGCTGAAGGTTTACGGCCTCAAGTCCAGATCCATTATTGTTGTTCTGAAGTGCCCAGTAGTTCTCCTCATTCTCATTAGCATCCCTTTGGTTGCGGGTCCTCGGCATCTGAAGGAAAGAGCAAGAGGTGGAAGAATTTAGAAAACATCCCCAACTATATGCATCAAGGGATATGAAACTAAGCAACTACCTATACTAGCCTATATGGATGTGGCAAGCGCTAAAGCATACCACAATCCTCTATTAAACACACAACCATACAAGCAAACATTACATATCATTCAGCACACCAAACAACCCACAACATTTCCTGAGTGCTCCTATGTGCTCTAAATTGTCTATTCTATCTAGGCTGCATCCTACGGTCAACCTGTGGCTCTGATACCAATTTGTGACACCCGGTTCCAAAAAATGAACCAAGTGCGATACATATGTGTGCTCAAGATGTTCAACACACATAAACGAGTGCATCACAAATGATATACATATAATTACCACAACACAAGTTAGTTAAGAAGGTATTTTTATTATGATATTCAAATAATCCTCAAATTACAACTCTAATGATCATGAAGGACAATACTACCGCAAGTAGAAATAATCTAATTAAGCAACTAAGCAAATAGTGTAGCACAGCTGCAAGCATAACCACAGGCAAGTCGACGGCAGCACACAACCTAATACTCTGCATTATCCTCAAGATACATCCAAACATCACCTAAAACTATTGGTGGGGGAATTGCAAGGGTGAGTACATGTCGTACTCAGCAAGTGTGGGAAAGTAATGACATGTAGCTTTAACAAGGAATTGATAACAATAATGGCTATTTGCTAAAAAGTACATTTAAAACGTATGAAAAAGCATTCTACAATGTCTATGTGAAACAATTTCATCATATCCCAAGTCTCTAACATAATATGGAACCATCATCAATTATCCATCCATATACCATATTATTACCATCATCATCAACCAGATCCATTTATCATAACGTAATCCATATTCATAACCGAAACCATACCATAACCATAACCATAACCATCCCAAATCCCAAGTTTCCTCTAATCATCGAAGTTGTCTAGGTGCTCTTAACCGGAAGCACGACTATTGTGATAGTTTTAAACACTCTGCAGAGGTTGTACCACTTTACCCACAAGTTCGTGATTTCGTCACCCGTTGGTGACTAAAGGAAACCTCCCTTATGCCAATTACACTTCCTTAGGTGTATGACCAAGAGATCACAAAATAGCCTATACAAAGGGACTACCAGTATATTCAGACCCACTAAGGTTTCACAGGTGGCGATGCCTCCAATTGAGCACATCCAACCAAGGGCCCCCTCTTCCGCCGTTCGGATCCTAGGGCAGTCCCGCCACTATTGCAAACACAACCGACTCCCATTCCCCGCACCTCCAAATGATCCGAACAATGCTGGCAATACACCTAATTAATTAGCTAAGCCGCACCCATACTTGGCCCTATGGTGGCGTTGTTTCCCTAGCTTATTCTCGCACGAACTGATCCTTAGATCCAAGGCAAGCAAACCACCATATCATCCATCCCAATCAACAAACTATGCTTGCTTAGATCTGCCAAGTCCCATGTTACCAATTAACCATGTTCATCGATGCTAATCATCCATTAGTTCATAATTAAGTCATTTGGTTGTTTTCCTGTCCCAATTAATTAGGGCGAAGCAAAAAGGTAAAAAGCCTTTCCCGACACTCTACAATGTATTCCAAGCGACAAGGATGGTCAAACAAGACTAGTAAACACCTATCTTGTGTTTCTCATAAAATTGACGCAAGCATGCAATTTTGCACACAAAATATTTAAAAATAGGATCAACATGATCAAGGACACTGGCCTTGCTCCGTTGGGTTGGGTTGCTCAAGAGGTTCGAAGTCTTGGTTCTGTAAATCCTCGTTTATGGCCTCTTGAGCACGTCCCTCTACTCACGATCATACACAAACAAGAAAACACATACGAATCAACGCAATGCACACATATTAATCAATATGCAATGAAACGAATGCTTGCAAGATTTGATAATTGATTGTCTACGGTTGTTTATTAATTAGATGCAACTAGTTCATATGTGTTCATGCAAGTTTAAAGGGTTTTTAGCGACAATTAGAGTTGTTGAAATATAAGATGTAGATGCAACTATGATTTAATTCTGAGTATTAGATCTATTATGTCGCTAAAGTTTGTCTTGGAAATCGTATGCTATCGTAGATGCAGCGGCTTCGAGGGTCGCGGGTGGAGGCATAGCGTAGACCAAGTAGACGGCGCCGCAATCCTCCAGCACCACGACGACGGCGGGTCCTTCCTTCTCTTTCTCTTCTTCCTCCCCTTTTTTTCCTTGTCGGCGGCCTCCTTTTTTTCTTCCCTGGCGGCTAGGGTTTTTCTCTCCTCTCTTTTCTTTTTTCTATAGCCGCCACTAGAACAAACTACGTAGGCTAGAATATTACCGTGGCCATGCAACCGAGGCATTGGATCCTTATATAGGCAGAGGGGTGCGGCCAACCGAGAGGCGGCTTGGTACCCCCATCCCAATTAATTAGAGCGAAGCAAAAAAGTAGAAATACCCTTCCCGACTCTATACATCATTTTCCAAGCGACAAGGATGGTCTTAAAAGTCTAGTAAACACCTATCACGTTTTTCCCATCAATTTGACACAAGCATACAGTTTTGCAAACAAAACATTTAAAAATGGGATCAATATGGTCAAGGACACTTGCCTTGCTCCTGAGCTTGATCTGGATCAAAGGGTTTGAAACTCTGGTTCTGTAGGTCCTCGAAAGCACTCTCTACGGCAATTCCTTCTATTCCGAGCGACAAACATGCAAAACACACAATTCAATCAAATAATGCTCGGATTATACTCAATATGTCATGATATGCATGATTAATGCAATTGTGAGGTAAAACTTGTTAATGAGTTGCTATTAATGTTTAGTAAATAGTTACAATAGTTTTTAACAAGTTTGGACAGGTTTGGAATCAATTTAGATCAAATTGGGTTTAATTCAGGAATTTTTAGATTCAAACACTACTAGTCCGCCCTATACAGAATGTGCAATTTAGGGTTTCCTTAATCATCGAGAATTGGGATTGAATTCACATGGAAAAGTGAAATTAGAGGGTGTACCACGTGCTTAGAGCTCCAAGGGTCAAGAATTGGAAGTGAAACTTGAATCTTGACGATTAGGGTTGATGATGGAGACTTGAGGGTGAATTGGTGATGAAGAACGAAAAGTCAATGTAGATCTTGCTTGATTGATCCTCATTCGTGTTCTCCTCCTCCGCCTTGCTGCTGGATCCTCTCTTGATGGCGACTCCATGAAATAGGGTTGAGGGTTTCTTCAATTGTGGCAAAGAGATGAAAAGATTGGATGGTGGGTTATTTATATAGAGGTGGAGGTGGTAGGGTTTGATGGATTTTGAGTTTAAGGTGTTGGAGGCCATGTAGGGGTCCCACATTGGCTCCACAGTGGTTGGGCACGACATTCTTGGGCCCAATTAAGGTAATTACCCAGTGACAAATAATGGAGGAAAATATTGAGTCCGAGTCGGGCACACCAGACAAGTCCGTTAGAGGCTGGACTAGTCCGATATTGAATAGATACATCGACGGACAAGTCCAGTGGGGTGGTACAGACAAGTTCGTTATGGAATAGAAACAAAATCGGAAAAGTCCGGGGTAATAGGCCGGACAAGTCCGGGATGGCAAAGAAAAGGTTTTTCGGACTAAAATTCAACAAGGAACGGACTAGTCCGCTTGGACCACAGACAAGTCCGGACAACATCAGAGACCAAACCGGACTAGTCCGTGCATTGTGTTGGACAAGTCCGGGCTCTGAAAGAAACTAGATTTTCTTGAGAAGAATAGGGTAACCAAACTAGTCCGGGGTTATGGCCGGACAAGTCCGGACCCTGATAGTTTTAGATTGCTGATTTGTCCTAAATTCATTTTAATCTTGTTCCTTTTTACATGGCTCAGTGTTAAACATGTATGAGAATGTATACAATGCATTATGCATGAAAATGAGGTTGTTACGAACCTACCCCCCTTAAAACGAATCTCGCCCTTGCGATTCAACGTAGAAGAGAAGCGATAGGGAAACTCTTTTTTGAGTTCATCTTCTAGCTGCCAAGTTGCTTCTGATTCTGCATGATGCTTCCATTGTACTTTGCACCATCGAATTACCTTGTTCTTGTGACCCTCTCCTTGGTTTCCAAAATTTCGACAGGTTGCTCCGCATAAGTCAAATCTGACTCTAATTCCAATTCTTCCATTGGCACTTGTTCCTTTTGCACCCTCAAGTACTTCTTGAGATGCAAAACGTGAAACACATCATGAACATCGGAAAGATGTGTTGGCATATCCAACTTATATGCCACTTCTCCACGTTTGGTCAAAATCCTGAATGGTCCAATATATTGAGGTGCCAACTTGCCTCTGACATTAAATCGCTTATGACCTCGCATAGACGATACTTTGAGATATACGAAGTCTCCCACTTCAAAGGCTAAGTTTCTTCACGTACTATCCGCATAGCCCTTTTGTCTTGTTCGAGAGGCCCTCAAATTCTCATGGATTATCTGAACTTGCTTTCCAGCCTCTTGCAACACATCCGATCGAAACACTTGGGTCTCTCCTATCTCATTGCAAAACAAAGGTGTCCTACACTTCCTTCCATACAGTGCTTCATAGGGTGACATCTTCAAGTTGGCCTGGTAACTATTATTGTTGGAAAACTCAGCATATGGCAAGCTTTTGTCCCAGCTACGTCCATGCTTCAAGGCACAAGCTCTCAAGATATCTTCCAATATTTGGTTTGTCCTCTCGGTTTGTCCATCGGTTTGTGATCATATGCTAAAATGAAATTTAACCTTGTACCCATAGCTTCATGTAGTTACTCCCAAAACCTAGAGGTAAATTGAGAACCTCAATCTGAGATTATTTTCTTCGGAACTCCATGTCGGCACAAAATATGCTCCATATACAATTCTACTAGCTTCGCGGGGATATATGCGGTCTTGACAGGAATGAAATGAGCTGATTTGGTCAACTAAACCACAATAACCCATATTGAGTCATAGCCAAATTGGGTTCGAGGTAATGCAACTATGAAGTCCATACCGATTTCTTCCCACTTCCATTCCGGAACCTTCCAATGGCTGCAATAATCCAGCTGGTCTTTGATGTTCATCTTTGACTCGTTGGCACACATCGGACAAAGCAATATACTCACCTGTGTCCTTTTTATGCTGCCCACCAATAACATGTTTTGAAGTCCTTTTACATGTTGGTACATCCGGGATGAATTGAGTAACGTGAGTCATGTGGCTCCTTTAATATCATTTCCCGAATATGCTTAACATTGGGCACAACAATCCTCTTTCCAAGCCATAAAGTACCATGGTCATCCTCATCAAATCTGAATTCTCTCCCTTCTTAAGTCCTTTCCTTGAATTCTTGAATTTCCTCATCCTTGGTTTGACCTTCTCAAGTTTCTTGCTCCAAGGTTGGATTTAACTCCATTATCCCCATCTCATTCACAAATCCAAGATTCAACTAATCAAACTCCTTTCATAGCTCGAATGCCAGCTCTCGAACCGTGAGTTGGTGGCTTACTCCTTTTCGACTCAAAGCATTGGCCACTACATTAGCCTTCCCTGGGTGATAGTTGATTCCCACATCATAATCCTTGATGAGCTGCATCCATCTTCATTGCCTCAAACTTAAGTCCGTTTGTGTGAATATGTCCTTGAGACTCTTGTGATCCATGTAAACCTCACACCTAGGACCAAGAATGTAATGCCTCCAAATCTTCAATGCATGCACCACGGCTACAAGTTCAAGATCATCCGTAGGATAATTTTGCTCATGTTTCTTCAATTGTCGTGATGCGGAGGCTACTACTTGACCTTCTTGCATAAGCACACATCCAAGTCCCTGTCTTGATGCGTCGCAATAGATATCAAAACTTTTGCTCACATCTGGTTAAACCGACACAGGAGCTATTGTTAACCTCTTTTTAAGCTCCTCAAAACTGTCCTTACAAGCTTGAGTCCATGGGAACACTTTTCCCTTCATAAACAACTTAGTCATGGGCTTGGCTATTTTAGAGAAATCCTTGATGAATCGACGGTAATATCCAGCCATTCCATGAAAACTCCTTATTTCCTGGACAATCTGCGGCAGTTCCCACTTTAGAATATCCCTCACTTTTCCTATGTCAACTTATACTCCTCCTGCCGAGATGATATGGCCCAAGAATGATACTTCTCTTAACCAAAATTAGCACTTGCTGAATTTGGCGTACAACTGGTGTTCCCTCAATTTCTGCAATGTGAGCTTCAAATGCTCTTCATGCTCCTCTTCACTCTTCAAGTAGATCATGATATAATCTTTGAACACTACCAGGAACTTATCCAAATACTCTATGAAGACCTTATTCATGAGGTACATGAAGTATGCTGGTGCATTCGTCAATCGAAAACACATAACGGTGTACTCATAAGACCCATACCGTGCCCGAAAATCCGTTTTGGGTATGTCCGATTGTCTGATCTTCATTTAGAAGTAGTCTGACCTCAAGTCGATCTTGGAGAAAATACAGGTGCCCTTCATTTGATCAAACAAATCCTCTATACGGGGCAACGTGTATTTGTTCTTGATTGTCAACTCATTGATAGATCGGTAATCCACACACATCCTTTGAGATCCATCCTTCTTATCAACGAATAGCACTAGCGCTCCCCAAGGTGAAGAGCTTAGGCGAATGAAACCCTTTTCTAGCTGCTCTTGAATTTGCTTCTTCAGCTCTGCTAATTCCATAGGAGGCATCCTATATGTCCTCTTAGCTATAGGCCCAGTTCTAAGTATTAATTCGATAAAAAACTCTATGTCATGATTAGCCAGCATACCTGGCAACTCATCCGGAAATGCATCCAAGAATTCGTACACCACCGGAATTTCCACAATTGCTGCACCGTCCATTTGATTCAGCTCCACTTGCCTTGGTGGGTGTTGCGATGCTTCAAACTCTATGATGACCCCTTCTTCATTTGTCAACTTCACCGTCTTTGTGGCATATTGAATTATCCCATTATGCTTCCTTAACCAATCCATACCAAATATTATATATAGTCCTTGCGAATCCAAAACAATGAGGTTGGCGAAGAAGTCTACCCCCTTATTCTAAGGCTTACTTTTAGACATACTATATTCGTCCTCATCTCCCCTGCAGGAGATTTAACCAACAGGGTATGCATCATATGAGATATGGGCAAACTATACTTGGCAACATAATTTGATGCAATGATTGAATGTGATGCTCTAAAATGAAATAACATAGTCGCAGTGTTGTAGTTTGCGAAAAACATACCAATTACCATGTCATCCGTTTTTTGTGCTTCCTCCTTAGATGCATGTTTGATCTTGCCACAAACAAAATTCTGCGGTGCACGGTTGCCTTGTGGTGCTCCTCCATTCGGTCTTGGGTTCTGTCTTGGAGCATTGTTTCCTTGACCAAGGCCTGACTTAGGACATTGAGATGCAAAGTGTCCTACCTCACCACAAATATAGCATGACTTTGCTGCAACAGAATTGTTTAGGTGAGCTTGGTTTTGAGCATTAGCAACAAAATTTTCGCGAGGTGCATGAGGCATTAGAGGGCGAGATGCTTGCATGGTGGGGTGTTGCTGTTGTGGGGACCGGAGTCCACACATCCGAGGATCTCATTGGGTGGTGCCGTGCGATGCGGCACCTAACAGCACACACGAAAAGGATACCAAAACATATAAAGTTTTCATTTCATAATAAGAAGAGTTTACAAAAGAGTGTACAACAGAAGTACACACACAGCGGAAAATACATACTCATAATCTCACCTAACTAAGCAGGAGAGAATACATCCATGCCCTAGGACGCTTCTCACTAGCAACATGAAGAACATTCAGCAGCGGCGTGATTCACATGAGATTTATCTCGACACCTCGAGATCTCATGTACAACCTGAACAGCAGAAATAAAACTAATACCTGCAAAAATCATTAAAGCGCAAACGTGAGCATAAGGCTTAGCAAGACTAACCCGTCTCAGTAGACATATGCAAGGGGGACACTAAACATAGGTAAGGTGAAGCATAATTGACTCGCCTACAAGTGGATCCTTATAATCAGGTTTTATGTAGCAAATGACATTCTCCAAGCACGGCACATCATGGGCTCCACAATCAAAAAAGAAATGCTTTACCGATAATATGATATGCCCAGAGCACATAATGCTATTACAGTAAAGTATGGGGAAACTGTAAACTTTTAATTGTACTATCTCTAAATCATAAAAGGTTTGCAAAGCAATTAATAGTTCAATACAATATAATTTTCTGGCTTCTTTAGTATTTACTACATCACGACAGCGACGGACAAGTGGTACTCTATTACCGCGAGGGACGGTGATTGCAATCAGGACACACCCGGACTGCACGACACGCACACCCGCATGGGAGACACCTACGTGCTCTCCTCCCCACGTCATACGTGGCCACCTTTCACCCAAGACCCCAATGTCGACAAACCCCTTCATCCCGAGCAAAGGTCCCTTACACGAACACATCGAAGTTGCCCGCTAGAAGATTTACACCTTTATGCCTTCGCATCTCCATTCAAGGACAACCAAGGAGTCTCCACACTACTGTCTGGAGTTACATCAGTTTAATGGGCCCATATACCATTATGCAACCGGTACAGTTCAAGCTTGCCCAACGGTGCCACATACGGCACGGTCCTCAAGCGACACAGGAAGGGCTGCGCGACCAAGACTCAATTCTCGCCGCTTCCTATCCATCCCCTGCCCGGTCTCCATTTCATTATATTATGTCATTTTCTATCTAACCAATCCTGTGAGATATGTCCTACATCTCTCGTGAGTAGATTCCAACTACTCGACTTCAACCGGATTTCCTATGCATTAGCAAAGCAGTTACTACAGGTCAAACTATAACTCATTCCAACCAAACCCTGGGATTTGTGGTCATGCAAGTGGAGTATCAAACACCTTATACGTAATGCACAATATCAACTGGAGACGTAAGTGAATAAAACTGGAAAACTTTGAAAAGCTCTTAAATGCAAACCGGGGCTTGCCTTAGTTTGTGACTCAAATAAATGTATATTGTTAGTGGTCCTTCTGTGTAGACTCCGCCAAGGACTTCAAGTGGACACCCTGGCCTTCTCCTCCAAGTGAAGTTTCTTGTCGAACACCTATCAGCACGTTCCTATCGACATGATATGCATATAAGTAACTAAGTAATTAAGTAGTTTAATAATGGACTCCACGGAGTTATGTAAACTTTAAGAATGAGGAGTTTGACTAGGAAGGACAGATATGCCTCTGTTGTGTGGGTAACCAGAGGATGAGTCAAGGTGGACATAGTAGTGTCGGTATGAACTGAAAGGTACAACATAAAGCTACATTGCAACTTAGCATACCACACTTCAAGCTATGCCACGCGAGATTGACAAATCTGCATGGTGAAGAAGTGTTTGACGGATAAGTGTAAGGATGACTCAAAAATCAAGGTGGGACATAGAAAGCTTGAGTATGAGTGGAGTGTACAAGACGAAGGTTGCGATTTAGCAGTCGACCAATGAACTTGACTTAACTCATAAAGGAGTAAACCTAGTTAAGTGAGCAGTGCTGTCGTAGGGTCCCGACTTAGGATGAAACAAAGTGAAACCCTAGCGACACTTGGGAGTGAAGTGAGACCAACATTGCTTGGACTTAAGAAGTCATTACAAGCACTGTTAACCTAGCATGAGTACCAAGACAACGTCAAACGACTTTTAGGAAAAGTAGTTTCTACGGCAAGCTTCTCGAGCATCGTTCAAGTGCTTACATGACACTATTGCAGCGTCCTTTGCAAGATTGTCTAGATGAGCTCGTGAACTCCTGGAACTCAAACATGATGCGAGACCTTGTCGTGACGGTCATGCTTTGCCATCACGAGAAGATCGGATTAGCGAGGTCCACATCGACCCGGACTCGTCAATGGGGTGAGCGGAATCCCGAACACCACCTTGTGAGTCTTAAGGCTAGTGATGTCGACTCAGTTGTTGATATGCGACTCGACGAACCTGTCGTCGATGAAGTGTTACACCAAGTTAACCAATCCTGTGATCGGTTAGGGAACATCCTCGACACAACCAAGGAACTCTTATCCAAGTTTCCCCTTGGTCTAGTTCTCCTTGTTGGTCGCAACGTTCTTGCATCCCTCTACCCTAGGTCATCGGTGATCACCGACCCACCTGGTTTGACCTAGAAGGCATTTCATCGAGCATCTAGATTACACCTAGGACTCGATCACTCTCATCTCGACTAAAACCTAATCTGGCTTGACAACTATTGTCCAATGAGTCGTGCTTGTGTTCCAGCACCACACACATCACAAGCATTCTTCATCTCGATGCCAGGGCATGATGACGGCTCGGAGCGTCACGACAACGTCATGTGGTCAACGACGTCGACACGGCTCATGGTGGAGCATCACGAGCACGCACGGACAAGCCAACGTGATACAAACGACAAAGGAGGTCGACTTAGGGATTTCTATAGGAATGATATCAATGCGGAACATGGACGTACGACTTGACGACACATGAGTACCATTAGGGGTCGCGATTAACGGACTTCGGGGCGTCAAGCAATGCATTTTAGGGCAAGGCTCACCTTGTAGGAATTTTGCCGAACATCTTGGGTGTGTACTCGATTTCTGTCGCTTCATCATCGTTCAAAGGGCATTTTGGCACTTAGGCTTGTCGGTTGCAACATCATTCTACCCCTGCATCACAGACCAGTTCTAAACATCAACAAAGTTGGTTCTTTCTTCGTGAACATTTCATCGAACACCTTGGTCGCATCACTATCCCAACTAATCTTTGCACAATTCAGAGCTAACCTTGAACCAATTGTTGTTGCCGTTGTGTCGTTGACGTGTTCTTGCATCTCATACATCACCTCCATCAATCCTCGCACTGATTGGATGCGGCATATGAGAAGAACGCTGTGACGACAATAAGTCGATAATGACATCCAAAACGGCACATGGGAAGTGCGGCCAAGGCGCGGACAACTGGCCTGGGCGGCAAGGCGGCGCTATGCGTGAGGCGCACTCGGTGTGAGGCTGGGTGTTGGCACTGGTTAGGGAGTACTGGACAGTGGTGAGGGCCGGAACACAGTGAGCGTAACGAGCATCGTCAGCAAATGGCGCAATCATGGAGGCGCACAGCCCGGCGGCAGTTGTGGGTGCGGCACGACAAGGACACAGCGAGCGGCGTTTGTGCCAGGTGCTGGGACTGGACAGAGGCAAGGATGGACGACGGTTGCCGGCGCGGGCGCGACGCGAGCAGAGCCTGGCAAGCAGCAGGGTCGAGCGCGTGTGGTGGTGGGCGGCACGCTTGACCGTGGGCGCGCTGATTGTGCGAAGCCAAGGCGCGGCGCTAGGGGTGTGCGGCTCGGCAGGGGAGGTGCCTGGGCTGGCGGCAGGCAAGGAGGCGCACACGGCGGTGAGGGGGGCGCGCCGGCGAGCAGGTGCGGCGTCGTGGTAGGCAGCGGACCAGCGGTGCACGTCGGTGGCCAGGGGCGCATGGCCGGAGGAAGGCAAGGGGGCACGGCGGGAGCGGCGCGATGCTGGGCGGCTCCGGGTGAGCGACGGCCGGCGAGCAGGTTGGCCGGTGAGGAGGATGCAGCCGGGGGCGAGCGCGCGGCAGGAAGGCGGACGGCGGGGGCTTAGGGTTGAGGCACTGGCGGCGACTTGGAGCATGAGCGCGTGGGTTGTGGGTCTGGAGGTGGCGAGCGGGAAGATAAGGACCGACGCGGTGATAAGGACGGGAGAGGAAGAAGCCAAGTTGGTTTTGTGGCCATGTGGATAGACATGACATGTGGGACCCACTCCAATTTTTTCCCTTATCCACTTCATTCCATATGCAAAATATCTCCATCCATTGAGTAGCTTACCAGTGGGGCCCACCTTTTTCCTAGTACTGAGGATAAGTATGACATGTGGGTCCCACTCTCTTGTAAAATCCCACTTTAATGCAAATATCAGTTTCAGCAACCAATTTAAAAATTCCTTTTGTAGCTTTTCTAACGAACATTATTCACCCATTTTATATTTTATCAAGCTATAGGAAGAAATCATACTCTATTGATTGAAATCAACATGTCCAATTTAAATCAATCAAATAAAGGATTGTAAATTATATTTGGATTATTTAATTGTCCAATAAACTAGCCTACCATTTTGCACTAATTTAGTAATTTGATTTAAGCAATTGAGTAAGGATAAGGGTGAAATTTCAGTGGGACCAACAACTCAGTCTTATCTCCAGATGATGGTTCTCTGTTTTGCTTCTTCAACCGCGCGCCCGTTCCTTCTTTTCCCTACCGCGCCATCTCCCCTGCTCGAGCGCACCGCTCCGCCCCGCAGCTCGCCCGACCCCGCCGATCGCCATCCCGCCGCTCCGCCCCGCGCCTGCCGCTCGCCCGACCTCGCCTCCCAGCTCCTCCCGGCTGCACCTCACTCGGGCTCGCCCTCTGGTCCCAGCAGCGCCGCGCCCCAGCTCTCCTCTGCCTGGCAGCCACGGTCGCCGCTTGCTCCGGCTTGCGTCCATGGTCGGCCCGCGTGCCTCCCTCGCCAGCCACCCTGCCGCGTTGCTCGTCCGCCGGTCGCCTCCGGTGCCGCCCCTGCGCCGCACGCCCGCGCGACACCCGACCACCACGCCGGCGCTCCACCTTCCGGCCACGCTCGCCCCGGCGCGCTGCTCGCCCGGCCGCCACGCCGTGCCCAACGCCGCGCTCCTGCGCCTATCATCCGGCCATCGTGTGGAGCTTCGCCATCGTTGCTTACTCTCCGGGTACGTCACCTCGCATCTCCATCCCTTCACGTCCTTTCCTCGTGTGTACAACTCCACTACCGTTCTCCTGTGCTGCACCCGCCTTCGGCACGCCGTACGCCGTCGTCCGCTCGCCTCAATCGCAGGTCGTGCTCCTGCTCGCCTCTCCGTCGCTGCAGTGTGCGCCTGGCCACCCAGAATCTCCGGTGCCACCACGCCATGGCCCCGGTGTCGCAGTCGCCGCCTCGTCGAGCCCCAATCAGTCGTTGGTTCCTCTCCAAGTGTGTAGCTTTCCGTTCTGCCATTCGCCGCCTGTGCCACAATCTCTCATCCACGTTGTGTCATGCGTCGCGCGGTGCTCGCTAGATGGAAGGCCACGCATGCTGTACCGGGTGCTCACGCAATGTTCGGCTCATCTCGCTCTAGTACTGTGATTCCTTGCCACATAGGCAGGCTGCACACGTGATGGTCACTGCCGCTTCCATTATGAGTTCACGCCACCGCGGTCTGCTCGTGTGGTATCCATCGCGTTGCCCGGTTGACACGTCTCTTTGCGTTGTGGTGACCACCATCTTGGTTGCGTCGTGCGTGTTAGCCGCATCCTCATGCGGCATGGCCATCAGCGTGTCGCGAGGACCATCAATGCTCTCACTTTGATCACATTGGTCGCGCCATTCTACTCTCACCCCGGCTAACCATGTCGTGCGTTTCACATGTATGAGTCCTATCAGCACTAGTGGTGTTGTTTCCCTCCTTGTACCATGGTCGCGCCAGTGCGTTAACCATGGTGAACGCAAGTCCATCTTGCATCATAGATTTGAAGTACAAGAGGGAACCAAGCATTCTGCGTTGTGGCCATGTCTTAGCACCGAAATGATGGATGCTTGTATTGCGTTTAGTGCGGGAACACCACCAAGGTACATCAGACTAATAGTAGTTAGCCAAGTTTGGTTTTAGTTGATACGAGAGCGGTCAAACCCTAGACGTAT
Organism: Tuctoria greenei; assembly: GCA_036927565.1. Classification (NCBI taxonomy): domain Eukaryota; kingdom Viridiplantae; phylum Streptophyta; class Magnoliopsida; order Poales; family Poaceae; genus Tuctoria; species Tuctoria greenei. Next base: position 106,224,562 of record JAYESD010000004.1, on the reverse strand, counting down.
CCAAGATAGTCGATGAAATGCCTTCTAGGTCACACCTAGGATGTGGGTGATCATCGATGATCTGGGGTAGAGGAATGCGAGAACGTCGCGACCGACAAGGAGTACTAGTCCAAGACGAACCATGGATAAGGATTCTTGGTCGTGTCGGCAACCTTTGTAAGTTGAGAAAACTTCCTTGGTCGACTACTAGGTTACAAACTTCCTAGCTCCACCTTGATCTCTTTGTTAACCTTACACGGCTCAGTCAAACACTTCTTCACCAACCAGTTTTATCACTCTTGAGTGGCATCGCTCCAAGTGTCGATTGCTAAGTTGCAATGTGTGCTTACATTGCACCTTTCACTTCACATTTCGACACTATGATGACCACATGATTCAATCCTTCATTTATCCACACAACATAGGCATACCTATTCCTCCTAGACAAGCCCTTCTTCTTAATGTTTATACCACTCGTAGAGTCTAATATTAAAGTACATTCTTTACTCATATGCATATCATATCGTTAAGAAACGTAATGTAGGTGATCGACGAGGAGCTTCGGTTGGAGAAGGCCAGAGTGTTCACTTGACGTCCTTGGCGGAGTCTTCGGAAGAAGCTACTAACAGTTGTTAGATAGTCGAGTCGCAAACCAAGGCAAGCCCCAGTTTGCATTTAAGAGCTTTTCAAAGTTTTCCAGTTTTATTCACTTACTTCTTCAGTTGATATTGTGCATTACGTATAAGGTGTTTGATACTCCACTTGCATGACCACAAATCCCACGGTTTGGTTGGAACGGGTTACAGTTTGACCTGTAGTAACTGCTTTGCTAATGTATAGGAAATCCGGTAGAAGTCGAGTAGTTGGAATCTACTCGCGAGATAGGAATAACAGTTCACATGTGGGTGGAAGATTGAAAATGTCTTATGAAATGAATATGAGACCGGGCAGGGAGAATAGGAGTCGACGAGATGGAATCTCGGGCGCATAGCCCTGCCTGTGTCGCTTGAGGACCGTGCCGTATGCGGCGCCGTTGGGCAAGCTTGAACTGTACCGGTTGCATAATGGTATATGGGCCCATTAAACTGATGTAACTCCAGACTGTAGTGTGGAGACTCCTCGGTTGTCCTTGAATGGAGATGCGAAGGCATAAAGGTGTAAATCTTCTAGCGGGCAACTTCGACATGTCCGTCTAGGGGACCTTTTGCTCAGGATGAAGAGGTTTGTCGACATTGGGGTCTTGGGTGAAAGGTGGCCACGTATGACGCGGGAAGGAGAGCACGTATGTGTCTCCCACGCGGGTGTGCGTGTCGTGCAGTCCGGGTGTGTCCTGATTGCAATCACCGTCCCTCACGGTAATAGAGTACCACTTGTCCATCGCTGTCATGACGTAGTAAATACTAAAGAAGTCAGAAAAATATGTTGTATTGAATTATAATTGCTTGGAACCTTGTATGGCTTAGAGATAGTATAATTAAAAATTTACAGTGTCCCATACTTTACCTGTAATAGCATTATGTGCTTTGGGCATGTCATATCATCGGCAAAACGTTTCTTGTTTGATTGTGGAGTCCATGATGTGCCGTGCTTGAAGAATGTCATTTGCTACTTAAAATATGATTATAAGGATCCACTTATAGGCGAGTCTATTTATGTTATTCCTTACCTATGTTTAGTATTCACCCTGCATATGTCTAGTGAGACGGTTAAGTCTTGCTGAGCCTTATGCTCACGTTTGCGCTTTAACGATTTTTGCAGGTATTAGTTTTATTTCTGCTGTTCAGGTTGTACATGAGACTCGAGGTGTCGAGATAAATCTCATGTGAACCACGCCGCTGCTGAATGTTCTTCTTGTTGCTATTGAGAAGCGTCCTTGGGCATGGACGTCTTCTGCTTAGTTAGGTGAGATTATGAGTATGTATTTTCCGCTGCGTGTGTACCCTTGTTGTACACTCTTTTGTAAACTCTGATTATTCTGAAATGAAAACTTTGTATGTTTTGGTATCCTTTTTGTGTGTGCTTTTAGGTGCCGCATCGCCCGGCACCACCCAATGAGATCCTCGGATGTGTGGATTCCGGTCCCCACATCTCTTCTCCCTTCTCTTTTCAAAATTCAAATAGAGCTAGCAAACATGCTTCAAAAATATTCAACTTTGGCCCAATGACTAAATAAAATGTGAAGAATTTTATGGTGCAATCAGATTTCAGAACTGAGCAAGTTGAATTTCGAACTCAGGTTTGAATTTGAATTCAAGCGATGATACTTGATTCAATGAAATAAATAGTAGATTAGGTTCAAAAATCCTGAAACTTTGAAGTTACCCTTTTTGAACCATAAGGGACCTCAAGAAAAATTTGGAATGGATTTGGACAAAGTTAAGTACAAAGTTTAAATTTAAAGTCGACTTTGATTAAACTCTCAGTATGTGTCCAATAAATGGAAAACGTGCTTCAAAAATTTTGAAACTTTACTGAGAGTCTATTTGGAATATTAGATGGTCATGGAAAAATTTACGGCCTAAGATTTGAATATTTTTGGATGTCCCATTTTAGGGTTGGAATTATTCCTTTTTCTTCCTCTCTATTTTGTTTTCTTTTCTCCTTTAATTCTTCATTGAAAATGTGAATACTTGGAAATTAAGGATTTTACACCTTAAGTTCAAAAATACAATAGCAAACATGTGCTATATGTAAAATTTTAGCAAGTCCTTATTTTTAATGAACATTGGCTAACTCATATGGTTCATGTGAGTTTGGATTTCCAAGTCCACTTTCAAAAATTTTTAAGTTCGCATTTTTGCATTTACGTTCTTCCGAAAAGTGGGCTTTTACAATCCTTCCCCCTTAAAGGAATCTCGTCCCGAGATTCTAACAAGTAGAATAACATAAACGATGAGGGGACGATCCGTAAAAGAGGGTCATTGACTAAGGAAAATGATAATGCCCTTAAGGACATGGGTTCTACGAAATAGTAATTATCTTCAAGCATCTTAAGAAATTCTAAAGTCTGCTTCAAGTGATTCCAGTCTTTAGGTTGATAACCTTGACAGGAAGCTCGACATGACAATATCACATCGTAAAACTTTCACGTCTGTTACTGAACCTTTATTGTTGTACTCTTACACTGGCGTGACATCCTGTTCTGTCCTAGTCTTGACTTGAAGAATCAGCACTTGTTCTCTGCTTCTCTAAGTTACCATGATAGTTTAAAACTATCTGTGCATTGATTCTTGGTTGCCTGCTTGGTTTTGCATAGGTCCTTATAACTTAATGTGGTATTTCCCTTGACATGAGTTAAGATGGTTTACGAGGTTAAACAACAATCATTAACCTCGCTTGATGTTTAGCCAACCATAGGATTCCTTAGCTGTAGCATAAGAGTAGCAAAGCACTCAACATTCTTATGTGGGCAAAACAGCAGGAATACTGAAGATATGGCGACTACAAGATTTTTGGGTATATCAACATCTTTAAACAATAGAAATAGAAGATGAGGACCCTTTGCGGTGGCACATGAGGATTTAAGAATTCAGCATCCTCATATGTTTCAACACAGCAAAGAACTAAATCATATGGTAACTACAAGGTTCTTGGAGTATCAAGGTTACCATATACCAACGCAAGATCTTAGATGGACCCGAAGAGTTTCACGAGGTTGACAATCGAACGGTATCCTCGCGAGGAAGTAGATTTCATGGATTTTACAAGGTTGATCATCGAACTAATGACCACTCGATGACGAACGGTATAGTTGCAACAATCAAGGTACTTGAACCTAACAAGTCAAGGATGGAAGTCCAAGTGTTTGTTTAGTTGCAAGTGGGGTTGAGTAATTGGTTTTTCCCAAGTATTACTCAATGGAAAGGGGATCAATAATGTAAGAAGTCAAATGAAGATGGTGAAATGACCGTAGTCATTAGACACCTTAGAATAGTTCAAATGGGGTACACAATCTTGCTCTAAATTTTAGTATTATCATGCATTCCATCGTTGGTGTTACATTGGTAATGATGCTTCATGATGCATCATATGTTGTATGGTGCAATGAATATGCACATGGTATGGTGCAAATGGTGCATATGTATGGTGCAAATGATGCAGATGTATGGTGCAAATGGTGCACATGCATGGTGCAGTAGCTTTTATAGTTTGAGCAAGACTAAATGAACCACACCCACAAAACTCAAGTACTGTCTCATGATTTGCAAGGATTGGATACCGTGGTTGTGAAAGACACTCAATGAGTAGCGTTACCTTCATGACTCGACCACAGTTAAGGTATTCATAACAGAATGATTGACAAGGAATGTGGGAAATATACCACGTTACCTCGACCTTTCGAAAGCTTGTGCATGTTCTACTCAACTTGATTGTATCTTCATGAGAAGAAAAACAACTCACTATATGTCTCTAGTGATACTTCACTTAACCTTCGCTTTGATCTGGCAAGAGGAACTGATATCCTTAGCGATCACTTTACTGGAGTTGAAGTCACACTTCTTCTTTGAGTAAATCCATCTGGTGGTGGATGTTGGATCCTCTTGAAGATGTAATCCTACTTGATCGTCTTCTTGTTGACATGACTTGTTGTAACCAAGGTTGATGGTTAAATACCACCATTACTTGAGTGCTCGCCTTCCCCCATAAAGTTCCAAACCAGGATGTTGAAGCGTACTTCAAACAATCCTCATGGGAAGACAAGATGCAACTCGAGTAATTGCGACCTGCGTTCAACATCACAAGATGTGATGTGGCAAGTCACATAAATCAGACACTAGTATGCCTATCCAAGGGAAAAGGCTTCGAATGAGTTTAACACTGCATTAAACTTGTTAATTAGTTGAGTCATAACTCTTGGTTAGTTACGACACTCCTCGAATTGAAATCGAGAACCGAATGCCTAACAAAAACCAAAAGGTTCAAACTGGCCAGGCTATAGTGACAAACGACCAGCCTGGACGCAAACTCGATTTGGATCCAGTAAATGGCAAAATCAGATCTCGAGGTGGATAACAAAGTTAAAGTAAACTTCAATACCTTTCCAAAAAGTATATGTTTTCCTCTAGATCATCCCTGGTTTGAAAGTTATGCTATTTTAAATTCAGCAGAATTTTCTGCACTTTCAGCAGAACCTGCTTAAAAAGTAGCAGTTGTGATCTAAATTTTTCAGGCTGTTCTGATGGAAATCTGGAAATATTCTGATTTACAAAGTTGTATCCAATGTAATCAGATTTCCATAATGTACTTATTTTTATTCATATCATTCCTGGTTTAAAAGATATGAATTTTTGAAGTTGGGAAAAATATCAGCATTCAGAATCTGAATTCAGTTCAGATTGACCACTCTGCATTCAAACTTGATTTGGAATAGGTAGATGACCGATTAAGGTCTGGAGCCAATTTCAAAAATTATAGCTGACTCTCTATCCTTTCCAACGGTTACTCACGCGAAACCATTGGATCAAGGGTCTGCGAGTTATGGATTAAATTCAGAGGTGTACAGATTGCTGTCCAGTTTGTGTGTGCCTGGACAGTCTCTGCGATTATCCAAATTTCGTCCACCTAGAAAAGGATTTTGGTCTCGAGCTGAATAGAGAACTTGTAAAGTACTTCCAAATCTTTCTAAGGAGTATTTACTTGCCCTCATAGAACTTCTTTTTGATAAGATATGGCATTTGCAATTTGACAGTTTTTCTGAAAATTTGGACAGCACCTCCTTTGTTTAAGGCTGATTGTGTCCACAATTTTCAGATATACAAACATCAACATTTGAAGAAATAATACATAGCAAACTTATTGCATACATTCTCAAGATTCCAGAAATGAAAATTCTGAAGTCTTTCGACAATTTTACAGCGAGTTATGCGAGAAACAGTAACTGTATACAGGACTGTCCACTCGCTGTCCAGATTTGATCAAGTTTAGATATCTGAAATTTTGAGTATGTTAGAGATGGATTCTGCTCTGGAGTTCTATAGAAACGTTGTAGAGGACTCTCTATACTTTCCAACTCCATAAAGTAGGCCTGCCGAGGTGAAGTCTGCAAAAAGTTATGATTTAATTGGTGAAGAGTTCCGATTCTGTCCCCTCTTCCGGGCTGCCAGAACCTCTTAAATGACACTTCAATTTAGACCTTGTTAATGTGAGTTTTAGCCTTCGTGTTGAATAGGAAGTTGATAGAGGGCTCTTTAAGATTTCCAGGCATGTATAAATATGCCTAGGTTGCATTTCTGGTTTAAGAGTTATGGCCGTTCAAAGTTCAGAATTTTTTTTGACTGTTTCAGATAGCACCTATATACATGTATTATCTTCAACTCCAGTTTCTAATTAGTCTAAACTGAATTTGAGATAACATTGAATAACAAAGTTGTATAATAGCTCTTACCCTTTCCAGAAATGTATTATAATGGAATAGAAGAGCTTTCTACAAAGAGTTATGGCAAAAATTCAGATGCTGGTCCTTGTAGTTTCAGAACAGCAGCTGCGGTGATAACGGTGCATTTTTATCACCATAAAAGCGTCTTTTGGCTTGGAGGTCAATAGAAAACTTATAGAAGACTTCAAAAGTTTTCCAGAAAGTATTCACTTGCCTCCAAAGCCCTCCTGGATGAAGAGATATGGAATTTCAAAGTCAGGTCAATTCTGTTCGAAAACAGAACTCACCAGCTTCGAAACACAAAAATTTGGGAACAAACTCAAATTTTAAAACTTAGCTCAAAACTCAAGTACGATGGCTAGAACTTGATTCACAACTAATAATTTTCTTTGGAACCAAATGGAATCTTAAAAGAGACTTGACGACCTTCTTATCCATAGCATATCACTATGGATCTTCATGCTTAACCAAAGTCTTATTCCGGCGAAGTCGAGCTAAACTCTCGCCAGGATCAAAGAACTCTGGTTCACCTACTCTTGAAAAGAAACATTTTACCTTGTCCACAAGATATCAGCAACTGATACTTGGACTTAATATGAATATGAAGCCATTTCTTTCGTGGGGGATGGTCAAAGTATCAAGTGGGATACTGACGGTACTACGTGCCTTACCAAAACAAGAGTCTAACCCTGTATATCCGGATACGTCTATGGGTGGTTCTAATATCGATCACTCGCAAACATATTCTACACGGTTCGCTACCGGAGTTAGTGTACCTGCAGAAGACAAACAATCCCCTTTCACACCTTCACACCTCAAGGGTGGCATGGGGAAACACGACATGCAGTCACGATAATATATATGAAAGTAAATGCATACGACTCTGGTGTGAGTCGCCCTCGAGCGAAGTCATGTCTCGAGGTACATGGCTGTAAATACGTCTGTACAGCAAAGACACCCGTACGAACCAACTTATACACGCTCGGGCATACGTGTTTCACATGATCCCATAGAACATGAATAGTTCTAGAGATGCATACTATCAGGTTATACACCACCCGATGGGGGCTCCCACTAATTTTGTGTCACGCTGGGGTACCGCGTGTCATATGTTCTCAGAAACATGGAAAGTTTCAGAGACTCATATTGACTTTCCGTGCGAAGCCACAGAAATTTCACATACCACATCTCGTATGCAGAGTTTACCGAGATTGATCCGCTCTTGGCAGCGTACCTTACCTCTTACCTTGAAGACGGAGCGTCGTTACAGAATAATATAACAAGTTAGTTCACCACCTTTATAACTTATACTAGTAATAGTCCATAATGGGCACATAGCTAATCCTCACTCGACTACTTCGGAGTTTTCGAAAATAGGCTCCTTTCGAGCGTGCTATTCCTAATGAAGCTCTGATACCATGTCTGTTGGGACCGGAGTCCACACATCTGACGATCTCATTGGGTGGTGCCGTGCGATGCGGCACCTAACAGCACACACGAAAAGGATACCAAAACATATAAAGTTTTCATTTCATAATAAGAAGAGTTTACAAAAGAGTGTACAACAGAAGTACACACGCAGCGGAAAATACATACTCATAATCTCACCTAACTAAGCAGGAGAGAATACATCCATGCCCTAGGACACTTCTCACTAGCAACATGAAGAACATTCAGCAGCGGCGTGATTCACATGAGATTTATCTCGACACCTCGAGATCTCATGTACAACCTGAACAGCAGAAATAAAACTAATACCTGCAAAAATCGTTAAAGCGCAAACGTGAGCATAAGGCTCCGCAAGACTAACCCGTCTCACTAGACAAGTGCAAGGGGGACACTAAACATAGGTAAGGTGAAGCATAATTGACTCGCCTACAAGTGGATCCTTATAATCAGGTTTTATGTAGCAAATGACATTCTCCAAGCACGGCACATAATGGGCTCCACAATAAACAAGAAACGCTTTACCGATGATATGACATGACCAGAGCACATAATGCTATTACTGTAAAGTATGGGGAAACTGTAAACTTTTAATTGTACTATCTCTAAATAATACAAGGTTGCAAAGCAATTAATATTTCAATAAAATATAATTTTCTGGCTTCTTTAGTATTTACTACGTCATGACAGCGACGGACAAGTGGTACTCTATTACCACGAGGGACGGTGATTGCAATCAGGACACACCCAGACTGCACGACATGCACACCCGCGTGGGAGACACCTACGTGCTCTCCTCCCCGCATCATACGTGGCCACCTTTCACCCAAGACCCCAATGTCGACAAACCCCTTCACCCCGAGCAAAAGGTCCCCTACACGGACACATCGAAGTTGCCCGCTAGAAGATTTACACCTTTATGCCTTCGCATCTCCATTGAAGGACAACCGTGGAGTCTCCACACTACAGTCTGGAGTTACATCAGTTTAATGGGCCCATATACCATTATGCAAGTGGTACAGTTCAAGCTTGCCCAACAGTGCCGCATACGGCACGGTCCTCAAGCGACACAGGCAGGGCTATGCAACCGAGACTCAATTCTCGCCGCTTCCTATCCATCCCCTGCCCGGTCTCCATTTCATTATATTACGCCATTTTCTATCTAACCAATCCTGTGAGATATGTCCTACATCTCTCGTGAGTAGATTCCAACTACTCGACTTCTACCGGAATTCCTATGCATTAGCAAAGCAGTTACTACAGGTCAAACTGTAACTCGTTCCAACTAAACCCTGGGATTTGTGGTCATGCAAGTGGAGTATCAAACACCTTATACGTAATGCACAATATCAACTGGAGACGTAAGTGAATAAAACTGGAAAACTTTGAAAAGCTCTTAAATGCAAACCGGGGCTTGCCTTAGTTTGCGACTGAAATAAATGTCAATTTTTAGTGGTCCTTCTGTGCAGACTCTACCAAGGACTTCATGTGGACACCCTGGCCTTCTCCTCCAAGCGAAGTTTCTTGTTGAACACCTATCAGCACGTTCCTATCGACATGATATGCATATAAGTAATTAAGTAATTAAGTAGTTTAATAATGCACTCCACGGAGTTATGTAAACTTTAAGAATGAGGAGTTTGACTAGGAAGGTCAGATATGCCTCTGTTGTGTGCGTAACCAGAGTATGAGTCAAGGTGGGCATAGTAGTGTCGGTATGAACAAAAAGGTACAACATAAAGCTACATTGCAACTTAGCATACCACACTTCAAGCTATGCCACACGAGATTGACAAATCTGCATGGTGAAGAAGTGTTGGGCGGAGAAGTGTAAGGATGACCATAAAATCAAGGTGGGACATCGAAAGCTTGAGTATGAGTGGAGTGTACAAGACGAAGGTCGCGATTTAGCAGTCGACCAATGAACTTGACTTAACTCATAAAGGAGTAAACCTAGTTAAGTGAGTAGTGATGTCGTAGGGTCCCGACTTAGGATGAAACAAAGTGAAACCCTAGCGACACTTGGGAGTGAAGTGAGACCAACATTTCTTGGACTTAAGAAGTTATTACAAGCACTGTTAACCTAGCATGAGTACCAAGACAACGTCAAACGACCTTTAGGTAAAGTAGTTTCTACGGTAAGCTTCTCAAGCATCGTTCAAGTGCTTACATGACACTATTGCAGTGTCCTTTGCAAGATTTTCCAGATGAGCTCGGTGAACTCCTGGAACTCAAACATGATGCAAGACCTTGTCGTGACGGTCATGCTTTGCCATCACGAGAAGATCGGATTAGCGAGGTCCACATCGACCCGGACTCATCAATGGGGTGAGCGGAATCCCGAACACCACCTTGTGAGTCTTAAGGCTAGTGATGTCAACTCGGTTGTTGATAAGCGACTCGACAAACCTGTCGTCGATGAAGTGGTACACCAAGTTAACCAATCCTGTGATCTGTTAGGGAACATCCTCGACACAACCAAGGAACTCTTATCCAAGGTTCCCCTTGGTCTAGTTCTCTTTGTTGGTCGCAACGTTCTTGCATCCCTCTACCCATGTCATCAGTGATCACCGACCCACCTGGTTTGACCTAGAAGGCATTTCATCGAGCATCTAGATTACACCTAGGACTCGATCACTCTCATCTCGACTAAAACCTAATTTGTCTTGACAACTACTGTCCGACGAGTCGTGCTTGTGTTCCAGCACCACACACATCACAAGCATTCTTCATCTCGATGCCAGGGCATGATGACGGCTCGGAGTGTCACGACGACGTCATGTGGTCAACGACGTCGACGCGGCTCATGGTGGAGCATCACGAGCATGCACGGACAAGCCAACGTGATACAAATGACAAAGGAGGTCGACTTAGGGATTTCTATAGGAATGATATCAATGCGGAACATGGACGTACGACTTGACGACACATGAGTACCATTAGGGGTCATGATTATTGGACTTCGGGGCATCAAGCAATGCATTTTCGGGCAAGGCTCACCTTGTAGGCATTTTGCCGAACATCTTGGGTGTGTACTCGATTTCCGTCGCTTCATCACCGTGCAAAGGGCATTTTGGCACTTAGGCTTGTCGGTTGCAACATCATTCTACCCCTGCATCACAGACCAGTTCTAAACATCAACAAAGTTGGTTCTTTCCTCGTGAACATTTCATCGAACACCTTGGCCGCAGCGCACTGTCCCAACTAATATTTGCACAATTCAGAGCTAACTTGAACCAATTGTTGTTGCCGTTGTGTCGTCGACGTGTTCTTGCGTCTCATACATCACCTCCATCAATCCTCGCACTGATTGGACGTGGCATATGAGATGAACGCCGTGACGACAATAAGTCGACAATGACATCCAAAACGGCACATGGGAAGCAGCACACCCCTAGCACCGCACCTTGTAGGTGTTGGCGCTGGTTAGGGAGTACTGGACAGTGGTGAGGGCCGGAACACAGTGAGCGGAACGAGCATCGTCAGCAAATGGCGCGATCATGGAGGCGCACAGCCCGGCAGCAGTTGTGGGCGCGGTGCGACAGGGACACAACGGGCAGCGTTTGTGCCAGGTGCTGGGACTGCACAGAGGCAAGGATGGACAACGGTCGCCAGCGCAGGCGCGACGCGAGCAGAGCCCGGCGAGCAGCAGGGTCGAGCGCGTGTGGTGGTGGGCGGCACGCTTGACCATGGGCGCGCTGATTGCGCGAAGCCAAGGCGCGGCGCTAGGGGTGTGCGGCTCGGCAGGGGAGGTGCACGGGGCGGCGGCCAGGCGAGGAGGCGCGCGCGGCGGTGAGGGGGGCACGCCGGCGAGCAGGTGCGGCGCCGTGGTAGGCAGCGGACCAGCGGTGCACGTCGGCGGCCAGGGGCGCACGGCCCCAGGAAGGCAAGGGGGCACGGCGGAGCGGCGCGATGCTGGACGGCTCCGGGTGAGCGACGACCGGCGAGCAGGTTGGCCGGTGAGGAGGATGCAGCCAGGGGCGAGCGCGCGACAGGAAGGCGGACGGCGGGGGCTCAGGGTTGAGGCACTGGCGGCGACTTGGAGCATGGGCGCATGGGTTGCGGGTCTGGAGGCTGCGAGTGGGAAGATAAGGACCGACGCGGTGATAAGGACGGGAGAGGAAGAAGCCAAGTTGGTTTTGTGGCCATGAGGATAGACATGACATGTGGGACCCACTCCAATTTTTCCCCTTATCCACTTCATTCCATATGCAAAATATCTCCATCCATTGAGTAGCTTACCAGTGGGGCCCATCTTTTTCCTAGTACTGAGGATAAGTATGACATGTGGGTCCCACTCTCTTCTCCCTTCTCTTATCAAAATTCAAATAGAGCTAGCAAACATGCTTCAAAAATATTCAACTTTGGCCCAATGACTAAATAAAATGTGAAGAATTTTATGGTGCAATCGGATTTCAGATTTGAGCAAGTCGAATTTCGAACTCAGGTTTGAATTTGAATTCAAACGATGATACTTGATTCAATGAAATAAATAGTAGATTAGGTTCAAAAATCCTGAAACTTTGAAGTTACCCTTTTTGATCCATAAGGGACCTCAGGAAAAATTTGGAATGAATTTGGAAAAAGTTAAGTACAAAGTTTAAATTTGAAGTCGACTCTGATTAAACTCTCAGTACGTGTCCAATAAATGGAAAATGTGCTTCAAAAATTTTGAAACTTTACCGAGAGTCTATTTGGAATATTAGAAGGTCATGGAAAAATTTACGGCCTGAGATTTGAATATTTTTGGATGTCCCATTTTAGGGTTGGAATTATTCCTTTTTCTTCCTCACTATTTTGTTTTCTTTTCTCCTTTAATTATTCATTGAAAATGTGAATACTTGGAAATTAAGGATTTTACACCTTAAGTTCCAAAATACAATAGCAAACATGTGCTATATGTAAAATTTTAACAAGTCCTTATTTCTAATGAACATTGGTGAACTCATATGGTTCATGTGAGTTTGGATTTCCAAGTCCACATTCAAAAAATTTTAAGTTCGCAGTTTTGCGTTTTTGTTCTTCCGAAAAGCGGCCTTTTACAGCAGCATTGGTTGAGCTGGGCGCAGTGGAATAGCAGCACGATATGTGGGAGTAGAAGGGTTGTAGTATGGTGCATTTGGTGGTGCAAAGCGGGGGCGAACATTACTTCCTTGTGGATGTCCTTGATACTACACCTTTCTCTTATTGTCTTGCTCCATATCACGAACCTTGTTCTCAACCACGATAGCTTTGTCCACAAGCTTCTGAAAATTTGCATAGTCACAATTGAGCTTTTGGACTTGAATCTCATTGTTTAGGCCTCTCATGAATAAACACTGCTTGTGGCTGTCCCGATTAACATCTTCCAGATCATACATTGAGAGTTGAGTGAATTTACTGAGATACTCACTCACACTTGACTTTCCCTGCCTTAGGTTCTCAAATTCTTGCCTTTTAAAGATCATAACACCTTCCGGATAAAGTGAGAACAGAAACTCTCCTCGAATTCAGCCCAAGTGATACTCTCTTGATTTTCATGGTCATTGCATAGTGAGTCCCACCAATCCGCGGTTGTTCCAACTAGCTGATGGGAAACAAAGAGAACCTTCTCCCTGTCATTGCACTAGACAATAGGGAGTTTCTTCTCAACATATTTCAGCTAATCATCAGCTTCCATAGGATCATTGGCTTGAGCAAAAGTAGGCGGCCTGGTCCTCATAAACTCTCCAACCTGTTATGAGGCGGTGGGGGTGGCGGTGGAGGCATGTGTGGCTGATTCTGATTAGTGGACTGCAGCTGTCCCAAGGTCTTCATCACGGTCTCCATCAGCTGATTTTGCATAGCCAATAGCTGCAGAAGGTAGGCAGCCTCAGGTCCAGGTTCATTGTTGTTGTTCTGAGGTGCCCCATTGTTCTCCTCATTCTCATTGGCATCCCTTTGGTTGCGGGTCCTCGGCATCAGAAGAAAGAGCAAAAGAGAATAATTTTGAAAACGTCCCCAACTATATGCATCAAGGGATATGAAACTAAGCAACTACCTATACTAGCCTATATGTATGTAGCAAACGCTAAAGCATCCCACAATGCTCTACTAATCACACAAGCAAACATTACATAACAAACAGCACACCAAACAATCCAAAACGTTTCCTTAGTGCTTCTATGTGTTCTAAAGTGTCCATTCTATATAGCATGGATCCTACGGTCAACCTGTGGCTCTGATACCAATTTGTGACACGCGGTTTTCAAAAATGAACCAAGTGTGGTATATATGTGCCCAGGATGTTTAACACACATACACAAGTGCAGCACAAACGATATACAGAAAATTACCACAACACAAGTTAATTAAGAAAGTACCTTTATTACAATACTCAAATAATCCTCAATTTCAAACTATAATGATCAATGTTGATAGTTCTAAAAACTAATGCAGCGGAAATAATCTAATTAGGCAACTAAGCACACTAAGCAAATAGGGTAGCGCGGCTCCAAGCAACACCACAGGCAAGTCGATGGCAACACACAGCCTAGTACCCCGCATTATCCTTATGATACTCCCAAACATCACCTGAGACTTTTGTGGGGGGATTGCAAGGGTTAGTACATGTCCTACTCAGCAAGTGTGCGAAATAATGACATGTAGCTTTAACAAGGAATTTACAATAAATAATGGCTATTTGCTAAAAAGTACATTTAAAACATGTAAAATGACATACTAAGATGTCTATGAGAATAATCCCAACATAACCCGAGTAATTAGCAATAATGAGTCCATTACCATCAATTGCTATTATATCACATCCAACAATTATTATCCATCCAAATACCAAGTCCTTACCATTATCATTGACTATAATTATCACAACTCAAACCACAACCATGACCAAACCATAATCCAACCATAACCATCCCAAATCCCAAGTTTCCCTCTAATCATGTAGGTCACCAGGTGCTCTTAACCGGGAGCACGACTATCATGATAGTTTTTAAAAACTCTACAGGGGTTGTACCACTTTACCCAAAAGTTCGTGATTTCATCACCCGTCGGCGACTAAAGAAACCTCCCTTATGCCAAGTACACTTCCTTAGGTGTATGGACAAGAGATCAAAAATGAGCCTTTACAAAGTGACTACCAGCATATTCAAACCCACTAAGGTTTAACCAGTGGTGATGCCTCCAGCTGAGCACATCCAACCAAGGGCCCTCTCTTGTGCCGTTCGGATCCGAGGGCAGTCCCACCACTATTGCAAACCCATCTGACTCCCATTTCCCGCTCCTCCAAATGATCCGAATCAATGCTGGTAGTACTCCTAATTAATTGGCCAAGCCGCACCCATACTTGGCATTGTGGTGGCAATGTTTGTCCTGGCCTATTCTCGCATGAAACGGTCCTTAGATCCATGGCAAGCAAACAACCATATCATCCAATCCAATCCACAAACCATGGTTTCTTAGATCTCCCAAGTCCCATATTACCAATTAACCATATTCATAAATTCTCATCATATACATGTTCATTAATTCATAATTAAGCTATTTGGTTGTTTCCCCATCCCAATTATAAAGCGAAGCAAAAGTACAAATACCCATCCCGACTCTCTACATCATATTCCAAGCAACAAGGGTCATCATACAAGTCTAGAAAACACCTATCATGGGTTTCCCATCAATTTGACACAAGCATGCAGTTTTACAAACAAAACATTTAAAAATAGGATCAATATGGTCAAGGATACTTGCCTTGCTCCTAAGCTTGATTTGGATCAAAGGCTTTGGAACTTTTGTTCTGCAAGTCCTCGAAAGCACTCTCTACGACAATTCCTTCTATTCTGAGCGACAGGTTTGGAATCAATTTAGATCAAATTGGGTTTAATTCAGGAATTTTTAGATTCAAACACTACTAGTCCGCCGTTAGGGCCGGACTAGTCCGCCCTATACAGAATGTGCAATTTAGGGTTTCCTTAATCATCGAGAATCGGGACTGAATTCACGTGGAAAAGTGAAATTAGAGGGTGTACCACGTGCTTAGAGCTCCAAGGGTCAAGAATTGGAAGTGAAACTTGAATCTTGACGATTAGGGTTGATGATGGAGACTTGAGGGTGAATTGGTGATGAAGAACGAAAAGTCAATGTAGATCTTGCTTGATTGATCCTCGTTCGTGTTCTCCTCCTCCGCCTTGCTGCTGGATCCTCTCTTGATGGTGACTCCATGAAATAGGGTTGAGGGTTTCTTCAATTGTGGCAAAGAGATGAAAAGATGGGATGGTGGGTTATTTATATAGAGGTGGAGGTGGTAGGGTTTGATGGATTTTGAGTTTAAGGTGTTGGAGGCCATGTAGGGGTCCCACATTGGCTCCACAGTGGTTGGGCACGACATTCTTGGGCCCAATTAAGGTAATTACCCAGTGACAAATCATGGAGGAAAATATTGAATCCAAGTCGGGCACACCAGACAAGTCCGTTAGAGGCTGGACTAGTCCGATATTGAATAGATACATTGACGGACAAGTCCAGTGGGGTGGTACAGACAAGTTCGTTATGGAATAGAAACAAAATCGGAAAAGTCCGGGGTAATAGGCCGGACAAGTCCGGGATGGAAAAGAAAAGGTTTTTCGGACTAAAATTCAACAAGGAACGGACTAGTCCGCTTGGACCACAGACAAGTCCGGACAACATCAGAGACCAAACCGGACTAGTCCGTGCATTGTGTTGGACAAGTCCGGGCTCTAAAAGAAACTAGATTTTCTTGAGAAGAATAGGGTAACCAAACTAGTCCGGGGTTATGGCCGGACAAGTCCGGACCCTGATAGTTTTAGATTACTGATTTGTCCTAAATTCATTTTAATCTTGTTCCTTTTTACATGGATCAGAGTTAAACATGTATGAGAATGTATACAATGTATTATGCATGAAAATGAGGTTGTTACGAACCTACCCCCCTTAAAACGAATCTCGCCCTTGCAATTCAACGTAGAAGAGAAGCGATAGGGAAATTCTTTTTTGAGTTCATCTTCTAGCTGCCAAGTTGCTTCTGATTCTGCATGATGCTTCCATTGTACTTTGCACCATCGAATTACCTTGTTCTTGTGACCCTCTCCTTGGTTTCCAAAATTTCGACAGGTTGCTCCGCATAAGTCAAATCTGACTCTAATTCCAATTCTTCCATTGGCACTTGTTCCTTTTGCACCCTCAAGTACTTCTTGAGATGCAAAACGTGAAACACATCATGAACATCGGAAAGATGTGTTGGCATATCCAACTTATATGCCACTTCTCCACGTTTGGTCAAAATCCTGAATGGTCCAATATATTGAGGTGCCAACTTGCCTCTGACATTAAATCGCTTATGACCTCGCATAGACGATACTTTGAGATATACGAAGTCTCCCACTTCAAAGGCTAAGTTTCTTCACGTACTATCCGCATAGCCCTTTTGTCTTGTTCGAGAGGCCCTCAAATTCTCATGGATTATCTGAACTTGCTTTCCAGCCTCTTGCAACACATCCGGTCGAAACACTTGGGTCTCTCCTATCTCATTGCAAAACAAAGGTGTCCTACACTTCCTTCCATACAGTGCTTCATAGGGTGACATCTTCAAGTTGGCCTGGTAACTATTATTGTTGGAAAACTCAGCATATGGCAAGCTTTTGTCCCAACTACGTCCATGCTTCAAGGCACAAGCTCTCAAGATATCTTCCAATATTTGGTTTGTCCTCTCGGTTTGTCCATCGGTTTGTGATCATATGCTGAAATGAAATTTAACCTTGTACCCATAGCTTCATGCAGTTACTCCCAAAACCTAGAGGTAAATTGAGAACCTCAATCTGAGATTATTTTCTTCGGAACTCCATGTCGGCACAAAATATGCTCCATATACAATTCTACTAGCTTCGCGGGGATATATGCGGTCTTGACAGGAATGAAATGAGCTGATTTGGTCAACTAAACCACAATAACCCATATTGAGTCATAGCCAAATTGGGTTCGAGGTAATGCAACTATGAAGTCCATACCGATTTCTTCCCACTTCCATTCCGGAACCTTTCCAATGGCTGCAATAATCCAGCTGGCCTTTGATGTTCATCTTTGACTCGTTGGCACACATCGGACAAAGCAATATACTCACCTGTGTCCTTTTTATGCTGCCCACCAATAACATGTTTTGAAGTCCTTGTACATGTTCGTACATCCGGGATGAATTGAGTAACGTGAGTCATGTGCCTCCTTTAATATCATTTCCCGAATATGCTTAACATTGGGCACAACAATCCCCTTTCCAAGCCATAAAGTACCATGGTCATCCTCATCAAATCTGAATTCTCTCCCTTCTTAAGTCCTTTCCTTGAATTCTTGAATTTCCTCATCCTTGGTTTGACCTTCTCAAGTTTCTTGCTCCAAGGTTGGATTTAGCTCCATTATCCCCATCTCATTCACAAATCCAAGATTCAACTAATCAAACTCCTTTCATAGCTCGAATGCCAGCTCTCGAACAGTGAGTTGGTGGCTTACTCCTTTTCGACTCAAAGCATTGGCCACTACATTAGCCTTCCCTGGGTGATAGTTGATTCCCACATCATAATCCTTGATGAGCTGCATACATCTTCATTGCCTCAAATTTAAGTCCGTTTGTGTGAATATGTCCTTGAGACTCTTGTGATCCATGTAAACCTCACACCTAGGACCAAGAATGTAATGCCTCCAAATCTTCAATGCATGCACCACGGATACAAGTTCAAGATCATCCGTAGGATAATTTTGCTCATGTTTCTTCAATTGTCGTGATGCGGAGGCTACTACTTGACCTTCTTGCATGAGCACACATCCAAGTCCCTGTCTTGATGCGTCGCAATAAATATCAAAACTTTTGCTCACATCTGGTTAAACCGACACAGGAGCTATTGTTAACCTCTTTTTAAGCTCCTCAAAACTGTCCTTACAAGCTTGAGTCCATGGGAACACTTTTCCCTTCATAAACAACTTAGTCATGGGCTTGGCTATTTTAGAGAAATCCTTGATGAATCGACGGTACCAGGAACACTTTTCCATGAAAACTCCTTATTTCCTGGACAATCTGCGGCAGTTCCCACTTTAGAATATCCCTCACTTTTCCTATGTCAACTTATACTCCTCCCGCCGAGATGATATGGCCCAAGAATGATACTTCTCTTAACCAAAATTAGCACTTGCTGAATTTGGCGTACAACTGGTGTTCCCTCAATTTCTGCAATGTGAGCTTCAAATGCTCTTCATGCTCCTCTTCACTCTTCAAGTAGATCATGATATCATCAATGAACACTACCAGGAACTTATCCAAATACTCTACGAAGACCTTATTCATGAGGTACATGAAGTATGCTGGTGCATTCGTCAATCGAAAACACATAACGGTGTACTCATAAGACCCATACCGTGCCCGAAAATCCGTTTTGGGTATGTCCGACTGTCTGATCTTCATTTAGAAGTAGCCTGACCTCAAGTCGATCTTGGAGAAAATACAGGCGGCCTTCATTTGATCAAACAAATCCTCTATACGGGGCAACGTGTATTTGTTCTTGATTGTCAACTCATTGATAGATCGGTAATCCACACACATCCTTTGAGATCCATCCTTCTTATAAACGAATAGCACTAGCGCTCCCCAAGGTGAAGAGCTTAGGCGAATGAAACCCTTTTCTAGCTGCTCTTGAATTTGCTTCTTCAGCTCTGCTAATTCCATAGGAGGCATCCTATATGGCCTCTTAGCTATAGGCCCAGTTCTAAGTATTAATTCAATAAAAAACTCTATGTCATGATTAGCCAGCATACCTGGCAACTCATCCGGAAATGCATCCAAGAATTCGTACACCACCGGAATTTCCACAATTGCTGCACCGTCCATTTGATTCAACTCCACTTGCCTTGGTGGGTGTTGCGATGCTTCAAACTCTATGATGACCCCTTCTTCATTTGTCAACTTCACCGTCTTTGTGGCACATTGAATTATCCCATTATGCTTCCTTAACCAATCCATACCAAATATTATATATAGTCCTTGCGAATCCAAAACAATGAGGTTGGCGAAGAAGTCTACCCCCTTATTCTAAGGCTTACTTTTAGACATACTATATTCGTCCTCATCTCCCCTGCAGGAGATTTAACCAACAGGGTATGCATCATATGAGATATGGGCAAACTATACTTGGCAACATAATTTGATGCAATGAATGAATGTGATGCTCCAAAATGAAATAACATAGTCGCAGTGTTGTAGTTTGCGAAAAACATACCAATTACCATGTCATCCGTTTTTTGTGCTTCCTCCTTAGATGCATGTTTGATCTTGCCACGAACAAAATTCTGCGGTGCACGGTTGCCTTGTGGTGCTCCTCCATTCGGTCTTGGGTTCTGTCTTGGAGCATTGTTTCCTTGACCAAGGCCTGACTTAGGACATTGAGATGCAAAATTTCCTACCTCACCACAAATATAGCATGACTTTGCTGCAACAGAATTGTTTAGGCGAGCTTGGTTTTGAGCATTAGCAACAAAATTTTCGCGAGGTGCATGAGGCATTAGAGGGGTGTTGCTGTTGTGGGGACCGGAGTCCACACATCCGAGGATCTCATTGGGTGGTGCCGTGCGATGCGGCACCTAACAGCACACACGAAAAGGATACCAAAACATATAAAGTTTTCATTTCATAATAAGAAGAGTTTACAAAAGAGTGTACAACAGAAGTACACACAAAGCGGAAAATACATACTCATAATCTCACCTAACTAAGCAGGAGAGAATACATCCATGCCCTAGGACGCTTCTCACTAGCAACATGAAGAACATTCAGCAGCGGCGTGATTCACATGAGATTTATCTTGACACCTCGAGATCTCATGTACAACCTGAACAGTAGAAATAAAACTAATACCTGCAAAAATCATTAAAGCGCAAACGTGAGCATAAGGCTTAGCAAGACTAATCCGTCTCACTAGACATATGCAAGGGGGACACTAAACATAGGTAAGGTGAAGCATAATTGACTCGCCTACAAGTGGATCCTTATAATCAGGTTTTATGTAGCAAATGACATTCTCCAAGCACGGCACATCATGGGCTCCACAATCAAAAAAGAAATGCTTTACCGATAATATGACATGCCCAGAGCACATAATGCTATTACAGTAAAGTATGGGGAAACTGTAAACTTTTAATTGTACTATCTCTAAATCATAAAAGGTTTGCAAAGCAATTAATAGTTCAATACAATATAATTTTCTGGCTTCTTTAGTATTTACTACATCACGACAGCGACGGACAAGTGGTACTCTATTACCGCGAGGGACTGGTTGCAATCAGGACACACCCGGACTGCACGACACGCACACCCGCGTGGGAGACACCTACGTGCTCTCCTCCTCGCATCATACGTGGCCACCTTTCACCCAAGACCCCAATGTCGACAAACCCCTTCATCCCGAGCAAAGGTCCCTTACACGGACACATCGAAGTTGCCCGCTAGAAGATTTACACCTTTATGCCTTCGCATCTCCATTCAAGGACAACCGAGGAGTCTCCACACTACTGTCTGGAGTTACATCAGTTTAATGGGCCCATATACCATTATGCAACCGGTACAGTTCAAGCTTGCCCAACGGTGCCACATACGGCACGGTCCTCAAGCGACACAGGCAGGGCTACGCGACCGAGACTCAATTCTCGCCGCTTCCTATCCATCCCCTGCCCGGTCTCCATTTCATTATATTATGCCATTTTCTATCTAACCAATCCTGTGAGATATGTCCTACATCTCTCGTGAGTAGATTCCAACTACTCGACTTCAACCGGATTTCCTATGCTTTAGCAAAGCAGTTACTACAGGTCAAACTATAACTCATTCCAACCAAACCCTGGGATTTGTGGTCATGCAAGTGGAGTATCAAACACCTTATACGTAATGCACAATATCAACTGGAGACGTAAGTGAATAAAACTGGAAAACTTTGAAAAGCTCTTAAATGCAAACCGGTGCTTGCCTTAGTTTGTGACTCAAATAAATGTATATTGTTAGTGGTCCTTCTGTGTAGACTCCGCCAAGGACTTCAAGTGGACACCCTGGCCTTCTCCTCCAAGTGAAGTTTCTTGTCGAACACCTATCAGCACGTTCCTATCGACATGATATGCATATAAGTAACTAAGTAATTAAGTAGTTTAATAATGGACTCCACGGAGTTATGTAAACTTTAAGAATGAGGAGTTTGACTAGGAAGGACAGATATGCCTCTGTTGTGTGGGTAACCAGAGGATGAGTCAAGGTGGACATAGTAGTGTCGGTATGAACTGAAAGGTACAACATAAAGCTACATTGCAACTTAGCATACCACACTTCAAGCTATGCCACGCGAGATTGACAAATCTGCATGGTGAAGAAGTGTTTGGCGGATAAGTGTAAGGATGACCCAAAAATCAAGGTGGGACATAGAAAGCTTGAGTATGAGTGGAGTGTACAAGACGAAGGTTGCGATTTAGCAGTCGACCAATGAACTTGACTTAACTCATAAAGGAGTAAACCTAGTTAAGTGAGCAGTGCTGTCGTAGGGTCCCGACTTAGGATGAAACAAAGTGAAACCCTAGCGACACTTGGGAGTGAAGTGAGACCAACATTGCTTGGACTTAAGAAGTCATTACAAGCACTGTTAACCTAGCATGAGTACCAAGACAACATCAAACGACTTTTAGGTAAAGTAGTTTCTACGGCAAGCTTCTCGAGCATCGTTCAAGTGCTTACATGACACTATTGCAGTGTCCTTTGCAAGATTGTCCAGATGAGCTCGTGAACTCCTGGAACTCAAACATGATGCGAGACCTTGTCGTGATTGTCATGCTTTGCCATCACGAGAAGATCGGATTAGCGAGGTCCACATCGACCCGGACTCGTCAATGGGGTGAGCGGAATCCCGAACACCACCTTGTGAGTCTTAAGGCTAGTGATGTCGACTCAGTTGTTGATATGCGACTCGACGAACCTGTCGTCGATGAAGTGTTACACCAAGTTAACCAATCCTGTGATCGGTTAGGGAACATCCTCGACACAACCAAGGAACTCTTATCCAAGTTTCCCCTTGGTCTAGTTCTCCTTGTTGGTCGCAACGTTCTTGCATCCCTCTACCCTAGGTCATCGGTGATCACCGACCCACCTGGTTTGACCTAGAAGGCATTTCATCGAGCATCTAGATTACACCTAGGACTCGATCACTCTCATCTCGACTAAAACCTAATCTGGCTTGACAACTATTGTCCGATGAGTCGTGCTTGTGTTCCAGCACCACACACATCACAAGCATTCTTCATCTCGATGCCAGGGCATGATGACGGCTCGGAGCGTCACGACGACGTCATGTGGTCAACGACGTCGACACGGCTCATGGTGGAGCATCACGAGCACGCACGAACAAGCCAACGTGATACAAACGACAAAGGAGGTCGACTTAGGGATTTCTATAGGAATGATATCAATGCGGAACATGGACATACGACTTGACGACGCATGAGTACCATTAGAGGTCACGATTAACGGACTTCGGGGCGTCAAGCAATGCATTTTAGGGCAAGGCTCACCTTGTAGGAATTTTGCCGAACATCTTGGGTGTGTACTCGATTTCTGTCGCTTCATCACCGTTCAAAGGGCATTTTGGCACTTAGGCTTGTCGGTTGCAACATCATTCTACCCCTGCATCACAGACCAGTTCTAAACATCAACAAAGTTGGTTCTTTCTTCGTGAACATTTCATCGAACACCTTGGTCGCAGCACTATCCCAACTAATCTTTGCACAATTCAGAGCTAACCTTGAACCAATTGTTGTTGCCGTTGTGTCATTGACGTGTTCTTGCATCTCATACATCACCTCCATCAATCCTCGCACTGATTGGATGCGGCATATGAGAAGAACGCCGTGACGACAATAAGTCGATAATGACATCCAAAACGACACATGGGAAGTGCGGCCAAGGCGCGGACAACGGGCCTGGGCGGCAAGGCGGCGCTATGCGTGAGGCGCACGCGGTGTGAGGCTGGGTGTTGGCACTGGTTAGGGAGTACTGGACAGTGGTGAGGGCCGGAACACAGTGAGCGTAACGAGCATCGTCAGCAAATGGCACAATCATGGAGGCGCACAGCCCGGCGGCAGTTGTGGGTGCGGCACGACAAGGACACAGCGAGCGGCGTTTGTGCCAGGTGCTGGGACTGGATAGAGGCAAGGATGGACGACGGTTGCCGGCGCGGGCGCGACGCGAGCAGAGCCCGGCAAGCAGCAGGGTCGAGCGCGTGTGGTGGTGGGAGGCACGCTTGACCGTGGGCGCGCTGATTGTGCGAAGCCAAGGCGTGGCGCTAGGGGTGTGCGGCTCGGCAGGGGAGGTGCCCAGGCTGGCGCAGGCAAGGAGGCGCACGCGGCGGTGAGGGGGGCGCGCCGGCGAGCAGGTGCGGCGTCGTGGTAGGCAGCGGACCAGCGGTGCACGTCGGTGGCCAGGGGCGCATGGCCGCAGGAAGGCAAGGGGGCACGGCGGGAGCGACGCGATGCTGGGCGGCTCCGGGTGAGCGACGGCCGGCGAGGAGGATGTAGCCGGGGGCGAGCGCGCGGCAGGAAGGCGTATGGCAGGGGCTCAGGGTTGAGGCACTGGCGGCGACTTGGAGCATGGGCGCGTGGGTTGTGGGTCTGGAGGTGGCGAGCGGGAAGATAAGGACCGACGCGGTGATAAGGACGGGAGAGGAAGAAGCCAAGTTGGTTTTGTGGCCATGTGGATAGACATGACATGTGGGACCCACTCCAATTTTTTCCCTTATCCACTTCATTCCATATGCAAAATATCTCCATCCTTTGAGTAGCTTACCAGTGGGGCCCACCTTTTTCCTAGTACTGAGGATAAGTATGACATGTGGGTCCCACTCTCTTGTAAAATCCCACTTTAATGCAACTATCAGTTTCAGCAACCAATTTAAAAATTCCTTTTGTAGCTTTTCTAACGAACATTATTCACCCATTTTATATTTTATCAAGCTATAGGAAGAAATCATACTCTATTGATTGAAATCAACATGTCCAATTTAAATCAATCAAATAAAGGATTGTAAATTATATTTGGATTATTTAATTGTCCAATAAACTAGCCTACCATTTTGCACTAATTTAGTAATTTGATTTAAGCAATTGAGTAAGGATAAGGGTGAAATTTCAGTGGGACCAACAACTCAGTCTTATCTCCAGATGATGGTTCTCTGTTTTGCTTCTTCAACCGCGCGCCCGTTCCTTCTTTTCCCTACCGCGCCATCTCCCCTGCTCGAGCGCACCGCTCCGCCCCGCAGCTCGCCCGACCCCGCTGGTCGCCATCCCGCCGCTCCGCCCCGCGCCTGCCGCTCGCCCGACCTCGCCTCCCAGCTCCTCCCGGCTGCACCCCACTCGGGCTCGCCCTCTGGTCCCAGCAGCGCCGCGCCCCAGCTCTCCTCTGCGCGGCAGCCACGGTCGCCGCTTGCTCCGGCTTGCGTCCATGGCCGGCCCGTGCGCCTCCCTCGCCGGCCACCCTGCCGCGTTGCTCGTCCGTCGGTCGCCTCCGGTGCCGCCCCTGCGCCGCACGCCCGCGCGACGCCCGACCACCACGCCGGCGCTCCACCTTCCGGCCACGCTCGCCCCGGCGCGCTGCTCGCCCGGCCGCCACGCCGCGCCCAACGCCGCGCTCCTACACCTATCATCCGGCCATCGTGTGGAGCTTCGCCGTCGTTGCTTACTCTCCGGGTACGTCACCTCGCATCTCCATCCCTTCACGTCCTTTCCTCGTGTGTACAACTCCACTACCGTTCCCCTGTGCTGCACCCGCCTTCGGCACGCCGTACGCCGTCGTCCGCTCGCCTCAATCGCAGGTCGTGCTCCTGCTCGCCTCTCCGTCGCTGCAGTGCGCGCCTGGCCACCCGGAATCTCCGGTGCCACCACGCCATGGCCCCGGTGTCGCAGTCGCCGCCTCGTCGAGCCCCAATCAGTCGCTGGTTCCTCTCCAAGTGTGTAGCTTTCCGTTCTGCCATTCGCCGCCTGTGCCACAATCTCTCATCCACGTTGTGTCATGCGTCGCGCGGTGCTCGCTAGATGGAAGGCCACGCATGCTGTACCAGGTGCTCACGCAATGTCCGGCTCATCTCGCTCTAGTACTGTGATTCCTTGCCACATAGGCAGGCTGCACACGTGATGGTCACTGCCGCTTCCATTATGAGTTCACGCCACCGCGGTCTGCTCGCGTGGTATCCATCGCGTCGCCGGGTTGACACGTCTCCTTGCGTTGTGGTGACCACCATCTTGGTTGCGTCGTGCGTGTTAGCCGCATCCTCATGCGGCATGGCCATCAGCGTGTCGCGAGGACCATCAATGCTCTCACTTTGATCACATTGGTCGCGCCATTCTACTCTCACCCCGGCTAACCATGTCGTGTGTTTCACATGTATGAGTCCTATCAGCACTAGTGGTGTTGTTTCCCTCCTTGTACCATGGTCGCGCCAGTGCGTTAACCATGGTGAACGCAAGTCCATCTTGCATCATAGATTTGAAGTACAAGAGGGAACCAAGCATTCTGCGTCGTGGCCATGTCTTAGCACCGAAATGATGGATGCTTGTATTGCGTTTAGTGCGGGAACACCACCAAGGTACATCAGACTAATTGTAGTTAGCCAAGTTTGGTTTTAGTTGATACGAGAGCGGTCAAACCCTAGACGTATCCAAGATAGTCGATGAAATGCCTTCTAGGTCACACCTAGGATGTGGGTGATCATCGATGATCTAGGGTAGAGGAATGCGAGAACGTCGCGACCGACAAGGAGTACTAGTCCAAGACGAACCATGGATAAGGATTCTTGGTCGTGTCGGCAACCTTTGTAAGTTGAGAAAACTTCCTTGGCCGACTCCTAGGTTACAAACTTCCTAGCTCCACCTTGATCTCTTTGTTAACCTTACACGGCTCAGTCAAACACTTCTTCACCAACCCGTTTTATCACTCTTGAGTGGCATCGCTCCAAGTGTCGATTGCTAAGTTGCAATGTGTGCTTACATTGCACCTTTCACTTCACATTTCGACACTATGATGACCACTTGATTCAATCCTTTATTTATCCACACAACATAGGCATACCTATTCCTCCTAGACAAGCCCTTCTTCTTAATGTTTATACCACTCGTAGAGTCTAATATTAAAGTACATTCTTTACTCATATGCATATCATATCGTTAAGAAACGTAATGTAGGTGATCGACGAGGAGCTTCGCTTGGAGAAGGCCAGAGTGTTCACTTGACGTCCTTGGCGGAGTCTTCGGAAGAAGCTACTAACAGTTGTTAGATAGTCGAGTCGCAAACCAAGGCAAGCCCCAGTTTGCATTTAAGATCTTTTCAAAGTTTTCCAGTTTTATTCACTTACTTCTTCAGTTGATATTGTGCATTACGTATAAGGTGTTTGATACTCCACTTGCATGACCACAAATCCCACGGTTTGGTTGGAACGGGTTACAGTTTGACCTGTAGTAACTGCTTTGCTAATGTATAGGAAATCCGGTAGAAGTCGAGTAGTTGGAATCTACTCGCGAGATAGGAATAACAGTTCACATGTGGGTGGAAGATTGAAAATGTCTTATGAAATGAATATGAGACCGGGCAGGGGGAATAGGAGTCGACGAGATGGAATCTCGGGCGCATAGCCCTGCCTGTGTCGCTTGAGGACCGTGCCGTATGCGGCACCGTTGGGCAAGCTTGAACTGTACCGGTTGCATAATGGTATATGGGCCCATTAAACTGATGTAACTCCAGACTGTAGTGTGGAGACTCCTCGGTTGTCCTTGAATGGAGATGCGAAGGCATAAAGGTGTAAATCTTCTAGCGGGCAACTTCGACGTGTCCGTGTAGGGGACCTTTTGCTCGGGATGAAGAGGTTTGTCGACATTGGGGTCTTGGGTGAAATGTGGCCACGTATGACGCGGGGAGGAGAGCACGTATGTGTCTCCCACGCGGGTGTGCGTGTCGTGCAATCCGGGTGTGTCCTGATTGCAATCACCGTCCCTCGCGGTAATAGAGTACCACTTGTCCATCGCTGTCATGACGTAGTAAATACTAAAGAAGTCAGAAAAATATGTTGTATTGAATTATAATTGCTTGGAACCTTGTATGGCTTAGATATAGTATAATTAAAAATTTACAGTGTCCCATACTTTACCTGTAATAGCATTATGTGCTTTGGGCATGTCATATCATCGGCAAAACGTTTCTTGTTTGATTGTGGGGTCCATGATGTGCCGTGCTTGAAGAATGTCATTTGCTACTTAAAATATGATTATAAGGATCCACTTATAGGCGAGTCTATTTATGCTATTCCTTACCTATATTTAGTATTCACCCTGCATATGTCTAGTGAGACAGTTAAGTCTTGCTGAGCCTTATGCTCACGTTTGCGCTTTAACGATTTTTGCAGGTATTAGTTTTATTTCTGCTGTTCAGGTTGTACATGAGACTCGAGGTGTCGAGATAAATCTCATGTGAACCACGCCGCTGCTGAATGTTCTTCTTGTTTCTATTGGGAAGCGTCCTTGGGCATGGACGTCTTCTCTCCTGCTTAGTTAGGTGAGATTATGAGTATGTATTTTCCGCTGCGTGTGTACCCTTGTTGTACACTCTTTTGTAAACTCTGATTATTCTGAAATGAAAACTTTGTACGTTTTGGTATCCTTTTTGTGTGTGCTTTTAGGTGCCGCATCGCCCGGCACCACCCAATGAGATCCTCGGATGTGTGGATTCCGGTCCCCACATCTCTTCTCCCTTCTCTTTTCAAAATTCAAATAGAGCTAGCAAACATGCTTCAAAAATATTCAACTTTGGCCCAATGACTAAATAAAATGTGAAGAATTTTATGGTGCAATCAGATTTCAGAACTGAGCAAGTTGAATTTCGAACTCAGGTTTGAATTTGAATTCAAGCGATGATACTTGATTCAATGAAATAAATAGTAGATTAGGTTCAAAAATCCTGAAACTTTGAAGTTACCCTTTTTGAACCATAAGGGACCTCAAGAAAAATTTGGAATGGATTTGGACAAAGTTAAGTACAAAGTTTAAATTTAAAGTCGACTTTGATTAAACTCTCAGTACGTGTCCAATAAATGGAAAACGTGCTTCAAAAATTTTGAAACTTTACTGAGAGTCTATTTGGAATATTAGATGGTCATGGAAAAATTTACGGCCAAAGATTTGAATATTTTTGGATGTCCCATTTTAGGGTTGGAATTATTCCTTTTTCTTCCTCTCTATTTTGTTTTCTTTTCTCCTTTAATTCTTCATTGAAAATGTGAATACTTGGAAATTAAGGATTTTACACCTTAAGTTCCAAAATACAATAGCAAACATGTGCTATATGTAAAATTTTAACAAGTCCTTATTTTTAATGAACATTGGCTAACTCATATGGTTCATGTGAGTTGGATTTCCAAGTCCACTTTCAAAAATTTTTAAGTTCGCATTTTTGCATTTACGTTCTTCCGAAAAGCGGGCTTTTACAATCCTTCCCCCTTAAAGGAATCTCGTCCCGAGATTCTAACAAGTAGAATAACATAAACGATGAGGGGACGATCCGTAAAAGAGGGTCATTGACTAAGGAAAATGATAATGCCCTTAAGGACTTGGGTTCTACGAAATAGTGATTATCTTCAAGCATCTTAAGAAATTCTAAAGTCTGCTTCAAGTGATTCCAGTCTTTAGGTTGATAACCTTGACAGGAAGCTCGACATGACAATATCACATCGTAAAACTTTCACGTCTGTTACTGAACCTTTATTGTTGTACTCTTACACTGGCGTGACATCCTGTTCTGTCCTAGTCTTGACTTGAAGAATCAGCACTTGTTCTCTGCTTCTCTAAGTTACCATGATAGTTTAAAACTATCTGTGCATTGATTCTTGGTTGCCTGCTTGGTTTTGCATAGGTCCTTATAACTTAATGTGGTATTTCCCTTGACATGAGTTAAGATGGTTTACGAGGTTAAACAACAATCATTAACCTCGCTTGATGTTTAGCCAACCATAGGATTCCTTAGCTGTAGCATAAGAGTAGCAAAGCACTCAACATTCTTATGTGGGCAAAACAGCAGGAATACTGAAGATATGGCGACTACAAGATTTTTGGGTATATCAACATCTTTAAACAATAGAAATAGAAGATGAGGACCCTTTGCGGTGGCACATGAGGATTTAAGAATTCAGCATCCTCATATGTTTCAACACAGCAAAGAACTAAATCATATGGTAACTACAAGGTTCTTGGAGTATCAAGGTTACCATATACCAACGCAAGATCTTAGATGGACCCGAAGAGTTTCACGAGGTTGACAATCGAACGGTATCCTCGCGAGGAAGTAGATTTCATGGATTTTACAAGGTTGATCATCGAACTGATGACCACTCGATGACGAACGGTATAGTTGCAACAATCAAGGTACTTGAACCTAACAAGTCAAGGATGGAAGTCCAAGTGTTTGTTTAGTTGCAAGTGGGGTTGAGTAATTGGTTTTTCCCAAGTATTACTCAATGGAAAGGGGATCAATAATGTAAGAAGTCAAATGAAGATGGTGAAATGACCGTAGTCATTAGACACCTTAGAATAGTTCAAATGGGGTACACAATCTTGCTCTAAATTTTAGTATTATCATGCATTCCATCGTTGGTGTTACATTGGTAATGATGCTTCATGATGCATCATATGTTGTATGGTGCAATGAATATGCACATGGTATGGTGCAAATGGTGCATATGTATGGTGCAAATGATGCAGATGTATGGTGCAAATGGTGCACATGCATGGTGCAGTAGCTTTTATAGTTTGAGCAAGACTAAATGAACCACACCCACAAAACTCAAGTACTGTCTCATGATTTGCAAGGATTGGATACCGTGGTCGTGAAAGACACTCAATGAGTAGCGTTACCTTCATGACTCGACCACAGTTAAGGTATTCATAACAGAATGATTGACAAGGAATGTGGGAAATATACCACGTTACCTCGACCTTTCGAAAGCTTGTGCATGTTCTACTCAACTTGATTGTATCTTCATGAGAAGAAAAACAACTCACTATATGTCTCTAGTGATACTTCACTTAACCTTCGCTTCGATCTGGCAAGAGGAACTGATATCCTTAGCGATCACTTTACTGGAGTTGAAGTCACACTTCTTCTTTGAGTAAATCCATCTGGTGGTGGATGTTGGATCCTCTTGAAGATGTAATCCTACTTGATCGTCTTCTTGTTGACATGACTTGTTGTAACCAAGGTTGATGGTTAAATACCACCATTACTTGAGTGCTCGCCTTCCCCCATAAAGTTCCAAACCAGGATGTTGAAGCGTACTTCAAACAATCCTCATGGGAAGACAAGATGCAACTCGAGTAATTGCGACCTGCGTTCAACATCACAAGATGTGATGTGGCAAGTCACATAAATCAGACACTAGTATGCCTATCCAAGGGAAAAGGCTTCGAATGAGTTTAACACTGCATTAAACTTGTTAATTAGTTGAGTCATAACTCTTGGTTAGTTACGACACTCCTCGAATTGAAATCGAGAACCGAATGCCTAACAAAAACCAAAAGGTTCAAACTGGCCAGGCTATAGTGACAAACGACCAGCCTGGACGCAAACTCGATTTGGATCCAGTAAATGGCAAAATCAGATCTCGAGGTGGATAACAAAGTTAAAGTAAACTTCAATACCTTTCCAAAAAGTATATGTTTTCCTCTAGATCATCCCTGGTTTGCAAGTTATGCTATTTTAAATTCAGCAGAATTTTCTGCACTTTCAGCAGAACCTGCTTAAAAAGTAGCAGTTGTGATCTAAATTTTTCAGGCTGTTCTGATGGAAATCTGGAAATATTATGATTTACAAAGTTGTATCCAATGTAATCATATTTCCATAATGTACTTATTTTTATTCATATCAGTCCTGGTTTAAAAGATATGAATTTTTGAAGTTGGGAAAAATATCAGCATTCAGAATCTGAATTCAGTTCAGATTGACCACTCTGCATTCAAACTTGATTTGGAATAGGTAGATGACCGATTAAGGTCTGGAGCCAATTTCAAAAATTATAGCTGACTCTCTATCCTTTCCAACGGTTACTCACGCGAAACCATTGGATCAAGGGTCTGCGAGTTATGGATTAAATTCAGAGGTGTACAGATTGCTGTCCAGTTTGTGTGTGCCTGGACAGTCTCTGCGATTATCCAAATTTCGTCCACCTAGAAAATGATTTTGGTCTCGAGCTGAATAGAGAACTTGTAAAGTACTTCCAAATCTTTCTAAGGAGTATTTACTTGCCCTCATAGAACTTCTGGTTGAGAAGATATGGCATTTGCAATTTGACAGTTTTTCTGAAAATTTGGACAGCACCTCCTTTGTTTAAGGCTGATTGTGTCCACAATTTTCAGATATACAAACATCAACATTTGAATAAATAATACATAGCAAACTTATTGCATACATTCTCAATATTCCAGAAATGAAAATTCTGAAGTCTTTCGACAATTTTACAGCGAGTTATGCGAGAAACAGTAACTGTATACAGGACTGTCCACTCGCTGTCCAGATTTGATCAAGTTTAGATATCTGAAATTTTGAGTATGTTAGAGATGGATTCTGCTCTGGAGTTCTATAGAAACGTTGTAGAGGACTCTCTATACTTTCCAACTCCATAAAGTAGGCCTGCCTAGGTGAAGTCTGCAAAAAGTTATGATTCAATTGGTGAAGAGTTCCGATTCTGTCCCCTCTTCCGGGCTGCCAGAACCTCTTAAACGACACTTCAATTTAGACCTTGTTAATGTGAGTTTTAGCCTTCGTGCTGAATAGGAAGTTGATAGAGGACTCTTTAAGATTTCCAGGCATGTATAAATATGCCTAGGTTGCATTTCTGGTTTAAGAGTTATAGCCGTTCAAAGTTCAGAATTTTTTTTGACTGTTTCAGATAGCACCTATATAGTATTATCTTCAACTCCAGTTTCTAATTAGTCTAAACTGAATTTGAGATAACATTGAATAACAAAGTTGTATAATAGCTATTACCCTTTCCAGAAATGTATTATAATGGAATAGAAGAGCTTTCTACAAAGAGTTATGGCAAAAATTCAGATGCTGGTCCATGTAGTTTCAGAACAGCAGCTGCGGTGATAACGGTGCATTTTTATCACCATAAAAGCGTCTTTTGGCTTGGAGGTCAATAGAAAACTTATAGAAGACTTCAAAAGTTTTCCAAAAAGTATTCACTTGCCTCCAAATCCCTCCTGGATGAAGAGATATGGAAATTCAAAGTCAGGTCAATTCTGTTCGAAAACAGAACTCACCAGCTTCCAAACACAAAAATTTGGGAACAAACTCAAATTTTAAAACTTAGCTCAAAACTCAAGTACGATGGCTAGAACTTGATTCACAACTAATCATTTTCTTTGGAACCAAATGGAATCTTAAAAGAGACTTGACGACCTTCTTATCCATAGCATATCACTATGGATCTTCATGCTTAACCAAAGTCTTATTCCGGCGAAGTCGAGCTAAACTCTCGCCAGGATCAAAGAACTCTGGTTCACCTACTCTTGAAAAGAAACATTTTACCTTGTCCACAAGATATCAGCAACTGATACTTGGACTTAATATGAATATGAAGCCATTTCTTTCGTGGGGGATGGTCAAAGTATCAAGTGGGATACTGACGGTACTACGTGCCTTACCAAAACAAGAGTCTAACCCGGTATATCCGGATACGTCTATAGGTGGTTCTAATATCGATCACTCACAAACATATTCTACACGGTTCGCTACCGGAGTTAGTGTACCTACAGAAGACAAACAATCCCCTTTCACACCTTCACACCTCAAGGGTGGCATGGGGAAACACGACATGCAGTCACGATAATATATATGAAAGTAAATGCATACGACTCTGGTGTGAGTCGCCCTCGAGCGAAGTCATGTCTCGAGGTACATGGCTGTAAATACGTCTGTACAACAAAGACTCCCGTACGAACCAACTTATACACGCTCGGGCATACGTGTTTCACATGATCCCATAGAACATGAATAGTTCTAGAGATGCATACTATCGGGTTATACACCACCCGATGGGGGCTCCCACTAATTTTGTATCACGCTGGGGTACCGCGTGTCATATGTTCTCAGAAACATGGAAAGTTTCAGAGACTCATATTGACTTTCCGTGCGAAGCCACAGAAATTTCACATACCACATCTCGTATGCAGAGTTTACCGAGATTGATCCGCTCTTGGCAGCGTACCTTACCTCTTACCTTGAAGACGGAGCGTCGTTACAGAATAATATAACAAGTTAGTTCACCACCTTTATAACTTATACTAGTAATAGTCCTTAATGGGCACATAGCTAATCCTCACTCGACTACTTCGGAGTTTTTGAAAATAGGCTCCATTCGAGCGTGCTATTCCTAATGAAGCTCTGATACCATGTCTGTTGGGACCGGAGTCCACACATCTGAGGATCTCATTGGGTGGTGCCGTGCGATGCGGCACCTAACAGCACACACGAAAAGGATACCAAAACATATAAAGTTTTCATTTCATAATAAGAAGAGTTTACAAAAGAGTGTACAACAGAAGTACACACGCAGCGGAAAATACATACTCATAATCTCACCTAACTAAGCAGGAGAGAATACATCCTAGGACACTTCTCACTAGCAACATGAAGAACATTCAGCAGCGGCGTGATTCACATGAGATTTATCTCGACACCTCGAGATCTCATGTACAACCTGAACAGCAGAAATAAAACTAATACCTGCAAAAATCGTTAAAGCGCAAACGTGAGCATAAGGCTCAGCAAGACTAACCCGTCTCACTAGACAAGTGCAAGGGGGACACTAAACATAGGTAAGGTGAAGCATAATTGACTCGCCTACAAGTGGATCCTTATAATCAGGTTTTATGTAGCAAATGACATTCTCCAAGCACGGCACATCATGGGCTCCACAATCAAACAAGAAACGCTTTACCGATGATATGACATGACCAGAGCACATAATGCTATTACAGTAAAGTATGGGGAAACTGTAAACTTTTAATTGTACTATCTCTAAATAATACATGGTTGCAAAGCAATTAATATTTCAATACAATATAATTTTCTGGCTTCTTTAGTATTTACTACGTCATGACAGCGACGGACAAGTGGTACTCTATTACCACGAGGGACGGTGATTGCAATCAGGACACACCCAGAGTGCACGACATGCACACCCGCGTGGGAGACACCTACGTGCTCTCCTCCCCGCATCATACGTGGCCACCTTTCACCCAAGACCCCAATGTCGACAAACCCCTTCATCCCGAGCAAAAGGTCCCCTACACGGACACGTCGAAGTTGCCCGCTAGAAGATTTACACCTTTATGCCTTCGCATCTCCATTCAAGGACAACCGAGGAGTCTCCACACTACAGTCTGGAGTTACATCAGTTTAATGGGCCCATATACCATTATGCAACTGGTACAGTTCAAGCTTGCCCAACAGTGCCGCATACGGCACGGTCCTCAAGCGACACAGGCAGGGCTATGCGACCGAGACTCAATTCTCGCCGCTTCCTATCCATCCCCTGCCCGGTCTCCATTTCATTATATTACGCCATTTTCTATCTAACCAATCCTGTGAGATATGTCCTACATCTCTCGTGAGTAGATTCCAACTACTCGACTTCTACCGGAATTCCTATGCATTAGCAAAGCAGTTACTACAGGTCAAACTGTAACTCGTTCCAACTAAACCCTGGGATTTGTGGTGATGCAAGTGGAGTATCAAACACCTTATACGTAATGCACAATATCAACTGGAGACGTAAGTGAATAAAACTGGAAAACTTTGAAAAGCTCTTAAATGCAAACCGGGGCTTGCCTTAGTTTGCGACTCAAATAAATGTCAATTGTTAGTGGTCCTTCTGTGCAGACTCTACCAAGGACTTCATGTGGACACCCTGGCCTTCTCCTCCAAGCGAAGTTTCTTTTTGAACACCTATCAGCACGTTCCTATCGACATGATATGCATATAAGTAATTAAGTAATTAAGTAGTTTAATAATGCACTCCACGGAGTTATGTAAACTTTAAGAATGAGGAGTTTGACTAGGAAGGTCAGATATGCCTCTGTTGTGTGCGTAACCAGAGTATGAGTCAAGGTGGGCATAGTAGTGTCGGTATGAACAAAAAGGTACAACATAAAGCTACATTGCAACTTAGCATACCACACTTCAAGCTATGCCACACGAGATTGACAAATCTGCATGGTGAAGAAGTGTTGGGCGGAGAAGTGTAAGGATGACCATAAAATCAAGGTGGGACATCGAAAGCTTGAGTATGAGTGGAGTGTACAAGACGAAGGTCGCGATTTAGCAGTCGACCAATGAACTTGACTTAACTCATAAAGGAGTAAACCTAGTTAAGTGAGTAGTGATGTCGTAGGGTCCCGACTTAGGATGAAACAAAGTGAAACCCTAGCGACACTTGGGAGTGAAGTGAGACCAACATTGCTTGGACTTAAGATGTCATTACAAGCACTGTTAACCTAGCATGAGTACCAAGACAACGTCAAACGACCTTTAGGTAAAGTAGTTTCTACGGTAAGCTTCTCAAGCATCGTTCAAGTGCTTACATGACACTATTGCAGTGTCCTTTGCAAGATTTTCCAGATGAGCTCGGTGAACTCCTGGAACTCAAACATGATGCAAGACCTTGTCGTGACGGTCATGCTTTGCCATCACGAGAAGATCGGATTAGCGAGGTCCACATCGACCCGGACTCATCAATGGGGTGAGCGGAATCCTGAACACCACCTTGTGAGTCTTAAGGCTAGTGATGTCAACTCGGTTGTTGATAAGCGACTCGACAAACCTGTCGTCGATGAAGTGGTACATCAAGTTAACCAATCCTGTGATCTGTTAGGGAACATCCTCGACACAACCAAGGAACTCTTATCCAAGGTTCCCCTTGGTCTAGTTCTCCTTGTTGGTCGCAACGTTCTTGCATCCCTCTACCCATGTCATCAGTGATCACCGACCCACCTGGTTTGACCTAGAAGGCATTTCATCGAGCATCTAGATTACACCTAGGACTCGATCACTCTCATCTCGACTAAAACCTAATTTGTCTTGACAACTACTGTCCGACGAGTCGTGCTTGTGTTCCAGCACCACACACATCACAAGCATTCTTCATCTTGATGCCAGGGCATGATGACGGCTCGGAGCGTCATGACGACGTCATGTGGTCAATGAAGTCGACGCGGCTCATGGTGGAGCATCACGAGCATGCACGGACAAGCCAACGTGATACAAATGACAAAGGAGGTCGACTTAAGGATTTCTATAGGAATGATATCAATGCGGAACATGGACGTACGACTTGACGACACATGAGTACCATTAGGGGTCACGATTATTGGACTTCGGGGCATCAAGCAATGCATTTTAGGGCAAGGCTCACCTTGTAGGCATTTTGCCGAACATCTTGGGTGTGTACTCGATTTCCGTCGCTTCATCACCGTGCAAAGGGCATTTTGGCACTTAGGCTTGTCGGTTGCAACATCATTCTACCCCTGCATCACAGACCAGTTCTAAACATCAACAAAGTTGGTTCTTTCCTCGTGAACATTTCATCGAACACCTTGGCCGCAGCGCACTGTCCCAACTAATCTTTGCACAATTCAGAGCTAACTTGAACCAATTGTTGTTGCCGTTGTGTCGTCGACGTGTTCTTGCGTCTCATACATCACCTCCATCAATCCTCGCACTGATTGGACGTGGCATATGAGATGAACGCCGTGACGACAATAAGTCGACAATGACATCCAAAACGGCACATGGGAAGTGGCACACCCCTAGCACCGCACCTTGTAGGTGTTGGCGCTGGTTAGGGAGTACTGGACAGTGGTGAGGGCCGGAACACAGTGAGCGGAACGAGCATCGTCAGCAAATGGCGCGATCATGGAGGCGCACAGCCCGGCGGCAGTTGTGGGCGCGGTGCGACAGGGACACAGCAGGCAGCGTTTGTGCCAGGTGCTGGGACTGCACAGAGGCAAGGATGGACAGCGGTCGCCAGCGCGAGCGCGACGCGAGCAGAGCCCGGCGAGCAGCAGGGTCGAGCGCGTGTGGTGGTGGGCGGCACGCTTGACCATGGGCGCGCTGATTGCGCGAAGCCAAAGCGCGGCGCTAGGGGTGTGCGGCTCGGCAGGGGAGGTGCGCGGCACGGCGGCCAGGCGAGGAGGCGCGCGCGGCGGTGAGGGGGGCACGCCGGCGAGCAGGTGCGGCGCCGTGGTAGGCAGCGGACCAGCGGTGCACGTCGGCGGCCAGGGGCGCACGGCCCCAGGAAGGCAAGGGGGCACGGCGGGAGCGGCGCGATGCTGGACGGCTCCGGGTGAGCGACGACCGGCGAGCAGGTTGGCCGGTGAGGAGGATGCAGCCAGGGGCGAGCGCGCGACAGGAAGGCGGACGGCGGGGGCTCAGGGTTGAGGCACTGGCGGCGACTTGGAGCATGGGCGCATGGGTTGCGGGTCTGGAGGCTGCGAGTGGGAAGATAAGGACCGACGCGGTGATAAGGACGGGAGAGGAAGAAGCCAAGTTGGTTTTGTGGCCATGAGGATAGACATGACATGTGGGACCCACTCCAATTTTTCCCCTTATCCACTTTATTCCATATGCAAAATATCTCCATCCATTGAGTAGCTTACCAGTGGGGCCCATCTTTTTCCTAGTACTGAGGATAAGTATGACATGTGGGTCCCACTCTCTTCTCCCTTCTCTTATCAAAATTCAAATAGAGCTAGCAAACATGCTTCAAAAATATTCAACTTTGGCCCAATGACTAAATAAAATGTGAAGAATTTTATGGTGCAATCGGATTTCAGATTTGAGCAAGTTGAATTTCGAACTCAGGTTTGAATTTGAATTCAAGCGATGATACTTGATTCAATGAAATAAATAGTAGATTATGTTCAAAAATCCTGAAACTTTGAAGTTACCCTTTTTGATCCATAAGGGACCTCAGGAAAAATTTGGAATGAATTTGGACAAAGTTAAGTACAAAGTTTAAATTTGAAGTCGACTCTGATTAAACTCTCAGTACGTGTCCAATAAATGGAAAACGTGCTTCAAAAATTTTGAAACTTTACCGAGAGTCTATTTGGAATATTAGAAGGTCATGGAAAAATTTACGGCCTGAGATTTGAATATTTTTGGATGTCCCATTTTAGGGTTGGAATTATTCCTTTTTCTTCCTCTCTATTTTGTTTTCTTTTCTCCTTTAATTATTCATTGAAAATGTGAATACTTGGAAATTAAGGATTTTACACCTTAAGTTCCAAAATACAATAGCAAACATGTGCTATATGTAAAATTTTAACAAGTCCTTATTTCTAATGAACATTGGTTAACTCATATGGTTCATGTGAGTTTGGATTTCCAAGTCCACATTCAAAAATTTTTAATTTCGCAGTTTTGCGTTTTTGTTCTTCTGAAAAGCGGCCTTTTACAGCAGCATTGGTTGAGCTGGGCGCAGTGGAATAGCAGCACGATATGTGGGAGTAGAAGGGTTGTAGTATGGTGCATTTGGTGGTGCAAAGCGGGGGCGAACATTACTTCCTTGTGGATGTCCTTGATACTACACCTTTCTCTTATTGTCTTGCTCCATATCACGAACCTTGTTCTCAACCACGATAGCTTTGTCCACAAGCTTCTGAAAATTTGCATAGTCACAATTGAGCTTTTGGACTTGAATCTCATTGTTTAGGCCTCTCATGAATAAACACTGCTTGTGGCTGTCCCGATTAACATCTTCCAGATCATACATTGAGAGTTGAGTGAATTTACTGAGATACTCACTCACACTTGACTTTCCCTGCCTTAGGTTCTCAAATTCTTGCCTTTTAAAGATCATAACACCTTCCGGACAAAGTGAGAACGGAAACTCTCCTCGAATTCAGCCCAAGTGATACTCTCTTGATTTTCATGGTCATTGCATAGTGAGTCCCACCAATCTGCGGCTGTTCCAACTAGCTGATGGGAAACAAAGAGAACCTTCTCCCTGTCATTGCACTAGACAATAGGGAGTTTCTTCTCCACATATTTCAGCTAATCATCAGCTTCCATAGGATCATTGGCTTGAGCAAAAGTAGGCGGCCTGGTCCTCATAAACTCTCCCAACCTGTTATGAGGCGGTGGGGGTGGCGGTGGAGGCATGTGTGGCTGATTCTGATTAGTGGACTGCAGCTGTCCCAAGGTCTTCATCACGGTCTCCATCAGCTGATTTTGCATAGCCAATAGCTGCAGAAGGTTGGCAGCCTCAGGTCCAGGTTCATTGTTGTTGTTCTGAGGTGCCCCATTGTTCTCCTCATTCTCATTGGCATCCCTTTGGTTGCGGGTCCTCGGCATCAGAAGAAGGAGCAAAAGAGAAGAATTTAGAAAACGTCCCCAACTATATGCATTAAGGGATATGAAACTAAGCAACTACCTATACTAGCCTATATGTATGTAGCAAACGCTAAAGCATCCCACAATGCTCTACTAATCACACAAGCAAATATTACATAACAAACAGCACACCAAACAATCCAAAACGTTTCCTTAGTGCTTCTATGTGTTCTAAAGTGTCCATTCTATATAGCATGGATCCTACGGTCAACCTGTGGCTCTGATACCAATTTGTGACACGCGGTGTTCGAAAATGAACCAAGTGTGGTATATATGTGCCCGGGATATTTAACACACATACACAAGTGCAGCACAAACGATATACAGAAAATTACCACAACACAAGTTAATTAAGAAAGTACCTTTATTACAATACTCAAATAATCCTCAATTTCAAACTATAATGATCAATGTTGATAGTTCTAAAAACTAATGCAGCGGAAATAATCTAATTAGGCAACTAAGCACACTAAGCAAATAGGGTAGCGCGGCTCCAAGCAACACCACAGACAAGTCGATGGTAACACACAGCCTAGTACCCCGCATTATCCTTATGATACTCCCAAACATCATCTGAAACTTTTGTGGGGGGATTGCAAGGGTTAGTACATGTCCTACTCAGCAAGTGTGCGAAATAATGACATGTAGCTTTAACAAGGAATTTACAATAAATAATGGCTATTTGCTAAAAAGTACATTTAAAACATGTAAAATGACATACTAAGATGTCTATGAGAATAATCCCAACATAACCCGAGTAATTAGCAATAATGAGTCCATTACCATCAATTACTATTATATCACATCCAACAATTATTATCCATCCAAATACCAAGTCCTTACCATTATCATTGACTATAATTATCACAACTCAAACTACAACCATGACCAAACCATAATCCAACCATAACCATCCCAAATCCCAAGTTTCCCTCTAATCATGTAGGTCACCAGGTGCTCTTAACCGGGAGCACGACTATCATGATAGTTTTTAAACACTCTACAGGGGTTGTACCACTTTACCCAAAAGTTCGTGATTTCATCACCCGTCGGCGACTAAAGAAACCTCCCTTATGCCAAGTACACTTCCTTAGGTGTATGGACAAGAGATCAAAAATGAGCCTTTACAAAGTGACTACCAGCATATTCAAACCCACTAAGGTTTAACCAGTGGTGATGCCTCCAGCTGAGCACATCCAACCAAGGGCCCTCTCCTGTGCCGTTCGGATCCGAGGGCAGTCCCACCACTATTGCAAACCCATCTGACTCCCATTTCCCGCTCCTCCAAATGATCCGAATCAATGCTGGTAGTACTCCTAATTAATTGGCCAAGCCGCACCCATACTTGGCCTTGTGGTGGCAATGTTTGTCCTGGCCTATTATCGCATGAAACGGTCCTTAGATCCATGGCAAGCAAACAACCATATCATCCAATCCAATCCACAAACCATGGTTTCTTAGATCTCCCAAGTCCCATATTACCAATTAACCATATTCATAAATTCTCATCATATACATGTTCATTAATTCATAATTAAGCTATTTGGTTGTTTCCCCATCCCAATTATAAAGCGAAGCAAAAGTATAAATACCCATCCCGACTCTCTACATCATATTCCAAGCAACAAGGGTCATCATACAAGTCTAGAAAACACCTATCATGGGTTTCCCATCAATTTGACACAAGCATGCAGTTTTACAAACAAAACATTTAAAAATAGGATCAATATGGTCAAGGATACTTGCCTTGCTCCTAAGCTTGATTTGGATCAAAGGCTTCGGAACTTTTGTTCTGCAAGTCCTCGAAAGCACTCTCTACGACAATTCCTTCTATTCTGAGCGACTGTTGACAGCTCCTAAGATATACTAACAAATCATCCCCGGCAACGGCACGAGAAATGCTTGATGACGGCTCCTAAGATATACTAACAAATCATCAATGGCAACGGCGCCAGAAATGCTTGTTGGTATTTCTTATGCACCATTAACTAAACATCTCCAATTGATGTGTTAGAAATGCTTGTTAAGGGTTCTATTGGATCACAGAGTGAGTTCTGCAAGCGCACAGAGGTATCATTGTAGCATTTCCCCTTAAGAGTATTCCCAAGGGTGTCATTTATTTGATCCCAAAGGAAGGCAGGGAAGAGATATAACAATCATCGAGTGGAAAGGGTAGAAAGGTCTAGGTGAGAATCTAGTAAGGATG
This sequence comes from Tuctoria greenei, assembly GCA_036927565.1. Taxonomy (NCBI): domain Eukaryota; kingdom Viridiplantae; phylum Streptophyta; class Magnoliopsida; order Poales; family Poaceae; genus Tuctoria; species Tuctoria greenei. The sequence continues at coordinate 106,182,067 of JAYESD010000004.1, read as the reverse complement.
GATAAAATAATATTGGAGGTAGTGTGACACACACAAAAGCTTTCAAGTCTAAGGGGGGTAAGAGGATCCTAGAGGTTAGTTAAGGTTGAGAGTTATGGAGGTACTCCTACTATGCTCTATTGTACATATACATAGTCTAAACTAATTATCCATAAGCTAGATCAATAGTGAATAGCAATACTAGGGTGACTCCCACCAAGAGCCTGTGGCATAGCCGAACGTGGAGGATAACAACAGACAGATAGGGTTGTCACCACCTACTGCCTACCTCTTCAATCCGTGGGTCTATGAGACATCTAATGCCACTTAGCTATCCTAGCACCATGCTAGCATATTAAGTAATTACATTAAGAGCCCAGGCACAATCCATCCCAAGGCAATGAATTGAATCATCATTCAACCAATATTGATACACAACATAATTATCCATACTAACCTAGTTATGTTATAATTAACTAGACTATACTGGGGGTCTATAGGTTCTATGATAATGAGATATGTTCATGATGAAGCAGTCATAAAAGTTTACCTTCCACATACATTGACTCCACAATCAATAAAGAAACGCTTTGCCCAAGTATATGTATAAGTAGAGACTAAAGATACTATCTTTATTATGCATAAAGTCACAAATACAAGAAAGAATACATGAGCCAAACCTTTCCCAATGTAGGATTGGGAAGAGAGAGACTCCTTACTCCTTTCCCAATTTGGACTTGGGACTAGAGACTCTCCTCTCTACAACCTAACTCATCTAAAACTATGGATGATAGTGTATAAAATAGAGATGAAGCTCAAGTGGTGTGTGTTGAAGTGAGGGGTAGGGGGTCCTATTTATAATGGTGTTGAGGTCGGTTCCCGCTACTAAAAGCGCGCGAATCAGTCATCATTGACTCCTTCAAGCCAGGGGGAGCCAACACGTGGAGGCTGACCGAGTTTGGTGCAAAGACCAGGTCAGCCGACCCCCTGGTTCGGCCGACCTGGTCATTGCACCATTTCTCATGTGCTTTCTCTAGGTGGCTTCCATGTGGGTCCCATTGATGTCTATGGGTGATACACTGTTGTATCTCCTTGGATACTGATGTTTGTGGGCCATTTGATCCATGGGATGCCACGTGTCGTCGCCTGATTGGCTGGGATGATATTTTATAGGATTGGTCCCTCTACATTTCCTCATTTCCTACATAAAATATTGCATACACATATTTCTCCAAGTCCAAGTTGAATTGGTTAGATAGAAAGGTGATGTGTGCAAGAGATGATCAATCCTTCACATATTTGAGTTAAATTGACGGATGAAATTGGTATATAACAACCGTCAACAAACTCCCCCAAGCTTATCCTTTGCTCGTCCCGAGCAAAGTCAAGACTTTAGGTTGATGATCAGGAGTTGCTACAATATCTTATTTTCAAAAGTATCTAATGCACAACAAGATACTCTACCTAGTGTTGCAGAAATTGGCTATGATACCCTACCTTTCTTAAGTTATCATGGGTCTTATGCTTTTTCATATTCACGAGTGGTTGAAAGGTAGAATAGCCTAGAAATCAAGTTCCACTTAAATCTCAGAGAATTCAATTTAGATATTAAGTACCCCAATTTGATTTTTTCAGTCACTCCTTTGTGGATAGTGGAAATATTTCCTCACCAAAGCATTGTGCCCCTATTATTCCTACTCATTGAATATGGCTTGTATGTGGAGCTTGGTAAGGAAAGTAAGTAGGCATATTTGCATCACATACATTATTAAGTCAAAAGAGTAATCCTTAGGAGAATTCAAATCAAAACTTTTTGATTCAAGACTAGTGCATGTGTGATGGAGTGGATGTGAATGTGGATACTTGAGATAACTCCTTTTTGGTATATTATCTCTTTCTTTTGCAGGGATGAAACATGGCTACTTTTCTTTTCTCTTTTTTTTTTCATTTTGTTTTTGTAGCCATGTCTTCTACTCCCTTTCTTTGCAATGAATTTTGAAGAGAGTGCTAAACATGAATAACATGGAGTTTCTCTTTTTGTTGTGGTATGGTGGATATGATGGACGTTTTGCTTACTTCTAGTGTAGAAGTATGGCATGTGCAAGTGAAGTCTTGAATTCAAAAAGAGTTGAATGATTTCTCACATAGGTCTATACTAGTTTGACTAGGCTCAATGTGAATGCAAATAGCATATGCATAAGGTTTTGTCTATGTATGAACATCATATGGCTTTGGTTGGTATTTCCAATCAATTGAGGGAAACTTAAATCTTTTTTAGAATTTCTTCGGAAATTTAAGTTTTTCTTTCAAACTAGGACTAGCAGCCCTATTAGTAATTCTAATCTTGCAACGACCTAGAATTAGATTAATCTTTTGTTACCCACAATTTCCAAATTAAGGTAAAAGTATTTCAAACAAATGAAAGCAATATTCGGAGAGTAGCAAGTTGTAAACTAGAGACTTAGAAAAATAAAACAGAGCAACTATTCATCATTTCATCTATGTGAATTCTAAATCATTCTTACCGCACATCTTTATTTGATGAAAGAAAATCTAACCTATATATATATATATATATATATATATATATATATATATATATATATTTAAATGCAAGGTGGATGATGGATGGATGGAAAATAAATACACAAGGAATGTGATACATGTTACCTCAAGTGGGGGTCCTCCCCCAAGCTTGTTCATCAACTACCTCCGTGATAAGGGTTGAACCCTTGATGACGGAATTACGCTGCAAGATCGGCTTGTTGTTGTTGTAGCGCCGTGTTGAAGCTGGTGAATTGAGCATCCATATGTTGTTGCCAATCCTGGGTACCTTGAACATGCTCCTGGAGTGTGTTGTAGATGTCAACCGTTCTCACTTCAAGTTCTTCCATACGTCTAGTGAGGTCCGTCATTCCTTGGCTATAGTCATGATGACTTCTAGCCGAAAAGGAACGACGTCCTCTCATGGACGTTGGGGGCAAGCTAATAGAGCTTGAAGTGGATAAGGGTGGGTCCCTTTGCAATTCTTGCCAAGATGATCCCTCAGTCTCATACGTTGGAGGTTGAGTCCATCCGGGCGCATAACCCGTTGTGTTCTCTTCCTCTTGGTATTCATGGACCGGAGAGATTATTAGTGGCATGCCTGTGGCTGCAGCCCTCGCACGATTTCTTGTTACCCTGCCAGAGACATTACTTCTTCTTGCTCCCTCAAGGAGAAGAAGATTGATGGTTGGCCTCTAGCATTTGTACAAATGAAAATCCGGGTTAGGTAACCGAATTTCATTGACAAAGTCGGGATAGAAAGATATCAAGGAGCCATCTTGATCATGCTTAAGGGTATGTCCTTGCACTAAATAGTCTTCATCAATTAATTCTGTTTCAGTTTCAATATATTCAAATGAAGAGTATTTAAGTGCTCCTACCCTATCTGCAATATGAGTAATCAATGAAGTGCATTCAATTGGTCTTGATTTTGAAATGTAATCTAACCATTGTGTCATCATGGCTTTGACTGGAGAAACTTTTATCTTTTTAGTCATGGCAAACAAAATTTTCAATTCATCATCTCGCACAACCCTAACATCACCCCTAGGGAACATAGTCATAGCCACCCATCTATGCATGAAGCGTAAGGTAGGGTTTTGGATGTGGCTATTCCTAGGAGCCCTACATGTGATCTCAATAGTTAGCTCATGCCAAAAACTTTGTTTGTTAAACTTAGGCAAATTGTCTAAATCTAGAAAACACCGTTTATGGAAGCCTAGGATGCTACCTAATTCTTTCCATATGATGTTGTATTCTTTTTGGAATAATCTAAAACTAATACCATCAAATCCTATTCTTAGCGTGCAAAGGAATTGGATAGTGAGAAGGCGTGAAACTTTCTCCTCTATGTGAGCAAAGTCATCAAATCTAATTGCATTCCAAATGGAAAGAAATTCGGAGTCCATACCTATTTTGGAGATCAAATGTGGATCGTAAGCCTTGGTGTGGCGGAACTCACGATCTTGGAGAAGCCTATGTGCTTGATCTTCAACTTTGCTTCATATGTCGAGGTCGTTGTCATGAAGAAGTTGGTGTGGGTTGCTTCTCTCTTCCATGGGAGTGTCCTCACACACACATCTCCTCCTTGGGCTTGTACCCATGGAAGAGAGGCGTGCACTAGAACCTTCACCATGGCTTGATCTTGCAGCCTCCTTCCTCTTTCCAAACAACCTCTTCATGTCTTTTTTGAGTTCAGCAAGCAAGAACAAAACAAGGCAAGAAAATTCCGAAAAGAAGCGATGTTTGGAAAACAAAACTCTCAACGAATTTTCTCCTCTTGAAGGCTTCAGTGCAAATGCAAACAAAAGAAAATATTTTTGGGGATGGATTTGAGCAAGAGTGTTGCAATGAAGAGCAAGAAAAACAAGGTGAGCTAGAGATCGACTTGGGGGAGGTGTAAAATGATGTGGTGTGTGAAGAGAGGTGCTCCTCACGACCACAATTTATAGGGTGCACCCTCCAACAGTCACTTGGGGTTCAAAATGTAGCTGTTGGAGGAAGGGGAGCTAATTTGGCTCCACTCTCTATTCGGCCGACCATGGGGTTCGGTCGGCCTGACAGGTGGCCCCCCTTGTTCCCCTTTTGGCAAGTGGCTCCCCAACGGCTATAAAGTTAGCACGTTGGTGAAATGCCACATGTGCAGCTCAGAAAAATTGTTTTCCAAATAAACCAGCTCATGCAGACCATGCTACAAACTATGGGACAACTGCAGGTTGGCAATATCAACAATTAGCCCCACATGCCTCCACCGCCACCCCCGCCTCCTCATAACCGATTGGGAGAGTTTATGAGGACTAGGCAACCAACCTTTGCTCAAGTTGATGACCCTATGGATGCGGATGATTGGCTCAAGTCCGTGGAGAAGAAACTTGCTATTGTCCAATGCAATGACCGGGAGAAGGTGCTATTTGCTTCTCATCAACTCGTTGGAGCAGCTGCGGATTGGTGGGATGCTTATTGCAATGCTCACGAGAATCAAGAGAGGATTACTTGGGCCGAATTCAAGGAGAGTTTTCGTTCTCATTATGTGCCCGAGGGTGTTATGATCTTGAAGAGGCAAGAATTTGAAAATTTAAGGCAAGGAAGATCAAGCGTGAGTGAATATCTCAATAAGTTCACTCAACTCTCAAGGTATGTGCCTGAGGATGTGAGTCGGGACAGCTGGAAGCAATACTTATGCATGAGGGGCTTCAACAATGAAATCCAAGTGCAACTACTCAATTGTGATTATGCAAATTTTCATAAGCTTGTGGACAAAGCAATTGTGGTTGAGAACAAGATTCATGAGATGGAACAAGACAATAAGAGAAAGGCGCCATATCAAGGACAGCAACAAGGAAGTAACGTGCGCCCTCGCTTTGCGCCGCCCAATGCGCCTTATTTCATCTCTTCTGCGCCTGCTCAACGCCCTGGTTATGCACCACGCCCAACTCAGTTTGTGCACCAGCGCCCTGTCATGCAAGCACCTAGGCCTCCATTGCCTTATGCGCCTCGTGCTAATTTTCCTGCTGCAAGTGCTCAAAACCAAGCTCGTCCCAATAATTCTGGTGGAGTTAAGAAGTGTTATACTTGTGGAGAAGCTGGACACTTTGCACATCAATGTCCTAAGTCAGGCCTTGGTCAAGGAAGCAATGCGCCGAGGCAAAACCCAATACCCAATGGAGGACAGCCGCAAGGGAAGCGTGGATAGCAGAATTTTGCTCGTGGCAATGTGAACCATGTCTCTACGGAGGATGATCAACAAGCGGATGACGTGGTCATTGGTATGTTTCTCGCCAACTCCAACCCCGCGTCTATGTTATTTGATTTTGGAGCATCGCATTCATTCATTGAATCAAAGTATGTTGCCAAGTATAGTTTGCCTATCTCTCATATGAAGTTTACTCTATTGGTTAAGTCTCCTGGAGGAGAGATGAGGACAAATATACTATGTCCAAAAGTAAGCCTTAGAATAAGGGGGGTAGACTTCTCCGCCAACCTCATCATTTTGGACTCTCAAGGATTGGACATTATACTTGGTATGGACTGGTTGAGGAAGCACAATGGAGTTATTGAGTGTGCCACGAAGACGGTGAAGTTGACCAATGAGGAAGGGATCACCGTAGAATTTGAGGCATCTCAAACCGCACCAAAGCAATTGGAGCTGAATCATATGGACAATGCCGCAATTGAGGAGATTCCGATGGTGTGTAAATTTTTGGATGTTTTTCCGGAAGAGTTGCCAGGTATGCCACCTGATCGAGACATTGAGTTTGTTATTTATTTAATACCTGGAACTACACCTATAGCTAAGAGGCCGTATAGGATGCCTCCTATAGAATTAGCAGAGCTTAAGAAGCAAATTCAAGAGCAACTAGAGAAGGGTTTATTCGCCCTAGTTCTTCACCTTGGGAGGCGCCCGTGCTGTTTATGGACAAGAAGGATGGAACCCAAAGGATGCGTGTGGATTACCGAGCTCTCAACGAGGTAACAATCAAGAACAAGTACACCTTTCCACACATAGAAGACTTGTTTGATCAGATGAAGGGTGCTTGTGTCTTCTCTAAGATTGATTTGAGGTCGGGATATTTTCAAATGAAGATTAGACCATCGGACATACCCAAAACAACTTTTAGAACACGGTATGGATCTTATGAGTACACCGTGATGTCTTTTGGATTGACAAATGCACCTGCCAACTTTATGTACCTCATGAATAAGGTCTTCATGGAGTACTTGTATAAGTTCGTCGTGGTGTTCATTGATGATATTATGATCTACTCGAAGGATGAGAAGGAACATGAGGAACACTTGAGGCTTACGCTACAGAAATCGAGGGAGCATCAATTGTATGCCAAGTTCAACAAGTGTCAATTTTTGTTAAGGGAAGTGTCGTTTTTGGGTCATATCATCTCAGGAGGAGGAGTATCGGTTGATCTCGGAAAAGTGAGAGACGTGTTGAAGTGGGAACCACCGCAAAATGTAAAGGAAATAAGGAGTTTCCTTGGGATGGCTGCATATTACCGTCGGTTCATCAAGGAATTTTCCAAGATAGCCAAGCCTATGACGGAGTTGCTAATGAAGGGAAAGGCTTTCCAATGGACTCAAGCTTGTCAAAATAGTTTCGAGGAGTTGAAAAAGAGGTTAACAACAGCCCCAATTTTGGTACTACCGGATGTGAGCAAGAGTTTTGATATTTATTGCGATGCATCGAGACAAGGACTTGGATGTGTATTGATGCAAGAAGGTCAAGTGGTCGCCTATGCATCAAGACAATTGAAGAAACATGAGCAGAATTACCCCACGCACGATTTGGAACTCACGGCCGTGGTACACGCATTGAAGATTTGGAGACACTATATTCTTGGACATAGGTGTGAGATTTATACGGATCATAAGAGTTTGAATTATATTTTCACACAAACGGATCTGAACTTGAGGCAATGGAGATGGTTGGAGCATATCAAAGATTATGATTTGGGAATCAACTATCATCCGGGGAAAGCCAACGTAGTGGCCAATGCTTTGAGTAGAAAAGGAGTAAGTCATCAACTCACAGTTCGAGAATTACCATCCAAGTTATGTAAGGACCGGTTCATGCGAGAATAAGAAAGGACTACAGTGCCACCACGAGGCCAAGTATGGGTGCAGCGTAGCTGATTAATTAGGGCTTTATTGGTGCTGTTTGGACAATAATGGATGCTCAGGTTAGGGGTAGTCGGATTGGGTTAGTTGATGATTGGTGGGACTACCCTGGGATCCGAATGGCTCAATAGGGGGCCCTTGGTTGAAGATGTGCTCTGTAGGAGACATCGCCACCGGTGAAACCTCAGTGGGGTCTAAATAGGCTAGTAATCCCTTTGCAAAGGCTATTTTGTGATCTCTTGGCCACACACCTAAGGAAGTGTGAGACGGCATAATTGAGATTCTATAGTCATCAAAAGGTGATTAAATCACAAACACGCGGGTAAAGTGGTACAACCTTTGCAGAGTGTGTCTAAAACTATCATGATAGCCGTTCTTCCGGTTATGAGCACCTGGACAACTTCCGTGATTAGAGGGAACTTGGTATTATGGTTATGGTTGATAAAATGGTTATGGTTGGTTATGGATTTTTTTCTGGTATTGAATATGGTTATTGGCAATGGTGAAACCTGGAATTATTGATGATGGTAGTGAATTCAGACTGGTATTATGATACTACTTATAGTCATGATGGGTTTATTTCACATACATATTGTATATTGCTTTTCAAATGTTTTAATGTACTTTTCAGCACTTTGCCATTATTATTGTCGTCATTTGAATCAACCACATGTCATACTTTCCACACTTGCTGAGTACGACATGTACTCACTCTTGCAACCCCCCCCCCCCCCCCCCAACAGTTGCAGGTCAGGATTGGGAGTTTAATGGTGAGAATGCGGAGTTATAGGCCGTGTTTACCGTCAGCTAGCCTGTGGTGTTGATTGGAGCTGCGCTATACCCTATTGCTTATGCTGCCTAGCTGTTTAGTTTGCTTAGCTAGTTTATTTCCACTACATTAGTTGGACTTTTATAAATATTCATTAGAGGTTGTATTCGAGGATAATATGGTTTGTGTAATAAAATTTGATTAATTAATCTTGTTCCGTGGTAATTTTATGTATACTTTTTCGTGATTGCACTCGTGTATGTGTGATGAACGTCCTGGGCACACATATGCGTTAGCTTGGTTCATTTTTTCGGAACCGGGCATCACAGTATAGGGCATCCTCACGAGTTTCTGGGCAATCATTGCCCATATGACCTGTGTTGCCACAGACTTCACACGTGATGTGAGAGTCTTGGGCATAGGCATCGCCAGACACTTCATCACTGGCTTGTCCATCGGTTTTCTTCATTAGGAGGTCCAATTTTGCAGCAATCATGTCCACCTCCTTCAAGGTGTGCATGCCTCGTTGTCGGGTATGGAGACGCTCATCGTTCCATCCCATGTTGGACACCATCTTCTCAATAAGATCTTTAGCTTTTGGCATCGTCAACGAGAAGAAGGCTCCTCCAGCAGCAGCATCCAAATGGTCACGAGCTGATGGGATCAACCCATTATAGAAATTCTGAATAAGGAGCCAGTCATCCATCCCAGGGTGGGGACAAGCTAGGATGTACTCCTGAATCCTTTCCCATGCCTCGGGAATAGATTCCTTGGGCTCTAGCTGAAAGCTAGAAATCCTTCCACGTAGGGCATTGGTTTTGCCCAACGGAAAGAATTTGGCGAGGAATGCCATAGAACACTTCTCCCAAGTGTCTACAAAACTTCGGTTCGTGTAGAACCACTGTTTTGCTCTCCCAAGGAGAGAGAACAGGAACAGTCTCAAACGGACCGCATCTGGAGACACGTCCTTGATCTTAAAAGTGCTGCAGATCTCGAGGAATTGTTGCAGGTGAGCATTTGCATCCTCGTTAGCGTTCCCACAGAATGGGTTGGCTTGCACCATAGTGATAAGGCTAGTTTTGATCTCGAAGTTCACATCTCGCGTGTTAACAGTGTGCCCAATAGGCACATTGTTAGCAGAGGGAGCTGAGAACTCACGAAGGGTCTTCTGAGCCATTGGTGTTTGGATTGTTGGTGCTGAAATGCTGGCTTGCTTTGCCGCTCGAATCTTCTGAGGAGTAACAACACGGGGTCGGTCTCTCTAAAGAGATTCGGGATCTTAAACAAAGTTTTCCGTCAGGCTGAAACCAGATATACACTACCCTGTTCTCACAATAAATGCGAAAACAAAGAATGGTTATCCTACTAAAATCCTACCGAGGGTTCTATCCTATTCACTCATTCATGTTATATATCTATTTGCCTTCCCCGGCAACGGCGCCAAAAATGCTTGTTGACGGCTCCTCAGATATACTAACTAATCATCCCCGACAACGGCGCCAGAAATGCTTGTTGACGGCTCCTAAGATATACTAACATATCATCCCCGGCAACGGCGCCAGAAATGCTTGTTGGTATTTCTTATGCACCATTAACTAAACATCTCCAACTGATGTGTCAGAAATACTTGTTAATGATTCTATTGGATCACAGAGTGAGTTCCGCAAGCGCACGGAGGTATCATTGTAGCATTTCCCCTTAAGAGTATTCCCAAGGGTGTCATTTATTTGATCCCAAAGGAAGGCAGGAAAGAGATATAACAATCATCGAGTGTAAAGGGTAGAAAGGTCTAGGTGAGAATCTAGTAAGGATGGATAAAATAATATTGGAGATAGTGTGACACACACAAAAGCTTTCAAGTCTAAGAGGGGTAAGAGGATCCTAGAGGTTAGTTAAGGTTGAGAGTTATGGAGGTACTCCTACTATGCTCTATTGTACATATACATAGTCTAACCTAATTATCCATAAGCTAGATCAATATTGAATACTTATGCTATGTGGTTCAACACATCGGGCACGGGCTTACCCCTAGCAATACTAGGGTGACTCCTGCCAAGAGCGTGTGGCATAGCCAAACGTGGAGGATTACAAAGGACAGATAGGGCTGTCACCACCTACTGCCTACCTCTTCAATCCGTGGTTCTACGAGACATCCAATGCTACTTAGCTATCCTAGGACCATGCTAGCATATTAAGTAATTACCTTAAGAGCCTAGGCACAATCCATCCCAGGGCAATGAATTGAATCATCATTGAACCAATGTTGATACACAACATAATTATCCATACTAACCTAGTTATGATAATTAACTAGACTATAGTGGGGGTCTATAGGTTCTATAATAATGAGATATGTTCATCATGAAACAGTCATAAAAGCTATACCTTCCACATACATGGACTCCACAATCAAACAAGAAATGCTTTGCCCAAGTATATGTATAAGTAGAGACTAAAGATACTATCTTTATTATGCATAAAGTCACAAATACAAGAAAGAATACATGAGCCATACCTTTCCCAATGTAGGATTGGGAAGAGAGAGACTCCTTACTCCTTCCCCAATTTGGACTTGGGACTAGAGACTCTACTCTCTACAACCTAACTCCTCTAAGACTATGGATGATAGTGTATACAATAGAGATGAAGCTCAAGTGGTGTGTGTTGAAGTGAGGGGTAGGGGGTCCTATTTATACTAGTGTTGAGGTCTATTCCCGCCACCAAAAGCATGCAAATCAGTCACCATTGACTCCTTCAAGCCAGGGGGAGCAAACAAGTGGAGGTTGACCGAGTTTGGTGCAAAGACTAGGTCAGACGACCCCCTGGTTCGTCCGACATGGTCATTGCACCGCTTCTCGTGTGCTTTCTCCAGGTGGCTGCCAGGTGGGTCTCATTGATATATATGGGTGATACAGCGTTGGATCTCCTTGGATACTGCTGTTTGTGGGCCATTTAATCCATGTGATGCCACGTGTCGTCGCCTGATTGGCTGGGATGATATTTTATAGGATTGGTCCCTCTACATTTTCTCATTTCCTGCATAAAATGCTGCATACACATATTTCTCAAGTCAAAGTGGAATTGGGTTAGATAGAAAGGTGATGTGTGCAAGAGATGATCAATCCTTCATGAGTTAAATTGACGGATGAAATTGGTATATAACAGCCGTCAACAGCGACAAACATACAAAACACAAAATTCTGTCAAATAATGCTCATATAGTACTCAATATGTCAAGACATGCATGATTAATGCAATCGTAAGGTAAAACTTGTTAATGAGTTGCTATTAATGTTTACTAACTAGTTACAATAGTTTTTAACAAGTTTGGACAGGTTTGGAATCAATTTAGATCAGTTTGGGTTTAATTCAAGAATTTTTTAGATTCAGACACCAGACTAGTTCGCTGTCAGGGCCAGACTAGTCCGCCCTATACAGAATCTGCAATTTTGGGTTTTCTTGATCATCGAGAATTGGGATTGAATTCACGTGGAAAAGTGAATGTAGAGGGTGTACCACGTGCTTATAGCTCCAAGGGTCAAGAATTGAGCGTGAAACTCGAATCTTGACGATTAGGTTTGGTGATGGAGAGTTGAGGGTGAATTGGTGATGAAGAACGAAAAGTCGAGAAGATCTTGCTTGATTGATCCTCCTTCATGTTCTCCTCCTCCTCCTTGCTGTTGGATCCTCTCTTAATGGTGGCTCCCACAAACTAGGGTTGATATTTTCTTCAATTGTGGCAAAGAGATGAACAGTTGGGGTGGTGGGTTGTTTATATAGAGTTGGAGGTGGTAGGGTTTGATGGATTTCGAGTTTATGTTGTTGGAGGCCATGTAGGGGTCCCACATGGGCTCCATAGGGGTTGGGCCCGACGTTCTTGGGCCCAATTAAGGTAATTACCCTATGACAATTCATGGAGGAAAATATTGAATCCAAGTCGGGCACATCGGACTAGTCCGCTAGGGGCCGAACTAGTCCGATATTGAACAGAGACATCAACAGACAAGTTCGGTGTGGCGATACTGACAAGTCCGTTTTGGAATAGAAACAAAATCGGACAAGTCCGGGGTAATAGGTCGGACAAATCTGGGATGTCAAAGAAAAGGTTTCCGGACTAAAATTGAACAAGAAACGGACTAGTCCGCTTGGTCCACGGACAAGTTTGGACAACATCAGAGACCAAACCGGACTAGTATGTGCATTGTGCTAGACAAGTCCGGGCTCTGAAAGAAACTAATTTTTCTAGAGAAGAATAGGGTAATCGAACTAGGCCGGGGTTATGGCCGGACAAGTCCGCACCCTGAAAGTTTTAAATTGTGGTTTTTTCCTAAATTCATTTTATTCTTGTTCCATTTTACATGGCTTAATGTTAAACATGTACTAAAGTGTATGAAATGCATTATGTATGAAAATGAGGGTGTTACAACAACCTCTTAATTCCTTTCATGGCCACAACAAATGAGAACACAACAAGGCAAAAACCTGAAAAGAAGTGATGTTGGCGAAACAAAACCCTTGATGAATTTTCCCTTGAAGAAGTTGAGAGAAATTTGCAAATGCAAATGAAAGAATATCTTTTTTTTTTGATTGGATTTGAGCAAGAGTGCTTCAATGAAGAGCAAGAAAACAATATGAGTAAGAGAGTGACTAAGGGAGGTGTAAAATGAGGTGATGTGTGAAGAGGGGTGCTCCTCACGGCCACCATTTATAGTATTTCAGCACCCAACGGTCACCAAGTTCAAAAATATAGCCATTAAAGAAGAGGGAGCCATATTGGCTCCATCTCCTAGTCGGCCAGGGTGGTCGGCCGACCTGTCAGGTGGCCGCCCTGGTCTAACTTTTGGCATGTGGTCCTCCAACGGCTATAAAATTAGAACGTTGGTGAATTAACCACAGAGGCAGCTCAAAAAATTGTTTTTGTCAAATAAAACTCTTCTTCAAATCCAAAAAAAATTCTTTTTGTGAAAAGATGGAAAATAAAAATGATGATTGATAATATAAGATCCCCAACTCACTAAAAAATCAAATATGTAGTGGGAAAAATCAAACTAAGTGGGCAAATCAAATGGGGTGGAAAAGAAAATCAAACAAAGATAACTACCAGTTAACCTATTGGCAAGGTCTCACCAAAATCCGATGAGATGGACTTTTCCTCCGTCTTCTTTTCTTTGCATTTGGGCCCAGAGAAATGGGCTCAGACAACTTGTCTTGCTTCCTCCACCACTCCTTTAGCGGTTTTGCGGACTTGGGCCCTTGGGAAGGCCCGGACTTCTCCGTCTTCTTGGGATGTAAGTGTGGATGAAAAGATAGTTCTCTGCATATATCAACTTTCTCATGAATGCAATGAGAGGTTCCACCTTTGGAGGTGTGACATTGACTTCTTGAATGTGTTTAACAATCGGCCCATACTTGATCCAAATCATGGAGCGTTGCTCTGACTTTGGGCGAAAGTTTAACTTCTCCTCCTTGCCATTGATATGGAAGTGGATTTATCCAGCTCCCACATCTGTGCGAGCTTCCGCAGTGCTAAGGAATGGACGCTCAAGAATGAGCGGTGTATCCTTCTCTACATCCATGTTGAGCACCACAAAATCCAAGAGTATGAAGCAGTTCTGGATTTTCACCAGAACATCCTCAGCAATACCCGCTATATAACGGACTAAGGAGTCAGCGAGTTGGAGCTGCATTGGTGTTGGAGTTAGCTCCGTGAAGTTCAGCTGGTCAAAGACCACAATGGGCATAACACTTACACTTGATCCAAGGTCACAAAGTGCCTTGTCAAAGTGATGAGCTCCAATTGGACAAGATATTGTAGGACATCTAGGGTCCTTCTTCTCCGAAAGCCTATTGAGGATGGCTGCACTGCAGTCCTCCACAGGCTTGACAACCTCAGTGGTGGGCAATGGTCACTTGTTATTCAGTATGTCCTTGAGATAGCGAGCATAAGTGGTTACATGCATCACATCAATCAAGGGCACATTGATGTGGATCTTCTGAATTACTTTGACAAAGTGGTTGAATTGCTCATCCACTATTGGCTTCCTTTGTCTGCGAGGGAATATAATAAAGTTGGTGTCTTCAAATTGCTTGGCCATTCTTTCACTGAGTGGTTCACTCATGCTAACTGGTACATCATCTTTCTATTTTTTCTTCTCAGTTGTCTTCTTCTCTTTTGTGGGATACGATGAGTCACGAATGGTCCTGCCACCTCTCCTAGCCACCGCATTCATATTTTCCACCGGGGCTTCAGGATGATCGGGAATCTTGTTACTTTCCAACGTAGGAACACCTGCAGCAAGCTGCGCCAACTGAGTTTCCAACATCTTGTTGAAACTTAGCTAATTCATGAAAGTTGAGGACAGTCCTCCAATATTTGCATTGATGCATTCTAGGGTCTTTTCATTAACAGATAGCTTCTTGGATAAGGCATCATTGATCTTCAGCTAGCTAATAGCAAGCTCTCTCAAGTTGGGTTGATTGTCATTGTTGCCATTTGTGATGCCCGGTTCCGAAAACTGAACCAAGCTAACGCATATGTGTGCCCAGGATGTTCAACACACATACACGAGTGCAATCACAAAAGAGTATACAGAAAATTACCACAGAACAAGATTATTTATCAAATTTTATTACACAAACTATATGATCCTCGAATACAAGCTCTAATGAATATTAATGACAAGTTCAACTAATGCAGCGGAAATAAACTAATTAAGTAACTAAGAAAACTAAGCAAAAAGGATAGTGCAGCTCCAATAACACCACAGGCAAAGCTGACGGTAGACACGGCCTAGATCTCCACATTATCGCCATTAAACTCATAATTCTGACCTGCAACTGTTGGGGGGGGGATTGCAAGGGTGAGTACATGTCGTACTCAGCAAGTGTGGAAAGTATGACATGTGGCTTATTCAAATGACAAATATAATAATGGCTAAGTGCTGAAAAGTACAGTAAAACATTTGAAAAGCATTATACTATGTCTATGTGAACCAATCCCGTCATAACCATCATATTAACAAAATATAAACCATATCCAATTATTGCCAACATCATCATTATCCATTTCCAGTTACCATAACTCAAATTCATATCCATGACCATAATCCATAAACCATCCATAACCATTACCAACCCATAACCATAGTCCAACCATCCCAATACCAAAATCCTCTAATCATGTAGGTCATCCAGGTGCTCGTGACCGGGAGCACGGCTATCATGATAGATTTAATACTCTGCAGAGGTTGTACCACTTTACCCACATGTTCGTGATTTCATCACCTTTCGGTAACTAAGAAACCTCCATTATGCCATGTCACACTTCCGTAGGTGTGTGGCTAAGAGATCACAAAATAGCCTTTCAAAAGGGACTACTAGTATGTACGGGCCCACTAAGGTTTCACTGGCAGGCTTGAATCTCCATTCTCCCACCCACGGGCCCCCTCGTGTGCCATGCGGATCCCAGGGCAGTCCTCCTCGACTCCCATTCCCCGCGCCATCCAATGGTCCATACAATACTAGCAAAGCCCTAATTAATCAGCTACGCCGCACCCATACTTGGCCTTGTGGTGGCACTGTTGACCTGGCATATTCTCGCATGAACCGGTCCTTAGATCTAAGGCAAGCAAACCACCATAACATCCAACCCATCCACATACCAGGCTTGCATAGATCACCCATCGTATTGACCAGTTCACATTAACCAAAATATCATTGATGCATAATTAAATGTGTAGTGTTGTTTGCCATCCCAATTAATTAAGCGAAGCAAAAAGGTAAAAAGCCCTTCCCGACTCTCTACCATATATTCCAGGTGACAAGGGTGGTTAAACAAATCTAGTAAACTTCCTACATAGGATTCCCATCAAATTGACACAAGCATGCAGTTTGCAAACAAAATATTTATTTTAAAAACAGGATCAATATGCTTCAAGGACACTTGCCTTGCTCTGACGGATGAGGGTTCTCAAGCGCTTCAAAGTCTTGATTTGGGAAATCCTCGTATGCGGCCTCTTGAGCACGTTCCTCTACGCGTGATCATACATACAAGAAAATACATACAATTTAATATGATGCACACAAAATAATCAACATGCAATGACATGTATGCATGCACAATTCAATAATTAATTTACTACGGTTGTTTATTAATTAGATGCAACTAGTTCATACGTGTTCATATGAGTTTACAGGGGTTTTAGCGAGAATTAATGCTGCTGAAAATAAAAAGACGGTGCGACTACGATCAAACTACGCCTATTAGGTTCAATATGGTCGCTAAAATTCGCATCGGAAAAGGTGGCCTACCGTAGATGCGATGGCTTTGATGATCGCGGGATGGGGACGATGCGTAGACGAAGTAGATGCGCAAGGTCCTCCGGCGGCACGACGACGGTGACGCGATGGCGACGACGATCTCCGGCGGACGGCGGCGCTCTCCTCTTTTTCCCCTCCTTTTTCTTCCTTTTCTTCCGTGCGGCGCCTCTGTTCTCTGTACCGGCAGCTTCTTTTATCGTGGATGGCGGCGTTTCCGGGGATTGGGGAAAAACCCTACGGAGCTTGGCTCCTTTTATAGGCGGCGGTTGATCCAGGGGCCGGGTCGGTTCGGGGGCGTCGCGGTCGGGCGAGCGATTCGGCGCTGGCGTTGGGCGGGCGTGCGGTCGGCGGAGTCGCGCGGGAGTCACGCGTCGGGCGAGCGGGGCGCGGGCGGTGCGGTCGGCGGGGGTCGCGCGGTGCGGGGCTGGGGCCCAGCGCGCGTATCGCGGTCAGCCGGGAGGCGCGTGGTGGGGGCAGGCGGCGGGGTGGGGCCAGGTCGCGGCGCGGGAGGTGCCGACGGCTCGGGGGCCGGGTCGCTGCGGGCTGGGCCAGTTTGGCCTGGCCGGCAGTGGCCCCTTTTCTTTTTTTTTTCTTTTTTTTTCTTTTTATATTATTATTATTATAATATATTTTATTATTTATATTTTATTTATTTTATCTTATTCATTTTATTTATTTATTATTATTATATATATATTTATTATTATATAATTTATTTATATATATTTCTTTTTATATATTATTATTATTATTTTATATTTATTCCCTAATACATGTTTTAGGCTATAATTATTATTTTCTATTTCTTCTTTTTGCTACACCATATATGTATGGTTTATCATTTTTCTTTTATTCTATTAATACTTAATGCATGAACATGTATGCAATGCATGATGCGAAAATTGAGTGTGTTACAAACCTACCCCCCTTAAAGTGAATCTCGCCCTCGAGATTCGATAGCGTGGAGAAAAGGTGAGGGAATTCTGCCTTCAAGTCTTCTTCACGTTCCCATGTAGCTTCGGCTTCTGTATGGTGTTTCCATTGCACTTTTCACCAACGAATCCTCTTATTTCTCGTGACTCTTTTCGTTATGTCCAAAATCTTGATAGGTTGCTCGACATAGGACAAATCCTCTTGAAGTTCTAACTCGTCCATCGGCACTTGTTCTTCCGGTACCCTGAGACACTTCTTGAGTTGAGAGACGTGAAATACGTCGTGTACATCAGAGAGATACGTCGGCAGCTCAAGTCGATATGCCACTTCTCCTCGTTTGTCCAGAATCTTAAATGGTCCGATGTAACATGGTGCCAGTTTTCCTCTGACGTTAAACCGTCACTGACCTCGGATAGGTGACACTTTGAGGTATACAAAATCTCCAACTTCAAAAGTCAGAGTCCTTCGCCTATTATCCGCATACCCTTTCTGTCGAGACTGGGCATCCTTTAAGTTCTCCCGTATTATTTGGACTTGCCTTTCAGAATCTTGTAACACGTCGGGACCAAACACTTGATTCTCTTCGGTTTCATTCCAAAACAAGGGAGTCCTACACTTCCTTCCGTACAATGCTGCGTAGGGTGACATTTTCAGACTTGCTTGGTAGCTATTGTTGTACGAGAATTCAGCATACGGCAAACTTTTATCCCAACTTTTCCCATGCTTTAAAGCACAAGCTCTTAACATGTCTTCCAAAATTTGGTTGGTCCTCTCGGTTTGTCCATCTGTTTGAGGATGATACGCCGAACTGAAGTTCAACCTTGTTCCCATTGCTTTGTGCAATTTCTGCAAAAATCTGGAGGTAAACTGAGAACCTCTATCCGAGACTATCTTCTTCGGTACTTCGTGTCGACACACAATATGCTCCATATACAATTCTGCTAGCTTCGCGGTGGTATATGTGGTCTTGACAGGGATGAAGTGAGCTGATTTTGTCAACCGATCCACAATAACCCATATTGAATCATAGCCAGACTGAGTTCGCGGTAATCCAACTATAAAGTCCATACCAATCTCTTCCCACTTCCACTCCGGGATCTTCAATGGTTGTAACAATCCGGCTGGCCTTTGATGTTCAGCTTTAACTCGTCAGCACACATCACAAAGTGCAACATATTCGGCTATGTCCTTTTTCATGTTGGTCCACCAATAGCATGTCTTTAAGTCCTTGTACATCTTCGTACAACCATGATGAATTGAGTAAGGTGAGTCATGTGCCTCCTTCAATATTGTTTCCCGAATATGCCTGACATCAGGTACCACAATCCTCTTTCCAAGCCATAAGGTACCCTGTTCGTCCTCATCAAATCTGAATTCTCTTCCTTCTTGGGTCTTTTCCTTGATTTCCAGTATTTCCTTGTCCTTTGTCTGTCCTTCCCGTATTTCCTGCTCTAATGTTGGGTTGACTTCCATCATTCCCATCTCATTTATGAATCCAAGTTTCAACCGTTCGAACTCCTTACATAACTCGGATGGTAACTCTCGAACTGTGAGTTGATTACTTACTCCTTTCCGACTCAAGGCATTAGCCACTACATTGGCCTTTCCTGGATGATAGTTGATCCCCACGTCATAATCCTTGATGAGCTCCAACCATCAGCGTTGCCTCAGATTCAGATCCGTTTGCGTAAATATGTACTTGAGACTCTTGTGATCTGTATAAATCTCACATCGGTGACCAAAAACATAGTGTCTCCATATCTTCAAGGCGTGTACCACGGCTGCGAGTTCAAGGTCGTGTGTAGGATAACTCAACTCATGTTTCTTTAGTTGCCTCGATGCATAAGCTACCACTTGGCCTTCTTGCATGAGCACACATCCTAATCCTTGTCTTGATGCATCACAATATATATCAAAACTCTTGCTCACGTCCGGTAATACTAACACCGGTGCGGTTGTCAACCTTTTCTTTAACTCCTCAAAGCTATCCTGACAAGCTTGAGTCCATCGGAATGCCTTCCCTTTCATGAGTAATTCGGTTATAGGCTTGGCTATTTTGGAGAAATCCTTGATGAATCGGTGGTAATATCCAGCCATTCCAAGGAAACTCCGAATTTCCTTGACATTCTGTGGCGGTTCCCACTTAAGCACATCTCTCACCTTCCCTGGGTCAACTGATACTCCTCCTCGAGAAATAATATGGCCTAAGAAAGAAACTTCCCGTAACCAGAATTGACATTTACTGAACTTGGCATACAATTGGCGTTCCCGTAGCTTCTGCAATGTAATCTTCAAGTGTTCTTCATGTTCTTTCTCGCTTCTCGAGTATATCATAATGTCATCGATGAACACTACAACGAACTTATCCAGATATTCCATGAAGACCTTATTCATGAGATACATAAAGTACGCAGGCGTGTTCGTCAATCCAAATGACATGACGGTGTACTCATAAGATCCATATCGTGTCCGAAATGCTGTCTTGGGTATATCCGATGGTCTAATCTTCATTTGGAAGTATCCTGACCGCAAGTCGATCTTGGAGGAAATGCAGGCGCCCTTCATTTGGTCGAACAAATCCTCTATACGGGGTAGTGAGTACTTGTTCTTAATTGTCACTTTGTTGAGAGACCTATAGTCTACACACATCCTCTGGGTTCCATCCTTCTTATCTACGAAGAGCACTGGGGCTCCCCACGGGGATGAGCTTGGGCGTATAAAACCCTTCTCTAGCTGCTCTTGAATTTGCTTCTTGAGCTCTGCTAATTCCTTAGGAGGCATCCTATATGGCCTCTTAGCTATAGGTGCAGTTCCGGGTATCAACTCAATGGCGAATTCTATGTCACGATCAGGTGGCATACCTGGCAACTCATCTGGAAACACATCCGGATACTCGCGAACGATCGGAATGCTTTCCAATGTCACTCCTTCCACTTGATTGAGCATTGCCTTCTCTCTTGTAGGTCGGGCTGCCTCAACTTCGATG
The DNA here is from genome assembly GCA_036927565.1 of Tuctoria greenei. Classification (NCBI taxonomy): domain Eukaryota; kingdom Viridiplantae; phylum Streptophyta; class Magnoliopsida; order Poales; family Poaceae; genus Tuctoria; species Tuctoria greenei. Next base: position 106,161,410 of record JAYESD010000004.1, on the reverse strand, counting down.
CGTGTACCATGTTCACTTGTCAACTGCACAATCCTCTCGGCACATTGAATGACTCCATTATACTTGCTCAGCCAATCCATTCCAAGTATTATGTCTATTCCTTGGGAGTCCAAGACTATGAGGTTTGCGAGAAAGTCTACCCCCCTTATTTTAATGCTTACTTTCGGACATACTATATTTGTCCTCATCTCTCCACCAGGAGAACTTACTAGCATAGTTTGCTTCATATGAGATATAGGCAAATTGTACTTGGCAACATACTTTGACGAGATGAATGAATGAGATGCTCCCGAATCAAATAAAACAGTCGCAGGGTTGGAGTTGGCAAGAAACATACCAATCACGACGTCATCAGCTTGCTGGGCTTCCTCAGTAGAGACATGATTCACATTGCCACGTTCAAAATTCTGCTGTCCACGGTTGCCTTGTGGTGCTCCTCCATTTGGTTGTGGGTAATTTGGCCTTGGTGCATTGTTCATAGGTCCATAGTTTCTTCTGGGGCATTGACTTTCAAAGTGTCCGGGCTCTCCACACACATAGCATGTCTTACCGCCTGTAGCATTAGGGAAGTTTGGGCGCAACTGGTTTTGAGCATTTGCCGCCATGTTAGGATGCGGCGCAGGTGGCACAGGATAGCGAGGCGCTTGCATGGCGGGGCGTTGCTGCGGTGGCTGATTTGGGCGGGGCGGATAAGCAGCGCGGTATGCAAAAGCAGATGGGTTGTAGTGTGGTGTAGTAGGTTGTGCATAGCGAGGGCGAACATTGCTTCCTTGTTGCGGTCCATGATGTGGCATCTTCCTCTTGTTGTCCTGCTCCATCTCACGAATCTTGTTCTCAACCACAATAGCCTTGTCAACCAGCTTTTGGAAGTTTGGATAATCAGTATTGAGCAACTGGACTTGAATTTCATTGTTGAGACCCCTCATAAACAGATACTACTTCCTACTATCAGTGTTGATGTCTTCTGAAGCATATCTTGATAATTGAGTGAATTTGTTGAGATACTCACTCACGCTCATCCTTCCTTGCCTGAGATTTTCAAAATCTTGTCTTCTCAGTATCATAACTCCTTCAGGTACATAGTGGGAATGAAAACTCTGCTTAAACTCAGCCCAAGTGATTGCCTCCTGATTATCATGAGCATTGCAAAGAGCTTCCCACCAGTCAGCGGTTGCTCCAACTAGTTGATGTGATGCAAATAGAACCTTCTCCCTATCAGTGCATTGGACAATAGCAAGTTTCTTCTCAATGGACTTCAGCCAATCATCATCTTCCATTGGGTCTGTGGCTTGTGCAAAGGTAGGCGGTCTAGTTCTCATGAACTCTCCCAAACGGTTGTGGTGTGGCTAGGGTGGTGGCGGTGGCGGTATATGAGGCTGATTGTTGTTGTTACTGCCAGCCTGCAGCTGTCCCATAGTTTGTGTCATGGTCTAGATGAGCTGGTTCTGCATAGCCAGTAGCTGCTCAATATTGATAGCTCCACGAGCAGGTCCTTGTCCATTGTTATTTTGAGGCACTCCATTGTTCTCCTACTCATCATTGACATCCCTCTGATTGCGAGTCCTCACCATCTGAAGGAGAGCAATAGGTAAGAATTAAGAAACGTCCCCAACTATATGCATCAAGGGATATGAAGCTAACCAACTAGCTATACTAGCCTAGGTGGACATGGCAATGCTAAAGCATCCCAAAATCCTCTATTAAGCCCACAAGCAAGCAATATATATATAGCAAACAGCACCCCAAGCAAAAACACATCGATTCCTGAGTGCTCCTATGTGCTCTAAAGTGTCCATTCTATCTAGGTTGCGTCCTACGGTCAACCTGTGGCTCTGATACCAATTTGTGACGCCCTGTTCCGAAAACTGAACCAAGCTAACGCATATGTGTGCCCAGGATGTTAAACACACATACACGAGTGCAATCACAAAAGAGTATACAGAAAATTACCACGGAACAAGATTAATTATCAAATTTTATTATACAAATTATGTTATCCTCGAATACAAGCACTAATGAATATTAATGACAAGTTCAACTAATGCAGCAGAAATAAACTAATTATGTAACTAAGCAAACTAAGCAAAAAGGATAGCGCAGCTCCAATAACACCACAGGCAAAGCTGACAGTAGACACGGCCTAGATCTCCACATTATCGCCATTAAACTCATAATTTTGACCTGCAACTGTTGGAGGGGATTGCAAGGGTGAGTACATGTCGTACTCAGCAAGTGTGGAAAGTATGACATGTGGCTTATTCAAATGACGAATATAATAATGGCTAAGTGCTGAAAAGTACAGTAAAACATTTGAAAAGCATTATACTATGTCTATGTGAACCAATCCCGTCATAACCATCATATTAACAAAATATAAACCATATGCAATTATTGCCAACATCATCATATCCATGTCCAGTTACCATAACTCAAATTCATATCCATGACCATAATCCATAAACCATCCATAAGCATTACCAACCCATAACCATAGTCCAACCATCCCAATACCAAAATCCTCTAATCATGTAGGTCATCCAGGTGCTCGTGAACGGGAGCACGGCTATCATGATAGTTTTAATACTCTGCAGAGGTTGTACCACTTTACCCACATGTTCGTGATTTCATCACCTTTCGGTGACTAAGAAACCTCCATTATGCCATCTCACACTTCCGTAGGTGTGTGGCCAAGAGATCACAAAATAGCCTTTCAAAAGGGACTACTAGTATGTACGGGCCCACTAAGGTTTCACCGGCAGGCTTGAATCTCCATTCTCCCACCAACGGGCCCCCTCGTGTGCCATGCGGATCCCAGGGCAGTCCTCCTCGACTCCCATTCCCCGCGCCATCCAATGGTCCATACAATACTAGCAAAGCCCTAATTAATCAGCTACGCCGCACCCATACTTGGCCTTGTGGTGGCACTATTGACCTGGCATATTCTCGCATGAACCGGTCCTTAGATCTAAGGCAAGCAAACCACCATAACATCCAACCCATCCACATACCAGGCTTGCATAGATCACCCATCGTATTGACCAATTCACATTAACCATAATATCATAGATGCATAATTAAATGTGTAGTGTTGTTTGCCATCCCAATTAATTAAGCGAAGCAAAAAGGTAAAAAGCCCTTCCCGACTCTCTACCATATATTCCAGGTGACAAGGGTGGTTAAACAAATCTAGTAAACTTCCTATCATAGGATTCCCATCAAATTGACACAAGCATGCAGTTTGCATACAAAACATTTATTTTAAAAACAGGATCAATATGCTTCAAGGACACTTGCCTTGCTCCGACGGATGGGGTTGCTCAAGCGCTTCAAAGTCCTGATTTTGGAAATGCTCGTATGCGGCCTCTTGAGCACGTTCCTCTACGCGTGATCATACATACAAGAAAATCAGAGCCCATCCCTCCGGGCCCGGATGTTAAGAAATGAAGGAGGAATGTCCATCTCATCGGACGGTGGTGTGACCTTACATACAATTTAATATGATGCACACAAAGTAATCAACATGCAATGACATGTATGCATGCACAATTCAATAATTAATTTACTACGGTTGTTTATTAATTAGATGCAACTAGTTCATACGTGTTCATATGAGTTTACAGGGGTTTTAGCGAGAATTAATGCTGCTGAAAATAAAAAGACGGTGCGACTACGATCAAACTACGCCTATTAGGTTCAATATGGTCGCTAAAATTCGCATCGAAAAAGGTGGCCTACCGTAGATGCGATGGCTTCGATGATCGCGGGATGGGGACGATGCATCGCGGTCGGGCGAGCGATTCGGCGCTGGCGTCGGGCGGGCGTGCGGTCGGCGGAGTCGGGCGGGAGTCGCGCATCGGGCGTGCGGCGCGCGGGCGGTGCGGTCGGCAGGGTCGCGCGGTGCGGGGCTGGGGCCCAACGCACGTATCGCGGTCAGCCGGGAGGCGCGTGCTCGGGGCAGGCGGCGGGGTGGGGCCAGGTCGCGGCGCGGGAGGTGCGGCCGGTTCGGGGGCCGGGGCGCTGCGGGCTGGGTTGGTTTGGCCTGGCCGGCAGTGGCCCCTTTTCTTTTTTTTGTTCTTTTCTTTTTTTTTCTTTTTATATTATTATTATAATATATTTTATTGTTTATATTTTATTTATTTTATTTATCTTATTCATTTTATTTATTTATTATATATATATATATTTATTATTATATAATTTATTTATATATATTTCTTTTTATATATTATTATTATTTTATATTTATTCCCTAATACATGTTTTAGGCTATAATTATTATTTTCTATTTCTTCTTTTTGCTACACCATATATGTATGGTTTATCGTTTTTCTTTTATTCTATTAATACTTAATGCATGAACATGTATGCAATGCATGATGCGGAAATTGAGGGTGTTACACCATTGTTGTTGTTGTACCCTGTTTGAAAGAAAGGTTGTGGTTGGCCCCACCCTTGACCTCCTGGGCGATAGCCATTGTTGTTGAAGTTTCCATTATTGGCTACAAATAGGGCATCCTCACGAGTCGCTGGGCATTCATTGCCTATGTGACCCATGTTGCCACAAACTTCACACGTGATGTGAGAGTCTAAGGCCAAGGCAGTGCCATATACTTTACCACTGGCTTGTCCATCAATTTTCTTCATAACGAGGTCCAATTTGGCAGCGATCATGTCCACCTCATTTAAGGTGTACATGCCTCGCTGACAGGTTTGGAAACACTCATTACTCCAACCCATATTGACACCATCTTTTCATTCAAATATTTTTCCATGGGCACCGTCAATGAGAAGAGGGCTCCTTCAGCAGTAGCATCCACATGGTCACGGGCGGAAGGGATCAGCCCGTTGTAGAAATCCATAATAACGAGACAGTCGTCTATCCAACACGGAGGATAGGCCAGGATGTACTCCTACAGCTTTTCCCATGCCTCGAGAATAGACTCCTTAGGATCTTGCTGGAAGCTGTAAATTCTTCCACGTAGGGTATTGGTTTAGCCAATGGAAAGAACTTGGCGAGGAATGTTGTAGAACACTTCTCCTGAGTGTCTACAACACTTCGATTCGCTTAGAACCACTACTTCGCTCTCCCAAGAAGGGAGACGGAAAAAGTCTAAGACGAATGACATAAGGAGAGACATCATTGATCTTGAATGTGTTGCAGATCTCAAGGAACTGTTACAGCTAAGCATTTGCATCCTCTTTAGCCTTCCCACATAATAGGTTGGCTTGCACCATAGTGATTAGGCCAGTCTTTATTTCAATGTTTGTGTCTCCCGTATTAACAATGGGCCCAACAGGCACATTGTTTGCAGAGGGAGCCAAAAACTCACGAAGGGTCTTCTGGGCCATTGGCGTTTCGATTGTTGGTGCAGGAACGCTGGATTGCTTTGCCGCTCGAAGCTTTTGAGGAGTAATGACACGACGTTGATCTCTCAGAAGGGATTTTGTATCTTCAATAAAGTTTTCCGGCAAGCGAAAACGAGACATAGACTACCCGGTTTTCACATTAAAATAAATGCAAAAATAGAGAAGGGTTCTCCTACTATAAACCAACATAGGGTCCTATCCTATTCACTCAATGATGAAATACTTCAATTGCCTTCTCTGGGAATGGCGCTTGAAAAGTTGAAATGCTTGTTGATATTTTTTTATGCACCACTAACAATTCATCCTAGCTCGTGTGCCTGAAATGCTTGTTGATGGTTCCTTAGGATCACATAATGAATTCCGCAAGCGCACTGAAACTATCGGTGTAGCATTTCCCCTTAAAAGAGTATTCCAAGGGTGTCATTTATTTTATCCCAAGGGAAGGCTAGGTTGAAGTGTAGCAATCATCAAATGGAAGAGATAAAACGATCTACGTAGGGTTCTACTGAGGATGAATAATAGGTAATTGGAGGTAGTGTGAAACACACAAGAGTATTCTATTCTAAGGTGGATAAATGGATCCTAGAGGGAGATTAGACTAAGAGATAGTGAGTTATGCCACGATGCTTCTATTTCACATAAACATAGCCTAAGTCAATTACTAAGGAATCATGTTAATATTGAATTCCTATGCTACCTTGTTCAACACATCGGGCACGGGTTTACGCCTAGCAATACAACACTGCAAGGATTCTGGTTTATCACAATGAAAAAAATCGTCACAATAGGTCATTTTTCGTCGCAATAGGTCATTGTTGCGACAAAAAAGAGTGTGGCGATAGTTTTTACGAATCGTCGTAATAATTCCTGTGGCGATAGGTTATTGTGACGCCTTGACATCCGTGGCAAATAGTATGGTATTGCAACAATTTCACATTGGTGGCAAATAGGACGCTATTGCAATGATTTTAGGTATTGTGATGATTTAACGTATTGCACGAATGGTACGGTACTGCAACGGGTTCATGATCGTGGCAAATAGTACGGTATTGCAACAATTTCATATTTGTGGCAAATAGTATGTTATTACAACGATTTAGCATATTGCGACGATTTAACATATTGCAACGAATAGCATGGCATTGCAACGATTTCACATTCGTGGTAATTGTATGTGGTTGTAACGATTTCACAGCCATGACAATAGTATGGTATTGCAACTATTTCACATTCGTGGCAAATAGTATGCTATTGCAATGATTTAGCGTATTGCAGCGATTTAACGTATTGCAACGAATAGCATGGTATTGCAATGATTTCACATTCGTGGTTATAGTATGTGATTGCAACGATTTCTCATTTGTGGCAAATACTACAATATTGCAACAATTTTCAAAGCTGTTTCAAATAGTACGGTATTGCAACGATTTATGGTATTGCAACAATTTAACGTATTCCAACGAATATCGTAGTATTGCAACGATTTCACATTCGTGGTAAATAGTATGGTACTACAATGATGTCACAGCTGTGGCAAACAGTATGGTACTGCGATGGTTTAACGTCCGTGGCAAATAGTATGTTATTGCAACGATTGCACAAACGTGGTGAATGGTAGTGTATTGCAACGATTTCAGATCCATGGGAAATAGTATGGTATTGCAACGATTTCACATCCGTGGTGAATAGCTTGGTATTGCAATGATTTCTTATCTGTGGCAACAGGTTCATAATGCAACGTTTCCTAATCTGTTGCAATAGGTTTCCAATGCAATGTATCCTGATCTGTAGCAATAGGTTTGTAATGCAGCGTTTTCTGGTTTGTGGCAGTATGGTTGTAATGCAACGTTTAATGATTTGTGGTGATAGAGGTGTAATGCAACATTTTCTCTTTTGTGGCAATAGTATTGTAATGCAACGTTTCTGTGTGGTGGCAATAGCAGTCTAGTGCAACGTTTTTTGAGTCGTGGCCAAATGTTTATACTGTAATGTTTTGTAATTCGTGGCAATAGCTTCCTATTGCAACAATTTATCATCCGTGACAAGAAATTCGTAATGACACGTTTTATAATTAACGGCAGTAGAATCCTAATGCATCAGGTTTGAAAATTAGTGGCAACAAAATCACGAGTTTAACAATAAACATCCATCAATTGATATTGCAACATGCATAACAACACTCAAGTATTACGTTGTTCGCGACGTGTTTGCATGTAATTTTGCCTAAGCTGGCCGGGACTAATTGTTGCAACAGGTGGCTTTTGGCGGTTCCTTTGGTGGACCTTTTGCGGAGTGGTCTCCATCATCATTTTATGCATTTCAGCCATTGAGGCATGCATGTCCTGCATTTCCTTAGCTATCTGTTCACTATAAGCTGCTATCTGACCTTGTATGTTTTGGACATGAACGTTTAACTCTTCATTCTTCTCGTTTATGCAGTCCATCTGGGTGGTTAAGCTATCATTTCTTCCTTCCAACTCTTGCACTTTGTGATTGAGGCCTGCATTTCTATCTTTTAAGTTTCGAACTTGGTCGTTGAGGTGTTCAGACATCTGGATACACGTACGTTCACGTTCAGGACCAGTTGGGTTAGCCAGATAACCACTCCCCCAAACTTGTGATCTTGCACAACCGATTGAGGATCTACAACAATGCTCGAAGATGTGGTTTCTCTCCTCGTTTGGAATTGGGCCTCCCTGCTCAGCTTCCATGTCGTCCACATGGGCACATGTCTGGATCTATATACGAAAAGAAAAGTCACAGGTAAATTGCAAATATTTATTTAATTGGGAATTGTTTGAAGTGTTACTCACATGTACAGCTTCTGCCAGCTTGTTTGCCCAGTCACCGTTCTCCAACAAATGGCTTGCCTCCCACAGTTGTATGTTATCTGGTTCTTCTCTAGTCTCTGGGTCTCGCTGTATAAAATACAAGTAAAATTCAACATGTCGGTATACATATTGTTTGCAGCGCAAAGGAAAAGCGTGATTTATTTTTCGTACCTTCTTGTAACTAAGTTGGGCATAGGATTTGGAGCCAAGCAAGTGACTCACCTTTTGTCTTCTTCAATTTTGAGAATTGGTCCTGCTTCTTGACTGCAATAATTTTAAGAATTAATTCCGCAAATGAAAGTAAATCAAATATTTTTTGTATGATGCGAAGCTATTAAAAAGTTAGCTGACCTTAAATCGCTCAGACCCAAAATATTCTATTAGGTGCAACCACTCGGGCGCCGTTACGTCAGCTGGCTTGTTTCGTATACGTTCTTCATTGGTAGAATAACTCTTATAGGTGGCATGCAAAGTCGAGCGCACCCCTTGTAGCGCTCACCAGCAATTTTCAAAATTTTTCTTGTGCTCTCCGGTGTGTCCTCCATATCCCAGGAATCCTGTACATTATATAACAAGTTGCTGTAAATGTACAAGATGGAGATTGCAAGAAAAACAATACTTGTGTAGTGGTGTGACAACACTAGCCAGAATGTCTCGTACTATATCTCTCTTGTTACTATGTCCAACCTCTGCCCACTTCCTTGCACTGTTGAGGGATGCATGTCTCTTTGTAAACATAACTACATCATCGACAAAGGCCGCTGATTAATACCAACCGCAGCACCCAACCTAGCGGAGAGCTGAATTGGTAGCTTCACATGCTCTGTTCTACTAACTTGGGATGCATAGTGTATTCTGGCAACCTTAAGTCCTTTAGCCACACTTCTTCCTAGCTTCCTTCTTTCTGTTACATTGATTCAAACAATAAACGATTAAAGCAAATTATCGCCTGAACAAGTTTAGTATCATGTACAAATAGTGTGAAAAGAAGAAAAGTCTGATGTTCATACCATCTTTAGCACGAGTGCGGCAAATACGAGCGTGGGACGACTGCGTCCCAGCACCATTTTGTTTTGTATTACTCCCTCTTGGTTTATATTAATTGTCATATCAGACCAACAAATGAATTAAAAATGAACTAGTTAGGACTGTCTGAACGACACCTATTTTATCGGGGGGGGGGGGGGGGAGTACATTTTTGACTTCTTGTTGCTGTTCATACCGTAAAATGAGCCATCAGGTACACATGTTAGTGACACTACTGCACTCATAGTACTGCAGAGGATTTTCAGTCTAGCAGCAAAGCAGGCAAGACTGAGGGGACGGGCATGCAGCTGGCAACGCTAGACTAGACAAAGATAGGGTTCGCCGATTCGGTCTGACTGACATCAGTCGAGCTTGTCTCGAAGAGAATTATTAGTTGCAGGGCAAGTAATGAATGCCAGCGGTAGTAGGTGGTGAATGCAAGACAGATAAGGAAGGCAGCATGCCGGAATGCAATCCTCTGCAGTACTACACCTGCATTAGCTGCCACTGACATGTGGGCCCATGAGACATCAGGTCCTCTTGTCAGTGGCAGCTACTGCAGGTGCAGTACTGCGTAGTCCCAGCTTGCAATGCTTAACAAAGTGAGGGTTCGGTCTGGCCGAGATCACCAGGAGCAACTCTCGAGGAGGATTGGTGGCAGGGCAAGTAATGGCCAGGGATTTGCGGCCGTCGAGGTCATCATGGCACGCGGAGGATGGGACGTGGCGATGGGCGAGGGAGACACATCAGGGAGGACATTGAAGTGACCAGCAGCTAGGCGTTGGCGCCGGTGCCGGTCGGAGTGGCCGGCGGCGAGAGAGCACGGCGTGGAGGCATCAAAAAATCATGCCATCACACAGGCTGATGAACTGTTAACTATAAAGACTACTAAGAAAGTAGAATTGCAAGGCATGCTAAAACAATTAGTAGAGCCTAGGAAAGAATGCAAATGTCCATGATACACCCATCATCAATACATCTATAGGACAGAACGTAGTCTCTCAAAATGTTCCAAATTTAATGCCAAAGGAGTAAAAAACTACTCCCTCTTTATGTTTTGTTTGACGTTCGGACATCAGTTCCAGTTCATTTGTAGTTCACTTTTTTGTAACAAACATCAATTAAAAAGATAAGGAGGGAGTAACACGCTCTACCAAAACAAATGGCACGGTAGAGAAGCAGGTAGTAATGTGATGTGATATGGGTAGTTGGAAGCTACCGATAGAGTTGGAGTGCGACATTTTTTAAGCTCCTAAAGTAAAGTTACACTGGGGCGGAAGGAGTATTTATTATTTATATATCTATACCCGCTGTTGGTTCATGCATCATAGTACCTGGGAGTGAAGAACCTCGGGGTTCCTGAACATCATGTGCTGCAATATTCTTTGCGTACCATGCAAAGGATTTAATGTTATCTAAATTTTTTTAATTTTGATAGTAAACCCATTTATAGTTATACCAAGTGCTTGTTGGCCATCACGAATGCTTGTAGACGACATCACGATTTGATGTCTTGTTCCTAATGTAAAGAGCATTGTAAGTAGTCATTCCAAATGTCCTTGATAACGTCACATTACAGGACTGACGTAGATATTGGATCGGACAGTATGGTTTCTATAAACTGCAGTGTTTGTTTCAAACGGAGCAATTAAAAATGAAGGAATAGAAAAAAACGTGCGATCTGAGAAAGCCACTAGAAAGAAAAAAGTGTAAAAACCGTGGGAACTGAAAATCTTAGGGATACAAATTTGTAAAACAGGAATGAGAGTACAACATTTGGAGTGGTTGATTAGATAACCCATGCGTCATTTACTTCTAAATCTATAAATTACATACTACCTCTGGTTTTTAGTATTTGTCGTGAATTGAACTCGAAATACCTACCGTAATAAGCTGTCGAAGCGACATTTATTTCGAGACTGATGTAGTATATGATATGATTATATATATATATATATTTTTTTTCTTCTTTGTTAATTTATTTAATCTTCGTATATCAGGATGGATCGTGTAGAATCAAGCCAATATAGCTCTATAAAAAGATGACATGGATCGTGTAGTTTACCTAGCACAAAACTGGAGTCCGGGATGCGATGTCACAGGGAGGTGACGACGACGAAGAGATTCGGTAGAGCCCAGTATACCCAGGAGTCAACACCACCAAGAGCTTTGATGCGTCGCTGTGAGATCAATGTGGAAAAAATTGAAAAACTGTGGGAAATGAAAACACGGGAATTTCTTAGGGATACAAGTATGGAACATAGGTCAGAGAGACAACACATTTGCAGTACTGTGAGATCACTGGAAGGGCGATCAGCGGTGTGTCGGGAACGGAGGCCAGTGTTTCCATTTATACTCATCGTGGGTGAAATAGGGTTACAATAGGCGGGACTGAAATTGGAGGCGCAGGGATTGAAAACCGAATTGTCAAAATCTCAATTGTAGCACGCCAAGAAGAGCGAAAAAATTTTCGTGGGCGTGGAGAATTTGACGCTAGTTGTGCCCTTGTGCACGCATGCAATCGTGATTAATTACATGTCATGTCGCGTCGATTCCTGCACATGGTGCGCGTAGCTAGAGGGGTATACTTCTTCGTACAACTTGCTCGCTTCTTAATTCATCTTTGTTGCCATGCATGGAGACCAAAATCTAAAAGCAGTCATTTGCTAGCTAGTGGGACATTCCAAAAAAATACGAACAAAAATATGAATTGCCAAATGTATATGTGCTAATGCAAATGATATGCAAATACAGAACACCCAAGTCCACGAAAGGACGATGGCAAACAATCAGCATTCTGTAAAATTAATCACAATGAAATGATAACATGTAGTATATACTACTACTAAAAATACATTTTCACATGCACCGACTACAAATGAAAAAAATGTTTGATGACAACATTATTACATGTTTTCTCTGCTTTTTGTTGAAACATCGTCATATATAGTTTGAGACTCGTTGACCATGTTTGGGGCGTGACTACTATCATGTTATATATATATATATATATATATATATAATTTTCTCTTTTTGTTGAAAGATCGTCATATATATATATATATATATATATATATATATATATATATATATATATATATATATATATATATATATATATATAGTTTGAGGCTCGTTGATCATATGTTTCGGGCATAGCATAGCATGCATGGACAACTATAACATGCATGTGAGAGAGACGTCGATGATAATATATGATGACGTTACGCATGTTTTTTTCTCTTTTTGTTGAAAGATTGTCATATATATATATATATGGATATGGGAGCGAATAGTATGCAATCTAAGCTATGATGCAATCGTGCAATCAGGCATTCCCATCCATTGCATCTGCATCTTACGGTTGTTACATTTTTTATTGAACCATAAGATGCAGATGCAATGGATGGGGGTGAGTGATTGCACGATTGCACCAAAACACAGATTGCATTTTAGTCATTGCCTCTCTCTCTCTCTCTCTCTCTCTCTCTCTCTATATATATATATATATATATATATATATATATATATATATATATATATATATATATATACACTCCCCCCATCTCTATGAACTTGTTGCTTTGTAGTTCATTTTTTAACTACAAAGCGGGAAGTTTGAGGTTCGTTGATCATATGTTAGGGGCGTAGCATATATATATATATATATATATATATATATATATATGCATGGACAACTATAACCATTAGGCAATGACTAGTATGCCATCTAACTTATGGTGCAATCATCCATCATCAACCATTTGATGTTCATCCTAGGGTGGTTGCATTTTTTCACTTAACCCCTCCACCACATGGGGGAGTTAAGTGAAAAAACACAATCACCCTAGGATGAACATCCGATGGTTGATGATGGATGATTGCATGATTGCACTATAACACAGATTGCATACTAGTCATTCCCAACATTAATGTGAGAGAGACGTCGATGATCATGTAAGATATGACGTTGCGCGTGTATTCTCTCTTTTTGTTGAAATATCGTCATGTTTGAGGCTCGTTGATCATGTTTGGAGCATAGCTAGCATGGACAAGTAACAACATGCACTTGAAAACCTCGCGATCATATTTGATGACAACATTAGGTGTTTTCTCATTTTGTTAAAAGATTGTCACACACACACACACACACACACACATATATATATATATATATACATATATATATATATATGTATATATATATTCACCAAGCAGAAGCCTGGGGGCCACAGTGAGCAGAAACCAGAACACAAGGTTTCGATATTCACCGAGCCTCACTGGACTCTCTACTTTGATGGCTCCGTGCAGAAGCAGGGGGCCTGAGCTGGAATCCATCTCCTTGCTCCGACTGGGGAGAAGGTCAAGTACAAGGTTCACCTTGACTTCAAGGCGACCAATAACATGGCGGAGTATAAAGCTCTCATTTACGGACTCAAGGTGGCACTATCTTATGGTGTCAAATAGCTGTTGGTGAAGGGTGATTCACAACTCATTATCAAACAAGTCAAAGGTGAATGCTCCTGTAACAATCCCCAACTAGCTGCCTAGGACTTCGAAGTCCTAGATCTCCACCATGTTCAGCGTCTTCATAACGCTGAAGCTGACGAACTCTCAACGAAGGCCTCATCTGGAGCTCCGGCTCCTAATAGAATCTTCGTCCGGAGGTTGTCAAGACCGACAGCTTAGCCTGCCAAACTGAGAGAAGGGGGCGATACTAGCACCTCGAAGCTGGCAGTCCCGGTGGCCCAGTTACCATGGCGCCCACCAAGGATCATAAGTGCTGCCGGAAGCTCCGAGCAACCCAGCACGCAAGACTCAGAAGCTCAAGTTAGCTCTGATGCATGGATCTCGGAGATTCAGAGCTACTTGAAAGACAATATCCTTCTTGAAGATAGTGTATCCACTCACCAGATTGTCAGATTGGCTAAAAGATACACGTTGGTAGAAGGGGATCTCTACCGGCGTAGTGCCAACGACATCCTAATGCGGTGCATTGCAAGGGAAGAAGGTCGCGTGATTCTCGAGGAAATCCATGGAGGCGAGTGTGGGAACCATGCTTCTTCCCGCACGCTAGTCAGTAAAGCCTTCCGACATAGCTTTTATTGGCCTATAGCACTCCAGGATGCAGTTGAGCTAGTGAAAAATGTGAAGCATGCCAGTTCCACATAAAACAGATTCACACATTGGCTCAATCACTACAAATGATACCTCCTACATGGCCATTCGCTGTGTGGGGCATGGACATCTTAGGACATTCCCAAAAGCCGTGGGAGGTTACAGGTTCCTGTATGTCACCATCGACAAGTTCACTAAGTGGCCGAAAGCAACTCCAGTGGTGACAATCAACAAGCAATCGGCAATCAAGTTCTTGAAGTCCATTATATGCAGATTTGGAGTTCCAAACAAAGTCATAACTGACAACGGAACTCAATTCACAAGTGCTGCATTTCAAGAATATTGCAAAGACCTCGATATACAACTGAGCTACGCCTTAGTAGCTCACCCACCAAGTAATCGCCAAGCCAAGAGAGCAAATGCAGAAATTTTAAAAGGACTCAAGACACGCACGTACGAGCGCCTAAAAAATCACGGAGCCAACTGGATTGAAGAGCTTCCGTCCACATTGTGGGCGAACAGGACAACACCTAACCGGTCAACTAGAGAAACACCCTTCTTCCTGCTGTACGGAGCTAAAACAGTCCTTCCTCCGAGGATCACCTTGGGGTCCCTCTGAGTCCGAACCTTTAAAGAAGCCGCACAAGACAGGCTCCGGCATGAAGACCTTGACCTCAATGACGAGGGAAGGTGCCAAGCAGCTGTTCGTAATGCACGTCATCACCAAGCGCTCCGACGCTACCATCAAAGGCATGTGTGCAACCGACAGCTTGAAGAAGGTGATTTGGTGCCTCGGAAGATACTAATTTGTGAAGGGATGAACAAACTTTCCCCCAGCCAGGAAGGTACCTTTCGAGTGATCAAAGTATCCTGACCCAGATGCATTCGCTTGGCAACTTAGGATGGGACTCCATTTCCTAATCCTTGGAAAATCGAGCACATCCGTAAGTTTTATGCATAGAATCACGGATGTGAGTCTGTAATTACATATAATGTATGTTATAGATTCAATATACAGACCAGGGTAGGTCCTCCAGTAGAACATCCGGACCCCTCTAGGAAGGTCCGGGAAGCTCAAGTAACACTGCATACAGTCATAGTACTAAAAGTGTAACTACCTGCCCTGGGCTAGTACAAGATGTATAGCGCACATAGCTTGGTCCTGCGCCCTATGTGTGTCCTTTTCTCCCCTATAATTCAGACCTATAATGAAAGACATTGTTGTGTGAAAACATACTCCACGTGCATTTATTTTTGTACAAGGCTCGATCTATCAAATTATTGTTTTAACCTTCTTGTCTATAATGAAGTTGTGTAATTCTTTTTTAGTTTTTGCCCAAGTTATTCATATGTGTTACAAATTATATTATTGATTTCTTTGGATCTTAACAAGATGTATAGTCTACTTGCCTGAACGCCAAGCCAACATAGGTCCGGAGTGTGCTATCGACTTAACTTGGTCCTGCACCCTAAGTACGCCACTCTACCTACATCCTGGCAGGCCTCAGTAGGGTGAGTACTAAAAAAGCATATGGGTCTGGAAAGATTATATCAATATGCTTGTTACCATATCGAGTTTCTTCGGATTTAAAACTCAAATAAGAATGATAATTTATAAATGATTTGTAGACAAGAGGACAAATTTTACTCTTTTCTTGTATTTAATGTGCAGGAAAAACATAAATTCATAGCGATGATGGACAACGCCGGAGCTATTAAGATCCGACATCCTCCAAGGGGGCCTGCCATCGACGTTCAATATGTTGACAGTGGGTGACGTCGGAGCTACAAAGCTCCGACAACCCCTGGGGGGCCTACCTTCAAACGATTCGTGCATTGACATTGGGCGCTACCGGACCTATCAGGATCTGATAAATCCTAGGGAGCCGCCGTCGACGTTTTATACGTCGATGGTGGGTACCTTAGGAGCTACCAAGATCCGCTAATCCCTGGGGGCATGCCGTCGACGCGTCGGAAATAAAGACTCCGAACCTAAAATCTACAACCTCGAAGCGTTCAAGTCATCAATATACTGTCGAATCCTTTGGTACATGTACACACTTGAATTGTGCACATATACTAGGGGGCCAACAAGACAAAGCATAGTACATTGAGGACAAAACAACAATAAAGTGAAATTCATGACAAAGTGGATTTCATTAATTCGAAGCACTGGATTACAAAATTGGGATTACAACAGAAGTCAAAAGGAAAAAGTTCTAGCTACTGGAGGATCTAAGTCCTGCGACGTTTGTAGCCAGAGATTTCCCCTCTGTCTCCAGCTGGTCCGCAATGACATCGCCCATCGCGTCGAGTTTGTCACCGACAGCATTGAGGGCCACTAGCGCTCGTTCCAAGTCCAGCTCCGGATTGTCCGGACGTACAGGATCAAAGCCTAGTGGCATCAGCGTGTCGTTGGCTCGCCCCAAGAAGTCCCACACTTGAATGGACTGCGTCTCCTTCAAGCTCTACAGCTCCTCCAGTGACTTCCGGGCGGCTTCAAGCTCCGGACCTTCCCGAGCGAGGCGCTCGAACAATTTGGCATGCTGCTGCATATTCTCAGCAACTTGCTTCTCGCTATCGGTCAGCTCCATCTCCCGGAGGTGGATGCGGTTCCACCATTCTGCCAGGTCTTTTTCCCTACCTCTTACTTTCCCTTCCCGGGTGGCAACATTAGCTTCTCCTTTCGAGAGCTCCTTCCCCAGTTTCCAGTACTTCTCCTTCTCTTCTTTACTCCATAGATCCAGCTTTTTGCTGCGATCTGCCAAATTATGTTCACCCAGAGTCAATTTCTGGGTGACCTCCGCCTCCCCCTTCAAAATATCCTCCTGCTGCTCCAGGAGCTTCTCTTCCCTCACCTCAAGGTCTGCTCGGCACTTCAGGAGGACCTCATTCAATTCATTGAGGTTTTCGTGACGCTTATCAGCAGCATCAGGCCTCTCCTTGGCTTGCTCAAGGATCTCCCTAGAGTTAGCATCGAGCGCCCTAATGGCAGCTTCCTTCTCCTCCACGAGCTTATCCTAGTATTCCATCTGGGCCTTTTCTCTCTTGATCCACTCCTTCTGGTCAGCAAGTCTTGTCTGAGCAAGCCTGGTCTCAAAATGGAGCCTGTTGCGCCAATGCCTCAAGGTGTTGCGCTCTTCCTCCAGGGCTTTGCTCTCATGATCGAAGGCGAGCTGGACTTGTCGGAGGCTCGAGCAGGCGTTGTCTATGGACAACGCTAGAGGGATAGGCTCCGGGCCCGCTGGGGTCAATTCCGTTGACTCAAGAGGGTTTTCCATGACAAAAATAGGGTCCCACTGTACAAGAGTGGTCCCCTGAGCTTCTGCAGCACTAGAGCTGCTCTCTTGAAGCCCTTCAGCAGCAGCAGAGGAAGAACCCACAAGAGGAACTCCCACCTCCATACCGAAAGTTGAAGGCACTGCTTACGGGTCTTCGGTTACCGGCTCAGAGGGTGGAGGACCTGCCGTCACCTCTTCATGCTGCTCCGACTCTAGTCTAGACACCTCCGGGGCAGCTACCTCTGGAGCAACGGTTGAGGCTTCATCCGGTGCCTCTGCCACCACTGGCACTGGAGGTGGCACGTCAGCTACTTCCGGTTCAGCAACCGGAGCATCAAGTCTTTCTGGCTCAACAGCAGGACCTTCAATAATTTCTGGCCCAAGGGCTGGAGCTTCAACCATCTCTGGCTCGATGGTCGGGGCTTCAATTGTTTCTGGCTCAGCGGCCAGAGCTTCGACGACTTCTGGTTCAAAGGTCGGAGAGTCTGAAATCTCCAGCTCTGGTACTGGAGCATCAGCCTCCAGCACTGTTGCCAGAGGTACATCTTCAACTTATCCCCCGTGGTATGGTGCTACCACGGGAGCTTCATGCGTCTCTTTTGGATCCAAGACCACGACAGCTGGTGCCGGAGCAGCTGTGACTCCTGCCACCACTTGATGAGGAGGTTAGGTGGTCAAAGCCAGAGCTTCAGCATGCGCAGCCACAGTCTCTACAATAGATGTCGAAGTCCCTGGCTCCTTTTCTTGACATCCTAGAAAAAAGGGATGAAAAGATTAAAGACACAACAAAAACAAGACTAGTATTTTAAGGCGAGCACACGATGCTTACCTAGGAATGCTACCGCCCCAGTCACTGTGGAACCACTTCTTCTAAGGCCCGGAGCCAGAGCCCACCAACTCTGGTGAGACAACGACTTCAGACCTCAGCTGGGGACCACTTGCGGCAGCCGGAGTCCTCTCACCCGGAGCTTCTCTTGGTCGGGAAGAACTCCCAGGCCTGTAGATCTTAACCAGCACTGAGGCCAATGTTTACTGTCTGGAGCTAGCGCCTCTCGAAGACGCCTACCCTGGAGAAGGTGCAGCTGTAGAAGACCTCCCTCGCCAGGAAGAAGGAGCCATTGTAGATGGAGCAGGCCTAATGGACCTCCCATCAACATGCTTTAGCTTCCTCTTCTGGCTGGAGGGTTCAGCTGGCTCTTTGCCCTTGCCCTTGCCCTTGCCGGTGTCTTCAACCCTCTGGCTCGGGGCAGAGGCGGGCACTCCTTCAGAAGCTCCGGGGATCATGATCCCTGAGGTCTGACGTCTCTCCACCTCACCAAAGTCATCAAGCGCCGACATCTTCCTCTGGAGCTCTATGCTGAACTCTGGCTCTATGTTCAGAGGAAGGAAAGCAGCCAGCGGAACCAAGTCGTTTCCTTCAATGTTTGTCCCATGCTGAAATTTCTTGAGATGAAGCTTTAGAGCTTCATCATCCAAGTTGGACTTCAGACCGGTTTCAATCCAGTCGTCATCCATCACACTATTTAGGGCCCAGGCGAGCTTCTCCCTCTTCCTCAGTAGAGCCCACCTGTTGACTAAGAAATTTCCGAAGACGATCTGAGGGGTCACTCCAGCCCTGGAACTACACTCCAAGTGTCGGTATCAACGTTGGAGAGTCCTTGGGGCAGCTCCAACCTCTCATGCTCCTCCACCAGAACGATGACCCAGTCCTTCTTTCAGTCATCCCATTTGCCAGAAGGGAATGACTTCAAGTACTTGAAGGGGCAGTTCTTGCGCTTCACAAAATAGTATAAGCTAAGAAGCTCAGTCCCCTTGCCGGTGGTGTGGACTGTGAAGAAGGTACGAAACAACTCGATGCAGGGGGGAACACCCACCCACATCTCGCAAAAGTGGCCGAAGGTCGCGACTAACAAAAGAGAATGGGGGCCAAGATGATACAGCTGGAGATCGTAGAAGTCCAGCAGCATCAAGAGAAATCTTGAAAAAAGTGGGATCAATGCCACCATGGCGTACGCTGAGAAGTACACCATGTCGCCATTACGCTCCATCTTGAACGGGAGCTTGCCGGCATGGATCAGGTGGCTGAAGGAGTTACTGGGCCACCCCATATAGGTCCAGACCTTCATCAGATCGTCCTTGCTCTTGAGGCGGCTCTTGGGAAGACCCAACTCCATCGCGGCAAAGTGGAGCAAAGGAAGGGAAATCTAGCCGAAGTTTGGGAGGCTCTGAGTGCAAATTTGATTGAAAGCGTAAAGTGTCCTCACACCGCGCATACTTTCCTTCTTAAGTAAGCCTCCGCAATGCTTAGATGGAAACCGCAACAAGAGTTTTGTCACGTTTCAAAAATCTACCCCGTCCATGATGAATGGGCCCGGGGCCATCCCGGCGAAGAGATTGAGGTCATTATCCCAGGGGAACCGTTGTCATGATGGGCGGCGGGAAACGCAAAGGAGGCACCCTGATAGGGCGCTCGGAACCGATACGGTTTTTGTATTGGGAACCGACAACCTTCAATTGCATGAGATCCACACTCAAAGATCTCATCTGCCGCATTCATAACCATCCACATGGCGACGGTGTAATGCCAAACCATCGCCCCAATGGCGCATCCGAAGACCTTTGAAGTGGCGGCGCGGGAACCAAGGGTGGCTCCACCTCCAGAAGAATAATTTAACCCAAAGGGTTTCTCCTAGACATGAGCCTGGGGGCCACTATTGGTATCCTGTGTGCCGGGTACCCCACGGTACCACAAGAAGTGCACGAGATTTCAATCTGTCAGAATTAAAGGATTCCTTAGGCCCCACATGTCACGAGGCACTGGACCCGCCTTCCTCATATGGGTAGCTCTATAACTGCCATGTGTAATGTAAGACCGAACCTAAGCTCTCTACTTAGGGAAGCTCCAGCATTGACACGTGGTTCATAACACCAGATCGAACCCCCTGTAGAGGGAAGCTCCGGTGCTGCCATGTGTATGATAGCACCGGACCCATCTCCCTACAGGGACAAGCTCCAGAGCTGCCACGTGTGGAGCCTCCGGACCTATACCACCAATGGAAACACAAGCGGATCTCCCATAATACAGACATTTAGGGGACTGTTAAAAGCAGCACTTACAAGACCTGATTAAGTGTCATTAATGCCATATTAATGACACACAATCAGTGTACTGTTAATAGTAGTAACACGACCATTAAGGAACATTATGACACTATTAACCATGCTTAATACCCATAGACTGTGTATTAGGTCATTAAATATGCCAGGGCCACATGTCGGGCCAGTTAAATGTTGTAACGGTTGGTCCTTAGACTATAAAAGGACCGATCGCATGATACATACAAGACAAGCTGATACAAGCTAAGTCAGGCACTACGCATCCTAGTGATACTCAATACAACAACACACTGTCCGTGGAGTAGGGTATTGCGCTCAAGCGGCCGAAGAACGTAAATCTCCCGTGTCACCATCTTGATCCTGATCTCTGCGTGCCCCAACCAAAACAAGAACCTCCGCGGGCTACACATTAGTAGTACCAGGGGAAGTGTTGTTGCTACACTTCGACACTATTATATATAAAAATTGTGTCCCATAGAAAATTTTTAATAGAATGATATAGTTTAGTTAATCATACGTACATATGATAGATGACAACAACAAATGAGCTTACTCAAACTTTTGGAGCTTGAGCTCATCAAGCTGACAATACTCAACTTCATCCTCAAACTTTCAATCAAAACAAAGTTTGTTCCTTTAACTTTCAAATGGGTCAATTATTTAGTCCTTCAACTTCAAAAAACCGTTTCACTTTCGTCCTTAGTCTGAGTTGGGCATCCACATTGGCATGCTACATTAGCTATTATGCCATGTACATCATTTACCCTGGCCACCTCACTTAGAAAAAGATAATAATTTTTTATCGTCTTAAAAAATAACTAGCTAATTAATTGGGGTGGATTTACGTATTTGCATGGGATATACATATTTCTCCTCCATTTTTTTTGCAAAACCATTAATTGATATATCCTATGCAATATTACTTATGTAAAAATATTGTACAATATGAACTTTTAAGCCTAGGGAAGAGCAAGCAGAGCAAACTTTTAAGCCTAGGGAATAAAATATAAAACGAAGTACATGGCTGGCGGGGTACACGTACAGTCCGGGCCGGTGTGCCGGTGCACCTTCACCCCCGTCGTGCGTCACCAGTGGTTGTTGGGATGACCCATGCAGGCAGACCAGGATCGCCTAACGTAGTGAATTTTACTGAATCCTATTTTTGGGAGTCTTTTTAAATATGGTATTTTCTTATTATTTATTGCGGTCGATCTATACGACACTTCATGCTCTAGGAAAAAAATAAAAAAGATTGTACTTCATGCTGATGCAAACAAGAGGCAATTAAAATAAAAACTCTTGAGTTCTTTTCAAGTTTACAAAATGAAAGCATCAGAACCCTCCCTAATGTCCTCGATAGTTAATGTGTTTTTAATCCTATTAATTTGTTATAGAAGTTTGATTTATTTAGATGTTTGAAGTATGCATAATTATATCCCCTTAGTTGGATAGCTGGGAAGTACATCTGTAGGATCAAAACAAATGGTGGATGCAGTCTTTACTGCACTCATGCAGTAAAATGTCGCTACGTTAGGCGATCCTTGTCCAAGCAAGTATGCTCCGATTCCTATCCTCCAACTCCATCTAGGCTCCCGATGACGTAGGCGGTTCACTACCAGACTGTAGAAAGGATAAGCACGCACACATGTAACAGTCATTATTGACTGTGTTGGTCTAACGTCATTGTTTGACTGTGTTGGCCTACGTTTAGTCATTAACACTAGCCTTTGAATCTGTGTAGTGCGAAAGGGTTTAGTTTTGGTTTCACACTACACTAGCTAACCTATATAAAGTGTATATGTGTTCCCTGATGAATACACAACAAACATTCTCCATACAGAATAGTCTCCAGACCAATAATCTTTCCCTGCATGCTTTCGCTTTCTTCAGCCATGACGTCGAGTCCAAAACCAGCAAAGCCATAGTGATGAGCGGCATGCAAATTTCTTGATGAGAAACTGACTGCGGGGGTGGCCCTTGGCCATGCATGTCTCACAGGAAGGATGTTCCCTTGAGGGTTTGAGGATAAAAGTTACTCCTCAATAATTGTCCAAAACAACAATGTTATGTGAAGCAGGGAGTATACCATGTAGGCAGCCAACCGGAGGTTCGAAAGAAACTAGTACACGGCTAGCCAGGTACACGTATGGTACGGGTGTGCCGGTGTACCTTAACCGCCCATCGTCCGTCCCCGGTAGTGGTTGGGAAGATCCTTGCAGGTATGCTCTAATTTCTGTCCTCCAACTCATCTAGGTTTTCGATGATGCAGGCAGTTCACCACCAAACAAACCAACAAAGCCTCGGTGTTGAGCGGCATGCTTGTTTTTTGATGAAAAACTGACTGCAACCCCCACAGTCAATTTTTCAATAAAAAACTTGCATGCCGCCCATCACTGGCCCCCGCGGTCAGTTTTTCATCAAGAAACTTGCATGCTGCTCATCATCGAGGCTTTGTTAGTTTGTCATGTGGTGAAACGCATGTGTCATCGGAAACCTAGATGGAGTTGGAGGACAGGAATCAGAACATAACTGTAGGGGTCTTCCAACCACTATTGGGGATGCACGACGGGGGTTAAGGTACACCGACACACCCGGACCGTACATGTGCCGATGAAGATGGAACTCAGCAATCTCACAGTTATGGATAAAAAAAGAAGAAAAAGGATGGCACGCGTCTCGATCCATGAACTGTGAGACTCTTGAATTCCATTTTAATTGGCCAAATCCTGATACGGTGAGTCATTGTTGTTGTACGTGGTGTTTGGTTGAGACAATGCAACTTGTGGTCATAACAATAAGAATTAAAAAATAGGAGTATGTCAGATTCAAAAATCTTCATTACGCTAGGTTGTATGATACTCTGACACTCTCCAATCCACTCCTACCCAAACGAGGTCGTATGATGGACGGACATGACAGGGATAACACCAGGATTAATTCCAGGGATCATATCCTCGTCACTTGAAATCTATGCACCACCTGGGCCCAGGTTGTGCACTGGTCACGAGCATATTCCCTACGTCTGACCCCACGCACGGTGTTCGCAATGAATTCGTGCGAGCGATTTTGACAAGGTGTGAACATTTTGTCCCACCTCAGAAAGTTGAGCTCGTTGGAATGAGAATATAAGGCAACACGCGCTATTGTCGTTACAAATCTGATTGAAAAAAGATGTCGAACAAGACTCGGCCGCGTTCCGTTCGAAATCGTCCGCTCGCCTGGTCGAAGTCGAACAGAACGTGTACGAGGCGTGTACTGGGTGGATGTTTTTTATATTAGACTTGGGCCCTTTCTGTGTCAAATTAAAAAGCTTCCAGTAAAAACGATGGGACACGTCGAGCCGTTACAATAACCGAGAGGGATGCAAACCGCGGTTTTTTATAAGCATAATTCTTCTCCACATATGCTGGACCCTTTACGTGTGAAATTTAAAATTTCTCCTTTTATCGAAAAACATCTCCTTTAACGACGCCAAAATTTCCCCTTTATTTTTTGTTTATTGGGGATTATATAACAGCTAGTTCTGTCAATTAGTTTGTTGCCTGGAATGGTACGTTGAACACTACTGGGCCCATCAGTCTCACTGTTATGGATAGAAAAAAGGAAGAAGAAAAAGGAAGGTGTGCGTTTCGATCCATGAACCGTGAGACTGTTGACTTCCATTTTAATTGGCCAGTTCCCAATTCCACTGAGTCGTTGTTGTTGTACGTGGTGTTTGGTTGAGACAATCCACCTTGTGGTCATAACGATAAGAATTAAAAAAGAGGAGTATATCAGATTCAAAAATCTTTATTACGCCAGGTCGTACGATGGTCGGACACTCTCCAATCCACTAAGATTGTGGTGGATCCACTCCTACCCAAACGAGGTCGTATGATGGCTAGACATGACAGGGATAACGCCAGGATTAATTCCAGGAATCGTATCCTTGTCACTTGCAATCTATGCACCACCTGGGCCCAAGTTGTGCACTGGTCACATGGCATATTCCCTACGTCTGCCCCGCTTGTGGTTGTCCGTAATGAATTCGTGCGAGCGATTTTGACAAAGTGTGAACGATTTGTCCCACCTCTGAAAGTTGAGCTCGTTGCAACGAGAATATAAGACAACGTGCGCTATTGTCGTTACACATCCGCTTGAAAAAAGATGTCGGACAAGACTCAGCCCCGTTCTGTTCGGCATCGTCCTCTCGCACGGTCGAAATCAAACAGAACGTGGAGGAGGCGTGTACGGGGCGGATGTTTTTTATATAAGCCCTGTGCCCTTTCCTTGTCAAATTGAAAATTTCTCCTTTTATCGAAAAACATCTCCTTTAACGACGCCAAATTCCTCCCCTTAACCCACTTCGTACGTACGAGATTTAAGGTGAAAGAGCCTGTAGAACGAAACTGTAAAATAGGAAATCAATTGACGCGGATTAATCCAAGTCGTGATGCTATGCTTCTGTTCTTGTTTTTTTGATGTTTTTTCTTTTCATGTTTTGTCATGTTGTTTTCCTGCCAAAATCTGAACAGTCACGATGTTATTATTACAAGGACTGGAACAGGCCGGAAGTTTTACCACTGGCCCTATGCCCCTATATGCGGTGTCATCACTACCACTACTCCTATACACGGCGGTTCCATACGGTGTCACCTTTAGGTACCACTACTCATGTTGTGGGAGAAAAATTTCTGGATACGATATGCACCGAAGATCAAGTGCATACCGTTCTCAGATGGTGCCACGTACTTCCTTCATGTCTTCAATCGGCATTCCCTGATCGTGGCACCATCTGTACAACTGGACCCAACGTACCACTAGCCCAATGCCCCTATACGCGGTGTAATCATTACTACTACACCTATACGTAGCCAGAAGTTATTACCACTGCTTGAAGGGAAGTGTTGCGGACTAGATGTGTCGATTAGTTTTCTTTGTGTTTATTGGCAATTATGTAATATCTAGTTCTGTCGATTAGTTTGTTGCCTAGAATGGTATGTTGAACACTACTGGGCCCAACAGTCTCATGGTTATGGATAGAAAAAAGGAAGAAGAAAAAGGATGGCGCGTGTTTTGATCCATGAACTATGAGACTGCTGACTTCCATTTTAATTGGCCAGTTCTCGATTCCGCTGAATCATTTTTGTTGTACGTGGTGTTTGGTTGAGACAATCCAACTTGTGGTCATAACGATAAGAATTAAAAAAAGAGGAGTATATCAGATTAGAAAATCGTCATTACACCAGGTCGTATGATGACCAGACACTCTCCAATCCACTTAGATTGAAGTGGATCCACTCCTACCCAAACGAGGTCGTATGATGGTCGGACATGACAAGGATAACGCCAGGATTAATTCCAGGAATCTTATCCTTGTCACTTGCAATCTATGCACCACCTAGGCCCAGGTTGTGCACTGGTCACCTGGCATATTCTCTAAGTCAGGCCCCGCGCGCAGTGTCCGTAACGAATTCATGCGAGCGATCTTGACAAGCTGTGAACGATTTGTCCCACCTCTGGAAGTTGAGCTCGTTGCAACAAGAATATAAGGAAACACGCGCTATTGTCGTTACACATCCCATTGAAAAAAAATGTTGTACAAGACTCGGCCACGCTCCGTTCGACATCGTTCGCTTGCCCGGTCAAAGTCGAACGGGACGTGTATGAGGCGTGTATGGGGCGGATGTTTTTTATATAAGCTTTGGGCCCTTTCCGTGTCAAATTACAAAACTACCAGTGGAGCCGATGGGACACGTCGAGCCGTTGCGATAACCGAGAGGGATGCAAACCGCGGTTTTTTATAAGCATAATTGCAAGACACGGTTTTTTATAAGCATCATTTTGCCTCACATACGCTGGGCCCTTTGCATGTCAAATTAAAAATTTCTCCTTATATTGAAAAACATCTCGTTTAACGACGCCAAATTTTCCCATTTAACCCTCTTTGTGCGTGAATCAAATTGTGTGACCCTCCACAGTGGGGGCCTCTAGATTGGAGACAATGAACTCCAGAAAAAATAAGAGAAAATTGGAGACAATGAAAAGAAAAGAAAGGAAGAGAAAAATTTAAGCAAAAAATAATTACTACGTACGAGATTTAAGGTGAAAGAATGAGGAGAACGAAACTGTAAAATAGGAAATCGATTGACGCAAATTAATCCAAGTCGTGACACTGTGCTTCTATTCTTGTTTTTTTGATGTTTTTTCTTTTCACGTTTTGTCATGTTGTTTTCTTGCCAAAATCAGAACAGTCGCTATGTTATTATTGCAAGGACTGGAACAGCTGCACATGCATTATTTTGTTCGGAATACCACCCCCATTGCTACATTAACTTATTTAGACAACAAATTGCCAGAGCCAGACGCGCGTCTGTAGATGGGCTCACGCGTCATGGGGACGAACACCAAGCGTCCTATCGCAGTTTCGGCCTAGGAATACAATGTGACTCAGCGTAGTTTTAGCCCTCGAATAACAAGCGGCCCAACACAGTGTTGGGCCTACTCTGATAGCTTCATGTACACTTTGTCCTGGCTGCCTTCCCGCCAGACCCTTCGATCCACAATGACCCCTCTCCCGATTGCACGAAATGCGTCTGGAGGAGCATCCGCCGGCCGCCACGCTCTTGGAGGAGCATCTGCCGGCCGCCACGCTCTTGGAAGAGAATCCGCCATCCACCGGCGTGGAGGAGCATCCGCTGGCCGCCGCACGTGGAGGAGCAACAGCACTTGGTACAATTCCTCACATACTGTTATTGTAGTTCTATCCTCTTACGGATACGCTGATTGAATTGTAGGAAGCAATGTTAGAAGATAAGACATGGATGGGAAAAGACAAGCGTACGAAGGAGTGGCAGGATGGAATGAAGTCATTTTTAAAGTTAGCATTCCAGGGCACTCGTGAAGAAGAAACTAAGCCTTGACCTTGCATGAAATGTCATAATATTAGCCATGGGACATGCAAGGAAGTTCGTCTTCACTTGCTTCGTAATGGGATGTCATTTGATTATACTTGTTGGGTACACCATGGAGAAAAACGAGTTGAGAAAAATATTGTTGAGCAATCAGCAAATAATGAGGAGATAATTTCTGAAGATGCTGCTATGGAAAATATATTGTCCAGTCTACTTAGAGGCACTGATCATGGTGGTACTTCAGCAGATGTTGATGATCTAGAAAATGCTATAAACCAGCGAGAGCCAACTGGGTGTGCAAAGGCATTCTATGACTTATTAAATGATGCCAAAAAGGACTTGTATCCAGGTTGTGAGAAGGTGACCCAATTATCCTTCATTGTCAGGTTGTACAGAATAAAGTGTTTAACTGGTTTGAGCAAAAAAGCGTGTGAGTTGATCCTTGAACTATTCTCATATGTGCTTCCAGAGGGCCATTGCATTCATAATATACTTGATAAAGTTCAGAAGGTTGTTCGTGACCTCGGGCTAAGCTATGAAAAGATCGATGCTTGTGTCAATGACTGTGTGTTATTCTGAAAGGACTATTCTCTGCTAGATCGATGCCCAAAATGTGATGAATTAAGATGGAAAAATAGTACTGGTGGGGATGCAAGAGAGGTTTTACCTTGTGAAAATGCCAAGAAGCTTGTAGCACACAAGTTTCTACGATACTTCCCTCTTATTCCCCGTCTTCAAAGGTTTTATATGGCAGAATCAACAGCATCATACATGCGCTGTCACAAAGAAGAACGTATTGATGATGGAATATTACGCCATCCTACAGATTCGAAAGCATGGAAGCATTTTGACAGCATTCACCCAAATTTCTCATCTGATCCTCGCAACATAAAACTTGGGCTAGCATCTGATGGTTTCAATCCTTTTGGAGTAATGAATGTTTCTTACAGTACACGGCCTGTGATTCCAATCCCTTATAATCTACCACCTTGGTTGTGTATGAAGCAACCTTATTGGTTGATGTCAATGAGAATTCCTGGGCCAAAGTCACCTCGAAACCGCATTGATGTGTATATGCAACCTTTTATTGATGAGCTACTGAAATTATGGTTTGATGGTGTTGAAACGTACGACAGTTCAAAGAAAGAGACATTTCTCATGCGAGCTTCTACAGTGTGGACAATAAATGACTTTCTAGCATATGCAATGCTTTGTGGATGGAACACAAAAGGTAGGCTAGCATGTCCATACTACCATGTAAACACTGACGCCTTGTGCTTGAAACATGGACGAAAGTAGCTACATGGGTCATCGTCGTTTCCTACCTTAGGATCATAGGCGGCGTTGAGACAAAGCTTCTTTCAACAACAAGATAGAGAATAGAGAGGCTCCAACATCACTCTCTGGTCACGAAGTACTCCAACAATACGAAACTTTTGATCAAGTGAGTTTTGGACAGACGAGTAATAAGAGAAAGTGCACTGAGGATGATAGGTGGCATAGTTGGAAGAAGAAAAATATATTTTTTCAGCTCCCGTATTGGAAGACATTGCTAATAAGGCATAACTTGGATGTCATGCACATTGAAAAAAACATTTGTGATAGCATATTGGGGACATTTCTTAATATGGATGGTAAAACAAAATATAGTGTACAAGCTCATCTTGATATGCAGGAAATGGGTATACAGCCAAAGCAACATCCGGTGGGTATGAAAGGGAAGTATGATTGTCCATCAGCATCATATACTTTGCAAGAAGATTAGAAGACCACCTTGTGCAAGTTTTTGGTGGATGTGAAGATGCCTGATGGTTATGCCTCAAACATCGATGTGTGGACATAACAGCACGTAAGGTATCAGGTCTAAAAACTCATGACTACCATATTATATTTTAGAAGCTCCTTCATATTGCAATACGTGACATATTGCCTAAATAGGTTGTTGCACCTTTAATTGAGTTTAGCAGATTCTTTTCTGGAATTTGTTCTAAAGAATTGGCAGAACACGATTTGGATAAGATGATTAAACAATTTCCTGAAAGAATTTGTAAGCTTGAGATGTTGCTTCCTCCCGCTTTCTTTGATATCATGGTACATCTTCCAATTAATCTTGCCGAAGAAGCTTGCTTGGGTGGACCTGTTTCTTACAGATGGATGTATCCAATTGAGAGGTACCTTGGTACATTGAAGAGGTATGTACGTAATAGAGCTCACCCGGAGGATTCTATAGCTGAGGGATATATTACGGAAGAGTGTATGACTTTTCATAGTCATTTTTTGAATAACACCAGCACCAAGCTTAATAGGGTGAAAGCATCTAGGCCCCATGAGGTACGGTTTCGGTGATTAATGACAACCATTCGATATTACTAATGAATTTGTGAATGCAAGGTCTCAATAGCACTCAATCAAATAAAATCAAAATTACATTGGAGACCCATATAAAATCAACGAATGAGATCAAATCAAATCATATGAAGACAAGAAGTGAAAGCTCTAATTTGACATCGCTCAATGCTTGAAGACAATCAAAACAACATTTCCAACAAATGTCAAAGAGGTCACAAGTTCAAAATTCCAAAAGAACAACTCAAAACAACTCGAAGTCAACAAGTTGAATACACCGGATCAACCGACGTTCTATGAGTTGACTACATCGGTCAAGTTGGTTCAATTGAAGAAGAAGACCTCAGACAAATGCACTCACCGGATCATCCGATGTGAGTGGCTTAGTGCATCGGTCCATCATCACAGATTGCAACACCATTGGACCAAGTGAAGCACCGGATCATCCGATGTGCAGGTTTGTACACATCGGTCGATCACTCCAGGAAGCTTCAAGATCAAGCAGAATTCTGGAGGAAGAGCCACCGGATCATCCGATGAGAAGACAGTTCAACATCGGTCTAACAACGGTCATATCTGACATAGTGACATCAGCTAATTTGGCTTTGACCGATGATAACTGAAGGGGAGACATCGGATCATCCGGTGTTCGCAGACAAGTGATGTCAGCCTACTTTTCCAACGGCTATCTCGTGGAGGCTGGCTATTTATACCCCTTCAACCTGTCAAATCGACAAGACTTGAAGCCCAGACACACTCTACACATCCTAGAGCATTCAAGCAAGAGAGCTACCACTTTCACATCAATTTCACATCAATTGTACACCAAGAGATAGGCTAGAACTAGCTAGAGATAGTGCTTGGGTGCCTCCACTCTAGGTGATTGGAGTCTCTAGCATAGTGAGAGCCACAAGGGAGTGTCCCTTGGTGTGTGTAACTTCCGGAGCTTGCCAAGTGGATTGTGGAAGCCCGGAGGATCCCAAAAGTGTACAAGGCTTGAGCTCCACCTTGCCAAGGTTGGCGAACGGAGAAGAATAGTGAAGAAGCCCCTAGTCTCGGTGACTTGGGAGTGACAATACCCTTCGGTGGGTGTCACAACGTGGATGTAGGAAGATCCTTGTGATCTTACCGAACCACGGGATAAACTCCGTGTCCCTTGAGCGTTTGCATCCCTCTCCCTTTTTACTCTTATGCAATCTTCATTTCGCAACTTTAAATTATATTGATTGCATAGTTTAATTGCATAGGGAATTGGGCTTTGAATTGTTAAGTGTTTAATTGTCTTAAAATTTGAAAGAAAGCCCAATTCACCCCCCCTCTTGGGCGTTTCGATCCTTACAATTGGTATCAGAGCTTTGTTGCTCATTAGATCATTCTAGCTTCACCGCTAGAGAGCTTAAATGGCCAAGAATGGGGGTTCGGTTCCTATCTTCGAGGGCAAGAACTTTGCCTATTGGAAAGCACGTATGCGTGCCTACCTAGAGGCCATTGCTCCCGAAGTGTGGGAAGCGACCCATGCGGGATTTGGTGATCTTAACTATGTTGGTGATCAAATTAAATGGGATGCTAAAGCTAGAAATGCCATTTATGAATGCATTAGTCAAGATGTATTTGCAAGAATAGCTAGTAAAGAAAAGGCTTGTGAAATTTGGGCATGCTTAATTGAAATTCATGAGGGTTCCTCTCGTGTTAAAGAACTCAAATATCACTTGCTAAAATCCAAGTATGATGAATTCAAAATGCTTCCTCATGAGAATGTTAACCAAATGTTTTCACGCTTAAATGTTCTTATTGAGGAGATTAATGCTCTTGACATTGCATCTCTTGGCAAGGGACTTATCAACCGAAAGATTCTCATGCTCCTTCCAAAGCCTAAGTACAACATCATCAACTCCATGCTCCAAAAGGAATCACTTGACAACATTGAAGTTTCGGAGCTCATTGGAGAAATACACGCTCATGAGATGAGCGTACTTGGAATGATGGAGGAGTCATCATCAAAAACTATTGCTCTCAAGGCTTCGACCAAGAAGACAACTCCCAAGAAAAAGAAAGTGGTTGAGCCTAGCTCAAGCGAAGAAGAGCAAGCAACAAGCGAAGATGACGATGATGAGCTTGCATTGATGATGAGAAAATTCTCACGTCTAAACTCCAAAATCGCAAAGAAGGGATACTCCTTTGATCCAAAGAAGAAAGCCTTCCTCCCAAGAAAAGATGAAAATAAAACATGCTACAATTGTGGTGATCAAGGCCACATATCATATGATTGTCCAAGACCCGACAAGAGGAAGGACAACCACAAAGGAAAGTATAGAAAGCTAGAAGAAAGTGATGAAGATGAAGAAGAGGTCAAACCCAAGCGCGCCTTTGGAAAGAAGAAATTTGACAAGGGCAAGAAAACCAAGCTCTTTCCAAAGAAGAGAAGAGGGCCTCAAAAAGTCTTCATGTGCGAGGCAAATGAGTGGATCACGGATGAAGAGTCAAGCGATGAAGAGAGTGAAGATGAAGAAAACTTGGCGGGCCTTGCCGTCGTCAACAAAGACAACTCACCTCTTCATCCACCTCCTATGTGCCTCATGGCTAAAGGTAACTCTAAGGTATGTGATGATTCTAGCGATGATGATAATGAGCTCTCCCCCGATGAACTAGCATCAATGATTAATGAATATCATGCCATTATCAAAAGGGAAAAGGCTAAGGTTAAGGCACTTGAGCTAACTCGCGCCAAGCTAGAGGGTGCCAACCTCGATTTGCAAGACAGGTATGTCACCATACTTAATGAGCATGAAACGCTCAAGTCACATGTCAAGCAAATCGAGGAGGAGAAGGCTCAAATCAAGCTTGAGTTCCATGAGCTTGACTTAGCTAACACGGCATTATTGGCTAAGCATAACGAGTTAGTTCAAGAGCATGAGACACTTAGTCTTTCATATGAAGCAATGGAACTAAAATTGAATAACATGAAAAAGGAAACCCTTGATGGCAAAGTATCAACTATTTCACATGCCACTAACACTTTGGATAAGTCTTTGCCTTTGAAAGCAAGCCTTAGGGAGAAGGAATTGATGGACGAAATTGAAAGTCTCCGCACTAGTGTGGTGAGACTTTCCAAGGGAGAGGACAAGCACAAGGAAATCCTCTACCAACAAGCCAAAGGCTTCAACAAGAGAGGACTTGGCTCCTTCCCGGTGCTCAACAAAGGAAAGGTGCCCTCACCGGAGCTTAGGACGAGCTTCATCAAAGAAGTTGGATCCTATTGCCAACATTGTGAGGTCACCGGACACCACACGAGGGAGTGTCCTCTTCCCAACCGTCCTTCTCCCAAATTGCCTCCTAACTACAAATCTACTTTCCATGATTATCACTATCTCTTAAGCAAAGTAGGTGGCAAGGTGAAGGCAAGGTTCATCGGCAAAGATATTAAGGGCATGAAGGGGAAGCTTCCCAAGCAACTTTGGGTCCCAAAATCACTTGTATCACACATACAAGGACCTAAGTTAGCTTGGGTGCCTAAACTCAAAAACTAACTTCATGTGTGTAGGTGAACTACAAAGCCAGAGGAAAACATTGGGTACTCGATAGCGGGTGCACTCAACATATGACCGGCAATGATGGTATGTTCACTACCATAGAGAACCCCGATAATCATGAACAAGTCACCTTTGGTGACAACTCAAAGGGGAAGGTAATTGGTTTAGGTAAAATTGCTATTTCGCATGATTTGTCCATTTCTAATGTACTATATGTTAAGTCACTTAGTTTCAATTTACTTTCCATTGCACAACTATGTGATCTTGGACTAACGTGCACCTTTGACAAGAATGGTGTTGTAGTAACTAGTGAATCAAGCAAAGAACTAATCTTCAAAGGATTTCGGCATGGACATCTTTACTTGGTGGACTTCTCCAACAAGAATGCTAGCTTGACCACTTGTCTTTTCACTAAGACAAGTTTGGGTTGGCTATGGCATCGACGCATTGCTCACATTGGGATGAGCAAGCTTAAGAAGTCGTTCAAGCTTGGGATGGTGACCGGCGTGAAGGATGTCACGTTTGAAAAGAACAAGCTTTGTAGTGCTTGTCAAGCCGGGAAGCAAGTTGCTTCACACCACCCAATGAAGACAATGGTGTCAACCTCCAAGCCGCTTGAACTACTCCACATGGACCTCTTCGGGCCATCCACATATCAAAGTCTTGGTGGTAACTTCTATTGTCTTGTTATCGTTGATGATTATTCTCGATATGCTTGGACTTTATTTTTAGGTGACAAGGGTGAAACTACGGAAGTTTTCAAGACTTTTGCCAAACGTGCTCAAAGGGAATTTCAACTTCCCATCATCAAAGTCCGGAGTGACAACGGCACCGAGTTCAAGAACTACAACATAGGGGAGTGGTGTGATCGTGAAGGAGTGAAGCATGAGTTTTCGGCCACATACACCCCCCAACAAAACGGTGTCGTTGAAAGGAAGAACAAGACCCTTATCACCCTTGCAAGAGCAATGCTTGATGACTATGGCACGTCGGAGAAGTTTTGGGCCGAAGCAATCAACACGGCGTGCCATGCCGCAAATAGGGTCTATCTTCACCGACTACTCCAAAAGACCCCATATGAGCTCCTCATTGGGAGAAAGCCCAACATCTCCTACTTTAGAGTCTTTGGGTGCAAATGCTACATCTACCGCAAGAAAAGGCTCGGTAAGTTTGAAAGAAGATGTGATGTTGGTATTTTTCTTGGTTATGCATCAAACTCAAAAGCATATCGAGTATTCAACCAAACCTCCGGTCTAGTTGAAGAAAGTTGTGATGTTGAGTTTGATGAGACTAATGGCTCCCAAGAGGAGAGTTTTGGTCATGATGAAATAGATGATGAGCCTCTACGAGAAGCCATGAAAAACATGACCATTGGAGACATCAAGCCGGAAGTTGAAGAGGGCCATGATCAAGGGGGAGCATCAAGTTCCAACATCAACACCTCCATGATGCCTCAAGTTGATGAAGAAGAAGAAGAAAAAGATGATCCATTGCCAATGCAAGATTCACAAGCCACACAACACCAACGACAAGAAGAAGTCCATGATCAAGTCCAACCACAAGAGGAACAACAAGCTTCACCACCGCCAAGTGACTCACAACCTCTTATGAGGCATGGACGCATCTCCAAGGCACATCCAATGGATCAAATCATTGGAAGTCCTTCACGGGGAGTAAGTACTCGTTCACGTCATGTTGCATCCTTTTGTGAGCACTACTCTTTTGTGTCGTGTGTAGAACCCAAAAGCATTGAGGAAGCTCTCCAAGACTCCAATTGGGTGATGGCTATGCAAGAGGAACTCAACAACTTCACCCGCAATGAAGTTTGGGTGTTGGAGGAGCGACCCAAGGACAAGAATGTGATTGGAACGAAGTGGGTCTACCGCAACAAGCAAGATGAGAATGGCGTGGTGGTCCGCAACAAAGCTAGGCTTGTGGCGAAGGGATTTGCTCAAGTTGAAGGTTTGGATTTTGGGGAGACATTCGCCCCGGTAGCACGGTTAGAAGCTATCCGCATACTCCTTGCTTTTGCTTCTCATCATAATATCATGCTTTATCAAATGGATGTTAAAAGTGCATTTCTCAATGGCTATATTAATGAACTTGTGTTTGTTGAGCAACCTCCCGGGTTTGAGGACCCAAGAAACCCTAACCATGTCTATAGGCTAAACAAAGCACTCTATGGACTCAAGCAAGCTCCAAGGGCATGGTACGAGCGCTTAAGGGACTTCCTCGTCATGCAAGGTTTCAAGATTGGGAGGGTGGACACTACACTCTTCACCAAGGACATCGACGGAGACTTATTTCTTTGTCAAATTTATGTCGATGATATTATTTTTGGCTCAACTAACAAAGCTCTTAGCCATGAGTTTGGCAAAATGATGTCTAGGGAATTCGAGATGTCGATGATTGGAGAGCTCAACTTCTTCCTAGGATTTCAAATCAAGCAACTTCAAGAGGGGACCTTCATCCATCAAGAGAAGTACACTAAGGACCTCTTGAAGAAATTTGAGATGGGAGATTGTAGCTCAAGAAGCACTCCAATGGCGACAAATTGTCATCTCGACGCGGACATGGACGGTAAATCTATTGATCAATCTCATTACCGTTCCATGATTGGTTCATTGCTATATCTTACCGCATCTAGGCCCGATATTATGTTTAGTGTGTGCTTGTGTGCTCGCTTTCAAGCGGCACCTAAAGAATCGCACAAGAAGGCGGTCTTTAGGATACTTCGGTATCTCAAGCATACCCCAAGTGTAGGTTTGTGGTACCCCAAGAACGCTAGTTTTCATCTCTTAGGTTACTCGGATTCGGACTTTGCCGGATGCCGTGTAGACCGCAAGAGTACCTCCGGGGGTTGCCACTTACTTGGGCGTTCCCTAGTCTCTTGGTCGAGCAAGAAGCAAAATTCCGTGGCTTTGTCCACCGCGGAGGCGGAGTATATAGCGGCCGGTGCATGTTGTGCCCAAATCCTATATATGAAGCAAACCCTCTTGGACTTTGGAATTAAGTTTGGTTGTGTGCCTCTCCTTTGTGACAATGAAAGTGCGGTTAAGATAGCTAGAAACCCCGTTCAACACTCCCGCACTAAGCACATTGATATTCGCCATCACTTCTTGCGTGATCATGAGGCTAAAGGAGACATCTCTTTGCAAGGTGTTAGATCCGAAGAACAATTGGCGGATATCTTCACAAAACCACTTGATGAGAAAACCTTTTCTAGACTTAGAAGTGAATTAAATGTGCTAGATGCATCTAACGTCATGTAAGTTGCCATGTTCATGTAAGGATGCATATCATATAGGTCTTGTCTAACTCCCAAAGGATAGGGGTAAGCTAGAAATAGTTTTCCCTGAGGAAGCCTTTGGAAGGTTTAAACTTGGCAAGATAGATTTATTTTATGCCTTGCATGATCCCTGCCATATAAACTTGCACTCATTTAATGTCTTGCACTATAATTTGTTTGGCATTGCATACGGTAGAATTGTCACAAAGGGGAACCCACATCATGAGAAGGAGACTTGTTTGAAATGCAATATCTCAACTCATATGATGTGGAAAGAGCAAAATTCTAAAGGAACACGCTTTAATGAGATAGAAGTTTTCATACTCTACCTCACAAAGCATGGGCCTTACATTTTATTTGGATATTTTTCCTCTATTTTTCTCGGTGTTCCATTTGCATTAAGGCCTAGCCAAGCTATTGGCATATTAGCTTTTTGAGGGGTAAGGGGTTGCCCAAAAAGTCCTAAGACATGTGTTTTCTTCTCAATTGTTTGTTCGGTCAAAGGACATATATGGGATGTTTTCGTTCTGTTGTCATCGGATTATCCGATGCCCCCGTCAAGCCCTCATCGGTCAAATAGGTGTTCAATCTTCAAAGCCAAATTCTATCTGAATTCATAATGATCCGACGAGTTCATTCCGAAAAACATCGGTCCATCCGATGTTCTCTCTTCTGGAGCTGTGATCTATTCATCCGATGTCTACCTCCCTCCAACGTCGGATCATCCGGTGTCAATATCACTCGGTTGAACACCCTTACTGTGCTATTCGACCGATGTTCAAAACCCTAATCATCGGTTCATCCGATGTCAACAGCATTTCTTGAATATCCTTTCTGTGGAAATTGACCGATGCTCAATTCTCATATCATCGGTCCATCCGGTGTTTAAAAAACGGCTAGGGTTTGGGCCCCACTATTTAAACACCCGCGCCGCCGCCGCTTTCTCCCTCCCCGCGCCTCGCGTCCTCGTGCTCTCGCCGCCGCCGATAACGCCCTAATCGCCGCCGCCGACCACCGTCCACCGCGCCGCCGCCTCTCCCGCACACCGTGCCTCCTCCGCCCGCAGCCGCCGCCGCCGCCCTAGGCGCCGCCGCCGCTGTGCTCCTCCCGCGCACCGCGCCACCTTCGCCGGCAGCCGCAGCCGCAGCCGCCGCCGCCCTAGGCGCCGCCGCCGCCGTGCTCCACCCGCGCCCAAGCGCCACCACCGCCACCGCACCTCTCCCTCCGTCGAAGCAACGCCATCTCCGGTCACCTCCTCGCTAGGGTTTCTCGGCCCGGTTGATCATCGTCGCTAAGGTGAGCCCCGTGCCATGCGACATATCTCATTTGCTTCTCTCGTCGTTCTTTCGTCATCGTCGCCTAACCCTAGCCCTCCGTCGACTAGATGGGTCGCGACAGGAAGAACAAAGGAAAGGCCATTGTGGAGCCCGCCGCGAAGAAGAAGAAGCTATCCAAGGACGAGAAGAAGGCCTTGATGGCCGCTCGCGCCGCCGAGGAGCGTGAGCGCGGCCGTGGGGGTTCCTTGAGGATCCGCGAGGCCCGACCAAGGCCGCCTCCCGTGGTCGACGACTCCGACGTCGAAGAGGAGCCGGTCGCGCCCCTCGTCCGCCGGCGCTCAGCCCGGACACGTGGGGGTCACGTCGAGGCTGCTCCTCGTCCAAGACCGACGGCTGCCGACCGTCGTGAGGACAGGGAGGCTGAGAGGGACATCCATGAGGAGGACACGGCCGTCCTGGCCCGTGAAGGAGTCCGTCTTGTGGATTACAGAAAGATGAAGGCGAAGCAACTACGGAAGCTCAGATGGAGTGTACTGCTTGAGGAATGGTACCCACAGCCCCGAGAGCTTCTTGTGGATAGTCGGTTCTGGACGGTCACGCAGGCGTCTCTCTACGAGACTTACAGACGCCGTGGCCACAAGCTCTTTCAGCACAACCACTTGGACTGGAGGCAGCTTGCAGTGGCCGCGGAGACTGATGTCCGCCCCTTCTTTGAGAGATACAGAGGGCTGGTGGATCTACTGGACTATGAGAGGAGTGCCTATGTGGAAGAATGGGTCCGTGTCTTCTACGCGACCCTGTACATCTCGGAAGGCAGGCGGTCCATTGCTTTCATGTTCAATGGCCAGTACTACCACATCACGAGGCAGACCTTGGGGCACATTCTCGGTTTGGAGCTGCACGACACCAGCATACATGAGAAGGTCTATGGGCAGGCAGATCCACCGAGGAGGCCACTTACTGGAGGGGTAGCTCCACAGCTAGACGAGATCCGCTCCCTGTTTGGCTCCTCCTTCTCTCCGGACCAGCCGAGAGTCCCAGCCCTCCTGACTCCAGCTGCGCGCATTGTGCACCTCGCCTTGCGCCGCACGCTCCTGCCGAGGTCAGGGTACTTGGAGGGGTTCACAAGTCTCCAGCAGACCCTCTTGTTCTACATAATGAACGAGATGGATTTTGATATCATAGACATACTTCTCTGCGAGATGGAGGACGTAATCACTGATGGGGTTGGGATGATGAGACAGATGGTCTATGGGCACTGGATCAGTTTTATTTGCTCTATGGTAGTGCCAGAGGGGCACTCAGCACAGGCCCGGCTTGCAGACGAGAGCGTGACCCGCTTCGGTCACTACCGTGCGTCCGCTCCTGGAGACCGCCGTCTTGGCCGTCCAGTTGAGCGCCAGGTCCGGGCCCGCTTGACTGAGGAAGACTGGTCCGACCTAGAGCGGGAGGACGAGAGACTTGCTGAGGCTGAGGCTCAGGGGGAGGACCTGCAGCATATCTGGTCTGAGAGCGACACCGACGACAGCGTCGAGGAGTACTTCCCTCCCCCTCCACCTTCACCGAGGCCGCACGACGCCGAGGCAGGAGGATCAGCTGCTCCGCCACCGACACCACCTCCTGTGTCCGAGGCGCAGGTGACGCAGCCGTCTGAGCTGACGTCGCTTCTCCAGCAGATGATCGAGCAGCAGCGCCAGGACAGGCTCGCTGCTGAGCAGGCCAGGGCAGAGCAGGCTGCTCACTTGGCACAGCTGCAGAGGCAGCAGCAGGAGCTCCAGCTTGAGATCGCCCGTCAGAGGCGAGAGGATACGGACAGGTTCACCAACCTGGTAGATCAGATGCACCGCCGTACCCTCGATCAGCAGCAGCAGACCCAGCAGGCCATGATGGGGATCCTAGGGTTGATCACCAACCTATACACTCAGACCGGGATCGCCCTTCCTTCACAGCAGCCTGGACTGGGGCTGGCTCCAGGTGTCGCTCAGGTGCCTACTACTCCTATCCCTTCGATCAGTATGTCACCTCTTCTGGCACCTAGCGCACCGATTCACTCACCACTGCCGGCGACGACCTTGTTCCAGCAGACACCGGCGTCCGTGGTGAGCGCTCCACTTCCTCCAGCTCCTCCAGCACCTTCGGTCCCTGCTTCCTCTCCTCCAGCACCGGCAGCGGACCCTCCAGTTTCCACCGCTCCGGCAGCCCCTTCGACCGGCGACTCCAGCTCCGACGACTGCGACGGTGCTCAGTTCGTCCTCGCGCCTAGCTCTCAGGGTCAGTAGGCGTTCTGATCCCTTTTTGGTGTCTTGATGCCAAAGGGGGAGAAGATGTAGGAGAGTCAGGGGGAGTAGCAGTCTCAGGGGGAGTACGTGTTTAGGGGGAGTGTGTGAGTGTGTGTTTATCCTTTGTATTCATGCTTGAGTACTCTTTTGTAATTTTAATTAAGCACTCTTTCACTTGTCTCATTTGTCTCATTTGCTTATGAATTTAATCGATTGAGTTTTTTTTTTCGCCCACAAATTTCTTTTGCAAACTTAATGTATCCTATGTTGTATTCATTGCATATCTACTTGAGTATTTTCATCAAATTCATTACTATTGCGCTTTAAATTATTGTGTTGTCATCAATCACCAAAAAGGGGGAGATTGAAAGCATCTAGGCCCCATGAGGTACGGTTTCGGTGATTAATGACAACCATTCGATATTACTAATGAATTTGTGAATGCAAGGTCTCAATAGCACTCAATCAAATAAAATCAAAATTACATTGGAGACCCATATAAAATCAACGAATGAGATCAAATCAAATCATATGAAGACAAGAAGTGAAAGCTCTAATTTGACATCGCTCAATGCTTGAAGACAATCAAAACAACATTTCCAACAAATGTCAAAGAGGTCACAAGTTCAAAATTCCAAAAGAACAACTCAAAACAACTCGAAGTCAACAAGTTGAATACACCGGATCAACCGACGTTCTATGAGTTGACTACATCGGTCAAGTTGGTTCAATTGAAGAAGAAGACCTCAGACAAATGCACTCACCGGATCATCCGATGTGAGTGGCTTAGTGCATCGGTCCATCATCACAGATTGCAACACCATTGGACCAAGTGAAGCACCGGATCATCCGATGTGCAGGTTTGTACACATCGGTCGATCACTCCAGGAAGCTTCAAGATCAAGCAGAATTCTGGAGGAAGAGCCACCGGATCATCCGATGAGAAGACAGTTCAACATCGGTCTAACAACGGTCATATCTGACATAGTGACATCAGCTAATTTGGCTTTGACCGATGATAACTGAAGGGGAGACATCGGATCATCCGGTGTTCGCAGACAAGTGATGTCAGCCTACTTTTCCAACGGCTATCTCGTGGAGGCTGGCTATTTATACCCCTTCAACCTGTCAAATCGACAAGACTTGAAGCCCAGACACACTCTACACATCCTAGAGCATTCAAGCAAGAGAGCTACCACTTTCACATCAATTTCACATCAATTGTACACCAAGAGATAGGCTAGAACTAGCTAGAGATAGTGCTTGGGTGCCTCCACTCTAGGTGATTGGAGTCTCTAGCATAGTGAGAGCCACAAGGGAGTGTCCCTTGGTGTGTGTAACTTCCGGAGCTTGCCAAGTGGATTGTGGAAGCCCGGAGGATCCCAAAAGTGTACAAGGCTTGAGCTCCACCTTGCCAAGGTTGGCGAACGGAGAAGAATAGTGAAGAAGCCCCTAGTCTCGGTGACTTGGGAGTGACAATACCCTTCGGTGGGTGTCACAACGTGGATGTAGGAAGATCCTTGTGATCTTACCGAACCACGGGATAAACTCCGTGTCCCTTGAGCGTTTGCATCCCTCTCCCTTTTTACTCTTATGCAATCTTCATTTCGCAACTTTAAATTATATTGATTGCATAGTTTAATTGCATAGGGAATTGGGCTTTGAATTGTTAAGTGTTTAATTGTCTTAAAATTTGAAAGAAAGCCCAATTCACCCCCCCTCTTGGGCGTTTCGATCCTTACATAGGGCAATACATCTTGAAGTTGCGGCTAGGAATGAACCGTCTCTCGAGTCTAATATATTTATAGAAGTTGATAATTCTAAAAAATGGTTTAAATGGGGCCAACTTACTATGGTGGAACTACATAACATTA
This sequence comes from Tuctoria greenei, assembly GCA_036927565.1. NCBI lineage: Eukaryota > Viridiplantae > Streptophyta > Magnoliopsida > Poales > Poaceae > Tuctoria > Tuctoria greenei. The sequence goes on along the minus strand of JAYESD010000004.1, from coordinate 106,119,182 downwards.
GGCATTATATTATTTCTAATGTTGAAAAGGCTGCTCCATGGATCAAGTACGTATAACTCAGAGGTTCTATACTATATTGGATCATGCTTATTGTAGATGGCTAATTTAATTTTGTACCCTTTTCAGTGAGCATTTTGAGAGCTGAAAAAGATTCATTCTCGTGATGTTGAAAAACACCATAGAGATGAGTTTGTTTATTGGTTTCATAAATAAGTAAGTACATGCAAGTTTTTACTTTGATGAAATATTGAACAAATATGTGTTCTGAAGTTGGTTTATCGATGACACCTTTTATACTAATTAATGTGTACATAATATGACATTACACAAAGAAGGCAAAGTAACCGATTATTTGTACCCATTATCTAGAGGACCTGATCGTCGGGCACATTCTTTTAGTCGATCATTCATAAATGGCTTTTTATTTCGAACAGCAGAGGTGGAAAAAGATTTACGGATGCGAAACAGTGGTGTTGTTGTTCGGGATGGTGATCATGAGTGGTATGGAGTGATCAAAAAAATGATTTCTATTGATTTTGAAAAAAAAAAACAAGAGGTTCTGTTATTTGAATGTGACTGGTTTGATTGGCCTCGTTCCGATCAGAGCCAAAGCGGAGGCTACAAAATTGATCGATATGGAGTGATAGATGTTGACACTACTCTATCTCAATTTAAGTATGAGCCTTACATTCTAGCCACCCAAGCAGAACAAGTTTTTTACGTTCGAAGTGTGAAGCAACCTAAATGGGCTACAGTTGTTAAAATTAAGCCACAAAACCTTTTTGCCATGCCCCCTGGAGACAGTGAAAATAATGTCATTGAGGCGATGGAGGCTGAGACATTTGATGATCGACGACTTACTGATATAAATGAGGATAGGACAGCATGGGATAGGAATAACATTGAGGGAGCAACCGGTGATGCTTTCGCTCTTCAAATGAGAACATGTGATCAGTTTGACACACATAGAGTTCCATCAAAAAATGAAGATGACTACGATGACGATGATACATATATCAATGATGGTATTGTACCTCCAATATTGGGGGAGGACAGCTGTGAGACCTATGTGTGCTGAATACTTTGGCTATGGCGATAAAAGTTTTGAATACTACCAAAACACTTTTATCATCAAGGAACGACGATAGGTACAGCTTGTTTTGGTTCACTCCGGCATAGTCTGACGTATGGTCCGACTTCTTTGTCTAGGTCCGACTAGCTTTGGTTAGCTCCGACGCTAGGTCCGACTAGCTTTGGGAAGCTCCGGTTCTAGGTCCGGTTAGCTTTGGCAAGGTTCAGAGCTTGATCACAGTGGTTTTGCTTTTATCTTGTAATGATTCGGACTTGCTTTACATTGATGGAAAGATTGCTTAGTATTCATTTGCTATGTTTTTGGTGTGTTTGGTGGTTATGGTTGATATCATTTTGCTATGTTTTGCAACATGCTTATGTAAGGTGCTCAAGTAAGTTGTTGTAGTATCAGAACTAACGTGAGTCAAGTCGAGAACTTGTGATTGAAAGTATTGGTTGTTTATTCATGTGCAGGTGTTGCTTGAGTTCAAGACATAGCTGGTGATGGGATCCATTGAACTAGTCTCAGAAAGAAGTTGAGGTTGAACAACCAAGTTCAGGAGGAATTGTGGTTGAGTTGATCGGGAGGTTGCGCAGCATGTTTGAATCAAGAACAATGCATATGAAGGTATCGTGGACATCGTTGGAAGATGTTTGCACATATACAAAGAGTGCATGGACATGGCTACATGGTTCTGAGGCGTCATAAATAGATGTGGGTGTAGAGAATTGGTCGGAAAGGTCCAACCAACTAGGTTATGGACTCAAGCTGCGGCTGAGTTGTGTTTGACTCAAAAATGGAAAGATTTGAGTTGGTTATGATAGGATTTCGTGTGGATCACGAATTTGAGTTGTTTTAGGAATGTGGGATACGTTCCTAAGGTCTTTGGAAGTCTTAAGATTGCTTCTATCTGCATATAGAAGAGTCCTAAGCAGTTATGAAAAGTTTTGATTCGTGATTTGAGTAGGATTAGAGTCCTAGTTTAGATTGGGTTGACCTAAGGGCTGGTTATATAAGCAAGGGAGGCCAGAGCTCGTGGGTGACGACTTTGGGGCTGTTCCTCTTGTGTTCTATTGGATAAAGATCGTAGTTTAAAGGAACTTTTGTGCCTTGTTCATCTGACTTGTTCTAGACAAGTTTTTCTTGTCGAGTTTTCTGCACAGCACTACCTTTCTTCAGTGGTTTTATCATAACTCAAGTTTTACCGTTTCAATTGACGTGATTCTTTTTGGGTTGTCTTCAAAACTTGATTATCTATCATCTGTCAAAATTTTACAGTCATTGGATTTGTTTTTTTTTATCTACACGAGTTTCTTTGCAGTATTACAGATCTATTTTTTTCTCAGTAGAACAGATTGACCTTTGTTCGATCTTTTGATCGTAACATGAGTTTCTCTCGACGGATTTGAGTGATTCTTGTTCCTAGTGAATTGATTATCTCTGATATCTATCACTTTTGTGATGGTGAAACACGTTTAGATTAGTCTCACACACGATTTCTTCAACAGATCATTTTTCTGCCGAGGGTTTTCATTGCTTCCGTTGAAAAAGTTTAAATCTACCATTCACCCCCCCCTCTGGTAGATTTTCACATGTTCTTCGATCCTGCAATTGGTATCAGAGCCATGGTGCTCTAATCTTTATGATTTTCATGTATTTTGACTAATCATCATGGAGAAATACTCCGCAAAACCTTGTGTCTTTAGTGGTATTGATTTTTAGGTTTGGAAGGCACGTATGGAAGCCTTCATCTAGGCTCATGGCTTTGCAATATGGGAGAAGGTATACAAGCCTTATGAAGTGCCGCAAATGATCAAGTTACGGCTACAATTTTGAGAGATGTCGACAACAATAACAAGGCTCAAAAAATTGATCATACAAGGATTAACTCAAAGCGACTTCGACCATGTTGCACACCTCCGATCTGCATACGATGTGTGGAAAGTACTTTGTGACTACCACGAAGGATCCAACATGATTAAGGAGGTAAGGCAAGACATGTTCAAGAAAGAATACATGTGTTTCGAGATGCAACCCGGTGAGTCTGTTGATGACCTTTTTGCTTTCTTTAATAAAATTATCAGCAACTTGCGTCGTGTCAATGTTAATTTTTCAGATGCTGAAAATGATAGGCAATTGTGAGGTGCATTAGATATGTCAATTTGGGAGATGAAATTCACATCTATTCGTGAATCTACCGTCGTGAGTACACTTTCTTTATATGTCCTATATTCCAAGTTAAAAACTCATGAAATTGACATAATATCACGTAAGAACCTCAATAAGTCTATTGCTTTTGTTTCTCAATGTGACATGCCTAGCTCCGGTCAATCTTCATCTTGTGGTATACTTGCTTTGTTGTCCTCTCTAACCCTTAATAGATTGAGGAATTTCCAGAGGAGGAGCTAGTACTTCTCTCTACTAGGTTCTCAAAAGCATTTCAAAATGTTAGAACTAGAAGGAGATGAAGCTCCGGACATCAACGATGTTTCGAATGTGGTAAGACAGGACATTTTTGTTCAAATTGCCCTAACCTTTCAGGTCCTACATCCCGGGATGAAAAGCAAACAAGGATGAAGCACTCCTCTGCAAAAGATACGAAGAAAAAGAAGGGTTTTACAGGATGTCAATTGGGTGAGCAGTTTTATCTCTGCACTTCAAGAACTTGGCTCAAGCGATGTGTACATTGGAAGTGACGAAGATGAAGATGATCTGGCAAACTTGTGTTTCATGGCGGGCAAGTCAAGATCAAGTATGGAGGAGGCTGAACACAACAGCGACAATGAAGAGGTATGTCCTACTTGCGAAGAAAGTGTGATACTATTTCTCGTGCCACTGTTATAGTTAAGAAAAAGGACAAAAAGCTTAGGGACAATGCTCTTAAAATTGCGTCACTAGAATCTGAAATTAATTGTTTGAAATCTTTGATTCCTAGTGATGATTCTTGTTCCTCATGTGAATATATGAACAATTGTCCTCATTAAGAAGTGCGCACACCTCCACACTTGATAAACTTGAGTTAGAAATTGATAAGAACAAAGAGCTTGTTGCACTTAATGATAAAAACTTGAAAGATGCTAGTTGTTCTACAATTGATTTGCATTGTTCTACTTGTGATGATCTTGATAAGAAACAACAAGATGCTATGAATGAAATTTCTATATTGAACAATGTTTTACGTTCTCATGAAGTTAAATATTATTCCAATTGCAAATTAAAAGGAAAAACTTCATGTGAAAATTGCCTTGATCTGTCCAATAAACTAGATGATATGCATAGGACATTAGATCGGTTTTGTTATGGGAATAAGAACCTAAACTTGCTGCTGAATTCTTCCAAGTCTTGCAATGATAAAACTAGTTTAGATTTTGATTCTCATGCTTATGATAGGGCACATCCACCTAAAATTGTAAGAACATTAGGAAGTGGTTTGATTCAAACAGTTCCTAAACAAAAAGACGTGGTTTTCAAATCTGCAGGAGTGTTGTCTCATTCAGAGTCAAAAAAAAATGTTGCTTGCTTATCTAGACATGAACACAAACTTAAATTTCATTGTACCTACAGTGGTAGAGATGGTAATGTCATAATTTTTGTTATAGACTGGCCAAAAAACAAAATAAGGAAAGAATGATTGCTAAATCTCATAACTTTCATGCAAAATTTGCTGCTCATGCTAAACCGAATGATAGGAACATGCAACCTGCTGTAATGAGCCGAAAACATGCAAAGTTAGCTCCCAAACCTACTGTTTTTCGTGCTACACATGTAAAATCTCGTAGGACAGTAGTTGGGTACAAAAATCCTCGAGCTTTGGCTCATAAACATGCTTTTGTCTCAGCTTTCGCGTGTTATTCCTGTTGGACGTCGTGTGACTCAGTACTGGATTCCTAAATGACTTTTGACTAACCCCAATATTGTGCTTCTATGTAGGTTACACGCTTGAGGAAGGAGAACATTTGGATTGTGGATTCAGGTTGCTCACGCCACATGACCGGTAACATAGAATGGTTCTCCTCCCTCTCTTTTGTGTCATGTGTAGATAATGTTACTTTTGCCAATAATTCTTCAACTCCTATAGTTGCTAAGGGTTCGGTTAGAGTAAATGATCACTACACTTTGAAGAATGTGGCACTTGTTAAAAATCTGAAATACAACTTGCTTTCTGTTTCACAACTTCTAGATGAAAATCTGGAAATTCTTTTCACTAAAAATTGCTGCAAAGTTGTAAATTCAAACAGTGAGCTTATTTTCAACATGTCACAGTTTGGAAGAGTTTTTAAAGCTTATTTTGATATGTCTTCCTCTAAGCACAGGTGTCTAGTTGCTAATGATTCTAAGGACTTATATTTTTGGCATCGTAGACTTGGTCATGTAGGCTTTGTTCATCTAACACGTGTTAGTGCTCTTGATCGCATACGTGGGCTGTCTAAGCTTAAAGGGGACAAAGAAATTGTGTGCTCTTATTGTAGACATACAAGATGGTTGCAGATTCACATACTCCTCTCACAATGATCATGACAACTGAACCGGGTCAACTTTTGCACCTTGACACCGTAGGACCTTCACGCGTTCAATCCGTCGAAGGTAAATGGTATGTTCTTGTGATTGTTGATGATTATTCTAGATACTCTTGGATTTACTTTATGGCATCTAAGAATGAAGCTTTTAGTCACTTTAGAACTTTATTTCATAGATAATAAATTGATCACCCAGGATCTTAAAAAACAATTAGATGTGATAACGGAACCGAATTTAAAAATCAATCTTTTGATCACTTTTGTGCTGAAAATAGAATAGATCATCAATTTTCTTCACCATATGTACCTCAACAAAACGATGTTGTAGAAAGAAAGAACAGAACCTTAGTTGAGACGGCTAGGACTATGCTTGATGAATATCAAACTCCTAGGAAATATTGGGCTGATGCGATTGCAACTACTTGTTATATCTCAAATCATGTTTTCTTGCGCGCTAAGCTAGGTAAAACACCATATGAGCTCCGGTTTGGACATAGGCCTAGTGTTACACACTTTTGGGTCTTTGGTTGCAAATGCATTGTTAAGAAACATGGTAATCTTGATAAATTTGAACCTAGATCCATTGATAGCATGTTTCATGGTTATCCATCTCATACTAGAGGCTACTGTGTGCTTTTACTTGACACTAACAAAATTGTAAAGACTTGTGAGGTGTCTTTTGATGAAGCTAGCACAGGTACTAGCTCAAACATTGCAGGTCCGGATCCATATCCGCAGGGGGATAGTATTTTTGTTGAAGATGAGGAAGAAGTGGTGCTGCTGCCCAAAAATTCAGCAGCTAATGACATTGTTCCAGCTCTTGATTTTGATTCACAGCTAGCACCGACGACCACCATTGCTGGTCCAGATCCTCCTCAAGTCACAAGCTCATCGATTTGTGATGAACATGAAGAAGAAGAAGCTTGTGAAGTGTCCACTCCCCTTCGGGTACTCAAAATTCATCCTCCACAACAAATTATTGGAAGCTTGCACGAACGAGTCACACAGTCTAGGTTTTGCGATTCAAACTCTCATGTTCATTTTGCTTTTGTTGCTTCTTTTGAACCCAAAGATATATCACACGCACTCACTAATGAATCTTGGATTATTGCCATGCAAGAAGAGTTAGAAAATTTTGAAAAAAATAATGTTTGGAAACTTGTACCTCCACCTCAAGGTCACACTTTAATTGGAACTAAATGGGTGTTTAAAAATAAACAAACAGAGGATGGGGTTGTGGTTAGGAATAAGGCTAGGTTGGTTGCTCAAGGTTTCACTCAAGTTCAAGGTCTAGATTTTGATGAAACTTTTGCTCCTGTTGCTAGATTAGAAGCCATAAGAATTTTGTTAGCTTTTGCTACATCTAAAGGTTTTAAGCTATATAAAATGGATGTTAAAAGTGCTTTTCCTAATGTCTACATAGATGAGGAGGTTTATATCAAACAACCATCAGGTTTTGAAAATCCATATTTTCCTAATCATGTTTACAAACTGACCAAAGCCTTGTACGGTCTCAAACAAGCCCCTAGAGCATGGTATGATAGGTTAAAACATTCTTACTTGAAAAGGGGTTTACCATGGGCAAGGTTGATAAAACTCTTTTTGTACTTAAGCATGTCAATGACTCATTATTCATTCAAGTGTATGTGGATGATATTATCTTTGGTTGTGCTTCTCATGATCTTGTGTCCAAGTTTTCAGCTATGATGAGTTCAGAATTTGAGATGAGTATGACGGGAGAATTCACGTACTTTTTGGGGCTGCAAATCAAGCAAACAAAGGAGGGTACCTTTGTGCATCAAACGAAGTATACAAAAGACCATCTAAGGCGCCTCAACATGGACAAAAGAAAGCCTCTTCAGACATCAACGGGAACAGCAACAACACTTGAACTTGGTGAAGATGGTGAACCCTTGGATCAAAAAGAATATAGAAGCATGATCGGCTCACTTTTGTACCTCACGGCATCAAGATCGGACAAACAATTCAGCGTATGTCTTTGTGCATGGTTTCAAGCCTCTCCATGTGCTTCACATCGTCAAGCCCTCAAAAGGATTCTCAGGTACTTACATGGAACTCAAGAATTTGGTATTTTTCTTCCTTCTTACTCAACCGTTACTTTGAAAGCTTTTTCGGATGCTGATTTTGGGGGTTGTAGGATTGATAGGAAAAGTACTTTCGGTGCTTGTCATTTTCTTGGTAATTCCCCTGTTTGCTTGGTCCTCTAGAAAACAAAACTCAGTTGCACAATTCACAACTGAATCTAAATATGTAGCTGCTGCTAGTGCTTTCTCACAAATTCTTTGGATTGTTCAAACACTTAAGGACTATGGGGTTGATCTACATAGTGTTCCAATGTTTTGAGATAACACTAGTGCCATTTGCATTGCTAAAAACCACGTGCAACATTCTAGAACTAAGCACATTGACGATAGGTATCACTTTCTCCGTGATAATGTTGAAAAAGAAAACACATTGTGCTTCACCATGTAGATACCGAACAACAATTGGCTGACATTTTTACAGAAACTTTCGATTTCACTCGTTTTTGTTACATTCGTAGTGAAATAGGGGTTATGCATCCTCATGGCTTAAATTGAGGGGGAGTTTTCAAACTTGAGAAGTCTATCTATGAATCTGAAATTAAAATAATATAAGCATAGTATTTCATATATATATGACTTTGTGATTCCTTTTACATGTTGAAAGTTCTTACTACATTACTCATGTTATACATTTTGTAGTTTTTGCCACGACTAGTAATTGGAATAATTACTTACGCTAAATCTGGTCATGATCGAACTTTTTTGCTGTTTTGAACTTATTGCATGCTCACAAGTGCTTTTAATAATGAAAAATTAATTAATTAACTATTCACATGTTGAGATTTTATGATCAAATAAAAATGAGAAAAGATCAAGAGAATATGCATGCATCGCACTTCTTCTTTTGAGATGGCTTATCATTGCACTTAGATATGAACTTGGAATAAGTTGTGTATGACTAAAACCATGTCCTTAAGCTTCTGATTGTCAAATGACATAGGCTTGGCTTGGTTGGTTAGAATAAGGCAGATGCGCATATAATCTCTTGCAAATATCAAATGATCTAAATTTGTGCTTTGAAATAATAAAATGCAGCAACAAGTGTCATGCTTTCAGGTTTGAAATAGTTAAGTTTGTGAGATCATGACTTTCTTAAATTGAAAATTACATTTGATCTCTAGCATGGCTTACACTACTTTATGTATCTCATTGTTGTGATAGTGTAAGTTACTTGATAGTATAACTTGGATGAGCTTTGTTTTATATGTATATGTTATAATATGCTCATAACAATTAACATTTCTCTTTTGAACGTTGCTGAATACATTGTCAAAGGGGGAAAGATAAGAGATAATATGTGAATTGTTAAAGATAAGTATGCAAGGGGGAGAAATTTATTACACATTGCACATATTCACAATTGTTTTTGGCACGATTCTTCTTAGGGGGAGAATTTCTTTTTCTCATTTTATTTCTATTTTACAAAGGGGGTGAAATTATTCTCAAAACTTTTAATGTGAATAAGCCAATGTTTGGATCATAAGTGGTGTTGCCAATGCATTCATCAAGGGGGAGATTGTGAGACCTATGTGTGCTGAATACATTGGATATGGCGATAAAAGTTTTGAATACTACCAAAACACTTCTATCATCAAGGACCGACGATAGGTACGACTTCTTTTGGTTCGCTCCGGGAGAGTCTGACGTAAGGTACAACTTCTTTGTCTAGGTCCGACTAGCTTTGGTTAGCTCCAGCGCTAGGTCCGGCTAGCTTTGGTAAGCTCCAGTTCAAGGTCTGGTTAGCTTTGGCAAGGTTCGGAGCTTGATCGTAGTGGTTCTGCTTTTATCTTGCAATGATTCATACTTGCTTTACATTGATGGAAAGATTGCTTAGTATTCATTTGCTTAGTTTTTGGTGTGTTTGGTGGTTATGGTTGATATCATTTTGCTATGTTTTGCAACATGATTATGTGAGGTGCTCACGCAAGATGTTGTAGTTTCAGAACTAACGTGAGTCAAGTCGAGGACTCGTGCTCGAAAGTATTGGTTGTTTATTCATGTGCAGGTGTTGCTTGAGTTCAAGACATGGCTGGTGACAGTATCCATTGAACTAGTCTTAGGGAGAAGATGAGGTTCAAAAACTAAGTTTGGGAGGAATTGTGGTTGAGTTGATCGGGAGGTTGCGCAACATGTTTGAATCAAGAACAATGCATATGAAGGTATTGTGGATGTCGTTGGAAGATGTTTGCACATATTCAAGGAGTGCATGGACGTGGCTACATGGTTCCGAGGCATGATAAAGAGATGTGGACGTAAAGAATTGGTCGGAAAGGTCCAACCGACTAGGTTATGGACTCAAGCTACGGCTAAGTTGTGTTTGACTCAAATATGGAAAGATTTGAGTTGGTTATGATAGGATTTCGTGTGGGTCATGAATTTGAGTTGTTTTAGGAATGTGGGATACATTCCTAAGGTGTTTGGAAGACTTAAGATTGCTTCTATCTGCGTATAGAAGAGTCCTAAGCAGTTATGGAAAGTTTCGATTCGTGATTTGAGTAGGATTAGAGTCCTAGTTGAGATTGGGTTGGCCTAAGGGCTGGTTATATAAGCAAGGGAGGCCAGAGCTCGTGGGTGACGACTTTGTGGCTGTTCCTCTTGTGTTCTATTGAATAAATATCGTAGTTTAAAGGAACTTTTGTGCCTTATTCGCCCGACTTGTTCTAGACAAGTTTTTCTCGTCGAGTTTTCTGCACAGCACTACCTTTCTTCGGTGGTTTTATCATAACTCGAGTTCTATAGATCCAATTGACGTGATTCTTTTTGAGTTGTCTTCACAAATTGATTACATATCAACTTTAGAAATTTCACTGTCATTGGATTTTTGTTTTTTGATCTACACGAGTTTCTCTGCAGTATTATAGATCTGTTTTTTCCCGGTAGAACAGATTGACCTTTGTTCGATCTTTTGATCGTAACTTGAGTTTCTCTCGACGGATTTGAGTGATTCTTGTTGTGTCGTCTTCGTGACTTGATTCTCTATGATATCCATCACTTTTTTCACGATGAAACACGTTTAAATTAGTCCCACACACGATTTCTTCAACAGATTGTTTTCTGTTGAGGGGTTTTCATTGCTTCCGCTGAAAAAGTTTAAATCCACCATTCACCCCCCCTCTGGTAGCTTTTCATGTGCTCTTCGATCCTACCACAGTGAATATGATGATTTTTTCATATAAGTACTGTGTTATCTAGTTGTACGTGAACTATTTTTTTTCTTTGAAAAGATAGAAGCCGCTATTCTATTTAGCAGCAAGCTTAGAAGCAAGCCGATATTGAATCATGGTGAATCATGGAAAAGTTCCTAATGCAACAATTTTGTTCCATGGCGACAGATCCTAACGCCATGAACTGGTAATTCGTGGCAACAGATCCTAATACAACGATAGTGTTTTGTGGTGATAGATCCTATTGCCACGAACTGGTGAATCGTGGCAAATGTTCCGAATGCAACGGTTGTGTTTTCATGGCCATAGATCCTAATGCCATGAACTGTTGAATCGTGGCAACAGATCCTAATGCAACGATTCTGTTCCGTGATGATAGATCCTAACACCACGAACTGGTGAAGCGTGGCAAAAGTTCCTAATGCAACGATCGTGTTTTGTGGCGATAGATCCTAACGCCACGAACTAATGAAACATTGCAAAAGTTCCTAATGCAACGATTTTGTTCCATGGCGACAGATCCTAACGCCACGAACTGGTAATTCGTGGCAACAAATCCTAATACAACGATAGTGTTTCGTGGTGATAGATCCTATCGCCACGAACTGGTGAATCGTGGCAAAAGTTCCTAATTCAAAATTTGTGTTTCATGGCGATAGATACTAACACCACAAACTAGTGAATCGTTGCAAAAGTTCCTAATGCAACGTTTGTGTTTCGTGGCGATAGATCCTAACGCGACGAACTGGTGGATCGTGGCAAAAGTTCCTAATGCAATTATTCTATTCCGTGGCAATAGATCCTAATGCCACGAATCGGTATTTCCTGGCAACAAATCCTAATGAAACGATCGTGTTTTGTGGCGATAGATCCTATCGCCACGAACTGGTGAAGCGTGGCAAAAGTTCCTAATACAACGATTGTGTTCCATGGCGTTAGATGCTAACGCCACGAACTAGTGAATCGTGGCAACAGATCCTAATGCAACGATCGTGTTCCGTGGTGATAGATGCTAACGCCACGAACTATTGAATCGTGGCAACAGAACCTAATGCAACGATTGTGTTCTTTGGTGATAGATGATAATGCCACGAACTAGTGAATCGTCCAATAGATTTGTGGTGATATATCCTAATGCCACGAACTATTGAATCATAGCAACAATCCTAATGCAACGATCGTGTTCCGTGGCGATAGATGCTAATGTCACAAACTAGTGAATCATGGCAACAGATTCGTGGCGATAGATCCTAATGTCACGAACTAGTGAATCGTGGCAACAGATCCTAATGCAACGATCGTGTTCTGTGGCGATAGATGCTAATGCCACGAACTATTGAATCGTGGCAAAAGACCAAGCTTACTGCAACAATTTAGTATTCATTTCAGTACAATCGTTGCAACGGGGCGGAATTCTTGTAGTGCTAGGATGATTCCCGCCAAGAGCCTATGCATAGCCGAACGTGGAGGATTACAAAGGACAGATAGAGTTGTCACCACCTACTGCCTACCTCTTCAATCTATGGGTCTACGAGACATTCAACGCTACTTAACTATACTAGCACCATGCTAGCATATTAAGTAAATACCTTAAGAGCCTAGGCACAAGCCATCATAAAGCAATGAACTAAACCATCATTGAAACCATTGTTGAAACAAAGCATAGTTATTCATATTAACATAATCATATCATAATTAGTTAGACTATAATGGGGGTTTATAGTGTTTTTGATGTTTAGATGAGATCATTATAATGCAATCATAAAGACTATATCTACCACATACATGGACTTTACAATCAAACAAGAAACGCTTCATCCAAGCATACGTATATTGGAAGACTAAAGATAACATCTTTATTATGAATAAAGTCAAAAATACAAGAAGGAATACATGAGCCTTACCTTTCCCAATTTGGAATTGGGAAGAGAGACTCCATCCACTCTTTTCCCAATTTGCACTTGGGACTAGAGACTCTCCTCTCTACAGCCTAAACTCCTTTAATACTATGAAAAGTAGTGAATACAATAGAATGAAGCTCAAGTGGTGTGTGCGGAAGTGAGGGGTAGGGGGTCCTATTTATAGCTGGAGAAGGGTCGGTTCCCGCCACAATTAGCGCGCGAATTAGTCTTCATCGTGATCAAGACACCACAGGGAGTCAACACGTGGAAGAAGACCGGGTTTGGAGCGAAAAAGAGGTTGGCCGAACAGGGGGTTCAGCCGACTTGGTCAGTGCCCCATTTCTCGTGTGCCTTCTCCAGATCACTGACTGGTGGGTCCTCTTGACTGATGTGGGTGATACACCATTGGTTCTCCTAGGATATGTCTATTTGTGGGCCATTTGATATATGTGATGCCATGTGTCATTGCTTGATTGGCTGGGATGGTACTTTTTAGGATTGCTCCCCCTCTTTCACCTCAATTCCTGCATAAAAAGTGTGCATGCACTATTTTTCCAAAGACAAGTGGAAATACGTTAAGTAGAAAGGTAATGTGTGCAAGAAATTACAAATTATTCACATAATTGAGTTATATTGACGGGTGAAATTGGGATATAATAGCCGTCAACATAGGGGTAGTGTGACACACACCTAAGCAAACTACTCTAAAGGCAAAGAATGTCCTAGTGGAGGCTATGTTGGGGATGGAGCTACTCCTAGTTTGCTCTGGGTATTCATATACATAATCAAGTAGTGTACACATGGCTATGCTAACTACGAGTACTAGGGCTTAGCGGTCGGCACGGGCATACCCCTAAGAATATTAGGACCATTCCCACCACGAGCACGCGACATAGACGAATGTAGGGGATTACGAAGGACGGACAGTGATGTCACCACCTGCCGCCTACCCCTACAAACCGTGGGTCTACGAGACATCTAATGCTACTTGATTATCTAAGCACCATGCTTACATAACAAGTAAACACCTTAAGAGCTACAGTACAAGTACCTTCCTAAGGCAATGACTAACCTAAACATCGTTGAAACCAATGTTGGGACCAAGCGCTAAGTTACTCATATTAACATAATCATATTAATACCTAATTAGACTATAGTGGTGGTGTATGATGTTTATGATAATATAATAAAGGCATTATAACTACACCATAAGAACACATACACCTAGCACATACATGGACTCCACAAACAAACAAGGAACGCATCATCCAAGTATATGAATAAGTAAAGACTAATGATATTAATATAAAACATAATATCACAAATAAAAAAAAAGATACATGAGCCATACCTTTCCCAATTGGGACTTGGGACTAGAAGCTCCTCTCTACAGCTTAACCTCCACTAAGAAACTAGGAGAACTAGTGTATCCAAGAGAGAATGCTTGAGTGGTGTGTGAAGTGAAGTGAGGCCTCTCACCCCTATTTATACACGGAGTAGAGGCAGTTCCCGCCACCAAAAGCGTGGAAATTTGTGAGATTTAGGTGTTGAATACATCGGCAAATAGGCTACAAGTATGAGTTCACATGCAAAGTTTTGAAGCTTACACCGATACACCCTGATACACACTGTCCAAACTTGTCTCAGTAATATTGGGAGTAACGTCATTACTATCGATAAGTCTGGACTGCCCGAACTTTTCAATGTGTTTTTTGGAGTAAAGTTACCTTCGATAGTTTTGGACTATCCGAACATTTCAATGTGTTTTTGGGGAGTAACGTTACCTTCGATGGTTTTGGACTATCTAAACTTTCACTATTCATATCAGGAGTAATAGTTACTCCACAGAGTTTTCATATTGAGTTCGGTTGCTCCGTTTTAACTTACAATGTTTTGAACTTGCTTTTGGCTTACTGGAAGTTTTACTTAGTATTCTTTTTACACAGTTTTTGATGCATTTTGGCTGATCATGGTGGATATTGTCTTGCTATGGTTTGCAACATACTTATGTGATGTGTTCACGTAAGTTGTTGTGGTTTTCGGACTAACTTGAGTCAAGTCGAGGACTTGGGCTCACAAAGAATGGTTGTTTGTTCATGTGCAGGTGTTTCTTGAGGTCAAGACATGGCTGGTGACGGGACCTATTGAAATAGCCTCAGGGAGAATATGAGGTTCAACAACCAAGTTCGAGAGGAATTGTGGTTGAGTTGATCGGGAAGGTCACACAACATGTTCTGGTCAAGAACAATGCATATGAAGGTATCGTGGACATGTTGGAAAGTGTTTGCACATGTGCAAGGGGTGCTTGGACGTGGAAAAATTGTTCCAAGGTGTGATGAAGAGATATGGACGTGAAGATGTGGCCGAAAGGTCCAACCGGGTAGATTATGCCTCAGGCTGCGACTGAGGTGGTTATGGTTCGAATATAGAAAGTTTCAAGTTGGTTATGGTTAGATTTCATTGTGGTCACGAACTTGATTTGTTTTAGGAATGTTTGGAACATTATTAAGGTGTTTTGAAGTCTTAAGATTGCTTCTATCTGCGTATAGAAGAATCTTAAGTAGTTATGGAAAGTTTTGGTTGAAACTAAGTAGGAGTAGGAGACCAAGTTAGGATTGAGTTGGCCTAAGGGCTGGTTATATAAGCAAGGGAGGCCAAAGCTCATGGGTATATGACTTTGGACTGTTCCTCTTGTGGTTTTGGTGATTAAAATTAGTAATTTAGAGGAGCTTTTGTGCCTTGTTTATCTGTCTTGTTTTAATCAAGTCTTTCTCGCCGAGTTTCTGCACTGCCCAAACTTTCTTTAGTTTTTTATCGTAACTCGTGTTTTACTTATCCAATTGACGTGATTCTTTTTTTTTTGTCTTCAGATCTCAATGTTCTATCATCTATGAAAATTTCACGGTCATTGGATTTATAGTTTTTGTGTTACACGAGTTTCTTCGCAGCATAGAAGATCTGTTTGCTCTCTATTAGAATAGATTGACCTTTGCTCAAGGTTTTGGTCATGACTTGAGTTTTACTCGACGTTTTCTTGTGTACCTTGTTGTTTTATCTTCGTGACTTGATTCTCTATGATCTCCATTGATTTATCACATTTTTAACACATTGGAAACACTCGCACACACGATTTCTCTATCAGATTGATTTTCGGCCAAGGGGTTTTTATTCCTTTCGCAAAAAAGTTTTAATCTACCATTCACCCCCTCTTTGGTAGCTTTCCACGTGCACTTCGATCCTACAATTGGTATCAGAGGCACGATGCTCTAATATTTTTGACTTGCACGTGTTTTTACTAATCAACGTTGAGAAATACTCTAGAAAACCATGTGGGTTCAATGGTATTGATTTTCAGGTTTGGAAGGCTTGCATGGAGGCTTACATATAGGCAAAAGGTTCTGCAATATGGGAAAAGGAGTTTAAGTGCTTTGTCATGCCTTCAAATGATGATGTTACCGCTGCGAACATGAGAGACGTCGACAATAACAACAAGGCGCACAACTTGATTATTCAAAGATTGACTCAAAGCAACTTCGACCGTGTTGCACACCTCCAATCTGCGTATGACGTGTGGAAAGCACTATGCGACTATCACGAAGGCTCCAACATGATCAAGGAGGTAAGATAAGATATGTTCAAGAAAGAATACATGCATTTTGAGATGCAACCAGGTGAGGTGATCGATGATCTCTTTGCTCGCTTTAATAAAATCTCAGCAACTTGTGTAGCGTCGATGTTAATTTTTTTGATGCTGAAAATGTTAGGCGATTGTTAAGTGCATTAGTCATATCAATTTGAGAGAGGAAAGTTACATCTATTTGTGAATCTACTGTCATGAGTACACTTACATTAGATGTTCTATATTCTAAGTTGAAAACTCGTGAAATTGACATAATATCACGTAAAAAACCCAACAAGTCTCTTGCATTTGTTTCACAATGTGGCTTGCCTAGTTCTAGTCAATCTTTATCTTGTGGTACACTTGCTTTGCTGTCCTCTCTAACCCTTGAACAGTTTGAAGAGTTTCTAGAGGAGGAGCTAGCACTTCTCTCTACTCGGTTCTCAAAAGCATTGCAAAATGTGAGAAGTAGAATGAGAGGAAGTGGTGGGCCTCAATGATTCCCTAATGCGGTGAGTTTGGTCATTTTCGTACACATTGCCCTAACCTTTCAGGTTCTACTCCCCGTGATGAGAAGCAAACAAAGTTCAAGTCCTCCTCTACAAACAACAAGAAGAAAAAGAAAGGTTTTACAGGTTGCCAATTGACAAACTGTTTTGTCTCTGCACTTCATAAACTTGGCTCGAGCAATGTGGACTCTAGATGTGATGAAGATGAAGACACTTTGGCAAACATGTGTTTCATGGCGATCAACTCAAGATCAAGCATGAAGGAAGCAAAACATAACAACGACGATGAAGAGGCATGTCCCACTTGTGAAGAAATGTGTGATGTTATTTCTATGCCACTCTTATACTTAAGAAAATGGACAAAAAATTTTGAGACAAAGCTATTAAAATTGAATTACTAGAATCTGAAATTAATTGGTTAAAATCTTGATTCCTAGTGATGATTCTTGTTCATCATGTGAAATAAGAACAATTGTCCTCTTTAAGAAGTCCGCACACCTCCACTCTTGATAAACTTGAGATTGAAATTGAAAAGAACAAAAAGCTTGCTGCACTTAACAATATAAACATGGTAGATGCTAGCTGTTCAACAATTGATTTGCATTGTTCTAGTTGTGATGATCTTGATAAGAAACTACATGGTACTTTGAATGAAATTTCTATTTTGAACAATGGTTTACGTTCACATGATGTTCTAATTGCAAATTAAAAGGAAAAACTTCACGTGAAAATTGCTTTGACCTGTCCAATAAACTTGATGACATGCATATGACACTATAGCGGTTTTGTAATGCAAATAAAACTCTAAACTTGATGTTGAATTCTTCCAGGACTTGCAATGATAAAACTGGTTTAGGTTTTGATTCTCATGCTCATTTTAAGGCTCATCCACCTATGGTTATAAATTCGCTAGGATGTGGTTTAATTCAAACAGTTCCTAAACAAAAAGAGATGGTTTTTAAGTCAGCAGGGGTGTTGTCTAATTCGGTTGCTAAAAAACAGGTTGCTTGCTCATCTAGACATGGACATAAGATTAAATATCATTGTACCTATTTTGGTAGAGATGGTCATGTCATATACTTTTGTTATAGACTAACTAAACAAGAATAGAAGCAAAGAATGCAAGCTAGATCTCATAACACTCATGAAAAATTTGATGCACGTGCTGAACCGAATATTAGTAACTTGCTGTGATGAGTCAAAAATATTCAAAATTTGCTCCCAAACAACTGTTTTTCGTGCTACACATAACACACCTCGTAGGTCAGTAGTTGAGTGCAAGAATTCGCAAAACTTGACTCATAAATTTGTTGTTTTGTCTCAACTTTCGTGTGTTATTCCTGCCGGACATTGCGTGACTCACTACTGGATTCCTAAATGCCTTTTGACTAACCCTAGTATCGAGTCATCGACATATTGTGCTTCTTTGTAGTTTACATGCTCGAGGAAGGAGAACATTTGGCTCGTGGATTCAGGTTGCTCACACCACATGAATGGTAACAAAGAATAGTTATCCTCCCTCACTTTTGTGTCACGTGTAGAGAACGTTACTTTTGCAGATAATTCTTCAACTCCTATAATTGCTAAGGGTTTGGTTAGAGTTAATAATCACTACACCTTGCTTTCTATTTCACAATTGCTAGATGGAAATCTTGAAATTATTTCACTAAAAAATGCTACAAGCTAATGGTGAGCTTATGTTTAACATGTCTCGGTTTGGAAGAGTTTTTAAAGCTTGTTTTGACATGTCATCTTCTAAGCATAGGTGTCTAGTTGCTAATGATTCAAAAGATTTATATTTTTGGCATTGTAGACTTGGTAATATAAGCTTTGATCATCTCACATGTGTTAGTGCTTAAAGGGGACAAAGAAATTGTTTGATCTTTTGTAGACATGCTAAAATGGTTTTAGGTTCACATGCTCCACTATCAATGACCATGACAACAGCATCGGGACAACTTTTGCACCTTGACACCGTAGGTCCCTCACGTGTTAAATCTTTTGGATGTAAGTGGTATGTGCTTGTAATTGTTGATGATTATTCTAGATACTCTTGGGTTTATTTTATGGCATCTAAGAATGAAGCTTTTAGTCACTTTAGAAGTTTGGTTCTTAGGATTTCACTTGACCACCCAAGATCTTTAAAAGAAATTAAAAGTGATAGTGGTACTGAATTTGAAAATCAATCATTTGATCACTTTTATTCTGAAAATGGAATAGATCATCAATTTTCTTCACCATATGTACCTCAAAAAAATGGTGTTGTAGAGAGAAAGAACATAAGCTTAGTTGAGATGGCTAGGACTATGCTTGATGAATATGAAACTCCTAGAATTTTTTGGCTGATGCAATTGCAACCGCTTGTTATGTCTCAAATCGAGTTTTCTTGTGTGCTAAGCTAGGAAAAACCTCATATGAGTTGCAGTTTGGACATAGGCCTAGTGTCACACATTTTAGGGGTTTTGGTTGCAAATGCTTTGTAAGGAACATGGTAATCTTGATAAATTTAAATCTAGATCTGTTGATGACATGTTTCTTGGTTATCCATCTCATACTAGAGGCTACCATGTGCTTTTACTTGACACTAACAAAATTATGGAGGCTTGTGAGGTTTCTTTTGATGAAGCTAGCGAAGGTATTAGCTCTAATATTGCAGTGCAAGATGCATATTTGCATGGGGAGAGTATTTTCATTGAAGATGAAGAAAGAGTGGAGCTGCTAGGTTAGGAATAAAGTGAAGATGGAGTTGTGGTTAGGAATAAAGCTAGGTTGGCTGCTCAATGTTTCACACAAATTGAAGGTCCAGATTTTGATGAAACTTTTGCTCCCGTTGCTAGATTAGAAGCCATAAGAATTTTGTTAGAATTTGCTGCATCTAATGGTTTCAAGATATATCAAATGGATGTTAAAAGTTCTTGTCTTAATGGCTACATAGATGAGGAGGTTTATTTTAAGCAACCACCAGGTTTTGGAAATCCAAATATTTTTAATCATGTTTACAAACCGTCCAAAGCCTTGTACGGCCTCAAACAAGCCCCTAGAGCATGGTATGATAGGTTAAAATCGTCTTGCTTGACAAGGGGATTACCATGGGCAAAGTTGATAAAACTCTTTTTGTGCTTAAGCATGGCAATGACTCACCATTCGTTCAAGTGTATATGGATGATATTATCTTTGGTTGTGCTTCTATTGATCTTTGGTCCAAGTTTTCAGCTATTATGAGTTCAGAATTTGAGATGAGTATGACGGAAGAACTCACATACTTTTTGGGGCTGCAAATCAAGCAAACTAAGGAGCGTACTTTTGTGCATCAAACGAAATATACGAAAGACCTCCTGAAGCGTTTCAACATGGACAAAATCAATCCTCTTCGGACAACAATGGGAGCACCAACGACGCTTGAACTTGATGTGAGACAAATGTGTGTTGAATACATTGGCATGTACTGAATACATTGGCTTTGATAATATAAGTCCTAAAATTCCGCCAAATTATCCTTTTTAGCAAAGTCCGACTCTTGCTCCGAGCTTCTGCAAGGTCCGACAATAGGTCCAACTTGCTTTGTCAAGGTCCAACATGTTTTGGGTAGCTCCGGTGAGCTTTTTCTTTAGCTCTGGCATGTCTTTGATAGCTCTGGCATGTCTTTGTTAAGCTCCGATATGTTGTTGCTAGGTCCGACTTATGTTGGTTAGCTCCGACATCTTTATCTAAGCTACGGCACTAGGTTGTACTAGCTTTGGTAAGCTCTGCTGCTAGGTTGTACTAGCTTTGGTAAGCTCCGGCGCTAGGTTGTACTAGATTTTGTAAGCTCTGGCTCAAGCTCTAGTTAGCTTTGGCATGATTCGGAGCTTGATCGCAATGTTCCTGCTTTTACTGTGAAATGTTTTGAACTTGCTTTACATTGTTTAGAAAGATTACTTAGTATTCATTTGCTATTTTTTTGGTGCGTTTTGGTTGATATGGCTGATACCGTTTTACTGTGGTTTTGCAACATGCTTATGTGAGGTGCTCACGTAAGATGTTGTGTTCGGAACTAATTTGAGTCAAGTCGCGGACTTGTGCCCGGAAGTATTGGTTGTTTATTCATGTGCAGGTGTTGCTTGAGTTCAAGACATGGCTGGTTACGAGATCCATTGAACTAGTCTTAGGGAGAAGATGAGGTTCAACAACCAAGTTCGGGAAGAATTGTGGTTGAGTTGATCGGGAGGTCGCGCATCATGTTTTAGGCAAGAACAATACATATGAAGGTATCATGAACGTCATTGGAATGTGTTTGCACATGTGCAAGGAGTGCATGGACGTGGCTACATGGTTCCGAGGCGTGTTGAAGAGATGTGGACATAAAGAATTGCTTGGAAAGGTCCAATCGACTAGGTTATGGACTCAGGCTGCGGCTGAGTCATGTTGACTCAAATATCACAAATTTGAGTTGTTTTATAAATGTGAGATATGTTCCTAAGGTGTTTGGAAGTCTTAAAATTGCTTCTATCTGTGTATATAAGAGTCCTAAGCAGTTATGAAATGTTTCGATTCGTGATTTGAGTAGGATTAGAGTCATAGTTGAGATTGGGTGGCCTAAGGGCTGGTTATATAAGCAAGAGAGGTCAGAGCTCGTGGTGCATGACTTTGGGGCTGTTCCTCTTTGTGCTTTGTTCGTCCGAATTGATCCAGACAAGTTTTTCTCAGCGAGTTTCTGCATAGCACAATCTTTCTTCGGTGGTTTTATCATAACTCGAGTTTTACCGTTCCAATTGATGTGATTCTTTTTGGATTGTCTTCACAACATAATTTTCTATCACATTTCAAAATTTCACGGTCATTGGATTTGTGGTTTCTTATCTACACGAGTTTCTTTGGAGTGTTCCAGAACTGTTTTTCTCGGGTAGGACAGATTGACCTTTGTTCGATCTTTCGATCGTAACTTGAGTTTCTCTCGACGGATTTGAGTGATTCTTGTTGTGTTGTCTTCGTGAATTGATTATCTCTGATATATATCACTTTTTTTCACGTTAAAACACGTTTAGATTAATCTCACACACAATTTCTCTAACAAATCGTTTCTCCGCCGAGGGGTTTTCATTGCTTCCGCTGAAAAAGTTTTAAATCTATCATTCGCCCCACCTCTAGTAGCTTTTCACGTGCTCTTCGGTCCTACAATTGGTATCAGAGCCACGGTGCTCTAATATTTGTGATTTGCACATGTTTTGAATAATCATCATGGAGAAATACTCCACAAAACCTTGTGTCTTTAGTGGTAAGACAGGACATTTTCGTTCAGATTGTCCTAATCTTTCAGGTCCTACTTCCCGGGATGAAAAGAAAACAAGGACGAAGCACTCCTCTGCAAAAGATACGAAGAAAAAGAAGGGTTTTACAGGATGTCAATTGATGAGCAGTGTTTATCTCCGCACTTCAAGAACTCGGCTCAAGCGATGTGGACATTGGAAGTGACAAGATGAAGATGATTTGGAAAACTTGTGCTTCATGGCGGGCAAGTCAAGATCAAGTATGGAGGAGGCTGAACACAATAGCGACAATTAAGAGGTATATCCTACTTGCGAAGAAATGTGTGATGCTATTTCTCGTGCCACTGTTATAGTTAAGAAAAAGGACAAAAAGCATAGGGACAATGTTGTTAAAATTGAGTCACTAGAATCTGAAATTAATCATTTGAAATCCTTGATTCCTTGTGATGATTCTTGTTCCTCGTGTTATTTAATATATGACTAATTGTCCTCATTAAGAAGTGTGCATACCTCCACACTTGATAAACATGAGTTAGAAAGTGAAAAGAACAGAGAGCTTGCTGCACTTAATGAGAAAATTTGAAAGATGTTAGTTGTTCTACAATTGATTTGCATTGTTCTACTTGTGATGATCTTGATAAGAAACTACAAGATGCTATGAATGAAATTTCTATATTGAACAATGATTTATGTTCTCATGAAGTTAAATATTGTTCGAATTGCAAATTAAAAGGAAAAACTTCAAGTGAAAATTGCCTTGATCTGTCCAATAAACTTGATGACATGCATAGGACATTAGATCGGTTTTGTAATGGGAATAAGAACCTAAATTTGCTGCTGAATTCTTCCAAGTGTTGCAATGATAAAACTGGTTTAGGTTTTGATTCTCATGCTCATGCTAAGGCACATCCACATAAAATTGTAAAGTCATTAGGAAGTGGTTTGATTCAAACAGTTCCTAAACAAAAAGAAGCGGTTTTCAAATCTTTAGGAGTGTTGTCTCATTCGGTGTCAAATAAAAATGTTGTTTGCTCATCTAGACATGAACACAAAGTTAAATTTCATTGTACCTACTGTGGTAAAGATGACCATGTCATAGATTTTTGTTATAGAGTAGCTAAACAACAGAAAAAGGAAAGAATGATTGCTAGATCTCATAACTTTCATGCAAAATTTGTTGCACATACTAAACTGAATGATAAGAACATGCAACCAGCTGTAATGAGTCGAAAACATAAAAAGTTTGCTCCCAAACCTACTGTTTTTCGTGCTACGCATGCAACACCTTGTAAGTTAGTAGTTGGGCACAAAAATCCTCAAGCTTTGGCTCATAAACCTGATGTTTTGTCTCGGCTTTCGCGTGTTTTTCTTGCTGCACGTCGTGTGACTCAGTACTGGATTCCTAAATGCCTTTTGACTAACCCAGTATTGGTTCATCGACGTATTGTGCTTCTATGTAGGTTACACTCTTGTGGAAGGAGAACATTTGGATTGTGGATTCAGGTTGCTCACGCCACATGACCGGTAACAAAGAATGGTTCTCCTTCCTCTCTTTTATTTCACGTGTAGATAATGTTATTTTTTCCGAGAATTCTTCAACTTCTATAATTGCTAAGGGTTCGGTTAGAGTAAATGATCACTGCACTTTGAAGGATGTGGCACTTGTCAAAAATTTGAAATACAACTTGCTTTCTGTTTCACAATTGCTAGATCAAAATCTGGAAGTTAATTTCAATAAAAACTGTTGCAAAGTTGTTGGTTCAAATAGTGAGCTTATTTTTAACATGTCACGGTTTGGAAGAGTTTTTAAAGTTGATTTTGATATGTTTTCCTCTAAGCATAGGTATCTAGTTTCTAATGATTCAAATGACTTATATTTTTGGCATCGTAGATTTGGTCATGTAGGCTTTGATCATCTAATGTGTGTTAGTGCTCTTGATCGCATACGTGGGCTGCCTAAGCTTAAAGGGGACAAAGAAATTGTGTGCTCTTCTTGTAGACATGCTAACAGGGTTGCAGGTTCACATACTCCTATCACAATGATCATGACAACTGAACTGTGTCAAGTTTTGTATCTTGACACCGTAGGACCTTCACGTGTTCAATCCTTCAAAGGTAAATGGTATGTTCTTGTGATTGTTGATGATTATTCTAAATACTCTTGGGTTTACTTTATGGCATCTAAGAATGAAGCTTTTAGTCATTTTATAACTTTATTTCTTAGATTATCAATTGATCACCCAGGATCTTTAAAAGCAATTAGAAGTGATAACAGAACCAAATTTAAAAATCAATATTTTTTGCCACTTTTGTGCTAAAAATGGAATAGATCATCAATTTTCTTCACCATATGTACCTCAACAAAATGGTGTTGCAGAAAGAAAAAATAGAACCTTAGTTGGGATGGCTAGGACTATGCTTGGTGAATATCAAACTCCTAGAAAATTTTGGGCTGATGAGATTGCAACCGCTTGTTATATCTCAAATCGTGTTTTCTTGCGTGCAAAGCTAGGTAAAACACCATATGAGCTCCGGTTTGGACATAGGCCTAGTGTTACACACTTTCGAGTCTTTGGTTGTAAATTCTTTATTAAGAAACATGGTAATATTGATAAATTTGAACCTAGATCCATTGATGGTATGTTTCTTGGTTATCCATCTCATACTAGAGGCTATTGTGTGCTTTTACTTCACACTAACAAATTGTGGAGACTTGTGAGGTGTCTTTTGATGAAGCTAGCACATGTACTAGCTCAAACATTGCAGGTCCGGATCCATATCAGCAGGGGGGAGCATTTTCGTTGAAGTTGAGGAAGAAGTGGTGCTACTGCCCAAAAATTCAGCAGCTAATGACCATGTTCCAGCTCCTGATTTTTATTCACAGCTAGCACCGATGATCATCATTGTTGGTCCAGATCCTCCTCAAGTCACAAGCTCATTGATTTGTGATAAACATGAAGAAGAAGCTTGTGAAGTGTCCACTCACCTCCGGGTTCTCAAAAGTCATCCTACACAACAAATTATTGGAAGCTTGCATGAATGA
The DNA here is from genome assembly GCA_036927565.1 of Tuctoria greenei. NCBI lineage: Eukaryota > Viridiplantae > Streptophyta > Magnoliopsida > Poales > Poaceae > Tuctoria > Tuctoria greenei. Next base: position 106,094,006 of record JAYESD010000004.1, on the reverse strand, counting down.
GTCACATGGTCCAGGTTTTGCGATCCAAAATCTCATCCTCATTTTGCTTTGGTTGCTTCTTTTGAACCCAAAGATATATCACACGCACTCACTAATGAATATTGGATCATTGCCATGCAAGAAGAGTTAGAAAATTTTGAAAGAAATAATGTTTGGAAACTTGTACCTCCACCTCAAAGTCACACTTTAATTGGAACTAAATGGGTGTTTAAAAATAAACAAAGTGAGGTTGGGTTTGGGGTTTGGAATAAGGCTAGGTTGGTTGCTCAAGGTTTCACTCAAGTTGAAGGTCTAGATTTTGATGAAACTTTTCCTCCTGTTGCTAGATTAGAAGCCATAAGGATTTTGTTAGCTTTTTCTGCATCTAAAGGTTTTAGGCTTTATCAAATGGATGTTAAAAGTGCTTTCTTAATGGCTACATAGATGAGGAGGTTTATATCAAACAACCACCGGGTTTTGAAAATCCAGATTTTCCTAATCATGTTTACAAACTGTAAAAAGCCTTGTACGGTCTCAAACAAGCCCCTAGATCATGGTATGATAGGTTAAAAACATTCTTAATTGAAAAGGGGTTTACCATGGGCAAGGTTGATAAAACTCTTTTTGTGCTTAAGCATGGCAATGACTCATTATTCGTTCAAGTGTATGTGGATAATATTATCTTTGCTTGTGCTTCTCATGATCTTGTGTCCATGTTTTCAGCTATGATGTGTTCAGAATTTGAGATGAGTATGATGGTAGAACTTACATACTTTTGGGGGCTGCAAATCAAGCAAATCAAGGAGGGTACCTTTGTGCATCAAACGAAGTATACAAAAGACCTCCTAAGGCGCTTCAATATGGACAAAAGCAAGCCTGTTCGGACACCAATGGTGTTGAAGTGTAGCAATGACACTTCCCCCCAATACTACTAAAGTGTAGCCCGCGGAGGTTCTTGTTTCGGTTGCGGCACGCAGAGATCAGGATCAAGATGGTGACACGGGAGATTTACGTGGTTTGGACCGCTTGAGCGTGATCAGGGTTGTTGTTCGTTGATGCAGTGATCGACGCAAATGTCCCATCTTGTTGCCCAACATTGTTTACCAAAACCGATGGTTGTTGTGGTGCCATAGTGCCTATCAGAACAATAGCACCCACTGGTTGTTGCACGTTGGAGGGATTGCCTCCTGTAGGTTGTTCAGCGCGATTGCCGTTGGAAGATCCTGCAGCGGAATTCACCATCTTGAGATCTCGGGTCCCCCTACCAGCCGTGCCAAAATGTCGAAGTGTAGCTATGACACTTCCCCCGGTACTACTAAAGTGTAGCCCGCGGAGGTTCTTCTTTCGGTTGGGTAACGCACGGATAACGATCAAGATGGTGACACAGGAGATTTACGTGGTTCGGGCCGCCTTAGAGTAATACCCTACTCCACGGGTTGTGCGTTGTTGTATTCAGTATCACTAGGATGCATAGTGCCTGACTTAGCTTGTATCAGCTTCACTAGGATGCGTAATGCCTGACTTAGCTTGTATCAGCTTGTCCTCTATGTATCGTGCGATCGGTCCTTTTATAGTCTAAGGATCGACCGTTACAATGTTTAACTGGCCCGACATGTGGCCCTGGCCTATTTAATGACCTAATACAGAGTCTATGGGTATTAAGCATGGTTAATAGTGTGATAACGTGCCTTAATGGCTGTGTTACTACTATTAACAGTACATTGATTGTGGGTCATTAATATGGCATTAATGACACTTAATCAGGTCTTGTAACTGCCGCTTTAACAGTCCATTTAATGTCCGTATTGTGGGAGATCCACCTGTGTTTCCGTTGGTGGTGTAGGTCCGGAGGCTCCACAGGTGGCAGCTCCGGAGCTTCTCCCTGTAGGGAGATGGGTCCAGTGCTATTATACACATGGCGGCACCGGAACATCCCTCTACGGTGGGTTAGATCCGGGGTTATGAACCACGTGTCAATGTCGGAGCTTCCCTAAGTAGGGAGCGTAGCTCTGGTCTTACATTACACATGGTAGTCCCAGAGCTACCCATATGAGGGAGGTGGGTCCAGTGCCTCGTGACATGTGGGGCCTGAGGAATCCTTTAATTCTGACAAATGGAAATCTTGTGCACTTCTTGCGGTACCGTGGGGTACCCGGCACACAGGGTACCAACAGTGGCCCCCGGGCCCACCTCTAGGAGAAATCCTTTGGGTTAAGTTATTCTTCCGGAGGTGGGGCCACCCTTGGTTCTTGCGCCGCGGCTTCAAAGGTATTTGGATGCGCCATTGGGGCGATGGTTTGGGGTTACACCGTCACCATGTGGATTGTTTCGAATGCAGCAGATGAGATCTTTGAGTGTGGATCTCACGCAATTGAAGGTCACTGGTTCCTAATATGAAAACCGTATCGGTTCCGAGCGCCCTGTCAGGGTGCCGCCTTTGTGTTTCCCGCCGCCCGTCATGACAACGGTTCACCTGGGGTAATGACCTCGATCTCTTCGTCGGGGTGGCCCCGAGCCCATTCATCATGGACGGGGTAGATTTTTGAAATGTGACCCCACTGTTGTTGTGGTTTCCATCTAAGCGTCGCGGAGGCTTACTTAAGAAGGAAAGTATGTGCGGTCTGAGGACTCTTTATGCTTTCGATCAAATTTGCGCTCGGAGCCTCCCAAACTTCGCCTAGATTTCCCTTCCTTTGCTCCACTTTGCCGCGATGGAGTTGGGTCTTCCCAAGAGCCGCCTCCAGAGCAAGGACGATCTAATGAAGGTCTGGACCTATATGGGGTGGTCCAGTGACTCCTTCAACCACCTGATCAACGCCGGCAAGCTCCTGTTCAAGAAGGAGCGTAATGGCGACATGGTGTACTTTTCAGCGTACACCATGGTGGGATTGATCCCACCTTTTTCAGTCTTTCTCTTGATGCTGCTGGACTTCTACGGTCTCCAGCTGTATCATCTTGGCCCCATTCTCTTCTGTTAGTGGCAACCTTCGTCCAATTCTGCGAGATGTGGGTGGGTGTTCGCCCTGCATCGAGCTGTTTCGTACCTTCTTCACGGTCCACACCACCAGCAAGGGGACTGAGCTTCTTGGCTTCTACTATTTTGTGAAGCACAAGAACTGCCACTTCAAGTACTTGAAGTTATTCCCTTCCGGCAAATCGGATGACTGGAAGAAGGACTGGGTCATCATTGCGGTGGAGGAGCACGAGAGGTTGGAGCTGCCCCAAGGACTCCCCAACGTTGATACCGACACCTGGAGTGTAGTTCCAGAGCTGTCGGATGCCTTTAACCCTATCTTTACTAGGATCCGAGAATGCTTGAAGGGTGGAGTGACCCCTCCGATCGTCTTCGGAAATTTATTAGTCAACAGGTGGGCTCTGCTGAGGAAGAGGGAGAAGATCGCCTGGGCCCTCAATAGTGTGATGGATGACGACCGGATTGAAACAGGTCTGAAGTCCAACTTGGATGATGAAGCTCTAAAGCTTCATCTCAAGAAATTTCCATATGGGATAAACATCAAAGGCGACAACTTGGTTCCGCCGTCTGCTTTCCTTCCTTTGAACATGGAGCCAGAGTTCAGCAAAGAGCTCCGGAGGAAGATGTCGGCACTTGATGACCTTTGTGAGGTGTAGAGGCATCGGACCTCCGGGATCGTGATCTGCAGAGCTTCTGAAGGAGTGTCCGCCTCTGCCTTAAGCCAGAGGGTTGAAGATACCAGCAAGGGCAAGGGCAGAGAGCCAGCCGAACCCTCCAGCCGGAAGAGGAAGCTGAAGCATGCTAATGGGAGGTCCGTCAGGCCTGCTCCCTCTACAACAGCTCCTTCTCCCCGACGAGGGTGGTCTTCTGCAGCTGCACCTTCTCTAGGGCAGCCGTATTCGAGAGGCGCTAGCTCTGAACAGTCAACACCGGCCTCAGTGGCAGCTAAGAGCTCCAGGCCAGGGAGTTCTTCCCGACCAAGAGAAGCTCCGACCGAGAGGACTTTGGCTGCCTCAAGTGGTCCCCAGCTGAGTTCCGAAGTCATTGTCTCACCAGACATGGTGGGCTCTGGCTCCAGGCCTCAGAAAAAGAGGTTTTGCGGTGATTGGGGCGGTAGCATTCCTAGGTAAGCATCGTGTGCTTAAAATGCTAAACTTGTTTTTGTTGTGTCTTTAATCTTTTCATCCCTTTTTTTGGGGTGGTGAGAAAGGAGTCAGGGACTTCAGCATCTGTTGCAGCGATCGTGACTTCGCATGTTGAAGCTCTGGATTCGACCATCGAGCCTCTTCCTCAAGTGGTGGCAGAAGTCACGGCAGCTCCGGCGCCAGCTGTCGTGGTCTTGGATCCAGAAGAGACGCCTGAAGATCTCGTGGGAGCGTCGGACCACGGGGGAGAAGTTGAAGATGTACCTCTGGCAACGGTGTCGGAGACTGATGCTTCAGTACCACAGCCAGAGCAGTTAGAAGCTCCGGCCTATGAACCAGAAGTCGTCGAAGCCCTGGCTGCTAAGCCAGAGACAATTGAAGCCCTATCCATCGAGCCGGAGATGGTTGAAGCTCCGGCCCTTGGGCTAGAAATTATTGAAGGTGCGGCTGTTGAGCCGGAAAGACTTGATGCTCCGGTTGCTAAACCAGAAGTAGCTGACGTGCCGCCTCCAGAGCCAGTGGTGGCAGAGGCACCGGATGAAGCCTCAACCGTTGCCCCGATGGTGTCTGGACCAGAGCCGGAGCAGCATGTAGAAGTGATGGCAGGTCCTCCACCCTCGGAGTGGGTAAATGAAGACCCGGAAGCAGTGCCTTCGACATCCGGTCTAGAGGTGGGAGTTCCCCCAGTGGGTTCTTCCTCTGCTACTGCTGAAGGGCTTCAAGAGAGCGGCCTTAGTGCTGCAGAAGCTTAGGGACAACTCTTGTAGAGTGGGACATTATTTTTGTTATGGAAAACCCTCTGAAGTCAGTGGAATTGACCCCAGCAGGTCAGGAGCCTATCCCTCTAGCGTTGTCCATAGATAATGCCTGCTTGAGCCTCTGACAAGTCCAGCTCGCCTTCGATCATTAGAGCAAAGCCCTGGAGGAAGAGTGCAACAGCTTGAGGCATTGGCACAACAGGCTCCATTTTGAGACCAGGCTTGCTCAGAGAAGAATTGCTGAGCAGAAGGAGTGGATCAAGAGGGAAAAGGCCCCGATGGAATACTGGGATAAGCTGCTCGAGGAGAAGGAAGCTGCCATCAGGGCGCTCGATGCTAACTCTAGGGAGATCCTTGAGCAAGCCAAGGAGAGGCGTGATGATGCTGATGAGCGTCACGAAAACCTCAATGAATTGAACGAGGTCCTCCTGAAGCACCGAGCAGACCTTGAGGCGAGGGAAGAGAAGCTCCTGGAGCAGCAAAAGGATATTTTGAAGAGGGAGGCGAAGGTCACCCAGAAATTGACTCTGGGTGAACAAATTTTGGCAGATCGCAGCAAAAAGTTGGATCTATAGAGTAAAGAAAAGAAGGAGAAGTACTGGAAACTAGGGCAGGAGCTCTCGAAAAGAGAAGGTGATGTTGCCACCAGGGAAGGGAATGTGAGCGGCAGGGAAAAAGACCTTGTGGAAAGGCGGAACCGCATCCACCTCCGGGAGATGGAGCTGACCGATTGTGAGAAGCAAGTTGCTGAGAAAATGCAGCAACTTGCCAAATTGGTCGAGCGCCTCGCTCGGGAAGGTTCGGAGCTTGCAGCCACCCGGAAGTCACTAGAGGAGCTGCGGAGCTTGAAGGACACAGAGTTCATTCAAGTGTGGGACTTCTTGGGGCGAGCCAAAGACGCGCCGACACCACTAGGCTTCAGTCTTGTACGTCCGGACAATCCGGAGCTGGACTTGGACCGAGCGCTAGTGGCCCTCAATGTTGCTGGCGACAAACTCGACGCAATGGGCGATGTCATTGCGGACCAGCTGGAGACAGAGGGGAAATCTCTGGCTACAAACATCACAAAGTATGTGCTGACGTGTTATGTGAGCCGAGATCCCCAATTCTCTTTGGACCCGGTGCTCCAAGGTCCCATTGCTGAAGAGGAGGACGCCGCCAGGGCCAGCGTCCAAGGAGTTGCCAAGGAAGTTGCCCCATTCTTCCACAGGACCTAGATACTCCAGTAGCTAGGACTTTTTCCTTTTGCCTTCTGCTGTAATCCCAATTTTGTAATCTAGTGCTTCGAATTAATTAAATCCACTTTGCCATGAATTTCACTTTATTATTGTTTTGTCTCCAATGTATTGTGCTCTGTCTTGTTGGCCCCCTGGCATATGCGCACAATTCAAGTGTGTACATGTACCAAAGGATTTGACAGTATATTGATGACTTGAATGCTTCGAACTTGTAGATTTTAGGTCTGAAGTCTTTATTTCTGACACGTCGACGGTAGGCCCCCTGGGATTGGCGGAGCTTGGTAGCTCTGACGGTACCCACCATCAACATATAAAACATTGATGGCAGGCCCCCTAGGATTTATCGGATCCTGATAGGTCCAGTAGCGCCCAATGTCAACGCACGAATCGTTTGAAGGTAGGCCCCCAGGGGTTGTCAGCTCCGACGTCACCCACTGTCAACATATTAAACGTCGACGGCGGGCCCCCTTGGAGGATGTCGGAGCTTAATAGCTCCGGTGTTGTCCACCATCGCTATGAATTTTTGTTTTTCCTGCACATTAAATACAAGAAAAGAGTAAAATTTGTCCTCTTGTCTATAAATCATTTGTGATTTATCATTCTTGTTTGAGTTTTAAATCCGAAGAAACTTGATATGGTAACAAGCATATTGATATAATCTTTCCAAACCCATATGCTTTTTTAGTACTCACCGTACTGAGGCCTACCGGGGTGTAGGTAGAGTGGCGTACATAGGGTGCAGGACCAAGCTAAGTCGATAGCACACTCTGGACCTATGTTGGCTTGGCGTTCAGGCAAGTAGACTATGCAACACGTTAAGATCCAAAGAGATCAATAATATAACTTGTAACCCATATGAATAACTTGGGCAAAAACTAAAAAATAATTGCACAACTTCATTATAGACAAGAAGGTTAAAAACAATAATTTGATAGATCGAGCCTTGTACAAAAATAAATGCACGTGGAGTCTGTTTTCACACAACAATGTCTTTCATTATAGGTCCGTATTACAGGGGAGACAAGGACACACTTAGGGTGCAGGACGGAGCTAAGTGCGCTATACATCTTTACTAATTCAGGGCAGGTAGTTACACTTTTAGTACTATGACTGTATGCAGTATTACTTGAACTTCCCGGACCTTCCCAAAGGGGTCCAGATGTTCTCCCGGAGGACCTACCCTTTTTTGTATATTGACTCTATAACATACATTGTATGTAATTACAGACTCACCTCTGTGGTTCCAAGCATAAAACTTACGAAGGTGCTCGATGTTCCAAGGATTAGAAAGTGGAGTCCCATCCTCAGTTGCCAAGCGAATGCATCCGGGTCGGGATACTTTGATCACTCAAAAGGAACCTTCCCAGCTGGGGGAAAGTTTGTTCATCCCTTCACGAGTTAGTATCTTCCAAAGCACCAGATTACCTTCTTCAAGCTGTCAGTTGCGCACATGCCTTTGATGATAACATCGGAGTGCTTGGCGATAACGTGCATTCCGAACAGCTGCTTGGCACCTTCCCTCGTCGACGAGGTCAAGGTCTTCACGCCGGAGCTGGTCCTGCGCAGCTTCGTCGAAGGTCCGGACCCGAAGGGACCCCATGATGATCTTTGGAGGAAGGACTGCTTTAGCTTCATACACCAGGAAGAAGGGTGTTTCTCCAGTTGACTGATTAGGTGTTGTCCTGTTCGCCCACAATGTGGACGGAAGCTTTTCAATCCAGTTGGCTCCATGCTTTTTCAGACGCTCGTACGTGCGTGTCTTGAGTCATTTTAAAATTTCTGCATTTGCTCTCTCGTCTTGGCCATTACTTGCTGGGTGAGCCACTAAGGCGTAGCTCAGTTGTTTACTCTGGTCTTTGCAATATTCTTGAAATGCAACACTTGTGAATTGAGTTCTGTTGTCAGTTATGACTTTGTTTGGAACTCCAAATCTGCATATAATGGACTTCAAGAACTTGATTGTTGATTGCTTGTTTATTGTCACTACTGGAGTTGCTTCCAGCCACATGGTGAACTTATCAATGGCGACATACAGAAACCTGTAACCTCCGACAACTTTTGGGAATGGTCCCAAGATGTCCATGCCCCACACAGCGAATATCCATGTAGGAGGTATTATTTGTAGTGATTGAGCCATTGTGTGAATCTATTTTGTGTTAAACTGGCATGCTTCACATTTTTTTCACTATCTCAACCGCATCCTGGAGTGTTCTAGGCCAGTAAAGGCCGTGTTGGAAGGCTTTACCGACCAGCGTGCGGGAAGAAGCATGGTTCCCACACTCTCCTCCATGGATTTCCGCTAGAAGCTCGCGGCCTTCTTCCCTTGCAATGCACCACATTAGGATGCCGTTGGCACCACGCCGTTAGAGATCCCATTCTACCAATGTGTATCTTTTAGCCAATCTGACAATCCGGTCAGTGGATACACTGTCTTTAGGAAGGATATTGTCTTTCAAGTAGCTCCGAATCTCCGAGATCCATGCATCGAAGCTAACTTGAGCTTCTAAGTCTTGCGTGTTGGGTTGCTCGGAGCATCCGGCAACACCTACGACCCTTGGTGGACTCCATGGTAACAGGGCCACCGGGACTGTCAGCTTCGAGGTGCTAGTCTCGCCCCCTTCACTCAGTTCGGCAGGCTGACCTGTCAGCCTTGACAACCTCCGGACGAAGATTTTGTCAGGAGCCAGAGCTCCAATTGAGGCCTTCGTCGAGAGTTTGTCAGCTTCATTGTTATGAAAACCCTGAACATGGTGGAGATCCAGGACTTCGAAGTCCTTCTGAAGCCTCTGAACTTCAAGGAGATGTCAGGTAGTTGGGGATTGTTACAGGAGCATTCACCTTTGACTTGTTTGATGATGAGTTGTGAATCACCCTTCACCAACAGTTGTTTGACACCATAAGATAGTGCCACCTTGAGTTTGTAAATGAGAGCTTCATACTCCGCCATGTTATTGGTTGCCTTGAAGTCACGGTGAACCATGTACTTTACCTTATCCCCAGTTGGAGCAAGGAGAAGGATTCCAGCTCTGGCCCTCTGCTTCTGCACGAAGCCGTCAAAGAAGAGAATCCAGTGAGGCTCGGTGATTACCGGAACCTTGTGTTCTGGTTTCTGCTCACTGTGGCCCCCAGGGCCAGGGTTTGATGGAGAGGGAGTCCATTCCGCCACAAAGTCAGCCAAAGCTTAACTTTTGATTGCTTGTCGTGACACGAATTCTAGATCGAACTCGGCCACCTCTACTACCCACTTTGCAATGTTCCCAGTAGAGTTAGGGTTATGCAAAATAGCATGCAGTGGAAAAGAAGTTACCACAGATATTTTATGGGCTTGGAAGTAATAACGAGGCTTCCTTGAGGCAATAAGAACTGCATAAAGCAGCTTATGCACCTCAATGTATCTTTTCTTGGCGTCATGGAGTACTTCGCTGATGAAGTACACTGGGCGTTGTATGGTCCGGACCCTATCAGAGGGGCCCGGAGCTTCTTCTCCATCGACCCGGACCCTCATGGAGGGGTCCGAACCTTTTTGCTAAGCTTCTTGGACCCTCCCGGAGGGGTCCAGAATTTCTTCTTGTTTGACCCGGACCTTGTTAGAAGGGTCTGAATCATCTTAGTCGGCCAGGTGAACCCCCTCGGATGAATGAGGTTGATCTCCTAGCATTTCGTCTTGAGGTTCCATGTCTGGGGGCTGGGACCCAGACAAGCCTTCAGGTAACTCCGGACCCTCCCGGAGGGGTCTGGGCTCCTGGACTGGACATGGGTCCGGTCTTTCCGCGACCAGGACCATGCTGACAACTTCAATAGTTGCAGACATATAAAGCAGTAAAGGCTCACCAGGATTCGGAGCTACCAAGATTGGTAGTGTGGCAAGGAGTTCTTTCAGCTCTTGAAATGCCTTTTCTGTTTCTTCAGACCAATGAAATGGTCCGGACTTCCTCAAGATTTTGTAGAAAGGAAGTGCCCGCTCTGCCAGTCTTGAGATGAACCGGCTGAGCGCTGCTAAACATCTAGTTAACTTCTGGACATCCTTGATGCGAGCTGGGGGTCGCATATCTTCTATAGCTTTGATCATCGCCGGATTTGCTTCAATTCCTCGGTGAGTCACCAAGAAACTTAGAAGCTTCCCGGAGCTAACCCCAAAGACATATTTGTCTGTGTTTAGCTTGGTGCGCATGATGCGCAGCTTGTCGAAGACTCTTGTAGATTGTCAAGGAGTGACTCCTAGTTCTTGATCTTCACGACGATGTCATCAACGTACACCTCCACCATGTCTCTGATTAGCTCTCAAAATGTTTTGTACATAGCTTGCACAAATGTTGAAGCAGCATTTTTGAGACCAAAGGGCATGGTAGTATAACATTACAATCCATCTACTATTATGAAGGCAGTATGCTCTTCATCTTCCTTAGACATTTGGATTTGATGATATCCAGAATATGCATCTAATAAACACAATAGCTCACACCCGGAGGTGGAGTCCACTATCTGATCTATCCTAGGTAGTGGAAATGGATCCTTTCAGCATGCCTTATTTAAGGTGGTGTAGTCGATACACATCCGAAGCTTCCCGCCAGCCTTAGGTACCACAACTCGGTTTGCCAGCCATCTTGGGTGAAACACCTCTCGAATGAAACCAACTTTGAGCAACTTCTTGATCTCCTGTCGGATGAAGTTTTGTCGCTCGATTGATTGCTTCCGGGGCTTCTGGTGTACAGGTCGTGCATCGGGATGAATCTTCAGGTTGTGTTCAATCACCTCTCTACGGATCCTAGGCATTTGCGACGGTTGCCACGCAAACACGTCAACATTAGCTCGGAGGAAAGTGATGAGCGCGAGTTCCTATTTGTTGTTCAGGCCTCCCGATATACGAGTAGTCTGAGCAGCATCGGAACCAATTAGGACGACTTTGACAGGAATGTAGGTGTCACCGCTTGGTTGCACACGGGGTGTAGAGGTAGAGCCTCGATGACGAATGCTCGGAGGGTTCAGAGCTAGCTCCTTATCGGGTTCTTCCTCCTACGATGTGGTAAGTGCATAGAGTTCTTCTAAAGCAGCGACTCCTACAGTGCAATCTCCGCGAATCCAGAGAATGCCCGTAGGTGTTGGCATCTTCAACACTAAGTAACCATAATGGGTGGCGGCCATGAACCTGTACAAGGCTGGCCTGTCCAAAATGTCATTGAATGGCAGACTGATCTGTGCGACGTTGAAGACCGACTTCTCGGTTCTATAGTTCTCCCGAGTCCCGAAGGCCACTGGGAGTGTGATGGAGCCGAGAGGGGTAATGGCCCCCGGACCTACCCCAAAAAAAGGTCAAGATGGGTGAAGGTCTGAAGGTCAGAGCTAGAGCTTGTTGAAGGCTTCGAAGCTTATGAGGTTCAGCTCTACACCTACATCCACCATTACATCATGAAGTTGGACATTGTTAATGGTTGAAGACACCATCGACGGGAGTTGGCCAGCTCCGATCATGTTGTGGGGGCAGTCCAAAGCATCAAAGATGATGGGAGTATTCATCCACTTCCAATGAGGCTCCGCCCTAGCGATGGGAGCGGCAATGGCCATGTACTGCCGCATTGTCTTGAGGATGCGGCGAGAGGTGATGTCCCAAGAACCACCATAAATGGTGTTCAGGGTCTTCTAACGCTCGTTGTCAGAGATGTCGGAGTCATCGTAGACGGTGTTATGGACAGCTTTCAGGACCTTTTTTGGGTCCTAATAACCTAACTGCTCCTAAGCCGGAGCTTCATCGACTTTTTGTTTCCCTTCCAGCTAGCAGAATGGAGCTTCCTCCTGACACTTGTTATAGCGCTCGACAAGGTCTTGGACCTCCCGACATTCTTCCAGACTATGTTTATCTGTCTTGTCGATCGGACACCACACTTTAGAGATGCCACCATCTTCTGATGATGGTCGAGGTCGTTTCTCGAGGCGTGGCCCTCGGCCACCCAGAGCTGCAGCAGCTGCAGCAGTAGGTGCACCGGCCGACGGCTTCTTCTTGCTGTTGGGCTTCTTTTTCTTTTTGCCACCTCCGGATGTAGTGGCTTCAATCTTGGTGGATTTCTTGTTGGCCTCCGAAGGTGGTTTAGAATGCTTTTCACGTCCCTTCGCAGCTTTGGCACATTTGTCTGCCAAGCTGAAGAGTTTTGTGACACTGGTGACTTCTTTGGTCGCTAGTTTCTCCAACATATTCTTATCTCGAACACCCTATCTGAATGCAACGATAACAGAAGAGCTCGAGATTGAATGGATAGTATTTTGTACATGAGAAAACCTTTGGATGAAGGATTGCAGCGATTCCCCAGTTGTTTGCTTTATAGCAAACAGATGCAGTTCAGTGCCAGGCCGGGTATAAGAACTTTCGAAGTTGGCAGTGAATTGTTGGCATGACTCCGCCCAACTATTAGTGGAGTCGGGTGGAAGACTCATGAACCAGTACCTTGTAGTCCCAGTTAGATCCACTGGGAAGTAGTTGTCCATCACGGCATCAGGGCCCCCTGCTGCCAGTATAGCAGTGGAGTAGATTTGAAGGAACTCGGCGGGGTTGACAATTCCGTCGAATTTTTCCAGCAAGTGAGGTCAGAACTTCTGTGGCCATCTGACCATGCGTAAATGCATGGCCAGGGCAGAACAGCCTCCCCCTACTCCCCGGGCAGCAGGGCTGTCTCGAGCTTCTCGTCTCTCACGAGAACGCTTGATATGGACGCAGTTGTCCTGCTGCCAGTAACAGCAATCAAGTTCCGACTGCAGGTCGTGAATCGGAATAGTGGTGATGGTGTGGGTGCGACGTGCTCTGGGAGGCAGCGAAGTCACCTGCTGGGATGTAGCACGTCTCCGATGCTACAAGACTGGTGGACCAAGTCGGCCCGACAAGGTCCGTCGTTGTGATGGTGCTCGGCCCGAAGGGGGAGGACCTTGATTGCTAATGTTAGCGGTTGCAGTTGCAATCAGATCATCAACATCAGCTCTCCACTATTCCATAGCACCCTAGGGTGCCCCTAGAGGTGGTGGATGTTGTAGATGAGCTCCCGCAGCAACGAGCGCGTGCTCAGGGTTGTTGTTTGTCGATGTAGTGATCAACGCAGATTCCCCATCTTGTTGCCCAGCATTGTATACCGGAACCGATGGCGGCTGTGTTGCCATAGTGCCTGCCAGAACAATGGCATCCACTGGCTGCTGCACGTTGGAGGGATTGCCTCCAGCAGGTTGTTTAGCGCGATTGTCGTTGGAAGATCCTACGGCGGAATTTACCATCTTGGGATCTCGGGTCCCCCTACATGGTGCGCCAAAATGTCGAAGTGTAGCAATGACACTTCCCCCGGTACTACTAAAGTGTAGCCCGCGGAGGTTCTTCTTTCGATTCGGGCACGCAGAGATTAGGATCAAGATGGTGACACAGGAGATTTACGTGGTTCGGGCCGCTTGAGCGTAATACCCTACTCCACGGGTTGTGTGTTGTTGTAGTCAGTATCACTAGGATGCGTAATGCCTGACTTAGCTTGTATCAGCTTCACTAGGATGCGTAGTGCCTGACTTAGCTTGTATCAGCTTGTCCTCTATGTATTGTGCGGTCGGTCCTTTTATAGTCTAAGGACCAACTGTTACAATGTTTAACTGGCCCAACATGTGGTCCTGGCGTATTTAATGACCTAATACATAGTCTATGGGTATTAAGCATGGTTAATAGTGGGATAACGTACCTTAATGGTCGTGTTACTACTATTAACAGTACACTAATTGTGTGTCATTAATATGGCATTAATGACACTTAATCAGGTCTTGTAACTGCCGCTTTAACAGTCCCTTGAATGTCTGTATTGTGGGAGATCAGCCTATGTTTCCGTTGGTGGTGTAGGTCCGGAGGCTCCCCACGTGGCAGCTCCGGACCTTCTCCCTATAGGGAGATGGGTCCGGTGCTATTATACATGTGGCGGCACCAGAGCTTCCCTCTACGGGGGGGTTAGATCTGGGGTTATGAACCACGAGTCAATGTCGGAGCTTCCCTAAGTAGGGAGCTTAGCTCCGGTCTTACATTACACATGGAAGTCCCGGTGCTACCCATATGAGGGAGGCGGGTCCAGTGCCTCGTGACATGTGGAGCCTGAGGAATCCTTTAATTCTGACAGATGGAAATCTTGTGCACTTCTTGCGGTACTGTGGGGTACCCGGTACATAGGGTACCAACAAATGGGAACAGCAACAACACTTGAACTTGATGAAGATGGTGAACCCGTGGATCAAAAAGAATATAGAAGCATGATTGGATCACTTTTGTACCTCACAGCATCAAGACCGGACATACAATTCAGCGTATGTCTTTTTGCACGGTTTCAAGTCTCCCCATGTGCTTCACATCGTCAAGCCCTCAAAAGGATTCTCAGGTACTTACATGGAACTCAAGAATTCGGCTTTTTTCTTCCTTCTTCCTCAACCATTACTTTGAAAGCTTTTTCGGATGCTGATTTTGGGGGTTGTAGGATTGATAGGAAAAGTACTTCCGGTGCTTGTTATTTTCTTGGTAATTCACTTATTGCTTGGTCCACTAGAAAACAAAGTTCAGTTGCACAATTCACAGCCGAATCTGAATATGTAGCTGCTGCTAGCGCTTGTTCACAAATTCTTTTGATTGTTCAAACACTTAAGGACTATGGAGTTGATCTAGATAGTATTTCACTATTTTGTGACAACACTAGTGCTATTTGCAAAAAAAACCCGTGCAACATTCAATAACAAAGCACATTGACATTAGGTATCACTTTCTCCATGATAATGTTGAAAAAGGAAACATTGTGCTTCATCATATAGATATCGAACAACAATTGGGTGACATTGTTACAAAACCTTTGGATTTCACTCGTTTTTGTTTCATTCGTAGTGAAATAGGGGTTATGCATCCTCATAGCTTACATTGAGAGGGAGTTTTGAAACTTGCGAAGTCCATGTGTGAATTTAATATTAAAATAATATGAGCATAGTATTTCATACATATATGTCTTTGTGATTTCTTTTACATTTTGAAAATTCTTACTACATTACTCATGTTATACATTTTTTAGTTTTTGCCATGTCTAGTAATGGAATAATTACTTACACTAAATCTGGTCATGGTCGAACTTTCTTGCTATTTTGAACTTGTTGCATCCTCACAAGTGCTTTTAATCATAAAGAATTAATCAAGTAATCAACTCACATGTTGAGTTTTTATGAACAAATATAAATTGAGAAAATATCAAGAGAATATGCATGCGTCGCACTTCTTCTTTTGAGATGGCTTATCACTGCACTTAGATATAAACTTGAAAGAAGTTGTGTATGACTAAAACCATGTCCTTAAGCTTCTGATGTCAAATGACATAGGCTTGGCTTGGTTGGTTAGAATAAGGCAGATGCGCATATAATCTCTTGCAAATATCATATGATCAAAATTTGTGCTTTGAAAAATAATAAAATGCAGCAACAAGTATCATGCTTTCAGGTCTTGAAATATTTAAGTTTGTGAGATCATGACTTGCATAAATTAAAAATTACACTTGATCTCTAGCATGGCTTACACTACTTTATGTATTTCATTTATGTGATGGTGTAAGTTACTTGATAGTATGACTTGGATGAGCTTTGTTTTATATTTATATTTTATAATATGCATAACAATTAAAATTTCTCTTTTGAACCTTGCTGAATACATTGTCAAAGGGGGAGAGAAAATATGTGAATCTTTTAAGAGAAGTATGCAAGGGGGAGAAATTGATTACACATTGCACATATTCACAAGTGTTTTGGCATGGTTTTTCTCGAAAGAAAAAATTGTTTATGTGGTGTTGCCAAAGGGGGAGAAATTGTTTTCAAATTTTTTAATGTGAATAAGCCAATGTTCGGATTTTAAGTGGTGTTGCCAATGCATTCATCAAGGGGGATATTGTGAGACATATGTGTGTTGAATACATTGGCTTGTACTGAATACATTGGCTTTAAAAATATAAGTTCTAAAATTTTGCCAAAACACCCTTTTTAGCAAGGTCCGACTCTAGCTCTGAGCTTCTGCAAGGTCCGACAATAGGTCCGACTTGCTTTGTCAAGGTCCAACATGTTTTTGGGTAGCTCCAGTGAGCTTTGTCTTTAGCTCTGGCATGTCTTTGATAGCTCCGGTATGTCTTTGTTAAGCTCTGATATGTTGTTGCTAGGTCCGACTATGTTGGTTAGCTCCGACATGTTTTTCTAAGCTTCGGCACTAGCTTGTACTATCTTTGGTAAGCTCCGGCGCTAGGTTGTACTAGCTTTGGTAAGCTCCGGCTCAAGCTCCGATTAGCTTTGGCATGATTCGGAGCTTGATCGTAATGTTTCTGCTTTTACTGTAAAATGTTTTGAACTTGCTTTACATTGTTTGGAAAGATTGCTTAGTATTCATTTGCTATGTTTTTGGTGCGTTTTGGTTGATATGGCTGATATCGTTTTACTGTAGTTTTGCAACATTCTTATGTGAGATGCTCACGTAAGGTGTTGTGTTCGGAACTAACTTGAGTCAAGTCGCGGACTTGTGTTCGAAAGTTTTGGTTGTTTATTCATGTGCAGGTGTTGCTTGAGTTCAAGACATGGCTGGTGACGGGATCCATTGAACTAGTCTTAGGGAGAAGATGAGGTTCAACAACCAAGTTCGGGAGGAATTGTGGTTGAGTTGATCGGGAGGTCGCGCGGCATGTTTTAGTCAAGAACAATGCATATGAAGGTATTGTGAACGTCATTGGAATGTGTTTGCACGTGTGCAAGGAGTGCATGGACGTGCCTACATGGTTCCGAGGCATGTTGAAGAGATGTGGACATAAAGAATTGGTCAGAAAGGTCCAACCGACTAGGTTATGGACTCAGGCTGCGGCTGAGTCGTGTTTGACTCAAATATGGAAAGTTTTGAGTTGGTTATTATAAGATTTCGTGTGGGTCACGAATTTGAGTTGTTTTAGGAATGTGGTATATGTTCCTAAGGTGTTTGGAAGTCTTAAGATTGCTTCTATCTGTGTATAGAAGAGTCCTAAGCAGTTATAGAAAGTTTTGATTCATGATTTGAGTAGGATTAGAGTCCTAGTTGAGATTGGGTTGGCCTAAGGGCTGGTAATATAAGCAAGGGAGGCCAGAGCTCGTGGTGCATGACTTTGGGGCTGTTCCTCTTGTGTTCTATTGAATAAAATTCGTAGTTGAAAGGATCTTTTGTGCCTTGTTCGTCCGACTTGTTCTAGACAAGTTTTTCTTGTCGAGTTTTTGCACAGCACTACCTTTCTTTGGTGGTTTTATCATACCTTGAGTTTTACAGATCCGATTGATGTGATTCTTTTTGGGTTGTCATCACAACTTAATTTTCTATCACTTGTCAAAATTTCACGGTCATTGGATTTTCTGATCCACACGAGTTTTGTTGGAGTGTTCCAGAACTATTTTTCTCGGGTAGGACATATTGACCTTTGTTCGATCTTTCAATCATAACATGGGTTTCTCTCAACGGATTTGAGTGATTCTTGTTGTGTCGTCTTTGTGACTTGATTCTCTCTGATATATATCACTTTTTTCAAGTTGAACACGTTTAGATTAGTCTCACACACAATTTCTTTAACAGATCATTTTTCTGCCGAGGGGTTTTCATTGCTTCCGCTAAAAAAGTTTTAAATCTATCATTCACCCCCCCCCCCCCCCCCCCCCGCCTCTGGTAGCTTTTCACGTGCTCTTCGATCCTACACTTGATAAAGATGGTGAACCTGTCGATCAAAAAGAATATAGAAGCATGATCAGGTTACTTTTGTACCTCACGGCATCGAGACCAGACATACAATTTATCGTATGTTTTTGTGCACGATTTCAAGCTTCCCCACATGCCTCACATCGTCGAGACGTCAAAATGTTTCTGAGATACTTACATTGAACTCAAGAATTTTGCATTTTTCTTCCTTCTTTCTCAACTGTTACTTTGAAAGCTTTTTCGGATGCTGATTTTGGGGGTTGTAGGATTGTTAGGAAAAGTACTTCAGGTGCTTGTTATTTCCTCGTAATTCACTCGTTGCTTGGCCCTCTAGAAAACAAAGTTCAGTTGCAAAATGCACGGCCGAATCAGAACATGTAGTTGCTCCTAGCCCTTGCTCACAAATTCTTTGGATTGTTCAAACACTTAACCACTATGGGGTTGATCTCGATAGTGTCTTCGGGATAATGTTGAAAAATAAAACATTGTGCTTCATCATGTAGACACCAAACAACAATTGGCTGACATTTTTACAAAACCTTTGAATTTCACTCGTTTTTATTCATTCATAGTGAAATGGGGGTTATGCATCCTCATGGCTTAAACTGAGGAGGAGTTTTGCAACTTGAGAAGTTGATGTGTCAATCCGAAATTAAAAATAATATGAGCATAAGTGGTTCATACATATATGACTTTGTGATTACTTCTACATGCTAAAAGTTCTTACTACATTACCCGTGTTATACATTTTGTAGCTTTTGCCATGACTAGTAATTTGAAACATTACTTACACTAAATCTGGTCATGATTGAACTTTCCTGCTGTTTTGAACTTGTTGCATGCTCACAAGTGCTTCTAATCATGAAAAATTAATCAATCAATAGCCATGTCAAGCTTTTATGATCAAATGGAAAATCTGAAAAGATCAAGAGAATATGCATGCACCACACTTCTTCTTTTGATACTGCTTATTATTGCACTTTGATATGAACTTGGAATGAGTTGTATATGAATAAAACCATGTCCTTAAGCTTCTGATTGTCAGATCACATAGGCTTGGCTTGGTTGGTTAGAATAAGGCTGATGCGACATATAATCTCTTGCAAAGTTCATATGATTCAAATTTGTACTTTAAATGATAATGAAAAATTAAAAATGCAGCAACATGTGTCATGCTTTCATGTTTTGAAATAGTTGAGACATGGAGACCATGACTTGCTTAAATTGAAAAATTAACTTACACTACTTTATGTATCTCATTGATGTCATAGTTTAAGTTACTTGATAGTATGGCTTGGATGAGCTTTGTTTTATATGTATATTTCATATTATGCTCATAACAACTTAAAATTTCTCTTTTGAGCCTTGCTAAATACATTGCCAAAGGGGGAGAAATTTGTCACACATCAGACATTACACATTCACAAGTATTTTGATTTGCAAGTTCTTCTCAGGGGGAGAATTTTTGGGTTTCTTGTCATTTGATTTTTTATTTTCGAAAAGGGAGAGAAATTTGCTTTCAAAACTTTTCATGTGAATGAGGCAATGTTCGGATTCTAAGTGATGTCGCCAATGCATTCATCAAGGGGGAGGATTGTGAGATCTAGGTGCTGAATACATTGGCAGATAGGCTAAAAGTATGAGTTTACATGGAGAATTTTAAAGCTTACACCGATACACCCTGATACACACTGTACGAACTTGTCATAGTACAACATATTGGGAGTAATGTCGTTACTATCGATAAGTGTGGACTGTCCAAAATTTTCAATGTGTTTTTGTTAGTAATGTCACATCGATAGTTTTGGACTGTCTGAACTTTTCAATTTGTTTTCGGGGAGTAACGTTACCTTCAATGGTTTTGGCCTGTCTGAACTTTCACTATTCATAACGGGAGTAACAGTTATTGCGTAGAGTTTTCATATTGAGTTCGGTTGCTCTGTTTTAACTTGCAATGTTTCGAACTTGCTTTTTTCTTATGGGATGTTTTGCTTAGTACTCTTTTTACTAAGGTTTTGATGCGCTTTGGCTGATCATGATGGATGTTTTCTCGCTATGGTTTGCAACATGCTTATGTGAGGTGTTCACGTAAGGTGTTGTGATTTTCGGACTAACTTGAGTCAAATCGAGGACTTGGGCTCGCAAAGAATGGTTTTTTGTTCATGTGCAGGTGTTGTTTGAATGAATACATGAATGGTGACGGGATAAACTGAACTAGTCTTAGGGAGAAGATAAGGTTCAACAACCAAGTTCGGGGGGATTATGGTTGAGTTGATCGGAAATGTCATGCAGCATGTTTGGGTCAAGAACAATACATATGAAGGTATCATGGATGTGTTGGAAAGTGTTTGCACGTGTGCAAGGGGTGCATGGACGTGGAAACATTGTTCCAAGGTGTGATGAAGAGATATGGACATAAACATGTGGCCGGAAACGTCCAACCGGTTGGATTATGCCTGAGGCTGCGGCTGAGGTGGTTATTGTTCGAATATGTAAAGTTTTGAGTTGGTGATGGTTAGATTTCATGGTGTTCATGAAGTTGAGTGGTTTTAGAAATGTTTGGGACGTTCCTAAGGTTTTTGGAAGTCTTAATATTGCTTCTATCTGCGTATAGAAGAATCTTGAGTAGTTATGGAAAGTTTTGGTTGAAACTGAGTATGAGTAGGAGTCCTAGTTAGGATTGAGTTAGCCTAAGGGATGGTTATATAAGAAAGGGAGGCCGGAGATCATGGGTAGATGACTTTGGGTTGTTCCTCTTGTGTCTTCGGTGAATAAAATTCGTAATTTAGAGGAGCTTTTGTGCCTTGTTCGTCCGACTTCTTTTCGTCATGTCTTTCTTGCTGAGTTTCTGTGCTAACCAACCTTTCTTTGGTGTTTTGATCGTAACTCACGTTTTACTTATCCAATTGACGTGATTCTTTTTTTGTTGTCTTCACAACTCAATACTCTATCGTCTATAAAAATTTCACTGTCATTGGATTTATGTTTTTTGCATTATACGAGTTTCTTTGCAGCGTAGTAGATCTGTTTGCTCTCTATTAGAAAAGATTGACCTTTGCTCAGGGTTTTGGTCATAACTTGTGTTTTACTCGGTGTTTTCTCGTGATCCTTGTTGTCATGTCTTCATGACTTGATTCTCTATGATCTACAATGATTTATCACATTTTTAATGTGATGGAAACACTCGCGCACACGGTTTCTCTATCAGATTGATTTTTTGCCGGGGTGTTTTTATTGCTTCCACTAAAAAAGTTTTAATCTACCATTTACCCCCCTCCTCTGGTAGCTTTTCACGTGATCTATGATCCTACAAAATTAGTCTCCATCACCATCAGCTCAATGTGGGGAGTCGACATGTGGAAGTTGACCGTGTTTGGTGCCAGGAAAGGGTCGGCCCACCCCCTCGACCTACTTGTTCCTGGCACAAATCGCAGTGTGCTTCCTCCAGGTGGCTTACAGGTGGGTCCTCTGACCATTTCGGGAACTGAGGATGATGGTCTCATATGGTAACATATCTCTGTACTCTATGGTTCATATATGCTCTATGCTCAAATTTCACGAATATATACATTGATGAATATATGCTTTGATAAATACATTCTCAAATATGATAAATATACATTTTTGAAGCTATATACGTGTCTAAATACTCTTGTGTATCATATGGATCGGCAATAGATGCTCATACTCCACCAGCACACCTAGCGGCACCTGGATGTCAACACGAGGATGACATAGGTGCTACCTTATCCATGTGATGTGTTTGTGACGTGTGTGTGTGATGTGATATAAATGTGTTGTTCTTTTAACCAAAGGAACAGCAGGGAGAAACCCTACTGTTAAATTTTATTAAATAAAAATAAAATAGAGTATAAGAGGTACATCCCTTTTCGAGTTCGAGATGAACTCAAGAAAGATTGGAAATCCAGGAGCAAGAGCTCGTTGACATAGTATCTTTCATCCTATAAGATTGTAAAGAATTGGGGTCTGTAAAGTTTTTTTCCATAGTAGCTAAGTGGGGTGAATCCTCTCAAATATCTTCATATTCCGTTGCTCCCACAGAGACCAGCAGTCCAGTATGAATACGTCCATGAAGAAAGGATGAGGAAACTCAGAGTGCACCCATTGGATCATTTGAAAGAAAGGAATATTAAAGTCCCATCTGATGCCCAATTGTGTCCAGCAACGGCGACTAAAAGAGCACTTGAAGAACAAATGTAGATCTGTTTGTTGATGACATTTAGTGCATAGAACATAGGTGTAATCTTGATTTTCCACTTTGAAACTTTTCCTCTTGAGAATTCTCTAGTATTAAGATGATCCATAAAAAATAACCATGCAAATACCTTGAGGTTGTTGCATCTACAACGCCGGATGCCAATGATAAGACTAGGCGGTCTGATCAGTGAATAAGGGATGTTATAATACTTCTGTGAAGAGGGCGGTCTGATCAACGATATATATGTGTTCTTTCTGCTGTGATTGTGACATTTGTGAATCTGTGTGAGCTGGCCTTCATGCCGGGTGTACTGTTTACATTTTTTAAGAAAAATCTAAATGCCCTTATTTATGACGGGCAAAGGATAATCCATCGTAAATAAGGATATACTATTTACATTGACTAGGCAGCCATCGTAAATAGACCATACTTATTTACGACAGCTTTGCAGAAGCCATCGTAAATAAGGCACCCCCGGACCACGTGGCATGGGTCATCTTGTGTACAACGACTAGATATGGTCACCGTAAATAGTCTTATTTACGATTAAATTTTGCGATGGCCATTTTCCATCGTAAATAAGAAAAATCTATCATAAATAATCTATTTACGACAATTTTAGCCCTACTTCAATGGCTTCTTGCTGCCATAAATAATTGGCTTTCCTATAGCGATAATGAACAAAGTGAAGCATTACAATAGTTAACAGATCACCATAGAACTTTATCACTCATGATACATCAACCTATTTCACGAATGAAAACATTTTTTATTATAGGAGTGGCTTCTTTCTAGGTCCCTACTTTCCAAAATCGCAAGGCTTCCAATACTCTCATGCTGGTAACATATCCATATTAGGCGGTAAGCCTTTTATCGTTGGATCCATAAGCATTTGAATTGTATTATATGCTTGGCACTAATTATTTGACTCTGGATTCTATCTTTCACAATACGATATTTTATGTCAATGTGTTTGGCAGTAGTACTTGACTTGTTGTTACACGGATAGAAAATTGTGAGTTCACTGTCGCAACTTAGCACAAGTGGTTTATTAATGTTGGCAACCATCTTGAGACCGGAAATGAAATTGTTTAGCCATAAAACCTGGTCATTGGCCTTACATCATGCTAAAAATTCAGCGTACATCGTAGATAGAACATTTACACTTTATGATTGATCACATTTATGATCTAAGATGTAAGGAATTTATCATTTATTTGGAGCCTTTTCCATGATGTGGCTCTTTAGGTGAGTGTGAATAGATAACATGTCGTGGATTTATTACTATTCACACACCTGATAAAACAACCTTTAAATAACAAATTACTTTATGGTTATCAACTTTCAATATATCAGCATGATATCTTTAACATCTTGCATATAACATTAGCATTTATTTGTGGCCTTCTAGCGGTCCAGTTCTGGATTTAATTGGAATCTCCCAAGTATTCCCATTACAACATTCAAGTCAGGGACGTACATGATTCTTCCAACACCTGAAGCATAAAGGACCAACTTTATCTGATCAAATTCATTTTGGTTCCTTGAACATTCAAATGTGCATAATTCATTATCCCTGGGTACTTGAGTAGGCGTAGAAGAGGACTTGTGCATACTGAGTTTCTTCAGCACTCTCCAAAGTATGATTACTTAACATCATCGTAATGTGTAAACTTGACCAATCTCTGTTAATCTCAACGTCAAGCACATATGAGGCTTCATTAAAATATATCAAATTAGACAACATAAAATTCTTTAGTTCATTAAGCATTTCCATATCATTACATGACAGCAATGTGTCATCCACACATAGGTCTAGAATGTGAATTACTACCTTTATTTTAACATTATTGCAGTTATTCACAATATTTTTTTGTAAAATCAAAAGTTTGAATGACTTTATCAAACTTGAGACAATTTTTTCTCGAAGCTTGCTTCAAGGTACGCTTTCCTTCAAATGACTTGCCACATGCCCATCTTATTCTATGAAAAAATGTTCCGATTGAGTCATATAAACAATTTCAATTAGATTATCATTTAAGGATTCTATCTCCATTAGCTCTTAAACAGGATCAATTGTTGTTTTGATGTCAGAACTACATTTTGAAATAGGAGACTGGAACAAAGACGTGCTTCTCATCTGTCGGTACCCTGCGTACCGTATACCCCTTGGGACTACAAAAAGACTAAAGGAACTTCACCTGTCTGAGTTGAAGACCTGCAAAGGCCCCACGTGCCATACGAGACCAGACCCGCCTCCCATCTATAGTTAGTCTCGGTGCTGCCACGTGTATACTAGAACCGGACCTACATCCCACACATGGGATAGCTCCCGACTAAACACTTGAGCGGCACACCCGGACCTAACCCCCGACAAAGGAAAGCTCCGGTACCGACACGTGTACATCTACACCGGACCTACCCGTCCTAGACGGAAAGCTCTGATGCTACCACGTGTCCAACCGCTAGACCTTCAGCCTCAACAATCAGACTGGTGGACCCCCCAACACCTCAGACCTTCAAGGGGCAATCAAAGACTTCAAGACCCGATTAAGTGTCGTTAACACCATATTAATGACACACTATCGGAAGGCTCTTAATACATGTAACAGCACTGTCAAGGCCCGTTACTGCATTATTAAGGGTAATTAACCTCATTAATTGTGTATTAAGCATCAGTAACCGCCAGGGCCACATGTCAGGCCAGGCTAACAGTGTAATGACCAGTCCTTGTACTATAAAAGGATTGGTCGACGATACACAAGGAACGGCTCTCTGGAACCCTCCCAGCCACAGCTTTGATACCCAATACAACCACTACACACCCCGTGGAGTAGGGTATTACGCTCAGGCGGTGCGAACCACGTAAATCCTTGTGTCCATTTGACATCGTCTTTTGAATCTCTGCGCGCCCAATACCGAACTACAAACTCCACGGGCTACCATCGGTAGTACCAGGAGAACTGCCGGATCAACACTCCGACAGCTGGCACGCGAGGTAGGGGCGCCCGATATTCAAAGATGGTGAACTCTGCTGCTGGATCGTCCAACGGCAACCCTGCAGTACAACCTGCTGGAGGCAATCCCTCCAATGTGCAGCAGCCAGCAGGTGTTGCAGCTCCAGCGGGAGTCATGCCTCCACCGTCGCCATCCGCACCGGCAAATCAAGCTGGACAGCGGGATGGAGCATATGCGTCGGTCACGGCATCGGCGAATAACAACCCTGAACATGCACTCCAAGCCGCGCGTGCTCTTCTCCAACGCCCACCTCCTCCAGGTGCATCCCAGGGTGCAATGGAGCAGTGGAGGGCTGGTGTGGAACATTTGGTTGCAGCAGCAGCTAATCGCATTAGCAACCAAGGTCCTTCCCCCTCGGGGCGGGCCCCATCGCAGCATCAGATTGTGTCAGGTAGACTTGGTCCACATGCTTCCCTGCATAGGAGGCGTGTTGCGTCTCAACAAGTGACGTCGCTGCCTTCCGGGGTGCGACGCACTCATACGGTAACCAGGCTTTCAACTCACGACCTCCAAGCAGAGCTTGATCGCCGTTACCATCAACAGGATGATCGTGTCCATATCGAGTGTGCTCGTGAAAGTCGAGAGGCTCGAGATAGTCCTGCTCCCGAGGGAGTAAGAGGAGGTTGTTCTGCTCTGGCCATGCACCTACGCATGGTCAGATGGCCACAAAATTCCGACCTCACTTGCCGAAGAAATTTGACGGGACTGTCAATCCCGCCAAGTTTCTCTAGATTTACTCCACCGCAATTCTTGCGGCCGGAGGCAACGAGGCCGTAATGGCCAACTACTTCCCCGTGGCTTTGATTGGGACCACCAGGTCCTGTTCAACAGTTGGGCAGAATTGTGCCTACAGTTCACCGCCAATTTTGGGATTTCATACACCCGACCAGGCACCGAACTGGACCTTTTTGCTATTAAGCAGAAGGGGGGAGAATCCCTGCGATCCTTCATCCAGAGGTTCTCCCAGGTACGAAACACTATTCCTTCTATCTCCAGTGCCTCTGTTATTGTGGCATTTAGACAGGGCGTACGAGACAAGAAGATGTTGGAGAAGCTGGCGACCAAGGAGATCACCAGCATCACGGAGCTCTTCATCTTGGCAGACAAATGCGCCAAAGCTGCGGAGGGCTGTGAAATGCACTCCCAACCACCTCCGGAGGACAACAAAAAGTTTTCCAAGGGTTAAGACACTAGCTCCAGGAGTGGTAAGAAGAAGAAAAAGTCCAACGACAAGAAGAAGTTGTCGGCCGGCACACCTACAGCCGCAGCCGCTGCAGCTCAGGGTGGTCGGGGGCCACGCCCCGAAAAATGACCTCGGCCGTCGTCTGAAGATGGAGGTAGCTCCAAAATGTGGTGTCCTATACACAAGTCAAACATCCACAACTTAAAAGGCTGTCGTGAGGTCTAGAACCTTGTCGAGCGTTACAACAAGCGCCGGGAAGAAGTTTCTTTTTGTCAAAGGGAAGGAAAACAGAAAGTCGACGAAGCTCCGGCTGGAGAGGAGTTAGGCTTCCAGGACCCTAAAAAAGTCTTGAAGGCTGTTTACACCTCCGTCGACGACGATTCCGACGTCTTCGACAACTAACGTCGGAAAACCATGAACACCATCTTTGGTGGTTCGTGGGACATCACCTCTTGCCGGTTCCTCAAGACCATGCGGCAGGACATGTCCTCAGTAGCTCCCACACACCGCCAGGGCGGAGCCGCACCGGAAGTGGATGGACACTGCCATCACTTTTGATGCTTCAGACTGCCCTCGGAATATGATCGGAGCTGGCCACCTCCCATTGATGGTATCTCCGACCATCAAAAACATCCAACTTCACCATGTAATGGTGGACGGGGGTTCGGGGCTGAACCTCATAAGGTTCGAAGCTTTCGTTAAGCTTCAGCTCTGACCTTCGGACCTTCGCCCCTCTCGACCTTTCTCCGGAGTAGGTCCCGGGGCCATAACCTCACTCGGTGCAATTAATCTTCTGATGACCTTCGGGACCCGGGAGAATTACCACACTGAAAAGTTGGTCTTCGACGTGGCGCATATCAACTTACCTTTCAACGCCATTTTGGGCAGGCCAGCCTTATACATGTTCATGGGTGCTGCTCACTATGGCTACTTGGTGTTGAAGATGCCAACACCATCCGATGTTCTCCGGACCCGTGGAGATCGCACCGCTGGAGTGACAGCTCTGGAAGAACTCCATGTGCTTGCTACGACGCAGGAGGAAGAATCTAGAAAGGAGCAAGCTCCAAAACCCCCCAGCATTCGTCATCGAGGCTCAACTTCTGCACCTCGCGTGCAACCAAGCGGTGACACTGACATTCCCGTCAAAGTCGTCCAAATCGGTTCCAACACCGCTCAGACCACCCGTATATTGGGAGGTCTGAATGGCAAATAGGAACTCGCGCTCATCACTTTGATTCGGGCTAACGTCAACGTGTTTGCCTGGCAACCATCAAAAATGCCTGGGATCCCTAGGGAAGTGATCGAGCACAATCTGAAGATCTATCTTGACGCTCGGCCTGTACATCAGAAGCCTCAGAAGCAATCAGTAGAGTGAAAGAACTTCATACGTCAAGAAATGAAGAAGTTGCTTGAAGCTGGATTCATCCGAGGAGTCTTCCACCCAAAATGGCTGGCAAACCCAGTTGTTGTACCCAAGGCCGGCGGGAAGCTTCGGATGCGTATCGACTACACTACACTGAATAAGGCATGTCCAAAAGATCCATTTCCACTTCCTAGAATAGATCAGATAGTGGATTCCACCTCCGGGTGCGAATTACTGTATTTCTTGGACGCATATTCTGAGTACCATCAAATCAGAATGTCCATAGAAGATGAAGAGCATGCCTCCTTCATCACAGTAGATGGATTGTATTGCTAAACTACCATGCCATTTCATCTCAAGAATGTTGCTTCAACATTTGTACAAGCTATGTACAAAATTTTTCGGAGACCTCATCAGAGACGTAGTGGAAGTGTATGTCGGTGACATCGTCGTCAAGATTAAAAACAAGGAGTCGTTCCTTGGCACCTTGCAAGCTGTCTTCGACAAATTGCGAGTCACTCGCACGAAGTTGAACCCGAACAAGTGTGTCTTCGGGGTTAGCTCCAGAAAACTTCTTGGTTTCTTGGTGAATCACCGAGGAATAGAAGCAAATACGGTGAAGATAAAAGCTATTGAAGACATGCGGCCACCAGCCGCATCAAGGACGTCCAGAAGCTAACTGGATGTCTAGCTGCTCTTAGCCGGTTCATCTCAAGACTGGCGGAATGGGCACTACCCTTCTTCAAGCTGTTGAGGAAGTCCGGACCATTCCAATGGTCTGAAGAAGCAGAGAAGGCATTTCAAGAGCTGAAGCAGCTCCTCACCACCCTACCAACCTTGGTAGCTCCGAACCCTGGTGAGCCACTCCTACTTTACATTTCGGCAACGTGACAAGTTGTCATCATGGTCCTGGTTGCGGAAAGGCAAGAATCGTCTCCAGTTCAGGGATCCAGACCCCTTCGGGAGGGTCCGGAGCTACTTGAAGTCGAGCCTGGGTCCCAGCTCCCAGACCCAGATCCTCAAGGAGAGACTACGGAGGATCCCTCTCCTTCAAATGAAGGAGTCACTGCTGATGAGCAACAAGATCCGGACCCCTCCGGGATGGTCCGGATCACTTCACAAGAATCTTTGGGTACTTCCAACCGGTACCTGGAGGTCCCCGAACAAGGTACGGACCCCTCCGGAGGAGGGTCCGGGTAGATGTGGAGGAAGCTCCAGGCCCCTTCGGGAGGGGTCCGGACGGTCACAGCGCCCAGTGTACTTTATCAGCGAAGTACTCCATGGCGCCAAGACTCGTTATCTAGAGGTGCATAAGATGCTCTACGCAGTTCTTATTGCCTCTAGGAAGCTTCAACACTACTTCCAAGCTCACAAGATCTCAGTGGTAATTTCTTATCCACTGCGTGCAATCTTGCATAATCCCAACTCCACAGGGAATATTGCAAAGTGGGCGGCAGAACTGGCCGAGTTCGATCTAGAATTTGTCCCAAGACAAGCAATCAAGAGTCAAGCTCTGGCGGACTTCATGGCGGAATGGACCCCCTCTCCATCAAATCCTGGGGGCCCCAGGGAGCAGAAGTCGGAACCCAAGGTTCCGGTCTTCACTGAGCCTCACTGGATTCTCAACTTCAACGGCTCGTGCAGAAGCAAGGGGCCGGAGCTGGAGTCCTTCTCCTCGCTCCGACCAGGGAGAAGGTTAAATACATGGTGCACCTTTACTTCAAGGCAACCAACAACATGGAGGAGTATGAAGCACTAATTTATGGACTCAAGGTGGCACTATCGTATGGTGTCAAGCAGCTGTTGGTAAAGGGTGATTCACAACTTGTTGTAAAACAAGTCAAAGGTGAATGTTGCTGCAACAACCCTCAACTAGCTGCATACCTACTTGAGGTCCAGAAAGCTTCAGAAGGACTTCGACGTCCTGGATCTTTGCCATGTCCAGCGTCTCAACAATGCTGAAGCTGACGAACTCTGATGAAAGCTTCAACCGGGGCCCCGGCTCCCGACGGAACCTTCGTCCAGAGGTTGTCTAAACCTACAGCTCAGCCTGCCGAACTGAGGGAATGGGGTGAGACCAGCACCTCGAAGCTAGCGGTCCCGATGGCCCTGTTACCATGGCGTCCATCAAGGGTTGTAGGTGCTGCAGGAAGCTCCGAGCAACCAGCACGCAAGACTCAAATCCTCAAGCTAGTTCCGATGCATGGACCTCGGAGATCCGAGGCTACTTGAAAGACAATTTCCTTCGTGAAGATAATGTATCTCCTGACCGGATAGTCAGATTGGATAAAAGATACACGCTGGTAGAAGGGGCTCTCTACCGGCGCGGTGCCAACGGCATCCTAATGCGGTGCATTACAAGGGAAGAAGGCTGCGAGCTCCTCGCAGAAATCCATGGAGGTGAGTGTGGGAACCACACATCTTCCCACACGCTGGTTGGCAAAGCCTTCCGGCATGGCATCTACTGGCCTATAGCGCTCTAGGATGCAACTGAGCTAGTGAAGAAATGCGAAGCATGCAATTTCCATGCAAAGCAAATTCACACACCGGCTCAGCCTCTATAAATGATACCTCCTACATGGACTTCCGTTGTGTGGGGGGTGGATATCTTGGGACCTTTCCCAAGAGCCGTCGAAGGTTACAAGTTCGTGTACGTTGCCATTGACAAATTCACCAAATGGCCAGAAGCAACTCCAGTTATGACAATAAACAAGCAATCAGCTATCAACTTCTTGCAGTCCATCGTATGCAGATTTGGAGTCCCAAATAAAATCATAACTGATAAAGGGACCCAGTTCACAAGCTCTGCATTCCAAGGATATTGTGAAGACCTCGGCATCCAAGTTAGCTACGCTTCCGTAGCTCACCCGACAAGCAATGGCCAGGCCGAGAGAGCAAATGCAGAAATCCTAAAAGGACTCTAGACGTGCACATATGGATCGAAGAGCTTCCGCCCACTCTATGGGCCAACAGTTCAACTCCAAACCGGTCAACTGGAGAGACACCCTTCTTCCTGGTGTACGGAGCTAAAGCAGTCCTTCCTCTGGAAATCACCTTGAGGTCACTCCGGGTCCGGACCTTCGATGATGCCATGCAGGACCAGCTCCGGCATGAAGACCTTGACCTCCTTGAAGAGGGAAGGTGCCGAGCAGCTGTTCGGAAGGCCCAATACCACCAAGCTCTTTGGCGCTATCATCAACGGCATGTTCATAGCCGACAGCTCGAGGAAGGCAATCTGGTGCTACGGAGAATACAATCCAGAGAAGGGTTAAACAAACTTTCCCCCAGCTGCGAAGGACCCTTCCGAGTGATCAAAGTATCCCGTCCCAGATGCGTTCGCTTGGCAACCGAGGATGGGACACCTCTCCCAAATCCTTGGAACATTGAGCACCTCCGTATGTTCTACGCTTAATACCATGGAGGTGAGTCTGTAGTTACATGTGATGTATGTTATAGAGTCATTGTACAGAGTCAGGTAGCTCCTCCGGGAGAACAGCCAGACCTTCTCCGGAAGGTCCGCAAAGTTCAGGCAACATTTGTCACAGTCTCAGAACTAAAAGTGTGGCTAGCTACCTTGGTGAAAGCATCTAGGCCCCATGAGGTACGGTTTCGGTGATTAATGACAACCATTCGATGTTACTAATGAATTTGTGAATGCAAGGTCCCAATAACGCTCAATCAAATGAAATCAATATTACATTGGAGACCCATATAAAACCAACCAATGAGATCAAATCGAATCATACGAAGACAACAAGTGAAACCTCTAACTTGATACTTAAAGACTATCAAAACAACACTTCAATCAAGTGTCAAAGAGGTCACAAGTTCAATTTCCAAAAGAACAACTCAAAACAACTCGAAGTCAACAGATTGAACACACCAGATCTTCCGATGTTTGTTGAGTTTGACTGCATCGGTCAAGTTGTGTCAACAGAAGAAGAAGACCTCAGACAAATGCACTCACCGGATCATCTGATGTGAGTGGCTCAGTGACATCGGTCCATCATCACAGTTTGCAATACCATTTGACCAAGTGAAGCACCGGATCATTCGATGTGCAGAATTACATACATCGGTCGATCACTCCAGTAAGCTTCAAGATCAAGCAAAATTCTGGAGAAAGAGCCACCGGATCATCCGACGAGAAGACAGGTCAACATCGGTCTAACAACGGTCATATCTGACACAGTGACATCAGCTAATTTGGCTTTGACCGATGATAACTGAAGGGGAGACATCGGATCATCCGGTGTTCGCAGAGAAGTGATGTCAGCCTACTTTTCCAACGGCTATTTCGTGGAGGATGGCTATTTATACCCCTTCAACCTGTCAAATCAAAAAGACTTGAAGCCCAGACATACTCTACACATCCTAGAGCATTCAAGACATAGAGCTACCACTTTCACATCATTGTTCATCATTTGCACACCAAGAGATAGGCTACAACTAGCTAGAGATAGTGCTTGTGTGCCTCCATTGTAGGTGATTGGAGTCTCTAGTGTAGTGAGAGCCATAAGGGAGTGTCCCTTAGTGTGTGTGACTTCCGGAGCTTGCCAAGAGGATTGTGGAAGCCCGGAGGATTCAAAGTGTACAAGGCTTGAGCTCCACCTTGCCAAGGTTGGCGAACGAGAGAAGTGAAGACCCCCTTGTCTCGGTGACTTGGGAGTGCAAAACCCTTTGGTGGGTGCCACAACGTGGATGTAGGAAGATCCTTGTGATCTTGCCAAACCACGGGATAAACTCTGTGTCCCTTGAGCGTTTTGCATCCCTCTCCCTTTTACATTTATGCAATCTTCATTCCGCAACTTTAATTTACATTGATTGCATAGATTAATCGCATAGGGAATTTGGCTTTAAGTTGTTAGCTTTTAATTACCTTAAAATTGAAAGAAAGCCCAATTCACCCCCCCTCTTGGGCGTTTTGATCCTTACAATTGGTATCAGTGCCTTGTTGCTCTTTGGATCATTCTAGCCTCACCGCTAGAGAGCTAAAATGGCCAAGAATGGGGGTTCGGTTCCTACTTCGAGGGCAAGAACTTTGCCTATTGAAAGCACGCATGCGTGCCTACCTAGAGGCTATTGCTCCCGAAGTTTGGGAAGCGACCCATGCGGGGTTTGGAGATCTTAATTATGTTGGTGACCAACTAAAATGGGATGCTAAATCTAGAAATGCTATCTATGAATGCATAAGTAAAGACGTATTTGCTAGAATTGCTAGTAAAGAGAAAGCTTGTGAAGTATGGGCATGTTTAATTGAAATACATGAGGGCTCATCTCGTGTTAAAGAACTCAAATATCACTTGCTTAAATCCAAGTATGATGAATTCAAAATGCTTCCTCATGAGAATGTTAACCAAATGTTTTCTCGTTTAAATGTGCTCATTGAGGAGATTAACGCACTTGACATTGCTTCTCTTGGTAAGGGACTTATCAACCGCAAGATCCTCATGCTTCTACCCAAGCCCAAGTACAACATTATCAATTCAATGCTCCAAAAAGAATCACTTGACAACATTGATGTTTCGGAGCTCATTGGAGAAATTCATGCTCATGAGATGAGCGTACTTGGAATGATGGAGGAGTCATCGTCAAAGACCATTGCTCTCAAGGCTTCAACCAAGAAGACAACTCCCAAGAAGAAGAGAGTGGTTGAGCCTAGCTCAAGTGAAGAAGAGCAAGCAACAAGCGAAGAGGACGATGACGAGCTTGCGTTGATGATGAGGAAATTTTCACGTTTAAACTCCAAGATCGCAAAGAAGGGATACTCTTTTGATCCCAAGAAGAAAGCCTTCATCCCAAGAAAAGATGAAAACAAGACATGCTATAATTGTGGTGATCAAGGCCACATATCATATGATTGTCCAAGACCGGACAAGAGGAAGGACAACCACAAGGGAAAGCATCGAAAGCTAGAAGAAAGTGATGAAGATGAAGAAGAGGTCAAGCCCAAGCGCTCCTTTGGAAAGAAGAAATTTGACAAAGGCAAGAAGACCAAGCTCTTTCCAAAGAAGAGAAGAGGGCCTCAAAAAGTCTTCATGTGCGAGGCCAATGAGTGGATCACGGATGAAGAATCAAGCGACGAAGAGAGTGAAGATGAAGAAAACTTGGCGGGCCTTGCCATCGTCGACAAGGACAACTCACCTCTTCGTCCACCTCCTATGTGCCTCATGGCAAAAGGTAACACTAAGGTACGTGACGACTCTAGCGATGATGATGATGAGCTCTCCCCTGATGAATTAGCATATATGATTAATGAATACCATGTCATCATAAAAAGGGAAAAGAGCAAGGTTAAGGCACTTGAACAAGCTTGTGCTAAGCTTGAGAGTGCGAAGCTCGATTTGCATGACAAGTATGTAACCATACTTAAAGAGCATGACACGCTCAAAACACATGTCAAGCAAATCGAGGAGGAAAATGCTCAAATCAAGCTTGATCATCATGAGCTTGACTTATCAAACCAAGCACTCTTGGGAAAGCACAATGACTTGGTTCAAGAACATGAAGTGCTTAACCGTGCTTATGAAGCAATTGAACTAAAAATGAAAAACATGAAAAAGGAAACCCTTGATGGCAAAGTATCAACTACTTCACATGCCACTAATATTTTGGATAAGTCTTTGCCTTTGAAAGCAAGCCTTAGGGAGAAGGAGTTGATGGACGAGATTGAAAGTCTCCGCACTAGTGTGGCAAGACTTTCTAAGGATGAGGACAAGCACAAGGAAATCCTCTACCAACAAGCTAAAGGTTTCAACAAGAGAGGACTTGGATCCTTCCCGGTGCTCAACAAAGGGAAGGTGCCCTCACTGGAGCTTAGGACAAGCTTCATCAAAGAAGTTGGTTCCTATTGCCAACATTGTGAGGTCACCGGACATCACACGAGGGAGTGTCCTGTTCCCAACCGTCCTTCTCCCAAATTGCCTCCTAACTACAAATCTACTTTCAATGATTACCACTATCTCTTGAGCAAAGTAGGTGGCAAGGTGAAGGCAAGGTTCATCGGCAAAGACATTAAGGGCGTGAAGGAGAAGCTCCCCAAGCAACTTTGGGTCCCAAAATCACTTGTATCACACATACAAGGACCTAAGTTGGCTTGGGTGCCTAAACTCAAAAACTAACTTCATGTGTGTAGGTGAACTACAAAGCCGGAGGAAAGCATTGGGTACTCGATAGCGGGTGCACTCAACATATGACCGGCAATGATGGTATGTTCACCACCATAGAGAACCCCGACAATCATGAACAAGTCACCTTTGGTGACAACTCAAAGGGGAAGGTAATTGTTTTAGGTAAAATTGCTATTTCGCATGATTTGTCCATTTCTAATGTACTATATGTTAAGTCACTTAGTTTCAATCTACTTTCCATTGCACAACTATGTGATCCTGGACTAACGTGCACCTTTGACAAGAATGGTGTTGTAGTAACTAGTGAATCAAGCAAAGAACTAATCTTCAAAGGTTTTCGGCATGGACATCTTTACTTGGTGGACTTCTCCAACAAGGATGCTAGCTTGACCACTTGTCTTTTAACTAAGACAAGATTGGGTTGGCTATGGCATCGACGCATTGCTCACATTGGGATGAGCAAGCTTAAGAAGTCATTCAAGCTTGGGATGGTGACCGGCGTGAAGGATGTCACGTTTGAGAAGAACAAGCTTTGTAGCGCTTGTCAAGCTGGGAAGCAAGTTGCTTCACACCACCCAATGAAGACAATGGTGTCAACCTCCAAGACGCTTGAACTACTCCACATGGACCTCTTCGGACCGTCCACATATCAAAGTCTTGGTGGTAATTTCTATTGTCTTGTTATTGTTGATGACTATTCTAGATATGCTTGGACCTTGTTTCTAGGTGACAAGAGTGAAACTCCGGAAGTCTTCAAGACCTTTGCTAAACATGCTCAAAGGGAATTTCAACTTCCCATCATCAAGGTCCGGAGTGACAATGGCACCGAGTTCAAAAACTACAACATTGGGGAGTGGTGTGATCGTGAAGGCGTGAAGCATGAGTTTTCGGCCACATACACACCTCAACAAAACGGTGTCGTTGAAAGGAAGAACAAGACTCTCATCACCCTTGCTAGAGCAATGCTTGATGACTATGGCACGTTGGAGAAGTTTTGGGCCGAAGCAATCAACACGGCGTGCCATGCCGCAAATAGGGTCTATCTTCATCGTCTACTTCAAAAGACCCCATATGAGCTCCTCATTGGTAGAAAGCCCAACATCTCCTACTTCCGAGTGTTCGGGTGCAAGTGCTACATCTACCGCAAGAAAAGGCTCGGTAAGTTTGAAAGAAGGTGTGATGTTGGTATCTTACTTGGTTATGCGTCAAACTCAAAAGCATATCGAGTATTCAACCAAACCTCCGGGTTAGTTGAAGAAAGTTGTGATGTTGAGTTTGATGAGACTAATGGCTCCCAAGAGGAGAGTTTTGGTCATGATGATATAGATGATGAGCCTCTACGTTAAGCCATGAAAAACATGACCATTGGAGACATCAAGCCCGAAGTTGAGGAAAGCCATGATCAAGGGGGGGGCATCAAGTTCCAACATCAACACCTCCACGGCGCCTCAAGTTGATGAAGAAGAAGAGAAAGATGATCCATTGCCAATGCAAGATTCACAAGCCACACAACACCAACAACAAGAAGAAGAAGTCCAAGACCAAGTCCAACCACAAGACGAGCAAGATGCTTCACCACCGCCAAGTGCTTCACAATCACTAATGAGGCATGGACGCATCTCCAAGGCGCATCCGATTGATCAAATCATCGGAAGTCCGTCACGGGGAGTAAGTACTCGTTCTCGCCATGTCACTTCATTTTGTGAGCACTACTCTTTTTTTTCGTGTGTAGAACCCACTCATATAGAGTAAGCACTCCAAGATCCAAATTGGGTGATGGCCATGCAAGAAGAACTCAACAACTTCACCCGCAATGAAGTTTGGGTATTGGAGGAGCGACCCAAGGACAAGAACGTCATCGGAACGAAGTGGGTGTACCGCAACAAGCAAGACGAGAATGGCGTTGTGGTCCGCAACAAGGCAAGACTTGTGGCCAAGGGTTTTTCACAAGTTGAAGGACTAGACTTTGGAGAAACATTCGCTCTGGTCGCTCAGTTAAAAGCTATTCGTATACTCCTTGCTTTTGCTTCACATCACAATATAATGCTTTATCAAATGGATGTTAAAAGTGCCTTTCTTAATGGTTATATTAACAAGCTTGTTTATGTTGATCAACCTCCCGGGTTTGAAGATCCGAGGAATCCTAACCATGTGTATAGGTTACACAAGGCGCTCTACGGGCTCAAGCAAGCACCTAGGGCGTGGTATGAATGTCTAAGGGATTTCTTGGTCATGCAAGGATTCAAGATCGGGAGGGTGGACACCACACTCTTCACCAAGGACATCGACGGGGATTTATTTATTTGTCAAATTTATGTCGATGATATCATTTTTGGCTCAACTAACAAATCTCTTAGCCATGAGTTTGGCACCATGATGTCTAGGGAATTCGAGATGTCAATGATTGGAGAGCTCAACTTCTTCCTTGGTTTTCAAATCAAGCAACTTCAAGAGGGGACCTTCATCTACCAAGAGAAGTACACCAAGGACCTCTTGAAGAAATTTGAGATGGGAGATTGTAGCACAAGAAGTACTCCAATGGCAACAAATTGTCATCTCGACGCGGACTTGGACGGTAAACCTATTGATCAATCTCACTACCGTTCCATGATTGGTTCATTGTTATACCTTACCGCATCTAGGCCCGATATTATGTTTAGTGTGTGCTTGTGTGCACGCTTTCAAGCGGCACCTAAAGAATCGCAAAAGAAGGCGGTTTTTAGGATACTTCGGTATCTCTAGCATACCCCAAGTGTAGGTTTGTGGTACCCCAAGAACGCTAGTTTCCATCTCTTGGGATACTCGGATTCGGACTTTGCCGGATGCCGTGTGGATCGCAAGAGTACCTCCGGTGGGTGCCACTTACTTGGGCGTTCCCTAGTATCTTGGTCAAGCAAAAAGCAAAATTCCGTGGCTTTGTCCACCGCGGAGGTGGAGTATATAGCGGCCGGTGCATGTTGTGCCCAAATTCTATATATGAAGCAAACCCTTTTGGACTTTGGAATTAAATTTGTTTTTGTGCCTCTCCTTTGTGACAATGAAAGTGCGGTCAAGATAGCTAGAAACACGTTCAACACTCCCGCACTAAGCACATTGATATTCGCCATCACTTCTTGCGGGATCATGAGGCTAAAGGAGACATCTCTTTGCAAGGTGTTAGATCCGAAGAACAATTGGCGGATATCTTCACGAAACCACTTGATGAGAAAACCTTTTCTAGACTTCGAAGTGAATTAAATGTGCTAGATGCATCTAACGTCATGTAAGTTGTCATGTTCATGTAAGGATGCATATCATATAGGTCTTGTCTAACTCCCAAAGGATAGGGGTGAGCTAGAAATAGTTTTCCCTGAGGAAGCCTTTGGAAGGTTTAAACTTGGCAAGATAGATTTATTTTATGCCTTGCATGATCCCTGCCATATAGACTTGCACTCATTTAATTTCTTGCACTATAACTTGTTTGGCATTGCATACAGTAGATTGTCACAAAGGGGAACCCACCTCATGAGAAGGAGACTTGTTTAAAATACAATATCTCAACTCATATAAGGTGGAAAGAACAAAATGTTAGGTACGTTAATGCCTAGAGGAACATGCTTCAAAGAGATAGAATTCTTCATACTCTACCTCACAAAGCATGGGCCTTAAATTTTTTTTTGGATATTTTTCCTCCACTTTTCTCGGTGTTCCGTTTGCTTTAAGGTTTAGCCAAGATATTGGCATATTAGCTTTTTGAGGGGTAAGGGGTTGCCCAAAAAGTCCTAAGACATGTGTTTAGCTTTGATTGTTTGTTTGGTCAAAGGACATATATGGGATGTTTTTGTTCTGTTGTCATCGGATTATCCGATGCCTAAACCCTTCCATCATTGGATCAATAGGTGTTCATTCTTCAAGGGCCAGTTCAGTCAGAACCTCAAATGATCCGATGCGTTCATTCTGGAAAACATCGGTCCATCCGATGTTCACTCTTCTGGAGCTGTGGCCAATTCAACCGATGTTTACTTCCTCCTACGTCGGATCATCCGGTGTCAACATCACTCTGTTGAACACCCTTACTGTGATATTCGACCGATGATCAAAACCCTAGACGTCGGTCCATCCGGTGTCAACAGCAATTCTTGAATATCCTTACTGTTGCATTCGACCGATGTTCATATTATCTAGCATCGGTCCATCCGGTGTTAAAATAACGACTAGGGTTTGGGGTCCACTATTTAATCCCGCGCGCCGCCGCCTCTTTCTCTCTCCCCGACGCCTCACTCGCCCGTGCTCTCGCTGCTGCCGATCGCGCCGCCGCCTCTCCCCAGCGCCGCCGCCCTTCTCGCTCGCGCCGCCGCCTCTCCCCAGCGCCGCCACCCTTCTCCCTCGCGCCGCCGCCTCTCCCTCGTGCCGCCGCCACCACAACCTCGCGCCGCCGCCTCTTCCTCGCGCCACTGCCACCACAATCTCGCGCCGCCGCCGTGCTCCCGTCGGACACTGCCACACACCCGCGCCGCCTCACCTCCAAGCGCCGCGCCGCTGTCTCCACACCTCTCCACCGCGCCCAAGCGCCGCCGCCGCTTCTCTCCACCGCCAAAGCCGCCCCACGCACACACCGCCCTCTCCACATTCAACGTGTGCCATCCTCTACGGTCGCGATCCCCTCATCGCCGTTAGGGTTTCCCGGCCGCGTCAACCTTCGTGGTGCCTTCCGTACATCGTCGACTTCGTCCACGCGCTTTGCTTCGTTGCGATGGCTCGCGACAGGAAGAACAAGGGCAAGGCCATCACGGAACCCGCCGCGAAGAAGCAGAAGCTCTCCAAGGAGGAGAAGAAGGCGTTGATGGCCGCTCGCGCCGCCGAGGAGCGTGAGCGTGGCCGAGGAGGGTCCCTGAGGATCCGCGAGGCTCGTTCCAGGCAGCCTCCCGTGATCGACGACTCCGAGGCCGAAGAGGAGCCGGTTGAGCCTCTCGTCCGCCGGCGCTCAGCCCGGACACGTGGAGGTCACACCGAGGCTGCTCCTCGTCCGAGACAGACGGCTGCCGACCGTCGTGAGGACAGGGAGGCCGAGAGGGCCATCTACGAGATGGACACGGCAGTCCGTGTCGGTGAGGGAGTCCGTCTCACGGACTACCGGAAGATGAAGGCCAAGCAACTCCGGAAGCTCAGATGGAGTGTATTGCTTGAGGAGTGGTACCCGCAGCCCCGAGAAGCTATGGTGGATAGTCGGTTTTGGACGGTCACATAGGCGTCTCTCTACGAGACCTACAGACGCCGTGGCCACAAGCTGTTCCAACACAACTACATGGATTGGGTTCAGCTTGAAGTAGCCGCAGGGACAGAGATCAGGCCGTTCTTTGAGAGGTACAGGGGCCTGGTGCAGTTGCTGTCATATGAGCGGAGTGGTTACGTGGAGGATTGGGTCCGCGTGTTCTACGCCACCCTCTACGTCTCTGAGGGCAGACGATCCATTGACTTCATGTTCATGGGTCAGCACTACCACCTGTCGAGGCAGACGTTGGGACAGCTGCTTGGAGTAGACTTGCACGACATCTGCATCCATGAGAGAGTCTACGGTCAGGCAGACCCGCTGAGGAGGCCGCTCACTGGAGGAGTGGCTCCTGCTCTGGAGGAGATCAGATCTCTCTTTGGACCTACTTTCTCTCCAGACCAGTCGAGAGTTCCGGCCCTGTTGACTCCTGCAGCGCGCACGGTGCACCTTGCCCTGCGTCGCTCTCTCCTGCCGAGGTCTGGCTATCTTGAGGGGTTCACTAGCCTTCAGCAGACGATCCTATTCTACATCATGAACGGGATGGACATTGATATAGTGGATGTCATTATCTGCGAGATGGAGGATGTCATCACAGATGGAGTGGGCATGATGAGACAGCTAGTATATGGGCACTGGATCAGCTACCTGCTCACTATGATGGTTCCCGAGGGGTCCGCCGCACACGACCGTCTCTCTGACGAGAGTGTGTCTCGGTTCAGACACTACCGAGATCCAGCTCCAGGGGACCGCCGCCTTGGCCGCCCTGTTGAGCGTCAGGTCAGGGCGATGCTGACTGAGGAGGACTGGTCTGACCTTGAGAGAGAGGATGAGCGACTAGCTGAGGCGGACGCTCAAGGAGGAGATCTGCAACACGTCTGGTCCGAGAGCGACACAGAAGAGAGTGTCGAGGAGTACTTCCCTCCTCCTCCTCCTTCACCGGGGCAGCACGATGCAGAGGCAGGAGGTTCAGCTGCTCCACCACCGACTCCACCTCCTGTGTCCGAGGCGCAGGTGTCACAGCCGTCAGAGCTGTCGACACTACTCCAGCAGATGATAGAGCAGCAGCGCCAGGACAGGCTCGCTGCTGAGCAGGCCAGGGCAGAGCAGGCTGCTCACCTGGCACAGCTTCAGAGGCAGCAGCAGGAGCTTCAGTTGGAGATCGCCCGATAGAGGCGAGAGGATACGGATCGGTTCACAAACCTCGTTGATCAGATGCACCGACGTACCCTCGACCAGCAGTAGTAGACCCAGCAGGCCATGATGGGGATCCTAGGGTTGATCACCAACCTTTACACTCAGACCGGGATCGCCCTTCCTCCACGGCAGCCTGGACTGGGACTGGCTTCAGGTGTTGCTCAGGTGCCCACTACTCCTATTCCTTCGATCAGTATGTCACCACTTCTGGCACCCAGCGCACCGATTCACTCACCTCTGCCGGCGACGACTCTGTTCCAGCAGACGCCGGCATCCGTGGTGAGTGCTCCACTTCCTCCAGCTCCACCGGCGCCTCCAGTACCTGCTTCCTCTCCTCCAGCACCGGCAGCGGACCCCCCAGCTTCCTTCGCTCCGGCAGCTCCTACGACCGGCGACTCCAGCTCCGACGACTGCGACGGTGACCAGTTCGTCATCGCGCCCAGCTCTTAGGTTCTGTAGGCTCTCTAACCCCTTTTTGGTGTCTTGATGCCAAAGGGGGAGAAGAGGTAGAGGAGTCAGGGGGAGTGGTAGTAGTAGTCTCAGGGGGAGTGTGAGTTTGCTCTTTGGATTCTCGTGTGTTTATCCTTTGTATTTGTGCTTGTGTTCTCTCATGTAATTTTAATTGAGCACTCTTCCGCTTGTCACATTTTCTTATGTTATTAATCGAATGAGCTTTTCACGCCATTAATTTCATTTGATTTCTACAAGCTTAACGTGTCCTATATTGTATTCATTGCATATCTACTTGAGTATTGTACCATCAAATTCATTACTATTGCGCTTTAAATTATTGTGTTGTCATCAATCACCAAAAAGGGGGAGATTGAAAGCATCTAGGCCCCATGAGGTACGGTTTCGGTGATTAATGACAACCATTCGATATTACTAATGAATTTGTGAATGCAAGGTCCCAATAACACTCAATCAAATGAAATCAATATTACATTGGAGACCCATATAAAACCAACCAATGAGATCAAATCGAGTCATACGAAGACAAGAAGTGAAAGCTCTAAATTGATACTTAAAGACTATCAAAACAACACTTCAATCAAGTGTCAAAAAGGTCACAAGTTCAATTTCCAAAAGAACAACTCAAAACAACTCGAAGTCAACAGATTGAACACACCGGATCATCCGATGTTTGTTGAGTTGACTGCATCGGTCAAGTTGTGTCAACAGAAGAAGAAGACCTCAGACAAATGCACTCACCGGATCATCCGATGTGAGTGGCTCAGTGACATCGGTCCATCATCACAGTTTGCAATAC
This sequence comes from Tuctoria greenei, assembly GCA_036927565.1. Taxonomy (NCBI): domain Eukaryota; kingdom Viridiplantae; phylum Streptophyta; class Magnoliopsida; order Poales; family Poaceae; genus Tuctoria; species Tuctoria greenei. The sequence continues at coordinate 106,051,565 of JAYESD010000004.1, read as the reverse complement.
CATTGGACCAAGTGAAGCACCGGATCATCCGATGTGCAGAATTACATACATCGGTCGATCACTCCAGTAAGCTTCAAGATCAAGCAAAATTCTGGAGAAAGAGCCACCGGATCATCCGACGAGAAGACAGGTCAACATCGGTCTAACAACGGTCATATCTGACACAGTGACATCAGCTAATTTGGCTTTGACCGATGATAACTGAAGGGGAGACATCGGATCATCCAGTGTTCGCAGAGAAGTGATGTCAGCCTACTTTTCCAACGGCTATTTCGTGGAGGCTGGCTATTTATACCCCTTCAACCTGTCAAATCGAAAAGACATGAAGCCCAGACATACTCTACACATCCTAGAGCATTAAAGACATAGAGCTACCACTTTCACATCATTGTTCATCATTTGCACACCAAGAGATAGGCTAGAACTAGCTAGAGATAGTGCTTGTGTGCCTCCATTCTAGGTGATTGGAGTCTCTAGTGTAGTGAGAGCCATAAGGGAGTGTCCCTTGGTGTGTGTGACTTCCGGAGCTTGCCAAGAGGATTGTGGAAGCCCGGAGGATTCAAAGTGTACAAGGCTTGAGCTCCACCTTGCCAAGGTTGGCAAACGGAGAATAGTGAAGACCCCCTTGTCTCGGTGACTTGGGAGTGGCAAAACCCTTTGGTGGGTGCCACAACGTGGATGTAGGAAGATCCTTGTGATCTTGCCGAACCACGGGATAAACTCCGTGTCCCTTGAGCGTTTGCATCCCTCTCCCTTTTACATTTATGCAATCTTCATTCCGCAACTTTAATTTACATTCATTGCATAGATTAATCGCATAGGGAATTGGGCTTTAAGTTGTTAGCTTTTAATTACCTTAAAATTTGAAAGAAAGCCCAATTCACCCCCCCTCTTGGGCGTTTTGATCCTTACACTTGGGTCAAACGAGAAACAAAACACACTTAGCCTGGTTCCATAGCCTAAGAGTGTACTTGTTTCCCCTGTACCCTGGACCTATAATGAAAGACATCATTGTGTGAAAACAGACTCCACGTGCATTTATTTTGTACAAGCTCAATATTTTTTATTTTTCTCTTTCTTGTCTATAACAAAGTTGTGCAATTCTTAAGAAACTTTAGCTCGACCAGTTCATGTACAATTCAAGTTGCATCTTCTATTCTTCTGGGTCCAAACATTGTTAATGGTCTACTTGTCTGAGTGCCGCCAAGCCAATCTAGGGTCGGAGTGTGCTATCTACTTAGCTTGGTCATGCACCCTAAGTACGCTACTCTACCTACACCCCGACAGGATGAAGTAAGGCGAGTCCAGAAACAATCGGACCTGAAGGAAACAAGGCAGTGCACTTGATTGTATTTATAATTGTGTTCGACCTAAAACATTCTCGGGAATAGTAAGTTGCAGTTGAGTTATAGATAGGAAATGGATTTTACTATTTTTCTTGGCTTCAGTGTGCAGGAAAAATAAAGGTTCCATGACGATGGTGGATAAAGCCGGAGCTACCAAAGCTCTGACACCCCCAAGATGGTTTGCTGTCGATGTTCCAAACATTGATAGTAGACATAGCCGGAGCTACAATGTTCTGGCATATCCAAGGGGACAGCCGTCAACGTGAACAAAAGATGGTGGGAAGACTCTACAGTGGAGTTTGCTGTCGACACATCACGTGTTGACAGAGGTCACTGCCGGAGCTACCAAGCTCTGACACCCCAGAGGACTAACCATCGATGCTCTACGCGTTGATGGAGACTACTGCCGGAGCTACTAAGCTCTGACGATGGTCAATGTCGGAGCTACAAAGCTCCGACAACCTCAGGGGGCCTACACTATCGAAGACTTCGGACCTACGTTCTACAAGTTTGAAGCGTACAAGTCTTCAGCAATTGTTACATCCTCTTGGTACATGTTCACAATCGAATTGTGTACATCTACCAGGGGGCCAAGTGCGACAAGGTGTTGAAGACAAAAAATGAAATTCATAAAAACTTATATTTCATTCATCTGGAGACAAGAGATTACAAAATTGGATAAAAATAAGAGAGAATACAAGCGGGAGCTACAAAGAGATGGTCCTAGATCCTATGGAAGAATGAGGCGACCTTTTGGGCAACCTCTAACACACTGGCTTGGGCGGCTTCTCTCTCTCCATCGATGAGGCCTTCAAGCACCGGGTCCAAGGGGAATTAAGGGTCCCGGCTTGTGTAGAACGTCAGCACGAATTCTGCGACATTCTATGCGAGGGATTGCCCCTCGGTTTCCAGCTGGTCCGCAATGACATCGCCCATCTTGGTGAGCTTGTTGCCTGCCGAACTCAACGCCTGCAACGCCTGGTCCATCTCCGGCTCCGGGTCATCCGGATGCACAGGACTAAAACCCATTAGAGTCAGTGCGTCGTTGGCTTTGCCCAGGAAGTCCCAAACTTGTTGGGACTCCGCAGCCCTGGAACCTTGCATCTCTTCCAAGGATCTTCTGGCCACCGCAAGCTCCGAATTCTCCCGGGTAAGACGCTCTACCTCTTTGGCATTCTGCTGAATCTTTTCAGTGAATTGCCTCTCGAGTCTGCTGAGCTCTTCCTCCTGGAGGTGGATCTCATTCTGGCGGTTAACCAGGTCCTTCTCTCGGCCTCGCACCTTCTTCATTCTGGCAGCAACATCATTCTCCCTCTTGTGGAGGTCCTATCCTCGCTACCAGGCCTTCTTCTCCTCTTTCTCGCAGCGCTCATCCAACTTCTTAGTGCGCTCCGCGAGACTCTTGTCACCCAGAGTTAGCGTCTGAGTAAGCTCTTCTTCCCTCTTCACGAGGTCATCCCGCAGCTCTAGGAGTTTTTGCTCTTCATCTTCGAGCTTTTTCTCTCGCTCCTCAAGGGCCTCCGGAGCTTGACGAGGTTGTCGTGGATAGCGCTGAGCTTCTCCCCGCGATCATTCGCTGCGTTATTGGCAGCTATGGCATGTTTGTGGATGGACCGGGACTGGTTGTCGAGGGATCGCACCATGCTTTCCCTCTTGTCCAGCAGCTTACCCCAGTACTCCAACTGGACCTTCTCCTTCTTCACCCACTCCTTGTCGTCAGCCAGCCTCGACTGTGCCAGCTTGGTCTCGAATTGGAGCCGGTTGCGCCACCTCCTAAGAGTTTGGTGCTCCTCCTCGAGGTCCATGCTATCGTGGTAGAAAGCCAGCTGGACATGATGAAGGCTGGAGCAGGCGTTGTCAATAGACAACGATAGAGGGATTGGGTACGGACCTGTCGGGGTCCTCTCCGCTGGCTCCAGCGGGTTCTCCATGACAAAAAACGGGTCCCACTCTACAAGAGTGGTCCCCTGAGCTTCCACGGCACTAGGGCCGTCCTCTGGGATAGCCTCGGCCGCCACCGAGGAAGGTCCTGCAATAGATGTTTCGACCTTCGGAGTTGGCTCTGAAGGTCCCGACGCCAGGTCATTAACAACTAGCCCCTTAGGTGGGGGGCCGACAGGTTCATCTTGGCACCCTGGCACAGGCGCGGGCACCTCTGGGACCACTGTCTCCAGGGAAGGCGTTGAAGATCCCGGCGGAGCTGAAGCCACTTCCGGCTCCGATGCTGGCGCCTCCTCCGCCACCGGCTCAGGCGCTGGCGCTTCGACCATCAGGGGCTCGAGCGGCGGCACCTCTTCAGCAACCGGCTCAGGCGCCGAAACTTCTTCGACAACTGGCTCGAGCACCGGAACTTCATCAACACCCGGATCCACCGTCGGGGCCTCATAAACCACCGGCTCAACTGCCGGGGCTTCAACAACATTCGGCTCTAGGGCCGGAATTGCAGCTACCTCCGACTCTTAGGCCGGAGCGTCCATCATTTCAGCATCAAAACCCGAAGCTTCAACATCTGGGGCAGGTGCCGCTGGTACATCTTCATTCCCGTGATCCGGCGCTACCACGGGAGCTTCTGGGGATGAGTCGAGGTCCAGGACCACGACAGCCGGCGCCGGAGCTGTCGCAGCCTCATCCACCTCTTGGGGTGGCGATGGAGTTGGAGCCGGAGCTTCCGTCTCCACAACATCAGTTGCTGTCACGGGAGCCGGAGCTTCAGTCCTTCTCTTGGGGACACTGCAGATGAAGGGCTCAAGATGCAGTTACAACCAAAAAACAACAAACTGTGGTAAAAACAAAATTTACCTTGGAAGGCTTCTACTCCAGCTAGCGCGGAACCTCTTCTCCGAACGCTCGGCGCTGGACCCTGTCGCCCCTGGCGTGCCAGCTCCGAAAGGTTCCCCGAAGCTTGCTGCTTCCATCGGCGTCATGCTGGTTGAGGTCCCCCTCAACCGGGAAGGACCTCCGGACCTAGAGCCCCCAGCTGGCCTGGGTACTGGAGTCGCATGACCGGAGCTAGCACCCCGGGGAGACACCGATGCTCGAGTCGTTGCCGTCGTTGAAGACCTTCCCTTCTGGGGAGAAGGAGCCGTCGTGGAAGGAGCAGGTCTAACGGACCTCCCGTCAGCATGCTTCAACTTCCTCTTGCGGCTCGAGGGCTCAGCCAACTCCTTGCCCTTGCCTATGACTTCGGTTCTTGGCTTTGGGTGGGAGCAAAGCCGCCTTCAGAAGCTCTGGGGATTGCCACCCCGGAGGTTGATCACCTCTCCACCAGGCCCAAGTCATCCAACAGCGGCGTCTTCCTCCGGAGCTCTCTGCACTCCTCTGGAATCATATTTAGAGGCAGGAAGGCTGCTGATGGAGACACATCGCCAGGATCCATCTCGCTGTTGAAGGCCCAGGTAGGCCGGCTCCTAGCCCTCAGCGGGGCCCACCTGTTCGTCAAGAAGTTGCCGAAGACCATCTGCGGGGTCACCCCACCTTCGAGGCATTCCTGGATTCTGTCCAGGATGGGCCTATACTCCCTCGACAGCGCCAGCACGTCACTCCATGTGTCGGTGTCGATGCGAGGAAGGCCTTCAGGCAGCTCCAGCCTCTCGTGTCCCTCGACGGTGATGACCACCCAATCCTTCTTCCAGTCGTCCCACTTCCCAGAAGGGAATGACCGCAAGTACATGTATGGACACTTCTTGCGCTTCACAAAATAATAGAAGCCAAGGTACTCGTCACTCCAGCCGATGGTGTGGATGATGAAGAAGGTGAGGAAGAGCTCGACGCAGGGGGGAATGCCCACTCACATCTCGCAGAAGTGGACAAAAATCGACATCAGAAGAATGGAGTGGGGAACGAGGTGGTACAGCTGCAGACCATAGAAGTCTAGTAGCATCAAGAAAAAAGTGGAGAAGGGTGGGATCAGTTCCACCATGGCGTACGCGGAGATGTACACCATGTCGTCGGCGTGTTCCTTCTTGAATGGAAGCTTGCCGGCGCGGATTTGATGGTTGAAGAAGTCACTGGACCACCCCATGAGGGCCCGAACCTTCTTCAACTCACCGTCAGTCTTCAGTCGGCTCTTGCGGAGACCCAACTCCATCGCAGCACAGCGAGGCGAGAGATGAAAAGCAAGCGAAAGTTTGGAGGATTTGAGCACGACTTCGAATGAAGGCATAAAGAATACTCAAACGGTGTGCGCTTTCCTTCTTAAGTAAGCCCCCGCAACGCTTGGATGGAAACTGCAGAGGAGCCGATGATACAATTCAAAAACTTCACCCTGCCAATGACAAGGGGGCCCGGGACCACCCCAACGGTCAAGTCGAGGTTCTTACCCCAGGCGAACGGTTTTCATCATGAAAGGCGGGAAGCCCAAGGGCGGCAGCCTGACAGGGCGCGCGGAACTGATACGATTTTTGTATCGGGAACCGGCGACCTTCAATTGCGTGAGATCCGCACGCTCCGATTCCACCTGCCGCATCCTGGATATGCCACGCGGCGTTGGTTTAACTGCGAACTACCGCCAACGGCACATCCGAAGACCCTTGAAGACACGGCTCAAAAACCGAAGGATGGACCCACCTCCGCCAGAACGACTTCATCCAAAAGGTCTCTCCCAGAGGTGGGCTCAGGGGGCCACTGAGGGTACCCTGCGTACCGTATACCCCTTGGGACTACAAAAAGACCAAAGGAACTTCACCTGTCTGAGTTGAAGACCTACGAAGGCCCCACGTGTCATACGGGACTGGACCCGCCTCCCATCTGTGGTTAGTCCTGGTGCTGCCACGTGTATACTGCAACCGGACCTACATCCCACACATGGGATAGCTCCGGGCTAAACACTTGAGCGGCACCCCCGGACCTAACCCCCGACAGAGGAAAGCTCTAGTACCGACACATGTACCTCTACACCGGACCTACCCGTCCCAGACGGAAAGCTCCGATGCTGCCACGTGTCTAACCGCCGGACCTTCAGCCTCAACAATCAGACTGATGGACCCCCCAACGGCTCGGACCATCAAGGGGCAATCAAAGACTTCAAGACCTGATTAAGTGTCGTTAATACCATATTAATGACAAACTATCGGAAGGCTCTTAATACCAGTAACGGCGCTGTCAAGGCCCGTTACTGCATTGTTAAGGTTAATTAACCTCATTAATTTTGTATTAAGCATCAGTAACCGCCAGGACCACATGTCGAGCCAGGCTAACGGTGTAACGACCAGTCCTTGTACTATAAAAGGACTAGTTGACGTTACACAAGGGACGGCTCTCTGGAACCCTCCCAGACATAGCTTTGATACCCAATACAACAACTACACACCCCGTGGAGTAGGGTATTACGCTCAGGCGGCCTGAACCACGTAAATCCTTGTGTCCATTTGAAATCGTCTTTTGAATCTCTGCGCGTCCAATACCGAACTACAAACTCCGCGGGCTACCATCGGTAGTACCAGGAGAACTGCCAGATCAACACTCTGACATCATCTTCCTAATGTACGGGACTTCATTATTCTCTATGCAATTTAGAACATAATTTTATTAAGTTGTGGATTGAATACTTTTTCTTTTGCTATATAGCCCCACATACGTAAATAAATCAGCCTCGATTCTTTCCCATACACATCACATAGGGTGTCTTTTGTGTTAATTTTGCATTGGCAAGACTTCTTACGTGGGTATTTGTCTTTAATTGCCGGTAAACTTACATAACTAAGCACATTCCACACCATATACATAAAGGCGTGGTTGTGATGCTAAGATATACCAACTTATTAAAGTTCACCAGGTACGCTCCCCTGCGACCCAACGATCGTGTATAGCCCTAACGGGGGAAATAATTCATCCACAGATTTACTTGCATATGTCAGTATGCATTTTTTCGGCATCTTAGAAGTCTAATGGTAGAGGCGTATCATTTTAATTAGACGTTTGATTCTCTCCCCCGAAATGTGGCTTGAGCGACGGTGCCACAATTTCGAAGAAGTACATGCCTCTTTCCATTTCTTCTCAATGCCATATTTTTTATTAATACCATTTACATTATATATATTATTAACATGCAAGATGGAGTCATGAAGGGACAACATGTAAAATTCTCCTTCTCTGAAGATGAGGTAAGTGCATATACATAATTGTTATCTCCTACAAGGATACCAAAATAAGATTGATACTTAAAATGGGTACATTAAAAAGTATTTAATGGAACTTCGGAATGTTTTTGCTTAATCTAAAGTCTTAAGCTTTGAACAAGCAAATAACTTTCTTCATAATATGCTCCCCACATTCTCACCATTTTGTATTTCTCATAAAGCTCCAAGAGAAGCTTATGAGCATTAGTACCTTTGAGGCTTTTAAAAAGCTCTTATACTGTCATAAGAAGTTCTATGACAGTATTCTCTTTAGAAATTGAGACGTTTATTACTTGAGGGGCAATATCATTGGAGTTCTTCTATTTCCTAACATAGTCTCATAATGTCATATAAAATTCATTAAACCCCAAGTAGATCCTAATGCAGTTCCTTGAATAAAAGAAGTTACTCCTCATAAGTTGTTCGATATTTTCATATCAAAATGACATTGTAGTGGTTGTCATTATAACATTAGACAACATCAATGAATTGCATGAAAATAAATTATGTTAGGGAAAATCATCATGCAATAAAACTCCAATTCTATGTCATAAAATCGTTGGTCAAAAAATGATATAAAATTGTAAAACATTGCTAAACATAATATGACTCAAAATTAAATGAATCAGATTTAATTGTGAAGCCAAAATGCTAAAAAAAGTCAATTTTTACGTTATATCTCTGTTGGGTAGAAAATAGCATAAAATTACAGGACATAATAAAATATAAGCATTAAACTTAATATGACTCGTGAAATTATATCAATGTTTGTCAAAATTAATTTACCTTAACAATTTTATGTTATATTACCGTTGGGCGAAAAATATCAAAAATTGCTAAACATAATCACTAAATAAATATGATAAAAAATTAAAGCAACATTGATCAGAATTAATTTCAGAGTCAACATTCTCAAATTAAGCATCCATTATAACGTCAAGCAAATTACATCATTTATTGATGCTTAAAATGATAAAATATCATAAACATATCAAATTGTCCAAATAAAAATATGTTGTTCGTTCAAATTTTATTTGGATAACTAATATGCTAAACCAAAATTTCATGTATTTAATTTACATGATTAAACAGTGTAAGACTTAAAAACATAATTAAATTAAGCCATTTGCGCACTGGAATAAATAAAGAAAAATCCTAACGTTCGTGTGCGCAAACTCACAGATAAAATCATTTCGGTTGGGTTGAAATTATTTGGGTCGAGGCCCATGGTCAAAAAACGGCCCATTTCCTGCCCCCACACGCGCCCTGTTTTGTTCCGATGCGATTTGCGTCATCCATGCGTTACGACGGCCGAGATCGGCTCATGGTGGAACAAAACCGGCTGTTTAATGGAAATATAAAAATTGTCGCATACTGTTTAATGGATGTACTGCAATGTAGGCAAAAGTCATTAGGGCCACTTTGCAGCCATTTGATACGCAGTTAAGTCGATTGTATACAAGGGCAGTATACAAAAAATACAAAGAAACGTATATGAGAAGCACCGCGTTCCACATTGAAATCGACGGGGATCGAGAGCACGGTTACCTTGTCACCCACACTAATGAGTCCAAGAAATATGCATGGTACCAACACTCATTTAAAGTACATGCAGATGTTTCAGCTGAATCATTTAAGTGCGAGTGTCGAACCTGGGAGCACACAGGTGAGTAATGTCTTTATGTTTTTTTATTTTTCATGATGCTTAACCTGATGCATGTATAACATATTATATTGCACACATAAGTGAATGTGGCATCTCCAGCATCGAAAAGTGAAAGAATCATTTGTTACTCATGAGAACAGTATTGATATTGTTTAAATGTTTGTAGGTCTTTTATGTGAACATTTGATAAAAGCATTTACACATCTTCAAATAAAGAAAGTGCCAGCGAAATATATTTTGAAGAGGTACACCAAGGACGCAAGACATCAACTAATGTGGGATAGGCAAGACATTGTCACGGTTGGACCAGATTGCACGACTGAGCAATTCAGAACGTCAAAGCTAGTGACATTAGCTATGGCAGCGGTGAGGGCATGCAACAAGTCAAACACAGGTTTCATGATGGGTTGTGAGAAATTTGAAGAATTGAGAATGATGGCGGAGACAATTCCAGGAGACATTGGTACTTCAGTACTTAGGAGTATGACACATGATGCACCATCTGAAAGAGAGGAACCGAACATGGATAGTAGAGAACCTGAAGCTCAGGAAAGTAATGTATGCTTGAGTGCTCCAGAAATCGCTAAAACAAAGGGAAGCAGACGCTCAAACACAGGAATTCGTTGTGCAGAGACAGAGGGCAACACGGATAAAAAAAGAAAAAGGACACGACAATGCAGTACTTGTGGTTTGTACGCAAGACACTATTCGACAACATGTCCGTTAAATCCAGATGTGGATGCAAGAGGAAAGAAAAAAAAGGGCACCATGGGAACAAAGAGGGGCAGGCCGCCAATAAATAGGCAATTAGAGCAAGAGTTCGTGGTAGCTGCGGGTGAAGAAGAATGTGATGAGGAACGGGATTCACATGGAGATGAGTAGAAATAAAAGGGGATTCAATGGATGATTCAAAAATTATTGATTGTTTGTCAGTTGTGACATTCATGGAGAGAAACATTAGGTGTTAACAATAAGTTGTATTACACAGAGCCGTACTGTTGGAAAATCGAAATATTCTTTCATAATATTGGATGTACTGTTATGCTCATACACAGAGCCAAATGATTATATTCATCAAATAAGTACATTCAGTGGCCTGTGTCGTGCATAATAGTATTTTTTAATTTTACAGAATTTTCTGCTGCAAATTTGACTATAAATATTCCCTAAAGGTCTTTCTTGCAATGAATATATAGAGACATAACCAGCTTGTATCATTTGAGTGAATACTGATATCATGTAGGTTTGTTCATAACGGTTCTAAAAAAATTTGTTTCATAATTTTCTCAGCTTTCGAGTGGCCATAATGGATTTTTGAAGTTCGGCTTATTCATTGAAAGATTTAACCTGGGCCAACGGAGCCAAATGATTATATCCATCAGTACATTCAGACGCCGTTGTCGTGTGTGACCATAGTCGTAGATGGTACAGATTATTGAATATTGTGCACGTCTCTACGTTTTGGTAGCTAGATATTTCCCTTATCTTAAATAAAATTCCTTGTTATACTGTAGCACCATGAAAGTACAGATAGATGTCGTCTTCTCTCTGAATGAGTACTCTTAGATGTAAAAAAAGTTTAAATACATTATCGTTAAATTATAAACATAGCTATTACTAGACAATTAATGTGGACAATTAAACTCAATCGTACGGTTACAATAAAGATATAAAAATAACTTTGACATAGTTTCATAGTCAGAACTTATGCAAACGGCAACAATAACTAAGATGGCTTGTATTCCTCTAAGCCGTAAGGTAGCTTCTTGACTTGATTGATTGCGTTGAAAAGCATGTAGTACAACATTTCAGACCTAAGTGCAGGCACATTGATCTGCATTGTTAAATATGACAACATCAAAAGATAATTACAGTAAAAATCGATCGTCTACTAAGAATGTGTAATAATAATAATGGGTGAAAAACTTACATAATTTTCATTTGTATGGAGCTTATTACCATCCCATATCTCCATAACTTTCATTGCAATAAAGGGGGAATCATTGGGAACAACCTCTCGCATCACTTTTATAACAGGTCTTTTCCATCGAGAAATATCTTTAAACTTCCCGTCAGTTAGCTTCTGTAACAATTCATTGAGCCTCGTGACAACCCTAGCTGAAATGACCGTATGATAATCTTCATGAACTTCGTTACTAGAATCAAGTATGTCAATTCGTTTATCGACCATGTTCAAGCAGTATACTGTGTAGTAGTTGTTCTCAGGAATTGGCACAAAGAACTGAAAAGTAATAGGGAAATAAATATAGGATGAATAGAAAATAAATAACATGAAACTTTAAAGATAAAATAAAGAACTTGACTTACAAGCTTGACTTTGAAAATATCAAGATCACCAATGTCAGCTTCCAGTCTTATAAAAGCTGCAAGGTCTGGATACATGCATCGCTGTCGTTCTTCGTCATGGTTCAACATCTCCTGATAGGTGAAAATAAGAATTCAATATTCAGAGAGTTACAGAATTTTAATTAATAAAAAAACTTTCAGATGACATGAACATACACCGAGATATCCCGAAAGAAACATCCTGAATCCCACACATTTGGGCCTCCAGATGTCTTCCTCCGCACGTATGCAGTCCACATAATATGACATGAATGACTTGTAGATTGGTGCACCATCTGCGAAGGACTCTGCTACATCTAGACATCTGAAAGATTGGGATGGTCCCAAAATAACATAATGTCTGTCGAAGAATAAGATAAAATTGATTGTAAGAGCTAACTATTGTAAAGTGTGCTACACCAAAGTGATGAAAAATGAAATCAATGGGCGTATACCTCTTGGCATTCAGTTCTGTGCAAATTTTACTCCTTACAGCATGGGCTTTAATCATGTCAAACGGTGGTCTTGGCGTTATGCATTTGAAAGGTGATCTGTATCTTGGGGGAATATTGACAAGCCGATTGATGCGAGGTCGAGCACGAATATGGTATCCGGAGTCGTCCTATGTGGCTGCCATGATTGAACTTCGATGGTAGTCACCGTCATGTACCATGAAACTCGCAGGCGTATTTGTTGAAGCAAATTGAGCTGCATCCGGGGTGCTTCTTTCCAATGGTGCAGCACCAGATTCAATTTGTTGCTGAATAAATATAATGAAAAAGATATTTAAAATTTGTAATGAGATTGACGTAATTAGTAAAATTGTATTACAGGAGTTGTGTGTGGTTGCAGTTTGCATGTGTGCTACATACCATGGGAGATTGATGTGGCGACTTCACCACATACTCGTTTGTAGGATGAAAGGCCGAATAAACTAAAAGAAATACATGTCAGAATGATGAACAAAGGTAGGTACTGTATGAAATAGAAACTTTCAGATATGCATAAACAGTACAATGATTGGATGAATTTGGATCCATGCATCCTTCACCGCTAGCAGCAGGTATAATATTATCGATCGAAACAATACACACATCCTGTATAACAGTGTGTTTATGCGTAAGTATGAAGGTCAGCAATAGTACCAGTGCATTAATCATAAACGGGAATAAGGTACATAAATGGATAACATTAGAAAAAAAATAATACATACGGATTGCTGATTAAGTGGATCAGTGGCAACATTATCAGATTCATTCATTTGTTGTACAGTTTTGTCAACTCCTGATGCAGAAAAACCAATGTCTGGTGCCATTTGAGAGGCGCCACTATTGATGTTTGATTCCAAAACATTATGCTCCCCACATATAGCAGCATCTGGTGCAGGTAGCTCCTGAAAAATGAACCTCGGATAAGAAATCTTTAAGATTGCACTTTAGCAACATATAATGGATAACTAAATAACACACAATTAATAATGACAGTGTTGATGAAGAAAAAAATAATAACTTGTAAAAAATAGAGGGGTAGGTAAACGCACAACATTATAGTCCACATTAAGGAGGTCGGCTTTTTGGGTGGGTTCACCACGCATATCAGTAGACGACGCAACATGTTGGTCACCATTGTTGTATTGATCGCCAGGCACGTGACTTTCGCTCCGTTGTCGTGATGTGATATCATGTGAAGAAGGTGGACACTGTGGGTTTTTTTCTGAAAAAATAGATCAATGTAATCATTTTTTGGAACTGAATAAAACTGTAATATAACATACCAGTCATGTGAGACGGAGTATGGACAAATGCTTCGTCGTAACGGGTTGAATGATGAAAAATTGACGAGTCCAAATTTGATCGACTACCACTCTCGTTATTATTGCCTTCTTCCCTATGATCCTCATCACTTGATTGTTTTGGAACGGGTTCTTCATCGATGTAATTTTGAATAGTAGTTATGAACTCCTTATGTGCTTCCACAATCAATTTGGAACCAGCAAGAATGTTATGAATGGCCTGACTAGATTTTGCAGCAAAGAGATGCAGCCCTTCAGCTGCCTTGGACCCTGAGGGTGTGCCACGTAAATTATCTAATAGCACACCAAGCTCCGCAGCACTCGAGAGAACTGCTAAATTTGAAAAATTTGCAGTAGGCGGAGAAAGATTTGGTTGAGGATCAGTCTGAACATAACAAGTTTCAGCCCTGCTTCTAAGCTGCCAAAAAAAAGAACAATACATTTCAATATATCATAACTTATTAAATGGTACAAAAATTAATTAATTAATTAATTAATTGTAAAAAAACGATTAACAGTAACCTGCAGATTTCCATACGTCTGTTTCCCCCACATATCAATTCGCTTGTCTTCTCGAATTAAGGTTTCCATTACAAATGGATTGAAGTATTTAGCACGAGGTGTGGCAGAATGAACTATACAACTTTGTGAATCAAGATTGTCCAGGTATAGTATCTGCATACACATATCATATAATTAGTATAAATTTACATGAAAATTACATATAAGGAGGAGATACTTAGAAGCGATGGAAACTCACAATCAATAATATACCGCAGCCGAGAAGGGACTTCTTTCTCTCGTTTGACCACGCTACTGCTGCATGGCGCAAATCTTGTATAACTGCCTTACACCAATTAATATTTTGGAAATCTGAAATGTCTTTGATCAAAAAGGCATCTCGTCCTCTTATATTGTTATCTAGTGCAGGGAATAACAATTTATTGAAGACTACTGTTAGGAATATCCTAACTGCTAGAGAATTATCGATCCTTATTTTCCTCAGCATATCAATAAGATAGCTGCACTTGATATCCTTGTTGCGCTCAACATGAACGAATTTCTTAAAGTCTGCTAAAGCGAGCGCATTTTGAAATTCGGTTGATCCTGGTAGATCCTTATCACCATCAGGAAGGCCTAAAATCTTTTTAACACATGATTCGTTGATAGACAAACCACCTTCGTTACCTACTTCCAAAATCATTGACTCTGGATTAAGTTTGTCCATCAAGTACACCAAGAGATCAGTACAATCTAATCCCGCAGCACAAAAGTTAAGTATGCCACCAAAACCAATCTCACATATTTTCTGACGTTGTTGCATGTTCAACTGTTCAATGACTTTGATGATGATTGAAGGCGTGCAACGTACAGAAGGGAGCTAGTAACACGTAAAGAATTGAAATCAATATATGAGATTTTACAGATAGAAGTGTAACGTAAACATATTTTAGGTGAAGGAAAATATTGTGAGTCTAATAGATGAACAGTAGCTAGTATCATAAATCAAAGTGCAAGAAAAGTGTGACAATGAAGTAACTAAAAATAATGTAATTTTATTTTCCAGAGAATATACAAAGTAAGTTGTTTGCTGTTGCTCTAGTGACAGAAAAACAAATAAGAACCAGCACAAGGTATGAGCGCATATAAAAAATTAAAGGTAATGTGAATATAATAGAAAATATGAAAAGACTTAAAAATCCAAATTTCACCTTGTTACAGAAAGATTGACCCAAACTGCCAGAAGGACGTGCACGCACATGTTGCTTCGTAGGTGGCATAAAATCATCATCAATTTCCTGATCAGGAGCATGTGAGCTAGTACTGCGTTTATTTTTATTCTGATCATGATTTCCATGAATGGATGTAATATTAGTTGTTGAGATGGGAATTCGATGTCGCGAAGAATGAAGTTGCCCATTATTATTTGTATGCGATAGAACACTCGTTTCGGGGAAATCCAGTTGCCATGCCTCCTGACTGCTTTTCAATGTAATTGATTTTAACCTTCCCTGCATAACAGATGATTTCAAACCTGAAATTTTGAGAAAATATGATGAGACTAGCAACCAATTGATACATACAAAACATTTTGAACCTCATTGCAGCAGCTTAAAGATGTATTAAAACAATTGTGAAACTCACAATAGATTGAAAATGCAACAAATATATTAGGTGATATACTCATACAGAAACAGAGACAAAAATTTGCATCGTTCGGTAATTTATCTAGTGATAAAAATATTAGAAAACAGTCACTACACGAAGTTTTAGTACAATTTCCTAGTGACAAACATAAAAAGCCTACGCAATTTCGCCAACTAAGGCCGGATTTTAAATTATTTTATAAATTACTTTTATATATTAGGCAGTCGTGGAAAAAAATATTGGAATTTTAATTAACAACTAACTGTGCATGACTTTTTTAGTCCAAACTGATAAACCAGCAGTGGTATAGCAAATAAAACAAATCCTCTATCTTCCAGTTGATTTGCAAAAAAAGGAACGGTGGACATGCTATAATAAAATTTTAATTGAGATTTATTGCACCTTTAATAGTGACTTACCTGGGCGTTTTTTCAAGGATGAGAAAGAGGAAAAGGGCGGGTAGTCGGACAACGGTGGCGGCCGAAGAAGTGCTTCATCGCAGTCAGCAGTGACACGATATTTCTAACAGGCAATATAACCTGACCAACGAAAAAACTACGCCTTTATTCGGGGGCAAACAATTGAAGCAACCTATAGAGATTGTAACGAGATGTCACCAGGGCGAATCATCTGCGAAAAACGTACGCGATAGAGAAACGAATAAACGGAGTGCAGGCGACCGAGATTGAAACACGTACGTGGAGACGAAGAAACATCAGAAAAGAGTGACGAAGAAACAGGACGCGAATGTCACCAGGACGAAGAAACAGGACGCGATTCTTTTCCACATCACGCGCGCGAATACACTGCAAGAAACAGGACGCACGTGGAGACGAAGAAAAGCTTGTGGGCGATGTGGAAAAGAAACGCGATAGAGTGACGAAGAAACGGTGTGCAGGGGACGGAGATTGAAACGGGACCTCACCTGAGCGATTGTGCTGCCGGTTCCGGCGATGTACATGGAGACGAAGAAAATCTTGCCGGCGATGTGGAAACCAAAAACAGCGTTCCGGAGGAGATCGTCGGTTGCCAAGAAAGGAGGCGTGATTAACGAGCGGAAAAAATGGACTGGATCTGAAGGACTCACGGTAAATGGAAAGTGACAGTTGCAAACAGAGAAAATCGTGGGGGAGGAAATTACGTGCATGGCCCAGGCAGCATTGCGGTCAAAAAAAGGCAGCAGTGCGGCCAAAAGAAAGCTGGACACAGAATCAGGGATTCTATAGCCAGGTATTGTATATACATTCTATATATATATATATATATATATATATATATATATATATATATATATATATATATATATATATATATATATATATATATATATATATACAAGTTACACATACAAGTCATCTCATAGTTTATAAGTTTTCACTAAAAATTGTTTCTATTGGCATAGTCGCATAGTTCTGGCATATTAGCTATTGCACCATTCTCATCAAAGAAGTCCTCTCTTTGTGCAAAATTTCGCGACGTATTAATTGACACGGTTCAACAGCAATCTTGTCGGCTCCTCCACCAGGAATACTTCTACAAACCGGCCATTCTTCGTTCAAATCCTTCGTGTGCTGTAATGAAAAACATAACAAGGTTTAGAATGTGTTGGTTTGAATAATCTCAAAGTATAGATCAAAGTGAGAGTATACAGGAATTTATTTGGTATTTTTGGAGCAGTTGTACTATGAGCAATTGAATTTTGAAGTTGGAATCAAAATATGAAAGTAATGTTTCTGGTAATATTGAACAACAGAGAATATAAGTATTAAACTATGCTAGTTACAGTGAAAATGAAACTCAAAAGTAAGAAAATAAGATATCGACATTAAGGATAACTTCCATCCTCACGATTCACTCTATATTCGTTGGCGGGCCGAAGATGCTCGCATACATAATACCCGCATAAGACACTCCCAGCAGGTTGCTTTAGACAAGCATAATATGGTTTAATGTCCAATGCATTCGTATTAGGAGGTGTTTGACCGCCAAGTTGTTCCGCGTAAAACCTTTAAGCGTTGTAATACAAGAAATATCATATAAAACTTGTCAACACATTCTAAATATGTGTAAATTAAAATTATTGAATAAACGTACGGTTTCAAAATGGAAATGAAATCTTTGTAACGATCTGGTGGGTAATCGGATGAGTCCAAGACTGTTGCCAAACCCTGCGTTGGCTTGATGAAGATCATTATGTAGTGATTATTGCACACATGCAAACTCACGTGTTAACAATTAGCAATAATTGATATTTCAACGTCATGTGTCGAACTTACTCGAAGTGGTACTGAGCCTTTACGAGGTCCTTGCCGTCTCTGACAAAGTTAAATTTTGCATGTCCTATGTAAGTTGCAACTTCTATCCTTCAATCCTTCTTAAGTTTTGCGATTGATTTTTCAAAAAAAAATTTCATGTGCTTGAACTGTACTGAGTCTCGATCCGCCTTGACGTCAAATAGTGTCTTTGCAATCCGTGTAGGGTCAAGGATACCTGTCTTGCATTTCATTTTTTCATTATCCATGTATTGCATCCTATTAAAGAAGTCCAGAATTGTTATAATCTCATGAAATGTGTATGCGTGTAGTAAGAAAAGCAAATGCAAAATATTTGAGGCACTTACAAGCACCAGACGAGTAGCAGGTTGATTTCGAGCATGCCCCGATAGAAAAGGGTATGCAACTCTTCAAATAAAATGACTCGTTTATCTGCTCCAGTGCTCCATAATGCATCTTTTGGAACACGAAATGTAATGCAAGAAAGATCATATTTTGTGCTGGCAGCGATGTACCACTCGTGCATTCTTTTGAGCAGGACAGGTTGTTTGCTAGGTTGTACTGATGTCATGAACGGCTTCCCATTCTCAAATTTAGGAGGAACATCCTCAGGCTTGTATATTGGGACTCCTGGTTTAACTAAATCCATCCGCTGATTATACATGACACCGTCTTCTTCCCACTCCTCGATATCTTCTAATACTGGATCATGAGAAGAACGAGATGCACTCGATTTTTTAATATTTTCCTTCATATTTTACAAATACGTTGACACTTCTGATGAAGGTTGCTTAATTTTGTATGAGCTAACTTTTATAGGCTCTGATGATTGAGGAGTAGTCGTCGGAAGTTCGACACTGGCTTGTTGTTGAACCTGTTGTTCAATTGATTGCTCTTTACTCCCAGCAGCTGGCTCGAGTACTACTTCAAGTTGTTGCTCAACTGGTTGCTCTTTACTAGCAACAGCTTGCTCTGGTACTGTTTGAAGATGTTGTACAACTTGTTGCTCTTGGTTATCTTTACTAGTAAGATTACTATCATCCTTGCTGAGACATAGAGGTGGTGGATCTTTCTGGACTGGGAGTGGATCTTCCTGGACTTTCGTCTTAGAAGACAGGGTTGCAGTATTTTGAGATACGACGGGGCTAGAAATCGGCTCATCGTCCAACACGATGTCGCGTCGATGTCAAAGGATTAATTAGTTGACAGCCTGCCCCAGCATCGCGATCTCCTCATGTGTGATGTGGTCTATTTTATAATCTTAATAATCATTATCAATGATCTTTGAACTTGCACCACAGCATAATACAACGAATGTGGATTGCCTTTGAAGTCACGATCAATCTTTGCCATAGCAGTGGAAACCTGTTTGGTTTTGTTCCCTGCTCTACCGATCGGGACAAGAAGACGAAAAGATTTGTCCTTAGCAATATCATCGACAGCGCACTTATGGGTTGACCCTGAGCCTGGCACAGAACCTACGCTGCTAGGGTAGGCAGTTAGAGATACCAATTGCTCCTTTGGCACAGGAACCATCGTTGTACTCGGTTCTACTAATTGTCCCGATTGTCTAAGTTGTTCCATTATTTCTTACACATTTTCCTTGACTTTTGAGCAATCATTTTGTCAAGTGTTTTCTTGAACTTCTCACATCTTCTATATGTGTCTTTATCTTTTGGGAAACCATCTAGCCAAGATATTTGAGAAGACACTGTTCGAACACGTCCACTGTGTTCAGGATTCCTAGGATAGCGGTAAGTTGGTCACTCTCCCTCCTCGGCTTGAAGAGACCCTTTTGTTGCTTTTCAATTACTTCTTTCATTTTTTCCTCCACTTCATTCACAGAGTAGGGCTTTTCAAGTTTGCCCTTGCTGGTCAAACCTTACCGAGCAAAGACCCACCGCTGAGTTCTCTCATCACAACCTTCTAACGGGTGAGGATTGTCCTTACTGGTAATTTTGTCTAATAACTTATTCTATTTCTGGACTTTGGGGGCATATCCGGCAGACCCCAAGCAATGATGGTATTTTTTTCTTTTTGGCAAGCTCTGATCTAGTTGCACTTAGGGCTTTAGCATCAGGTGTGGTCTTTTGACAAACAAATTCTTGCCACAGAGCTTGTGTGATTTTTCCCATCTTCTTCGGGCTAGGGACATTCTCGGCCTTAACATAAACATTCATTTCACTCTTCCAGCAGCAAATCTTCTTGCCGCAAGAGACCAATGTTGCTTTCTTTACAACTTCTTTCGTGCCTTTCGGGAACTTGAATTGTTTTTTATCCTTTCCCGCAACTCATTCTTGGTCTCCTCAGGTAAATTTCTCTAATTCTCGGTTGTGATCGGCACGTGCTCTCTAACAAGAAAACCGCATGCATTTTGGTACTTGGTAACTGAATCCAGTGGTTCTTGGGGAAGCCCACCTGGACCGACCCTTGTTATATACATGATGCGGTCCAATGGACCCTTGTTGGGACCTCGATGCCCTTGTTTCTACTTGAGTGAATTTGAGGATTCATCCATTGGAGAACCTTCTGCGGTTTTAAGAGTCAAAGTCACCTCGTTGTCTTCACGATTAATCTAGGTAGAAAATAATTATAAAGCTTCGTATACTTGACAACTAACATTAACTTGAACTGCTGAAGTAAGATTCGTGATCCATACCTCGTCGGAAGGATCATATTCCGGGTCAAGATCCTCTGAAGTCATTTTAAATTTTATATTCAGAAAATGACCCGATGGACTATGAAAGGAGCCTGAACTGCTGGAGTCAATAAACTCCATATTGTCTTCTTTATTTTTACTACTAGCACCAGTCTTCTTAGGGCTTTCCATGCTAGAACTAATAACACAAAAAATTTAATGAATGACATATTAACTCTACATGATGAAAAAGATGGAAGCATTCTAGGATTTTATATGACATTCTAGGGTTTAAGGCGACTGACCAAGGTGATTGACCAAGTTTCATTCTAGGGTTTGAGGCGACTGACCAAGGCATTAGCTAGGCATGTGTATTGCTTGTATCAAAAGCCTACAAGAACACTTATATCAACAATTAAACAATAATAATTTACAATTCACAATGTTTTCAAGTCGCCTAGTCGACCCTAGTCGCACCCACCGACTAGGTCGACTAGGACGACTAATCATCGACTAGGGCGACTAATCGATCATAGTCGACCCTAGTCGGTCCTCTAATCGTCCAGGCGATTTTTTCCTCTTAATCATCTCATGATCACAACATAGCAGTCAACAACATTACATATATCACAAGCACACAATTAAACAACAAATTTAGAATTACATGTTTAAATAGTGCATACAAGAATTGGTAAGTTTTTTTAAATGTATACAAGTCTATTGAGCAATGATGCGGTTAAACTTGCAAGGAACACATCTTCCACTAAAGGTTCAAGTTCACATTAAACTAGCACTATGCAGATAAAATCGACATTTTAAAACAACAAGAGTCTAACAATGCCTACCCACAACACCATCGGCACCGGTAATGTCATGTGAAAATAACATCTTACAAACCCATTCCTACGAGGGGTGATAATCTTCATCACAAGGAGTACTATGGTCCCGTAGAACTATCAACCACTTTCGTGTCAAACAATTTATGAAGTCATGGTCAAAACACGAGTACAAGGTGAGATATTCGACTTGCTATACCATTACATCCACACAATTCAACTTTTACCGGTATAAGCATGGCTAAGCTTGACACTTCTCAAAATAAAAACTAACCCAGACCTTCTTAGGACGGCTAGGGTTCAAAAACTTGAGGGAATCTATGCACCTAGGGTGGCACAGTTCATCTTCTTGAGGCGACTAACCAAGGCACCTAGAGTTCAAAAACTTTGATTAAGGAAATCTATGCAAGGCACCATTTGATTCAGCCGGCGGCGAGGGCGAGGAGGGAGGCGGCACAGGGACGGAGGAGGGAAGGTCGAAGCTCGGCGGCGACAGCGAGGGCAAAACTCGTCGTACCTAGAAGTGGCGAGGGCGAAGCACGGCGGCGATAGCGAAGCTCGACGTACCTGGAAGCGGCGACGTCGAAGCTCAGCGGCAAGAGCGGCGAAGACTTGGCGGCAAACGAAATTTTGGTAGCCCGATGGCGTCTAAGTGATTTCGCTCGGGTTTGGTTTTTCCAACGCAGCTGAGGGCTATATATAGACGCCTATCTTCGTAGGCGGTTATTAAAAACCAACCGCCTGAGAAGATGATTATCTCAGGCAGTTGGCTCTTACTAACCCGCCTAAGAAGATTAACTTATCCCAGGCAATTGGTAAGTAATAACTGCCTGAGATAATCTTTTTCTCAGACGGTTATTCAGTACCAACCACCTGAGAACACTTTATGTAAGCTTAATTAATATTCTTGATTAAATGTGGGGCCTTTCAAAAGCCCAAATTCCACTTTCCTGTAATATGATTGAGTATTAAAGGTTACCATTAAATTTCACTTTATAAAGCCTTTTAAATTGGCCAGAACATAAAAAACATATAACAATTGCTATTTGTCATTTTTCTATATTGATGAATATAATGATTTTTCCATTTAGTTTTTCAATGGACCTTTTTAGTCATCATACCATTCTCTATGATTTTTTTCAGATTTTTTTAAATTTTTTGAATCAATGTGTGTTCAAAATTTGATGAATGTCTGATATGTATATGAGCATTTGGTTAGAATGATGGATAATTTGAAATTTGACATGTTGGAATGATTTAAAAAGTTTAACAAAATTCATACATGTATAAATAATACAAATATGTTCATACAATCCAATTTCAGTGAAGGATTATTTTTTAGGAGATACAGAAATGTGAATAATATGTGAGTATAAATTAATTTGGTATTTACCAAAACATTACAATGTTAGCTATACAAGTTTTAAAATATTTGGTCCAGGTGGTAGATTTAATTTTTGAAAAATATAACAGAAAGAATCATCAAATTTGGACTCAATTTGCAGAATCTATACATGTGTTGAGTATTTATATTGGAATCTAAATAAAAAAGAAGCAAGGGAAAAGAAAACTGAAGAACAGGCTTTAGCAATTATCTCAGGCAGTTGGTAAGTAATAACCGCATGAGATAATCTTTTTCTCAGGCGGTTATTCAGTACCAACCGCCCGAGAAGCAGTTAAAAACCGCTTGAAAAAAATTGTCGGAAATAGGCGGTTGTTTCGTCAAAAACCACCTGTGAAAACGAACGCCTATATAAAGATCCCTCGGGCATCACAGAAAATCTAACCCTAGAGATTTTCCGTCGATGCCGCCAGGCTGCCAAAATTTTCCACCGTGCGCCGGCTGATATTGCATTCATTAGTTGATCAAGCTTCGAATAGAGAAAATGTTAGAAGCGACTTCTTTTTCACTATCATGTTTTTAGTTTGTTCTGTTATGAGTTTTGTTTTGTTGTGTTTGCATATACCTTCAGCCCCCCCCCCCCACCACCACCACTTGAGATTTGTAGTAGATTTGAATTATTAAAGGTTGAAAGATATAGTTTAGTCTCCCCTTGAGCTCACCCATGAATTTTACACAACAATAAGTAGATTTGAAGGATTAAAGGTTGAAGATGAATACAAGTACATCACATATTCGATGAAATGTTTTAATGAATAAGTCTAACTTCAAAAATCTATTATAGCCACTAGAAAGCTGAGAAAATTATGAAACAAATTTTCTTAGAACCCTTATGAACAAGACTACATGATACCAGTATACACTCATATGATACAGTCTTGTTATGTCTCTGTAAATTATAGAAGACCTTTAGGAAATATCTGTGGCCAAATTTTATATATAACAAAAAATCTATTATTGAAGCATGGACCGTCGAGCGTGGATGTATAACATACCAAGGCCCGATCCTATGTACATTCATAATGTTGCAAATTTTATTGAAACATCCAAGAGACATGCGAATTTGCAAAAGATAGATGACATATTATATCCATGTATCGACTGCAAAAATAAGATTGCTTGGATAAATACTATAGTAATCCAAGCTCATTTGGTGAAAAGAGGTTTCAAAAAAACTACACAATATGGACAGAGCATGGTGAGTTAGATACACCCGAAGTGGATAAAGATGATGAGAGAGGTTCAGATGACGATAATGTTCATATCGATGATGGTAGTGACAATCAGGATGTTGATGATGATGATGAGTTCGATTGTGAGGAGATGTTGCGTCACAATGAACCATATGTATTGACTTCTATGGGAGCAAGTAAAGGTTTAAGTAAAATAGAGACATTACAGAATGCGGCGACAGAGCTTTTATATGATGAATCAAACGGTTGTGATAAATAGTTTAATACATTGTGTACAGTCCTAGAACTACTAAAGTTGAAAGCCACACACAGATGGTCCGATTGTATTTTCTTTGATCTTTTGAATCTTATGGAAGAAATTCTACCAAATCCAAATAAACTGCCCAGAAACTCTTATAAAACGAAGAAACTTCTTTGCTTGATGGCACTAGGTGTGATAAAAATACATGCTTGTGTGAATCATTGTATTCTGTATCACAAGGAGCATGAGCTCGCAACTAGATGTCCCATCCGTGGTGTCATTAGATATAAAAATGACTACAATCACCAGTATGTTACCAACATGAAAATGTCTCGGAAGAATAAAAATTTTATTTTTGGTACTGAAGGTGACAATGACGACACTTCTAGTGATGCAGATGGGAAGAATACGAGAAAAATTCCTGCCTTGGTGATGTGGTACCTTCCAGTAATTGATCGCTTGAAGCGTTTCTTCTCAAACCCTAGGGAGGTTGAACTTATGCGTTGGCATTCCGAGCAGTGCAAGAAGAATGAAAAAACATACTCGACACCTTGGTGATGCAACGCAGTGGAAAATTTTTGATATTCAGTATCCAGAACTTGCAAAGAAAATCAGAAATATAAGGTTTTCCTGGGGTACAGACGGAATGAATCCCTTTGGTGAAAAAAGGAGCATACACAGTACATGGCCCATGGTCTTAACGATGTACAACCTATCGACGTGGTTGTGTCACAAAAGGAAATATATCTTGTTACCTGTTCTTATCCAAGGTTCGAAACAACCCGACATCAAAATTGATGTGTTCTTGGAACCTTTAATGGAAGATATGGAGAAATTGTGGAATGAAGGGGTACGTACATGGGACAAGTACAAACAGGAGTACTTCACGCTAAGAGCAATGATATTTGTTACCGTGCATGATTATCCTGGACTGTTTACATTATCAGGTCAAATGAAAGGGAAGAAATATTGTGTAAGGTGCGTGGATATAACTAGATTTCTATATATCACTTCATCTAGAAAGATGGTGTACAAGAGACACTGGCGGTTCTTGACAGATACACACAAGTATAGGAAGATGAAAGAAAAATTTGATAACAAAATTGAAAAAGATACTGCACCAAAACCTTACAGTGGAAAACTTGTGTTCGAAATGGTCAAGAACATTAATATTGCTTTCTGTAAGGGCAAAAAATGTAAAGGAATCAAGAGAAAGAAAAGTAAATCTTCGGGTGATACAACTGATATGGCTTTCAAGAAACAATCATTTTTTTCAAGTATCTTCCGTATTGGAAGAATCTGGAATTTTTCCATAGTATTAATTTGATGCACGTTACAAAGAATGTATTTGACAGCATTATTGGGACCTTGCTAGACATGGCGAGGAAAACAAAGGACGGATTAAATTCACGTATGGACCTAGTAAATCTTGATTTGAGACCAGAGCTTCATCCAGTAGAAAAGGCGAACGGGAAGCATTACCTTCCCCCAGCCAGCTACAACTTGACACTAGAAGAGAAAAAAGCAATTTGCGAATGCTTGCGTGGGATCAAAGTGCCCAAGAGTTTCTCATCCAATATCGCAAACTAGTCTCGATGAAAGACTTGTCTTTATTCGGCTAGAATTCTCATGACTATCACATGATGATGACAGTTTTCCTTGCCATTGCAATAAGAGTCATCAAACCTGAGTATATAAAAGTTGTCATCACATATTTGTGTTACTTCTTCAATGCAGTATCGCAAAAGGTGATAGCACATGAAGGGTTAGTCTATCTGAAAACATACATCGTCGAGACTATGTGCAAGCTTGAGATGTGTTTCCCACCATCCTTTTTGATATGCAAGTACACCTAATCATACATATTGTTGATCAGATAAAAGCATTGGGGCCACTATATTTACATCATATGTCTTCGTTGGAGAGATATTTAGGAGTATGAAAAGGTTATGTGCGGAACCGTGCTCACCCAGAGGGTTCAATTATGGAAGGATAGACCACTGAAGAAGTGATTGAGAGTTGCGCTGATTACATCAAAGATGGAAAACCGATAGGTGTGCCTATACCAGTACATGAGGGTAGACTACATAGGAGAGGCAAAGTGGGTAAGAAAACTTTTATCATTCAAGATTACAAGAATGTACACTATGCACATTTTGGTGTAGTACAACAGCTCGCAATAGCTTAGTCGTACATCGAGGAACACCAAATTGAGCTTCGCGAAAAAAACCAAGACCGCATAGAGGACTGGATCATGAAAGAGCACAGAAGATGTTTCACTGAATGGTCAATGGACAAAAATATGCCATATGGAAACCTATAGAAGATGCAACAATGAAGAAGTTAGCTTCTGGCCCATCTGCTTTGGTGACATCATGGCAAACATATGACATCAATGGTTACACATTTTACACTAAAAAAAGACGATAAGAGTGTTGCACAAAATAGTGGTGTTCGTATTGAGGCTTATGATTCACAAGGGCAGAATACCACATACTTCGGGTTCATAGAGGAAATATGAGAACTCAATTGTGGCAAAAGAATGGTAATGCCCATATTTAAGTGCCAATGTGTCAAACATCCTGATGGTGTGAAAGTGGACAATTACGGGATCACACTGGTTGACTTGAATAAAATGGGTTATAAAGATGACCTGTGGGTTCTTGCCAATAGTGTTGCTCAAACTTTTTATGTAGAAGATCCTAAAACTGAAAAGATGCACATAGTTGTTTCTCGAAAGCAAAATATTGTTGGGATTGAGAACGTGGGAGATAATGAAGAGGAATATAATCAGTATGAAGAGATGTACCTTTTCACCGAACCAGAAAACATCAAGCGCGTAGAGAGAAGCATTAACAAGGATTTGAAACCCTATATGCGAGAAGATGTCAATGCTGGAAAAAATGTATGATATATATTGTATCTATTTGTATCCTCTGAAATCAACTTAGAACAATGTTCTATTTCAGCTTTAGATAGCATGTTTTGAATATTATTACATTTAGCTTCTATAGAGAAGACTAATTTGGACAAGTTATCCTTTTTGACTTGTTGACTATCATATTTATCACCTTCACCTGTTCCATAAGTTATCAAATTGTATGTGTATAAAAATTTCTTCTGAGCTATGATGATAAGACTTGCTTTCCAACAGTTTGGATCCAAACAACATCTAGAAGCATGACTCTTGAAGCTCTTGTCAAGGTAATCCCTTCACAGTAAGCTCTTGTAGATGCAAGTAACACCCGGGACTCATCACTTGGATTGTTAGAAGCTTCAATTGAAGTCTGATGATAGTTCCCATCCATTTGAGGGCTTGTTTGGATAGGAGTGGATCCACTTCAATATAAGTGGTTTGAGGTGGATTGAGGAGAAAATTAGTTCATTCTTCACTCCAATCCACTTCAATCCAATAAGATTGAGTACACCCGAACAAGCCTTGAAAGATTTCTTTCTCTTCTCCACATTTTAAAAACTTACGAAGATGCTACTTTGTCGGTTCTAATGGCTGAATATATTGACTACAAATCAGTACCATCTCTCTTAGTGCTTAACACAAGCGACGAAGCGAACAAGTTCAATCACAAATCTTGTTTTTACCCTTTTCATAGGAATTTGACCTTAATTTTTTAAGCAAAGATTTATCAATAAGTGAAGCTTCCTCATCAGACATGTTAATGGCAGTTACAAGTGAAGGGTGTGTCGAAGCTAACGAAATCTCAACGGGACTGAAGACAAAGAGATGTTGCATATGAGTAACAATGTCCAGGTTAGACAATATGAAGCTATGATGGCAGCCTTCAACAATATGAAAAGTAATGCCAAGGTTATGCTTGCATCAACCAAGACATGTTGTGAGGGCATAACACTTGTTGGAGCATCACGGTTATGCTTGCTTCAACAAGTATTATACCCTCACAACATGCCTTGGTTGATGCAACCATAATCTTAATATCACTTTTTCATGTTGTTGAAGGTTGCCATCATAGCTTCACGCTGTCTAACCTGGACATTGCCACTCATATGCAGGATCTCTTTATCTCCAATCCGATTTAGATTTTGTTAGCTTCGACACATCCTTCACTTATAACTGCAATTAACATGTGTGATAAGGAAGCCTCACTCGTTGATAAATCTATGCTTGAAAGAAGGTTAAATCCCTATGAAATGGTAAAAATAAGATTTGTGATTGAAGTTGTTCGCTTTCTCGCTTGTGCGAAGCACTAAGAGAGTAGGTACTCATTTTTAGTCAATATATTTAGGCATTAAAACTGAGAAATGAGCATCTTCCTATGTTTTCAAATGGACAGGAGGGAAAGAAATCTTTCAAATGTATGGGAAAATCCTTCCAAGGATTGCCAGACTTCAATTGATGCTTTCAACAATCCAAATGATGAGTCACGGGTGTTACTTGAATCTACAATAGCTTGTTGTGCAGGGATTAGCTTGACAGGAGCTTATCAGCATCACAGGCGGTTCTTAATTAACAAGCATCCTTTGAAAACAATGACTTTCCCCAGGCAGTTCTTCAATAAAAACCGCTTGTGATGATTGAGCTAGTACATACGGTTCTTAAACAACGATCGCCCGTGAAAATCATGTATTTACCCAGGCGTTGGTTAATTAAGAACCGCCTGTGAAGTTTGTTATATCACAGACGGTTCTTAATTAATAACCACCTAAGAAAATCATGTTTTTACCCAGGCGGTTGTTTTTTAAAACCCGTCTGTTATGTTCTATCATCACAGGCGGTTATTGTATCATTTGTCATCATAGTTGCATTTTTTTATGGACCGCCTGTGTTTGAAAAATCTAGGCGCATGTGAAAATGCTTTTTGTAGTAGTGTCATTTACAACCACTGCCAAAAAAAAAACAGCTGGTAGAGCAAACCCAAAGACATTCCCCAATCCAACATATTGTATTTGGTTCAGAAAATGAGCAAAGAAGCACTTGGAAGTTAGCAACAGTCGAAATCAGAGCTGCCATAACCTCTGAGCTGCAGCTGCAGAGGGAGGATGGCAGGCGGCGTGCAAGGAACAGTTGAGCTGTAGAGGGAGCGGGGTGTCATAGCAACACGGTCAGGGGAGAGACGAGCTGCACGCGGGAGTGGAGGCAAGCTAGGCAGAGATTTGCTGCCCAACCTCACGAGACCAGGCCAGAAAGCTGTCACGCCCGGTCATCGTAAAGATGAACAGACGCTAATCACATGTACGCCAGGATCAGTTGAATCGTACATCCGTTGACGAAAGTGAAATATCATTACATAGCCATGTTCGAGTGCATAAATAGTCTTACAATACGACCCGAAGGTCTACAAATACACACCACAAACCTATTTACAACATCTAAACAGTTCACAAAGATTAAACTACAGCGGAAGGCTAAATAGATAAGAATGGCTCCATCTCCACAGGCAGTCGTGCGAAGGATCGCCAGTCTAGCCCAAGTCCTCCGGGTTGACGAAGAAGTCTTCTGATGCTGCTTCTTCTTCATATTCTAATGGAAAAGTAAACGCTTGAGTACATAGAGTACTCAGTAAGTGCGGGAAGAGAATGACATGATTGGCTAAAGCAAGGGAAGGCCAAATATGGCTTAGGCACTATGCTTAGAACCTAACCTTAGCTTTCAATTATCAATATCATAATTCAAGAATTAATTCAACACATAATTAAAGATGATGAATGTAACTTGAATCATAAATAACCACCATTGCCCAACCATAAGCTAATTATGAAATGGCCCCAAGCCGCTCTTGTCCGCGAGCACGACTGTCATGACAGTTTTACCAAATCTCTGCAGAGAGGGTACCCTTTCCCCACAAGCAGTGATTTCATCCCTATTGCCAGGTGGACTAAGTGAACCTCCCTGAATGCCCGTGGTAGCTAGCCACATTACACACTTTCTTTGGTGTGAGGCCAGGAGATCACAACATGGTCTTTACAAAGGTACTCCCGACTAGTGCTAGCCCTCTAAGGTTTCCACCACTGAGGCATTCCCGGAGTAACCCTCCACCTCAGAGCCCCCTCTTGAGCCTTGCGGTTCCCAGAGCAGTACCCCTGCATCATTCCCGCACCATCCAACTACTAGCATTTAATCGGGAGAAACCTAATTAATTGACCACGCTGCCCCATCTCAATCTCGTGGTGGAACTATAAAGCTTAGTGGCTTCCTCCATAAACGGGTCCTTAGAATCCGGTGGTACCAAACCCAATCCCGGGTCTCGTGCAAACTGCACCACACCAAATCTATCCAACCACCAGATTCCTATCCACTACTATTGTGTATCCACCACAATTAAAGTGATTATAAAGTTTAACATGTCACAATTTTATGAAATCCGATTCCCAATATCTAAGCATGGCTAAGCATAATTAATACCTATCTACTTCCCAACCCACATCAGGTGACAAGGAATTATATGGAACAAGGCATGTAACATGAAATAGGACATCAATTTAGTTAGCATGCATCTAACTAAAATCCTAAAATTGGTACAAGATGGTCAAGGGCACTTGCCTTCTTTGAAGACTTGACTGTTGGTGAAGTCTTGGTCTTGGAGATTGAAGTTGGGGTCGTAGTACGACTCTGAATATATTGCCCAAGCATGGCAAAGAGAAATAAAGGCTAAAATAAGTAAAGAACACACAACACATGGCATCAAACATACACATAGGCATAAAACTCTATACTAATGTGTCCCTACGAGGTGTTTATTATTTTACATAGCCAAAATATGCATTTTATATTTATCTTACATTTGTAGGATTTATTCATGGTCTAAAATCATTTTTAATGAATTTTCTATGGCCAAAATGTATTTTAAACATTTTTAATAATTTTTCCATGGTCAAAATATAATTTATTTGAACTCTACAAATTAATTACAGCATAAAAACATTTTATACAAATTTTCCTACTGTTTTTACATTTATTTACAATTTTTATCTAATTTCTACACATTAAATACTCCTATAAACAATATTCAGCAATTAAATAAAGCCTTAGGCACTTACTGGTAATTTTCCTACACTGTTCAAGGGTTAAATCAATAATTCTACAAACTTCCAGGGGCTAGATTGCTTATTTAAATGATTAAATCCAATTCCAGAGAGTCCAGGGGCTAGTTTGCATATTCTAGGGGTTAGATTTGCATTCCAGCAAAGTCCAGGGGGTAGCTAGCAAGATTCCAAGGGCCACAGTGTAAATCTGGCGGCGGGAAAAAGAGATTCAATGTGGGACGTTGATTTTGAAATGGATGCACTGGATTTAATTATACCGAACCGGTACGCTCAATCTAATCTTGGCCGTTGGCCTTAAACCAATGGTCGAGATGTGGCCATGTCGCCTCTGGCGACGCCGGCCACACGCGCTCGGCGGCGCACAGCGCCCGCGGCGGCGGACCTCGCCGACGTTGGCCAAATTGGCCAAAATGCCGCCCAAACAATGCGCTAAGGACATGGAACGAAAGAGGGGGGAATAGGGAACTCACCTCGGGTGTTTTCGGGGCCCGAAATCGAGTGGAGAAGGGTCGGCGTCAAGGGATGGCGGCAACCGGCATCGGCTTCCGTCGAACCCGGCAAATCCCCGGCTAATCTCTCGCGCAAACTTGTCCGGCGTGCTCCTGGGTTCACAGCGAAGAGGTTAGGGCGAAGGGGAGAGCAAGGCAACCGCCGGTTGGCCGGGTACAAGGGCGACAAACCTTGGCGATGTGCGGCTAGGGTTTGGGCGCGGGGAAGAGAAAGGAGAGGGGGAAGGCGGGATTTTATAGAGGGGAAACGAGCGTCGGTTGAAGGAGAGCGCAACTTGCAGTTCCCCGGTTGAATTCCGTGCGGGATTCGACAGTTGAAGGTGGGGGTGGCGCGGCGTGGGCGCGGGAAGAGAGGGAGGCGGCGGTTTCGTAAGGTGGGGGATGACAGGTGGGGTCCCGGCGGCAGAGAGAGAGGAGAGGAGGGGAGCTAGCTGGGCCGCGGGAGGAAAGGGGAGAGATGGGCCTGGGGGGGGGGGGGGGGGAATTTGGCCCAATAGGGGGTTTTACCCTTTTCCTTTTCTTTTTCCTATTCTTTTCTTTCGATTTGATTTCAAATTCAAATTTCAACGAATTCTACTCGTTTGAACTTCAAAAATTCACACAAAAATGTAACACACAAATGCACCATTTTTTATACATTTTATGTACATGAAATATGGGTGTTACAAAAGCCCCCTCCTTCCTCGAGGATTGGGCCAGGATTTTTTTTCGTCAAGCGGACCCCGAGGAAATTTTGGCCAGGGGTTTCTTGGGCCGGGGATTGGGCCGAAGTTTTGGAGAAATCCTGGACTACCAAAGAAGGCCAAGGGGGCTAGATAACTTAATCGATTTCAATGGTGTCCAAGTTGCAGGATTCACTTATTGAAAAGAAAAGCCTGAAACCTTTAACATCGTAGATGAACTGTGTATCCACTTGTTCAAATGCACCAATAATAGTCTGGTGTCCAGGGATCATGACCAGGGATGCAATCTGCCCTTGTTTACCATGCACCATCAAGAAATAGCTGCTCTAGCAAGAACACAAACACTGCTTCCTCCTCAGAAGTGAAGCAATGGCGGCTAGATGTGCCATTTTATAGCCTCTGTGGCTCGAAAACTGCTGCAAATCCAGACCATTCCACACACTCCTCTTCGCCCAAGGCGGAAGAGCATTCCTTCGGAAGGGTCGTGAACAAGTTGTTGGTGATTCTTGCTTAGTGCCATGGGAGAAAGATTGTATGCCTATAAATCATAGCGGACTGGGTGTTCATAATCTTGAAGTAATGGGTTGTGCATTGCAAATCCATTGGCTGTGGTTTTAGAAGACTAACGTGCATCGTACTTGGAAAGTTCTGGACATTCCTGTTAACAGAAATGTGTTGGCCATATTGTCTATTGCTATGGAAACAAAGTGGAAAATGGAACACTACTTTGTTTTTGGACTGATAAATGGCTCTGAGGATGTGCCTTGAGCGACTTTGCACCAGTGGTTGTGGCACTTGTTCCATCAAAAACTAGAAAATATTATACAGTGGTTGAGGTGCTCCTAGAGCAAAATTGGCCTAATGATGTTCAAGGTGGTCTGTCCTTGATCGGTTTATTTGAGTATTTCAAGCTCTGAGATATTTTGCAAGATGTGTTTCTTACTCAAGAGGAGTATACCACATTTGGAGGTTTAAAGCTTCTAGCCAGTACTCTAAATCAGCATATCCACTACAAAAAACGAGTAAAAAGACGTCGGTGTTATAACCGTCGGTTGGCTACAAAAACCGACACACATAAATTATAACCGTCGGTGCACCATCGACTTTAACCGACATCCTTTATTCGACATTTTTAAATCTTAAAAGCGTCAGCCTCGACGCCTTTATTGTCTAAAGCCGTCGGTCCTCCGCACTGATGCCTTTATTGCCTAAAGCCGTCAGTCCTTTGTGCCGAAGTATTTTAATTCCTTAAAGCCGACGGCCACAGACGCACCAACACCTTTAGCTTTTTTTGTTTTTTAAACCACGAGCCACTTTTACACTGCTGCTTTAGTTCTTTTTTAATTAGATATCTCTGTACAAACACCATCAGATAAACACGAACACGCACACGAACGCTAAGCATTATCTTACACAAGCATTCTCAATACCAAAAATATGAACACAAACAGATACTTTAGTCCAGCATATGTCTCAACTATCTATCTCTCAAAAGATCTGCTCACCGAAAAAAAAAAGATTAACACAAGCTCCAACATATGAGCTACTGATATGCTCGGCGGAGGTTCGCCAGATCTTGCCACCGTCATGGTCAGCGAAACTTGTCGCCATGGCTGCCGAAACTCGACGGTCGCCTTAGAGGTGGGGTGTCGCCGTGGGAGCCTCATAGGTAGGCGCTGGAACTGGTGGCGCGCGCGGAGGCAGAGTACACGGAAGTGGCCCATGGGCGTCTGCGGCGACAGACATCACCAGGGCGGCGGTCGTGGGAGGCCAGATCTAGGCCATGACGATGGAGCGACAGAGGGAGGAGCGCCACCACTCCGACGCCGGATCTGCCCGCGGTAGAAGAGACGGCCAACAACAGAGCGACAGAGGGAGGCGCCACCCGCCGACGGAGGGACAGAGTGAAGTGCCACCACTCCGACGTCGGATCTGGACCACGCGCGGTTGGAGGGACGAAGGGAGGCGCCGCCACTGCGACGTGGATGGACGGTAGCGAACTGGCGCGCCACCCGCCGAAGGACGGAAAGCCGCGGAGTGGAGGCGTGCCGCCGCCATGATTCGCGAGTGGGGATGGAGTGGGCGGCGAGTGGGGATGGAGTGGGTGGCGGCTGGGTGGGGGAATAGTGTGGGCGGCTAGGGTTAGGGATATAAAAGAGGTGAATGGTGTGGGTGGGGAAATGTGAACTTGTGATGGCAAATATAAAAAGAGGTGAGTTGGCGACGTGATACAGGGACACGCATGCAGTTGCGGGGCCCAGTCATAGACGTCGGCCAAGGACCCTACGCTTTTAGTTCTATGTGCGTTGGTTTTTTGTATATCCCGACATCTTTAATTCAGCTATGCGGACCCTCCTCTACAACCGACGGTCACTAAAGCACTACCGACAGTTTTAAATATATAGCTGTCGGGTTACGTAGTTGCCCCGACGTCTTTATGTTTAGCCGTTGGTTTTCAGGTACCCGACAATTTTAGTGTATTTAGAAGCGACGGCCGCGATGCTCATAAGATCCCCGACGCCCTATTGCTTGATTCTTGTAGTGATCGGGCTTTTTTAGTGGCAAGGTCACGTCTAAGCCATGGCAAAGACTTTGGAAAACTTGAGCTCCAGCAAAGTGCAAAGTGTTTTTTTGGTTGGCAACGCGAAACAGGTGATGGACGGCGGGTCAACTAGCCAAGCGAGGGTTGCCCCGTCCTGACCAGTGTCCGCTATGTGACCAAGCTGATGAGAGCATAAAAACATATGCTCACGTCTTGTGTTTGTATCTGTGAATTTTGGTTCAAAATCCTTCACCCTTTGGGATTACAACTGTTTCTACCTGGTCAGCAAGAATCAACATTTGCAGAGTGATGGAGAAAAGCTATCAGAAAATGCAGGAGATTAGCAAAGGCACAAACACAATAATAGTCCTGGGAGCATGGCTGATTTGGAAACAATGTAACTCTCATGTATTTCTGATGGACCCAGTCCAAACATCAACTCTATTTTGAGTAACTTTAAGGATGAACACCACTTGTTTGTCAGGAGCCCGGGGATTTCATACCCTTCAGGAGGGTAGGTTAGTAGAGCCAACTTAAACGGTTAGGTTTCATTGTGGTTAGGTCTTACCTCTGTTTTTGTACTTGTATAAGTCTCCTGTCTTTTCTTTTTTATAACAACCCCACATAGCTCGATCCGAAACGAGATGTCGATGTTTGTAAGAGGTTGATTTTCTCTCCTTATTAATACAAAGATGCACAACTCTCCTGTGTATTCGAGGAAAAATTACTTGACCATCTAAGTAAAATAAAAAATATTCCATCTTTACCCCTTCAATCTGTAGTATCTCCACCTTCATTTTATTAATCACGATTCTAAAAAAATGAAGAGTGTGGGAGTGACTACTGAGAGGGTAAAATTGTCATTTTACATCTTTCTTAATTTTCTCAAAGATTTCTGAAAGATTAAGTAAATTGAAACGGGGGTGTAACGTGAACTAGACTTTCATGTGAGTCATAAAAGAATTATTCCGTTTGGAAATAAATGACGACGGTTGTTTTATTTATCTTGAAATGAAGGGATTACGGTATTTCAGTTTATAGAGATTTTTTCACTAAATAGTAAGGTTGCGCCTAACAAATTTTAGTTTGTATAAAAACCTTTCTATATGAACAACTATAATCTCCATAACAACAAACAACCATATGCCTGAAAAGAAACAGACTAGGTACAAAGGGGTAAGTGGAGACCCCCGAAGATCCACCTGCAACAGCAGTAGATCTTTACCAACCCTCCTGCGGGGGTCCACGCAACCGTGCTGACTTGGATTGTATCCGAGGAACTAAAGACAGTTCCACTGCCCCCGTCATGCAGACTCTACTGAGTTGGATACTTTTTATATTTCAATTCACAGCTTCTCTAGTTTATTTTGAAGAACTTCACAGAATCAGTCGAGGGTCACTTTTCCTAAAAATCTACATGTTGGGCATAAAAATTGGCATGTTGTTTTGAAGAAAAAAGCATAATGGAATAACCAAATTTTACCAGAAGGATCAGAGAACTGCGAGCATAGAAGGGTGGTTTTATCATGTTAATCATACTCGTGCCGTGATAATGCAAATTATGGAAAAGTAACGAAGATATTCCAAGTCAAGAAAGGGATAGCCGGTTTTAGAAGATTTTTATGGTGCATAACCAAATATGAGATGAGCTGTTGATGGAAAGTTTCTGGAAGGATTCTTAGGTAGAGTCCGAACCAGATAATGAAAAGATTTTTAGGAGGAGTCTGAACTAAATAAGAGTAGGGGATTAGAGATAAGTTAGGAAGTGTAGGATCTAAGAGCACGTGAAAAGCTACAAGATGGGGGGTGAATGGTAGATTTCATCTTTTTCAGCGGAAGCAATGAAATCTCCTTAGCAGAAAATTGATCTGTTAACAAAATAATGTGTGTGACTAATCTAAACGTGATCAATTGTGACAAAACTATTATAGATGGTGGGTAATCAAGACACGAAGACGTCACAACAAGAATCACTGAAATCCGTCAAGAAAAACTCAAGTTACAACTGAAAGACCGAACAAAGGTCAATCTTTTCTACCCAAGAAAAATTAGATCTACAATAATGCAAAGAAACTCATGTAGATCATAAATCACAAATCCAATGACCGTGAAATTTTCACGGGTGATAGATAATCAAGTTGTGAAAACAAACCAAAAAGAATCACGTCAATTGTATCTGTAAAACTCGAGTTATAATAAAATCACCAAAGTAAGATAGTGATGTGCAGAAACTCGACGAGAAAAACTTATCTGAAACAAGTCGGACGAACAAGGTACAAAAGTTCCTTTAAACTACGACATTTATTCAATAGAACAAAAGAGGAACAGCCCAAAATCCGTCTACCACGAGCTCTGACCTCCCTTGCTTATATAACCAGCTAGGAGGCCAACCCAAACCAAACTAGGACTCGTATCCTACTCAGCTTAAACCGAAACTTTTCATAACTGCTCAAGACTCTTATATACGCAGATAGAAGCAATCTTAATACTTTAAAACACCTTAGGAGTGTATCCCACATTACTAAAACAAATCCATTTAATGACCCACACGAAAACCTATTATAACCAACTCAAATATTTCCATATTTTGAGTCAAACACGACTCAACCGCAGCCTCAGTCCGTAACCTAGTCGGTTGGACCTTTACGACCAATTCTTTATGTTCACATCTCTTCATCATACTTTGGAACCATGCAGCCACGTCCATACACTCCATGCATACGTGCAGACACCTTCCAACAACGTCCACGATACCTTCATATGTGTTGTTCTTGACCCAAAAAAGTTGTGTGATCTCCCGATCAGCTCAACCACAATTCCTCCCGAACTTAGTTGCTGAACCTCATCTTCTTCCTAAGACTAGTTCAATGGATCCCGTCACCAGCCATGTCTTGAACTCAAGCAATACCTTCACTTGAATAAATAACCGATACTTCCAAGCACAAGTCCTCGACTTGACTCACGTTAGTTCCGAACCTACAACACCTTACGTAAGCACTTCACATAAGCATGTTGCAAATCGAAGCAGAATGATAACAGCCATAACTACCAAAACACACCACAAAATTATTAAGATAATACTAAGCAAGCTTTCCATAAATGTAAATCGAGTTTGAAACATTGCAAGGTAAAAGCAGAACCATTGCAATCTAGCACCGGACCTTGCCAAAGCTAACCGGACCTTGTACCGGAGCTTACCAAAGCTAGCAGAACCTAGCGTCAGAGCTTATCAAAGATAGTCGGACCTAGTGCTGGAGCTAACCAAAGCTAGTGAAACCTAGCACTAGAGATTACCACAGCTAGTCGAACCTTGCGCCGGACCTAGCAAAAACATGTCGGACCTAGCCATAACAAGCCGGACCTAGCCAAAACATGTCGGACCTAGACAAAGTAAGTCGGACCTTACGTCGAATCTTGCCGGAGCTACCCAAAACAGGTCGGACCTATCGTCGGACCTTGTTAAAAGGGTGTTTTGCAGTATTCAAAACTCTTATCATCATAGCCAATGTATTCAGCACATATAGGTCTCACCGGAATGAATAAATGAATGTTTCGGTTTGATTTAGGGTACCAAATCAGTTGTAATTAGGACCAGAGGCTATAAAAAGCTTTGGATACCGCAGGGACCAGAGGGATCTCTCTCTTTTTGATAAAAAAATAGTTTGCTTCATTTTATTAGATTTGTTGGCCTTAGTTCTTATAGTTTTCATGTTCAATACCAACAACATCAGTTGGTGCAGCATAACAACAACAAAATTGGTGACTCCGCTGGGTACATCAAGATCAAGACTCCAAACTTGTTAGGTTAGTTCTTGGCAGCCAATCAGCAAGAGGAGACATGGTGGAGAGGCGAGGAATAAAGCCAACGGTAATCCCGCCGATGCTAGCAACATTATAGGCATGCAGTTGGAAGACTTGTCACAGGGGGACAGAGAGAAAGTCCAGAGGGAAATTAAGTAAGAACGGGTGACAAAATTACAGAGCAAGCTCGCTTGTTTTCAGAAGATGAGAAGCGGCGTGATCCAAAAGACGGATACGGTCACAGCTTCAAGCAAGAAGGTAAATCCCTATTTTAGCCTTGAAGATCTCGTGCATATGGTTGATGTGTCTGTTGCTAGTAAATATGGTACTGACCTTGAGGAACTTACACTCATAATAAATGAAGGATTGTGTGATTCTTTTGATTCTTTTAAGACCGAGTTTCAACAGAATATTGATAACAATTTGCCTAGACAGATTAGAACTGTGACGCAACAGACTTAGGAGGAAGTTAGAGGAAAACGTGTTTAAAACAATAATATGAATCATCATTGCCTAACTGAACGAGCGTGCCTACACCATGTTATGGCATACCACCTAGGCCACATGGGGGAAATATTCAGCAACCCTTTTATCAATCTGTGTCATACAGCTTTAATGGAAACCCTACTAGAAACGGCAAAACCCTAGGACTATCCCCGATGCATTATTTCATCATGTTCCACAAAACAGCACCGCTTGCAGCCTTCCTAATTCTCCTCATGACATGCATGATAGTGTCACAGATCAAGTAGCCAGAACCCTTAGAGAACTTGGATTTGCACCAAAGGGGCATTCTAGATCTTACCAAAAACCCTATCCACATCACTTTGATTCTATACCTTATCCCAGGGGTTTTAGGGTTCCTGATTTTGTCAAGTTCACAGGGGAGGATTCTAAAACTACCCATGAACATATAGGGCAGTTTCTAATTCAAGTGAGTGATTTAGGCATAAACGATGGTATAACATTAGATTATTTCGTTTATCTCTATTGGGCACTGCATTCAATTGGTTTACTTCATTGCCTCCAAATTCCATAGTTGCATGGCCAAGTCTTGAACAAAGAGTATTTTAATAATTTTGAGAGGGAACTTAGGTTATATCATTTGACTGCCATTAAACAAAAATATAATGAAAGTGCTACCGATTATATTAAGAG
Organism: Tuctoria greenei; assembly: GCA_036927565.1. Taxonomy (NCBI): domain Eukaryota; kingdom Viridiplantae; phylum Streptophyta; class Magnoliopsida; order Poales; family Poaceae; genus Tuctoria; species Tuctoria greenei. The sequence continues at coordinate 106,011,855 of JAYESD010000004.1, read as the reverse complement.
GTTCAGGGAGGTCAGGAATAAATGTTTTAGCTTTACCTTAGGAGAAAAAGACTTGGCCGATTTAGCTTTTGCAGGGCTATCTCCATACCTAAAAAACTAGAAGGGATGGAGTTTGGGGATGTTAACCAAGTTTCGCAGTGTGCTATCACATGTGAGAACCGTGCTAAAGACAACAAAGCATATGGCTGGTTCAAAGATAAAGAGAGACAGAATATTAATGTTCTTAGTGATAATTTGTACAGTGATGATTATATGGAAGTGTGTGTGGCTGAATGGGTAGACGATCACAACAACAAACCCTTGGCATGTGCATGTTTGAAGCCTAGCTCTGGAAAAAAATAGATGAAATTTACTTTTGATGTATCTAAATGTGACAAGTTGTTTGATGTTTTGCTCCGAATAAGGTGATAAAACTGAAAGAAGGCCATGTGATTCCACCTCCTGAGCAGTGACCGCGTGGCGCTCGAGCTCGTGGTGGAGTGTGGAGGCGCTGGGCAGTGGGCGTGTGGGCGCGTGGGTGGCTCGACGCGAGGGCGCGCCTGGCGCGCGGGCGCGAGCGCACCTGGGTGTCGGCTTGGCCACTGGCCCATTTTGCTTTGTTTTTTTTTCGTTCTTTTTTTTTACTTTTTTAGTTTACTAATTCTTATTCATTTATTATTATTATTATTTTCCTATTGGTTTGTTATTTATATTTCTCTTATTTTATATACTATTATTGTTATTTTTTATTTTCCTATTATTTGTTATTTACATATATATTTATTCTTTCTTTATATTTATCATTTATTTACTTAGTTATATTCTATGTGTTATATTTTTCTTTCTTTTTTATTTGTTACTTATTGTTTATTCATTTACTTATTATTTTATTTATTTGTTATTATTGTTTATTTTTCATATATATATATATTCTTTTCTCTATTTTCACTATTATTATTGATATTCCTTCCATAATTTTATTTCCTAGTTATGTTTCTATCGTATGAAATTCCTAATTTGTTTCCAATAGGTTTGGTCAATTAATTTTATGTCCAAACATGAGTGCATATGCGTGTGTGATTTAATTTATTTTCATTTTCATGTTCTTCTTTTCTCTAATTATTTCTCTATTCCAATTTGATTCAAATATAATTTGGTCATAGATTCTATGAATGAAAGTGCATGATGATGCATATTTTAATATCTTAGTTTATAAAAATAATTTATTTCTATTATTAAACTCTAAATCCTTATTTAAAATATTAATTTGCCAAAACTCAAAATCAGGGTGTTACAATTCTACCCCTCTTAAAATGAATCTCGCCCTCGAGATTCGGATGGGTTGAAGAAGAGATTTCAAAATAAAAATTAGCCAAGTTTGTAAATTTTTGGGATGTTACAATCTACCCTCCTTAAAAAGAATCTCGCCCTCGAGATTCGGAGGGATTAAAGAAGAGATGAGAAAACCCTTGATAACATCTTCACGCTCCCATGTAGCTTCATCCGGGGTTATGAATCTCCTTGTAGTGACAATCTTCCATAGAAGTAGAGACATGAATGAAGATAGAAGGAATTCCAACCTATATGCATGCATCAAGGTATATGATCCTAAATAACTACCTATAAAACCCTATATGGATATGGCAATGCTAAAGCATCCCACAATTCTCTAATAAGCACGCAAGCATAGAAGCAAACATTGCATAGCAATCAGCACAACAAACAAACCATAATGCTTCCTGAGTGTCCGTATGTGCTCTAAAGTGTCCATTCTATCTAGGTTGCGTCCTACGGTCAACCTGTGGCTCTGATACCAATTTGTGACACCCGGTTCTGAAAAATGAACCAAGTGCAGTATATTTATGCCCAGGATGTTCAACACACATACACAAGTAATTCACAAATGATAAACACATAATTACCACAGCTCAAATTATTAAATAAGTACTTTTATTATAATATCCAAATAATCTTCATATTGCAACTCTAACTATCATTATTGAACTATAACTGCAGTGGAAATAATCTAATTATGAAACTAAGCAAACTAAGCATAAAGGGTAGCGCGGCTCCAAGCAACACCACAGGCAAGTCGACGACAGCACACAGCCTAGTACTCCGCATTATCCTCATGATACTCCCAAACATCACATGAAACTATTGGTGGGGGGATTGCAAGGGCGAGTACATGTCATACTCAGCAAGTGTGGGAAATTATGACATGTGGATTAAATAAGGTATGGTAATAAACAATGGCTAATTATTGAAACGTACATTTAAAACAAGTAAAAAGCATCTACTATGTCTATATCAAGTAGTCCCATCATCCTCCACATAATTAACATAATATGAAACTATAATCAATTATCCATCCATGTACCAGATTATTACCATCATCATCATCCATGTCCAATTATTATAATTCAATTCCTAATTATAACCATGACCATTATCACCAACCATAATCAGTACCAAATCGTCCCAATACCAAACCCCTCCAATCATGTGATGGTCCAGGTTGCTCATGACTGGGAGCACGACTATCATAATAGTTTTTAACACTATGCAGAGGTTATACCACTTTACTCACGTGTTTACGATTTTATCACCTTTCGGTGACTAAGAACCTCCCTTATGCCAGTGACCCATCGGTCACATTACACACTTCCGTTGGTGTGTGGCCAAGAGATCACAAAATAGCCTTTACAATGGGACTACTAGCATGTACGGACCCAATGAGGTTTCACATCATCCCCCACATAATTAACATAATACGAAACCATAATCAATTATCCATCCATGTACCAGATTATTACCATAATCATAATCCATGTCCAATTATCATAATTCAATTCCTAATCATAACAATGACCATTATGACCAACCATAACAAGTACCAAACCATCCCAATACCAAACCCCTCTAATCATGTGAGGGTCCAGGTTGCTCATGATCGGGAGCACGTCTATCATGATAGTTTTTTAACACTCTGCAAAGGTTGTACCACTTTACCCATGTGTTCGTGATTTCATCACCTATTACACACTTCCGTTGGTCTGTGGCCAAGAGATCACAAAATAGCCTTTACAAAGGGACTACTAGCATGTACGGACCCACTGATGTTTCACTAGTGGTGATGCCTCCAACTGAGCACATCTTCAACCAAGGGCCCCCTCTTGTGCCATTCGGATCTCAGGCAGTCCCGCTACAAATCCAAACCCAATCCAACTCCCCTTCCCCGGTGCGCCAAATGATCCGTGCAATACTAGCAATAACCTATTTAATCAGCTACGCCGCACCCATACTTGGCCTCGTGGTGGCACTATAAATCCTGGATGGTCGCTCCACGAACCGGTCCTTAGATCTAAAACAGGCTAAACCACCATAGCATCCAACCCAATCCACATACCATGCTTGCTTAGATCACCCATTACCATGTTACCATTAACCATGTTCATCAGTGTACATTATCCATCATCTCAATAATCTATAATTAAGTAACTTGGTTGTTTATTCATCCCAATTAAGTTGAGCGAAGCAAAAGGTAAAAACCCTTTCCAACTCTCTACAATGTATCCCAAGCGACAAGGGTGGTCAAACAAGACTAGTAAACTCCTAGCTTGGGTTTCTCATCAATTTGACACAAGCAATGCATTTTTGCAGACAAAACATTTAAAAACAGGATCAATATGTTCAAGAACACTTGCATTGCTCCGGTGGATGGGGTTGCTCAAGCGTTTCGAAGTCATGGTTACAGAAATCCTCGTATACGGCCTCTTGAGTACGTCCCTCTACTCGTGATCACACATACAAGAAAATACATACAAATCAACATGATGCACACATATTAATCTACATGCAATTACATGAATGCATGCAAAGTTCAATAATTAATTAACTACGGTTGTTTATTAATTAGATGCAAGTAGTTCATACGTGTTCATGAGAGTTTACGGGGGTTTTAGCAAGAATTAATGTTGCTAAAAATAAATATGTGGTGCAACTACAATTAAATTCCGATTATTAGATTTATTACGTCGCTAAAAATTCGCATCAGAAAACGTATCCTACCATAGATGCGATGGCTTCAAAGATCGCGAGACGGATGCATAGCGTAGACGAAGTAGACGGCGCAACGGTCCTCCGGCGACACGACGACGGCGGCGCGACGATCTCCAGCAGACGGCGGCTCCTTCCTCCTTTTCTTCTTCTTCCTCCCTTTTTTTTTCTTCTCTTTTTCTTCCTAGTGGCGCAACCTCTGCTCTCTCTTTTTTTTTCTTCTAGCGCTATGGTTTCTGGCAGTGGTGCTTTGCTTCTGTCGACGAAAACTATAGAGTCTTACGACTGCTTTTATAGGCGGTGAGGCAGCAAGAGCCGCAACCGACTCACGCGCGTCGGGCGCGCAGACGTGCTGGCACGCGCTCGTGACCGCGCTCAGCCCCGTGGCCTGGCACCGGCTCGGCATGGGCGTGGGGCGCACAAGGCGCGCAGGGTGCGCGTTGACCGCGTGGCGCTCGGGGCATGGCGGAGCGCGGGCGCGCTAGGCAGTAGGCGCGCAGGCGCGTGGTTGGCTCGGCGCGAGGGCGCGCTTGGCACGCGGGCGCGAGCGCACCTGGGTGCCGGCCTGGCCGCTGCCCATTTGCTTTGTTTTTTCTTTCTTTATTTTTTTATTTACTAATTCTTATTCTTTTATTTATTATTATTTTCCTATTGGTTTATTATTTATATTTCTCGTATTTTATATACTATTTTTTATTATCTTTTATTTTCCTATTAGTTGTTATTTACATATATATATATTCTTTCTTTATATTAATTATTTATTTACTTAGTTATATTCTATGTCTTATATTTTTCTTTCTTTATTATTTTTTACTTATTATTTATTCATTTCCTTATTATTTTATTTATTTGTTATTATTGTTTATTTTTCATATATGTATTATTTTCTCTATTTTTACTATTATTATTGTTCTTCCTTCCATAATTTTATTTCCTCATTTTTTCTATCGTACAAAATTCCTAATTTTTTTCCAATAGGTTTGGTCAATTAATTTTATGTCCAAACATGAGTGCATATGCGTGTGTGATTTAATTTATTTTCATGTTCTTCTTTTCTCTAATTATTTCTCTATTCCAATTGGATTCAAATATAATTTGGTCATAGATTCTATGAATGAAAATGAATGAAAATGCATGATGATGCATATTTTAATATCTTACTTTTTAAAAATAATTTATTTCTATTATTAAACTATAAATCCTTATTTGAAATATTAATTTGCCAAAACTCGAAAATCAGGGTGTTACAAAGACGGCATCAGATCCTTGATCTTAAAAGTGCTCCAGATCTCAAGGAACTATTGCAGCTGAGCACTTGCATCCTCGTTAGCCTTCCAACAAAATGGGTTGGCTTGCACCATAGTGATCAGGCCAGTCTTGATTTCGAAGTTCAAGTCTCCCGTGTTAATAGTGGGCCCAACAGACACATTGATTTCAGAGGGAGCCAAAAACTCACGAAGGATCTTCTGGGTCATTAGTGTTTTTGTTGTCAGTGCAGTTGCGCTGGCTTGCTTTGCCGCTCGAAGCTTCAGAGGAGTAACGACACGAGGTCAGTCTTTCAAAAGGGATTCAGGATCTTCAACAAAGTTTTCCGACAAGCGAAAACCATAAAAACACTACCTTGTTTTCACATAAAATGCAAAAACAAAAATGGTTATCCTACTAATACCTACCCCAGGGTCCTATCCTATTCACCCAATCATGCAATTCTTCAGCTGCTTTCTCAGGCAACAGCGCTAGAAATGTTTGTTGACGTTTCTTACGTCACATATCAAAATCCGCAAGTGCACGGAACCTATTGAAGTAGCATTTCCCCTTAAAGAGTACTTCCAAGGGTGTCATTTATATTTTCTGAAAGGAAGGCTAAGTGGAAGTAAAGCAATCATCAAATGAAGAGGGTAGATTGGTCTAGGCAGGGTTCTAGTGAGGATGGGTAATAGATGAGTGGAGGTAGTGTGATACACACAAGAGCATCCTATTATACTGAGGATAAATGGGTCAAAGAGGCATTAGGCTAAGAGTTAGAGAGTTGTTCCTACAATGCTTCTAGTATACATATACATAGCCTAAGTTGGATACTAATGAACATGTCAATGATGAATTCTTATGCTAAGTTTTTCAACACATCAGGCACGGGTTTACTCCTAGCAATACTAGGACGACTCCCGCAAGGAGCATGTGGCATAGCAGAACATGGTGGATTACAAGGACAAATAGGGTTGTCACCACGTACTGCCTACCTCTTCAATCTGTGGGTCTACGAGACATCCAACACTACTTAACTATCCTAACATCATGCTAGTATATTAAGTAAATACCTTAGGAGCCTAGGCACAAGTCATCCTAAGGCAATGACTAACCTAAACATCATTGAACCAATGCTGGAACATAGCATAAGTTATTCCTATTAACATAGTCATATCATAACTAATTAGACTATAGTGGGATTTTGTTGTGTTTATGATAATATAATAAGAATGATATGGCATAATCATAAATGCTACTCCTACCACATACATGGAATCCACAATCAAACAAGAATTGTTTCATCCAAGTATATAACTAAAAGAAGACTAAAAGTAGCATCTTTATTAAGGATAAAGTCACAAGTACAAATATGAATATGAAAGTCATACCTTTCCCAATTTGGAATTGGGAAGAGAGAGACTCCTTCCTAACTTGTACTATGGACTAGAGGCTCTCCTCTCTACAACATAAACTTTTCTAAACCTATAGCGAATAGTGGATACAATAGAATGAATACTCAAGTGGTGTGTGTGTGAAGTGAGGGTAGGGGGTCCTGGACGTTGGTGGAGAAGAGTCAGTTCCTGCCACCAAATGCGTGCGAATCAGTCATAATCATCTTCAAGAAGTCGAGAGGAGCCAACACGTGTTGATTCACCGAGTTTGGCACCAAGATCTAGTCGGCTGACTAGGGGGGTCGGCCGACCTGGTCATAGCTCATCCGAGACATGTCCGAAAGAAGAAGGGAGACGAACAAATTGTGCATCTCCGTCATCGCGTCTCGCATTACGTTGTCATTAGAGACGCATGGCAAGCGTGTCGCCGATCAGCCAAAATGCAAGACATGCTCAAGGGTAGCACGTCTCCTTTCTTTGAGTCATAACAGACGCTCTTTACGATGCCATTGGTGACGTAATTTCTACACATCGCCCATCAGCATACATGCGAGACAAGCACTAACATAGCGCATCGCAGATTTATTGACTGATCTGAGATGCTATTTATTGAAGCATGGCGCAGATTTGTTTACTGATCTGAGATGGGCTTTAAGGAAGCTTGTCTCCTTTATTAAGGTAATCCGAGACATTCTATGTTATAGCTCGTCGCGGATTGTTTACAGGCAGGGTCTCCTATTAGGTGTCCCTCAGCCCTAATTATCCTGGTTGGTGGCTGCATCGTTGAGCTAGCCAGGATTTGGCAGCCGCATTGCTAGTTTTAGCAACATACATATACATGAAAATATGTATAGCCAAAAAGAACACACCTTAAATTATGTTGACCAATCAAATACACTGTTCATATTGATTACAAAGTAACTAATTACACACATCATAACTGTCATCATCTAATCTTGTATACCGTAATAAAAATTCTCCCAGTCAATGACTTCATTAACGATGAGCCTTCATAGCCTCTAATGCTCTGACTCATACATCTTCAAATTCAATAAAATCACTAAAATCATATAGAAAATTATCAAATTGCAGTCACATTCGCTGAAACAGTCACATAAGGGAGCAAATATCTGAAGGCTTAGGAACAAATTCGTATACAATTGTAATAGACACACAACTATTAGTGAATGGAGAACTGAGCCTACTTGTAGCACAGGCAGTTGGCGAGCATCTGCAAAGCATTAGTAGAGAAATTATTCTCATCATAAAGGACATGGTAGTGAGCTGGTGTGCTTGTCCCCTAAAAAAACAAAAAATTTACATTCCACTAATGCATTAATAGCCTGATATCAAAAACTCGTGAGAGAAACACCAATTATCGCATAGGTACCTTGATTCCACCATGGATGGAGAGATAGAAATCAAACTCACAGGGATGGCAAATGCTAATGTCAACGACAGTTCCTGTAGTTTCAAGGGTTTGCGAATCAGAATTCATTATATACAACATTACTTTTGCATTGGACATAAACAAGGTAGATGAATGTATATCGTAATGAAAATTCTCCCTTTGGATCAATGACTTCATTAACAATGAGCCTTCATTGTGCATCCTCAAATTCAATAAAATAATTGAAATGCACGCTCTAAGGGCAGGGTCGAGACGGCGGCGTGCTCAGGGTATAGGGGACGAGGCGGTGGCGTGATCCGGGATGAGCTGGCGGTGGCGCCGGAGCAGGGCGTGCTCCGGGGATGAGACTTTCTAATGATAGCAGACCGGCGTGCTCTGGGGACAGGGAGAACATTTAACTTATGTGAAAGCGGCAGCGTGCTCATACTGACTACCGAGGTCGGAGTCGAGGCAGCATCGTGCTCCGGGGACAAGGGACGAGGCAGCGTGCTCCAGCGTGCTCAACTCTCTCATGACGAAGGTAAGAGTCGACCGCGGGGTCGGGGTCGATGGCGGCAGCACGATAATGACGAAGAGCGAGTTGAGGAAGAGGGACGGCGGCAGCGTGCTCAGTAGCTGCGGTTTCTAGATCGAGAGAGCGCACGAGAGCTAAAAAATTTCGCCACATGTTGGGAGAGAGTGCGCGAGAGATAAAAATAGCAAAACTCGGAGATGTTCCTCTCTAACACCCGTCTCTCATTTCAGCGTCTCCCTTTGGTCGAGAGAGTGCGAGTAAGTTTTGCACAAAAATTTTCACCAAAGAGCGCGCGAGAGCTAAAAATAGGTCAAAATTCGTAGACATTCATATATAACGCATGTCATGCATTATTTTGTGGCCGTATGGGCATGCCGCATGCGAAAGCTATTGTTCCCACGAACAACAGCTTTTGCATGCGGACTTGTCCAACTGGAAACTGTGCACAATGACTTATATGATCGTTGCATCGCACTCAGATTTTCAAGATGGGACAAAATATCTTCGGCATGAATCGGAGACGTGCTCAGATAAGGCGCGTCTCCCTTTTGCCAAATCTCAAAAATCAGAGACGTGCATTTTAAAGTGCGTCTCTTATCCACTCGTCCCCTATTGCCGCTCGCACGACATCGTGGGCGTCCATTGCCACTTGCACGTTATCATGAGCATCCGTTGTAGGAATAAACAAATGCAATGACATTGCAATTAAGGGATATAATTGGAATTCAGGGATAAACAAACGCAATGATATTGCAATTCAAAGATAATTTGCAACTCAATGAATTTCATAGTTCATACACATTGCATGCCTTATAAACTAATTTCGAATCTAAACTTATTCCTAAAGATCCCATCGATCACTCTAAACTGTATCCAACTTGCTCCCGAACACGTCTCTTATATTCTCCTGGATCCTGAAAATATTGACACACTTCAAATTAACAAATGTCGAATGAGAAATGAATAACATACGTTGGTCACTAACACAAAGTGTCTAACCTTGATAAGTAGATTATAGCAATCATTTTCAACATCGGGCGCATTTGGCTGATCAAGCAAACAATGAACTTCAAGTAGTATAGTTTTGATTGTAAAACCAGCCCACCACCCCTACAAAATATCAATTTAAGCAACATAAGAAACCAGTTCGAATAAGTTTAGAAACAATTACTAATTACATGAGCAAAATAAGTCTATCTTATAGTCTCTTGATCAAGAATCCCAATGCAGAGTGCTCCTGAGCGATGGACATTTGGGTGGAAGAAACCACGTGGAAACGTGCATCTTGGAGGCACCAACGGATAGTCCTCCGAGAAGGAGATTGTTAGGAGGTAGTAATCATCTTCCCAGTCAATCTACAATGGAAATTCATTAATAAGAGGACGATGGTTGTACTCATATGATTGTGCTTGTTCTTCATGACTTACCCCTTCCTTACTGGGGATGATGCTCAGCCACTTCAAAAAATCTCCTGATTTAGGGTTCGAAGAGAAACCCTATGCAGAGAAATTAAAAATACCAAAAACAAACAAGACGAAAAAACAAAACTACAGTTAAGTTCATCAATCCATTGTAGAGCTACATATATACAACCATGCGGCCGGTGTGAACAGTTCAGTACATACAAGGGGATGGTTCTTGCGCCACGCCAAGAGCTCCTTCTTCAGTCGGCTACGCGATATCTAACTCGGCCATGAACAGTGATGTCGACGACGAGGATAGCGATGACGATGATGGCAAACAAAGGCGGCAGACGCACTGGAGTTGGTCGATTAGTAAAGGAGCGTTGGTCTTATAAAAGAGCACTAGAGGCGAAGAGACAAGCGAGATAAACGCGAGACAAGTGGGACTAAAGCGAGACGTGCAAGAGACTAAAGCAAGATGCTCCCTACATGAAAGCGCGTCTTCCATTGTTGAAAGAGTGACGCGTGGCACGAGGACTACAGTGAACTTAATTTCGGCGGCAGTGGTGCAGAGATGCGTGCGATCGACATGCACGATCTTTCATCCAAGGCGGTATCAATGCGTCCTATTGTTCCATCAATGCGCGAGAAACCAACCGCTCAATCGGCGACTTCGCACAAACCTTATATAAGACGCGTCATCACCCGTCAGTTCTCCACAAGCGCGTCGCTCATCCGTTTCTTCTTCTTCATCTTCTCCGCGTCAATAACCCACCACCATCATGGCCAATGTTCCACCTCCAAGCTCGTCGAGGGAGCCACTGTGCAAGAAATTGTGTTGCACCTCCCCTGAGAGGTTCAACACCAAGCAGCGCCTCCTTATGGTGCAAGAGGCGTACAACAATACGTCTTGCACTGTGAGTTCCTTGGGTCTGGGTATCCTTCCACAGTTTACTGGAATAGGTACCCTCGGCAACTACCTCTACATCCTCACGGGGGTGGCCGATCGTCTGGACATTCTGTTCGAGATGATGGCCCAGGTGTTCGGCGCCTAGGGCCGTAGAAACCCTGGTGGCGGCGATGGAGAGCAACGTCGGTCTCGAGGTTGCACCGCCGGTGCAGCCGGCCCAGGCTCCTGTTGCATCGACACTGGAGTCGCCGCCAGAGGAGGAGGAGGAGGAGGATTTAGTTTTTCTTTGTTGTTTTTAGTTGATGTTTTTCTTTTCTTTTTTCCTGTACTTTTTTCTTGTGTTTTATAATATATTGTGTTAATTAATGAAATTTATCTATGTTCAACTGTGTGAATGAATGGATGTGTGATGTGTTCATTGTGTGGATAGTGAACTGTGTGAAAGCAATTGCAAAGATGAAGGATTCTGATTATTTTCTGTACAAGTGAATGATTTAGTTATCAAGTGAATGTGCTCTAAGTTCAGTTATTTGTAATATCAATAGTGAATGGAAGAAAAATGGAGAAAATCACGAAGCTAAAGGAGACATGGGTAATAGGAGACGCGCTTTTTGTAAGAGCGTGTCTCCCTTCTAGCCAGTGTTATCATAAACGGTCTAAACAGCCTGTTTAAACACAATTAAACGCTAAATAGTGGGCAACTGTGCAGTTTAGCCCCTAAATGTTGGATTAAACGGGTCAACGCTCGTTTAAATGGGCTAAACAGGACGGATTTTAAACGTGTTTAGAACCGTTTGGGCAAAGTGAACTTCAATTCTAAGTCAGATGCAAATTTCAAATTAATATCACCAAACTGATTTAAATCAATACATTTTTTTAGGCTTCACTTAAACACATTAGAAGTAATATTACTGTGTTTCAAAAAATATAATAAAACAACCATTAGTCACTGAAGGTCAAAATATTTGTTTAGGTTACTACATGCACTGTTTTTCAGTCTGAATATTCGTATTTGGTGGTGTGGTATTATGATTGTCTCTTTAATTTTATATGATGTCGAAGATAAATTGATTCATATTTCTAAAAACGAGTTTGAACTTGATTTGAACATCTATCGTAGAGCAGGGTAGTAAAAATTTATTTTTCTTGTTGCTACAGTACACACTGTTTAATCTGTTTAACCACCGTTTAAATGCCGTCCATACCTCCTAAACGATAAACAGAGCTCCACTGACTGTCTACCGTTTACCTTTTAGAATAACACTGCTTCTAGCAGAGGAGAGGGAGACATCGAGCATAGGCGATGCGCTTCGGTGTTAAGTGCATCTCCATTTTGTGTCTCCGCACAGACCTTATATATGGCGCCATCAGTCTCTCCTATTCTCTTTGTTCGTCTTCTTCGCGTAGACAACCTACCATGGCCAACGTTCCGCCGCCAAGCCCACCGAGGGAGCCATGAAAGTGCATCTAGGCAATCCCTTGTGGGTTATGGACGATTGATGACAAACGAATGAGATCCTAATGAACTTGTTGAGATGAATGTAGGTCAACTCATATTAGATAGTTTAGTGCACCAAAAAGTGAAAAATGAAGTGATGAAGAAATAGAAAGGCCCCATTGATGAATGAAGCACAAAGTAGACTTAATTGTATAGGATGTGTGTGAGAGACACATCCCAAAAGCTCAAGTCTTTGCGTAGAGGTAAGGGTCTTAAAATTTGTTGAGCACCAGACTAGTCCGTTCAATTTTCTAGAACCTCAATACACAGTGCACCGGACTAGTCCATTTATATACCGGACTTGTCCATCAACATTCTGTAAAATCAACACACTATGCACTGGACAAGTCTGTTCAAAGACCGGACTAGTCCGTTGAATTCTCTGATGTTCCATAACACATCATGCCGAACAAGTCTGTCTGAGGACCGGACTAGTACGAGAAAGTTTCTGATGTTCCAATACACAGGGTGTTGAGGACATCACAACAGCTGAGACGCACATTGAACTGCAAGGACCAATCACAAGAGAACAGGCACGGTTAATAAATCAGTAGGTGAACTCGTTCCTAACTTTCTTTGGATGTGAGTTTGAGAATAGATTGTTATGTGATGATTTAATTGTTATTAGGAACATTGTAGAAGATAAACAAGTGAAGGGAAGAGGTCTTGGGAACGTGGAGAACCTGCTGGGACGTCCACGAGTTGATGGAATCAATTTACAACTCGGACTTGAGTTCAACTCGGAGTCCAGGAGCAATCCATCTTAAAATGGACGCACAGGATGCATACGGACTCAGTTTTTTACGTTCCACATATGCAAGGAAAGAGGAGAAGATAATCTTTCCAATGAATCTGGTCCCACCTAAAAATTCCGCCGGAGTGGTTAGAAATCGTCAAAACAAATCGAGTCCAGATTTCTGTCCGGTGCTGCGCCACCAAATCGGGTCTTTGGGCCTTGTATCCCGTATGAGTCCATTAGGGACGCGTCTAAGCACATTTTGGCTGAACCCTAGCCTTTAAATACTGCATACGCCGGTCATATTCAATGTGTTTTGCTTAGATCAATAATATCATCGTTCTATGGTTTGTGAGACCCCAACTTCGCGATTTCAGACGTGTCTTCGACGTTCTTGCTTGTGTTCTCGGTTGCACTTGCAATGATTAGCCTTCTTGGTGAGATCAAGCGTGTGCAGCACGGTTGATAACCGACGGAGCCGTGGTGTAGTGATTGCAGAGGTACTCGAACTGCTCGAGTGTCGCAGATCATCAACGTCGAGTTCTCCACCCCAATTGACTTACCTTTCGGAAGATCAGCCCTAAACTACCATCAATTGGTATCAGATTTCCAGGTTGGCCGTTAGGTATCTTTGTTTTTCCTTCCATTAGATCGGTTTTGTTTCATACCTAGGGTCCACAAAAAAGCCACAAAAAAATTAAATCGTTTTACCGCTTCCTAGACTGTAGTGCCTGCAGTTTCGTTTTTCAGTTTGCATTGTTGAGTTTGCATTCGTGTGGTCGAGTCTTGTTGCTGGTTTAGCTTTGTGTTTTGGGTCCTAGTTATCTTGTTTTGTCCTTGTTTTATTTCTGTTCGACACCTATTCCACAATCTCTAAACAACAAACCGATCCACCATGTTCATCAGTTTGCCCTAGCTAGCCGCCTTGCGTGAACTCCCGCATCACCAGCCCTAGACTAGGTTACAAACCTTTGTGCCACTCATCCTTGGATCATCACACACCACCCCATTAGTTGCTATGCAAAATTCTGATCGTTTTCATATCCGATTGCGAGTTCTATTTTCAAACCGAGTTGGAATCAACATCCAAAAACCGTAACTCGTATGACCTACCTTAAAACGGCCATAACTTTCGCATACGAACTCGAAATCGGGCGATTTTTTTCAAATTGATCTACGCAAAATTTCGCATCTGGTTTTCCGCCGCTTCGCCGCATTCGGTAAAAATTAGATTGCCCAAATTCCCTTCGGAAGATAGACTATCCGGCCTCCAAAGTTTGAGCACGAATTTTAAAGAATCATCTTGATTTTCCATAGGACGCATATTACATTCAATTGAGCTGCAAATTGCTGTGCTTCATATTTTCGTGCTCCTGAATAAAGAAAAAATATCAAAAAAATATTACAAAAAATAAAAAATAGTGAAGAGCACGCATATTAAAGCAATTTGTCTATACTACTTGTGTTGTGATTGTTGGTTATTTCATTTTATCTTCCTTTTGCCTTGCTACTTCCTTGTGTTGTTCTAGGCCCTAGAGCACTTGGTTGACCAGCAATAGTTTCCTACATTGAATACTTACTTAACTTTGTTTACCTGTTAACCGTTTTCTATTTATTATCCACCATATTGTGTCATCCATGCTCCACCTTTCTCTTGAGCATAACAGGTACCTTTGCAATCACCCCAGGCTTCATTGGTTTATCTCACTGTCCACACCACCTGCTGTGTCGGTAAGAACACTTGTAAGAGCGTGGTAAGACGCTTGAGCGAGAGAGATTGTTTTCTTCCACCTTTCACATTGTCACCGTAGTTGATAGGGATACCATATTTTTGTTGTCTTTTGTTTCCTACTAATAATGGCAGGAGAAGTCTATGATGACGAATGTGTTCAACATGCTGAGTTATGTGATACGATGAAGACCATGATAGATATGTTCGCCAAATACAACGCATCAACGGAGGAGTCATTGGCGAACTTGACTCGCCAACTTGATGACCTTGCTCTTCAGATGAATACTTTTGAGGCTCAGTTGCATCTCACTGGAAGACGTACGAGTCCATTAGGGACGCGGCTAAGCGTGTTTTGGCCGAACCCTAGCCTTTAAATACTGCAGCCGCCGGTCATATTTGGTGGGTTTTGCTTAGATCAATAATATCGCCGTTCTGCGGTTTATGAGGTCCCAACTTTGCGATTTTAGATCGTGTCTTCAACGTTCTTGCTTGTGTTCTCGGTTGCACTTGCAGGGATTAGCCTTCTTGGCAAGGTCAAGTGTGTGTAGCATGGTTGATAACCAACGGAGCCGTGGTGTAGTGATTGCAGGAGTACTCGAACTGCTCGAGTGCCGCGAATCATCAACGTTGAGTTCTCCACCCCAATTGACTTACCTTTTGAAAGATCGGGCCTAAACTACTTATTACAGAGACCGGACAAGTCCGGACACCTACCTGACTGGTCCGGTATACCTCACACAATTTATTGTTTCTAGTGTGCTGCACATCTCATGGCGACTTTACATAGCACACCGGACATGTCCAGTCCCCAGTACGGGCTAGTCTGGCTGTCGGGATCCCTAAGAGTAACAATTTTGGAAACACTAGAAATAGGAGATCCACGACCCCACAAACACAACTCACGTATTCTACTGTTCACAACTAAAACCCTAGCACCACCACTTGTCCTAAGAGCACAAAAACACATCTCCCCACTCAACCTAATTAATCAGCTACGCTGCACCCATACTTGGCCTCGTGGTGGCACTGTAAATCTTGGATGGTCGCTCCACGAACCGGTCCTTAGATCTAAAACAAGCTAAACCACCATAGCATCCAACCCAATCCACATACCATGCTTGCTTAGATCACCCATTACCATGTTACCATTAACCATGTTCAGCAGTGTACATTGTCAATCATCTCAATAATCTATAATTAAGTAACTTAGTTGTTTTCCCATCCCAATTAAGTTGAGCGAAGAAAAAGGTAAAAAACCCTTCCCAACTCTCTACAATGTACTCATCAATTTGATACAAGCAATGCAGTTTTGCAGACAAAATATTTAAAAACAGGATCAATATGTTCAAGGACACTTGCATTGCTCCGGCGGATGGGGTTGCTCAAGCGTTTCGAAGTTTTTGGTTCCAGAAATCCTCGTATATGGCCTCTTGAGCACGTCCCTCTACTTGTGATCACACATACAAGAAAATAAATACAAATCAACATGATGCACACATATTAATCTACATGCAATTACATGAATGCATGCAAAGTTCAACAATTAGTTAACTACGGTTGTTTATTAATTAGATGCAAATAGTTCATACGTGTTCATGCGAGTTTACGGGGGTTTTAGCAAGAATTAATGTTGCAGAAAATAAATAGATGGTGCAACTACAATTAAATTCCAGTTATTAGATTTATTACATCGCTAAAATTCACATCAGAAAACGTATCCTACCATAGATGCGACGGCTTCAAAGATCGCGGGACGGATGCGTAGCATAGATGAAGTAAACAGCGCAATGGTCCTCCGGCGGCACGACGACAGCGGCACGACGATCTCCGGCAGATGGCGGCTCCTTCCTCCTTTTCTTCTTCTTCCTCCCTTTTTTTTCTTCTCTTTTTCTTCCTGGTGGCGCAACCTCTGCTCTCTCTTTTTTTTCTTCTAGCACTATGGTTTCTGGCGGTGGTGCTTTGCTTCTGTCGACGAAAACTACAGATTCTTACGACTGCTTTTATAGGAAGTGAGGCAGCAAGAGCCGCAATTGACTCAGGCGCGTCGGGGGCGCAGACGTGCTAGCACGCGCTCGGCCCCGTTGCCTGGCGCCAGCTCGGCATGGGCGTGGGGTGCACGAGGCACGCAGGGTGCGCGTTGACAGCGTGGAGCTCGGGGCATGGCGGAGCGCGGGCGCGCTAGGCAGTGGGCGCGCGGGCGTGTGGGTGGCTCGGCGCGAGGGCGCGCTTGGCGTGCGGGCGCGAGCGCACCTGGGTGCCGGCCTGGCCGCTGGCCCATTTGCTTTGTTTTTTTCTTTATTTTTTATTTACTAATTATTATTCTTTTATTATTATTATTTTCCTATTGGTTTATTATTTATATTTCTTTTATTTTATATACTATTTTTTATTATCTTTTATTTTCCTATTGGTTGTTATTTACATATATATATATATATATATATATATATATATATATATATTCTTTCTTTATATTAATTATTTATTTACTTAGGTATATTCTATGTCTTATATTTTTCTTTCTTTATTATTTCTTACTTATTATTTATTCATTTCCTTATTATTTTATTTATTCGTTATTATTGTTTATTTTTCATATATGTATTCTTTTCTCTATTTTTACTATTATTATTGTTCTTCCTTTCATAATTTTATTTCCTTGTTTTTTTCTATCGTACGAAATTCCTAATTTGTTTCTAATAAGTTTGGTCAATTAATTTTATGTCCAAACATGAGTGCATATGCGTGTGTGATTTAATTTATTTTCATGTTCTTCTTTTCTCTAATTATTTCTCTATTCCAATGGGATTCAAATATAATTTGGTCATAGATTCTATGAATGAAAATGCATGATGATGCATATTTTAATATCTTACTTTATAAAAATAATTTATTTCTATTATTAAACTCTAAATCCTTATTTAAAATATTAATTTGCCAAAACTCGAAAATCAGGGTGTTACACATACGACATCAGATCCTTGATCTTAAAAGTGCTCCAGATCTCAAGGAACTGTTGCAGCTGAGCACTTGCATCCTCGTTAGCCTTCCAACAAAATGGGTTGGCTTGCACCATAGTGATCAGGCCACTCTTGATTTCGAAGTTCATGTCTCCTGTGTTAATAGTGGGCTCAACAAACACATTGTTTGCAGAGGGTGCCAAAAACTCACGAAGGATCTTCTGGGTCATTAGTGTTTTTGTTGTCAGTGCAGTTGCGCTGGCTTGCTTTGCCGCTCAAAGCTTCAGAGGAGTAACAACACGAGGTTAGTCTCTCAGAAGGGATTCAAGATCTTCAACAAAGTTTTCTGACAAGCGTAAACCAAAAAAACACTACCTTGTTTTCACATAAAATGTAAAAACAAAAATGGTTATCCTACTAATACCTACCACAGGGTCCTATCGTATTCACTCAATCATGCAATACTTCAGCTTCCTTCTCAGGCAACGACACTAGAAATGTTTGTTGACGTTTCTTACGTCACATATCAAAATCCGCAAGTGCACATAACCTATTGAAGTAGCGTTTCCCCTTAAAGAGTATTCCCAGGGGTGTCATTTATATTTTCCGAAAGGAAGGCTAAGTGGAAGTAAAGCAATCATCAAATGAAGAGGGTAGATTGGTCTAGGCAGGGTTCTAGTGAGGATGGGTAATAGATGTGTGGAGGTAGTGTGATACACACAAGAGCATCCTATTATACTGAGGATAAATGGGTCAAAGAGGCATTAGGCTAAGAGTTAGAGAGTTGTTCTACAATGCTTCTAGTATACATATACATAGCCTAAGTTGGATACTAATGAACATGTCAATGATGAATTCTTATGCTAAGTTGTTCAACACATCGGGCACGGGTTCACTACTAGCAATACTAGGAAGACTCCCGCAAGGAGCATGTGGCATAGCAGAACATGGAGGATTACAAGGACAAATAGGGTTGTCACCACGTACTGCCTACCTCTTCAATCTGTGGCTCTACGAGACATCCAACACTACTTAACTATCCTAGCATCATGCTAGTATATTAAGTAAATACCTTAGGAGCCTAGGCACAAGTCATCCTAAGGCAATGACTAACATAAACATCATTGAATCAATGTTGGAACATAGCATAAGTTATTCATATTAACATAGTCATATCATAACTAATTAGACTATAGTGGGAGTTTGTAGTGTTTATGATGATATAATAAGAATGATATGGCATAATCATAAATACTACTCCTACCACATACATGGAATCCACAATCAAACAAGAATCGTTTCATCCAAGTATATGACTAAAAGAAGACTAAAAGTAGCATCTTTATTAAGGATAAAGTCACAAGTACAAATATGAATATGAAAGTCATACCTTTCCCAATTTGGAATTGGGAAGAGAGAGACTCCTTCCTAACTTGTACTATGGGCTAGAGGCTCTCCTCTCTACAACATAAACTTTTCTAAACCTATAGCGAGTAGTGGATACAATAGAATGAATACTCAAGTGGTGTGTGTGTGAAGTGAGGGTAGGGGGTCCTGGAGATTGGTGGAGAAGAGTCGGTTCCCGCCACCAAATGCATACGAATCAGTCATAATCATCTTCAAGAAGTCGAGAGGAGCCAACACGTGTCGATTCACCGAGTCTGGCACCAAGACCTAGTCGGCTGACTAGGGGGGTCGGTCGACCTGGTCATAGCACATCGGAGACGTGTCCGAACGAAGAAGGGAGATGAACAAATTGTGCGTCTCTGTCGTCGCGTCGCGCAATACGTTGTCATCAGAGACACGTGGCAAGCGTGTCGCCGATCAGCCAAAGTGCAGGACATGCTCAAGGGTAGCGCGTCTCCTTTCTTTGAGTCATAATAGACGTTCTTTACGATGTCATTGGTGACGTAATTTCTACACATTGCCCATCAGCATACATGCGAGACAAGCACTAACATAGCGCACCGCAGATTTATTGACTGATCCGAGATGCTCTTTATTGAAGCATGGCGCAGATTTGTTTACTGATCTGAGATGGGCTTTAAGGAAGCTTGTCTCTTTTATTTAGGTAATATGAGACATTCTATGTTATGGCTCGTCGCGGATTGTTTACAGGCAGGGTCTCCTATTAGGTGTCCCTCACCCCTAATTATCCTGGTTGGTGGCTGCATCGTGGAGCTAGCCAAGATTTGGCAGCCGCATTGCTAGTATTAGCAACGTACACATACATGAACATATGTATAGCCAAAAGGAGCACACCTTAAATTATGTTGACCAATCAAATACACTATTCATCGTGATTACAAAGTAACTATTTACACACATCATAACTGTCATCATCTAATCTTATATACCGTAATGAAAATCCTCCCAGTCAATGACTTCATTAACGATGAGCCTTCATAGCCTCTAATGCTCTGACTCAGACATCTTGAAATTCAATAAAATCACTGAACTCATATAAAACATTATCAAATTGCAGTCACATTTTCTTAAACAGTCATATAAGGGAGCAAATATCTGAAGGCTTAGGAACAAATTCGTATATAATTGTAATAGACACACAAACTGTTAATGAATGGAGAACTGAGCCTACTTGTAGCACAGGCAGTTGGCAAGCATCTGCAAAGCATTAGCAGAGAAATTATTCTCATCATAAAGGACATGGTAGTGAGCTGTGTGCTTGTCCCCTAAAAAAAACAAAAAGTTTACATTCCACTAATGCGTTAATAGCCTGATATCAAAAACTCGTGAGAGAAACACCAATTATCGCATAGGTACCTTGATTCCACCATGGCTGGAGAGATAGAAATCAAACTCACTTGGATGGCAAATGCTAATGTCAACGACAGTTCCTGCAGTTTCAAGGGTTTGCGAATCAGAATTCATTATATACAACATTACTTTTGCATTGGACATAAACAAGGTAGATGAATGTATACTGTAATGAAAATTCTCCCTTTGAATCAATGACTTCATAAACAATGAGCCTTCATTGGACATCCTCAAATTCAATAAAATCATTGAAATGCACGCTCTAAGGGCAGGGTCGAGGCGGCGGCGTGCACCAGGGATAGGGGACGAGGCGGTGGTGTGATTCGGGATGAGCTGGCGGTGGCGCTGGGGCAGGGCGTGCTCCGGGGATGAGACTTTCTAATGACAGCAGGCCGACGTGCTCTGGGGACATGGAGAACATTTACACTTATGTGAAAGCGGCAGCGTGCTCATACCGACTACCGAGGTCGGAGTTGAGGCAGCATCGTGCTTCGGGGACAAGGGACGAGGTAGCATGCTCCAGCGTGCTCAACTCTCTGATGACGAAGGTAAGAGTCGACGGTAGGGTCGGGGTCGATGGCGGCAGCACGATAATGACAAAGAGCGAGTTGAGGAAGAGGGACGGTGGCGGCGTGCTCAGTAGCTGCAGTTTCTAGATCGAGAGAGCACACGAGAGCTAAAAATTTGCAACTTAATGAATTTCATAGTTCATACACATTGCATGCCTTATAAACTAATTTCGAATCTAAACTTATTCCTAAAGATCCCATCGATCACTCTAAACTGTATCCAGCTTGCTCCTGAACACGTTTCTTATATTCTCCTGGATCCTGAAAATATTGACATACTTCAAATTAACAAATGTCGAATGAGGAATGAATAACCTACGTTGGTCACTAACAAAAAGTGTCTAACCTTGATAAGTATATTATAGCAATCATTTTCAAGATCGGGCGCATTTGGCTGATCAAGCAAACAATGAACTTCAAGTAGTATAGTTCTAACTAGTCCACCACCCCTACAAAATATCAATTTAAGCAACATAAGAAACCAGTTCAAATAAGTTTAGAAACAATTACTAATTACATGAGCAAAATAAGTCTATCTTACGGTCTCTTGATCATGAATCCCAATGCAGAGTGCTCCTGAGCGATGTACATTTGGGTGGAAGAAACCACGTGGAAACGTGCGTCTTGGAGTCACCAATGGATAGTCCTTCGAGAAGGAGATTGTTAGGAGGTAGTAATCATCTTCCCAGTCAATCTACAATGGAAACTCATTAATAAGAGGACGATGGTTATTTTCATATGATTGTGCTTGTTCTTCATGACTTACCCCTTCTTTACCGGGGACGTTGCTCAGCCACTTCAATAAATCTCCCGATTCAGGGTTTGCAGAGAAACCCTATGCAGAGAAATTAAAAATACAAAAAACAAACAAGACGAAAAAATAAAACTACAGTTAAGTTCATCAGTCCATTGTAGAGCTACATATATACAACCATGCAGCCGGTGTGAACAGTTCAGTACATACATGGGGATGGTTCTTGCGCCACGCCAAGAGCACCTTCTTCAGTCGGCTATGCGGTATCTAACTCAGCCATGAACAGTGATGTCGACGACGAGGACAGCGATGACGACGATGACGACGATGGCAAACAAAGGCGGCGACCGCACTGGAGTTGGTCGATTAGTAAAGGAGCATTGGTCTTAGTAAAGGAGCACTAGAGGCGAAGAGACAAGCGAGATAAACGCGAGACAAGCGAGACTAAAGCGAGACGTGCAAGAGACTAAAGCAAGATGCTCCCTACATGAAAGCGCGACTTCCATTGTTGAAAGAGTGACGCCTGGCACGAGGACTGCAGAGAACTTAATTTCGGCGACGGAGGTGCAGAGATGCGTGCGATCGGCGTGCACGATCTTTCATCCAAGGCGGGATCGATGCTTCCCATTGTTCCATCAATGTGCGAGAAACCAACCGCTCCATCGGTGACTCCGCACAAACCTTATATAAGACGCGCCATCACCCGTAAGTTCTCCACAAGCGCATCGCTCATCCGTTTCTTCTTCTTCGTCTTCTCTACGTCAATAACCCACCACCATCATGGCCAACATTCCACCACCAAGCCCGCCAAGGGAGCCACTGTGCAAGAAACAGTGTTGCACCTCCCCTGAAAGGTTCAACACCAAGTAGCGCCTCCTTATGGTGCAAGAGGCGTACAACAATATGTATCGCGCTGTGAGTTCCTTGGGTCTGGGTACCCTTCCACATTTTACTGGAATAGGTACCCTCGGCGACTACCTCTACACCCTCACGGGGGTGGCCGATCGTCTTGACATTCTGTTCGAGATGATGGCCCAGGTGTTCGGCGCCGAGGGCCGTAGAAACCTGGCGGCGGCGATGGAGAGCAACGTCGGTCTCGAGGTTGCACCATCGATGCAGCCGGCCCAGGCTCCTGTTGCACCGACACTGGAGTCACCGCTGGAGGAGGAGGGGCAGGAGGAGGAGAAGGAGGAGGAGGAGGAGGATTTAGTTTTTCTTTGTTGTTTTTAGTTGATGTTTTTCTTTTCTTTTTTCCTGTACTTTTTCTTGTGTTTTATAATATATTGTGTTAATTAATGAAATTTATCTATGTTCAACTGTGTGAATGAATGAATGTGTGATGTGTTCATTGTGTGGACAGTGAACTGTGTGAAAGCAATTGCAAAGATGAAGGATTCTGATTATTTTCTGTACAAGTGAATGATTTAGTTATCAAGTGAATGTGCTCTAAGTTCAGTTATTTGTAATATCAATAGTGAATGGAAGCAAAATGGAGAAAATCACAAAGCTAAAGGAGACATGGGTAATAGGAGACGCGCTGATCGTAAGAGCGCGTCTCCCTTCTAGCCAATGTTATCATAAACGGTCTAAACAGCCTATTTAAACACACTTAAACGCTAAATAGAGCGCAACTGTGCAGTTTAGCCCCTAAATGTTGGATTATACGGTTGACCCATTTAAACGGGTCAACGCCCGTTTAAACGGGCCAAACAGGACGGATTTTAAACGTGTTTAGAACCGTTTAGGCAAAGTGAACTTCAATTCTAAGTCGGATGCAAATTTCAAATTAATATCACCAAACTGATTTAAATCAATACATTTTTTAGGCTTCACTTAAACACATTAGAAGTAATATTACTGTGTTTCAAAAAATATAATAAAACAACCATTAGCCACTGAAGGTCAAAATATTTGTTTAGGTTACTACATGCACTGTTTTTCAGTCTCAATATTATTATTTGGTGGTGTGGTATTATGATTGTCTCTTTAATTTTATATGATGTCGAAGTTAAATTGATTCATATTTCTAAACATGAGTTTGAACTTGATTTGAACATCTATCGTAGAGCAGGGTAGTAAAAATTTATTTTTCTTGCTGCTACAGTACACACCGTTTAATCCATTTAACCACCGTTTAAATGCCATCTATACCTTTTAAATGATAAACAGAGCTCCACCGACTGTCTACCATTTACCGTTTAGGATAATACTGCTTCTAGCAGAGGAGAGGGAGACATCGAGTATAGGCGATGCACTCCGGTGTTAAGCGCGTCTCCATTTTGTGTCTCCGCACAGACCTTATATATGGCGCCATCAGTCTCTCCTATTCTCTTTGTTCGTCTTCTCCGCGCAGACAACCTACCATGGCCAACGTTCCACCGCCAAGCCCACTGAGGGAGCCATGAAAGTGCATCTAGGCAATCCCTTGTGGGTTATGGACGATTGATGACAAACGAATGAGATCCTAATGAACTTGTTGAGATGAATGCAGGTCAACTCATATTAGATAGTTTAGTGCACCAAAAAGTGAAAAATGGAGTGATGAAGAAATAGAAAGGCCCCATTGATGAATGAAGCGCAAAGTAGACTTAATTGTATAGGATGTGTGTGAGAGACACATCCCAAGAGCTCAAGTCTTTGCGTAGAGATAAGGGTCTTAAAATCAATCTTAAAATTTATTGAGCACCGGACTAGTCCGTTCAACTTTCTAGAACCTCAATACACAGTGCATCGGACTAGTCCGTTTATGTATCGGACTTGTCCGTCAACTTTCTGTAAAATCAACACACTGTGCACTGGACAAGTCTGTTCAAAGACCGGACTAGTCCGTTGAATTCTCTGATGTTCCATAACACATCATGCTGGACAAGTCCGTCTGAGGACCGAACTAGTCCGAGAAAGTTTCTGATGTTCCAATACATAGGGTGATGAGGACATCACAACAGCGGAGACGCACATTGAATGCAAGGACCAATCACAAGAGCACGAGCACGGTTAATAAATCAGCAGGTGAACTCGTTCCTAACTTTCTTTGCATGTGAGTTTGAGCATAGATTGTTATGTGATGATTTAATTGTTATTAGGAACATTGGAGAAGATAAACAAGTGAAGGGAAGAGGCCATGGGAACATGGAGAACCTGCTGGGACGTCCACAAGTTGATAGAATCAATTTACAACTCGGACTTGAGTTCAACTCGGAATCCAGGAGCAGTCCATCTTAAAATGGACGCACAGGATGCATACGGACTCCGTTTTTGACGTTCCACATATGCACGGAAGGAGGAGAAGATAATATTACAAATGGATCTGGTCCCAATGCAAAATTCGTCCGGAGTCGTTAGAAATCATCGAAACAAATCGAGTCCAGATTTCTGTCCGGTGCTGCACCACCGAATCGGGCCTTTGGGCCTTGTATCCCGTATGAGTCCATTAGGGAAGCGTCTAAGCACGTTTTGGCCGAACCCTAGCCTTTAAATACTGCATCTGCTGGTCATATTTAATATGTTTTGATTAGATCAATAATATCGCCGTTCTATGGTTTGTGAGACCCCAACTTTGCAATTTCAGATCGTGTCTTCGACGTTCTTGCTTGTGTTCTCGGTTGCACTTGCAAGGATTAGCCTTCTTGGTGAGGTCAAGCGTGTGCAGCACGGTTGATAACCAATGGAGCCGTGGTCTAGTGACTGCAGAGGTACTCGAACTGCTCGAGTGTCGCGGATCATCAACGTCGAGTTCTCCACCCCAATTGACTTACCTTTCAGAAGATCGGGCCTAAACTACCATCAATTGATATCAGATTTCCAGGTTGCCCGTGAGGTATCTTTGTTTTTCCTTCCATTAGACCGGTTTTGTTTCATACCTACAGTCAACAAAAAAGCCACAAAAAAATTATATCGTTTTTACCGCTTCCTAGACTATAGTGCCTGCAGTTTCGTTTTTCAGTTTGCATTGTTGAGTTTGCATTCGTGTGGTCGAGTCTTGTTGCTGGGTTAGCTTTGTGTTTTGGGTCCTAGTTATCGTGTTTTGTCCTTGTTTTCTTGCTGTTCGTGAAAGTGCATCTAGGACTCCCTTGTGGGTTTTGGATGATTTATGACAAGCAATTGGGATCCTAATTCTTTTGTTGAGATGAATGCAGGAAAATTATGAAAAATGAGCAAAATGCCAAAAAGAGGGAAATTAAGAAGGAGAATGAATTTGAGCTTAAGAAGAAGAAATTAGTAGATTAGTATGTATGGAGTGTGTTAAGGAAACACACCCAAGAGCTCAATCTCATGTAATCACACACACACAATGCACAAAGCTATACAGGACCGGACTAGTCCGCTATCAGCCGGACTAGTCCGATATCACATTCTGCACAAGATCGGACAAGTCCGGTCTCCACCGGACTAGTCCGATATCTTTCGGTTCCACTTCGGACTAGTCCTCCCCAGTGCGGACTAGTCCTCAACACAATGCACAAGTCACTAGATCGGACAAGTCCGGTCACCACCGGACTAGTCCGATACCCTTTCTGATCCACTTCGGACAAGTCCGGTGACTACACGGACTAGTCCGATATACACTCTGATCTAAATCGGACAAGTCCCCCAAGTGCGGACTTGTCGTTCTAAACACTTAGGGTTTCACAGGTCCGGACAAGTCCGATGGCAACCGGACAAGTCCGAAGATTTCCAGCAGCGAAATCGGACAAGTCCGTTTTTCAATCGGACTAGTCCGATATTCCTGGACACTTAGGGTTTGCTTCACACAGCACACCGGACTAGTCCGGTCACCACCACGGACTAGTCCGATATTTCTGAACCCTAACGGTAACTTCCAGAAACCCCATATAAATAGAGGTGCACGGCCCACTTTTAAACTCTCTCGAACCCTAGCGCCGTCACACCTCCCAAGAGACTCAAAAACCATCTCTCTCCACGAAGTTAAGTGAAAAATCAATCAATCCATTGAAGATCACTTCTAGATCATTGGAGAGGCACTTGACACACGATTGAGCTCTTGGTTTGAATCTCTAACACACTCTTGCATCTCAATTTGTATATTTCGAAGTGTGTTATTGGTGGTTTTGAAACTTGTAATCAAGGGAGCTCTCAACTTGTGAGATTGCCCCTTCAACTTGGTGATTCACCCCTGTGTGATTAGTGGAAGAGGATTGGCCTTCGTGGCGATCCGACGAGGGAAGGGTTGGTGAAGACCCGGTCCTTTTGTGGGCTCCTCAACGTGGATGTAGGCTGCCTTCGTGGTAACCGAACCACGGGATAAATCTTGTGTCTTGTTCGTTTGTGCTCATCATTCTAGTTGATCAACATTATCTAGGGTTTGATTCATCTTGTTGAATTGAAGTTAAATAGTTGAACAATAATCATACTTGCAATAAAACTTAACATACAACTATTGAACTGTCATTAAAGTTTATATTTCCGCTGCAAACGACAACGAAACAATCAAATTGACCTAACTTGATCAACCTAGCCCGTGAAATCCGGACTAGTCCGCACTTTACCGGACTAGTCCGATATATCTGGATTTGACCCTTTTGTTGAAGTGCAACAGGAACCGAGAAAATCAAGAAGGCCTATTCACCCCCCCCCCCCTCTAGGCCTACATTCAATTGGTATCAGAGCAGGTTCTTCAAGAAAGAGTGCAACCACTCGAAGAGATCATGTCGGACATGAAGGAAGTCCAGAAAATCAACAACCAGGAAGAAATGAACAATGACAAGCACCAAAAGCTCGAAAGGTATCTCGAAGCCATTCAAGACTTCGATGATGATGATGAGGAGACATTGGAGCTGAAAGCACTGCTCCGAAAGAAAGCACTTTCCAAAGGGAAAGCTAAAGTTGAAGAAAAGAAGAAGGGGAGTAGTCACACCGACTACTCCCGATATCCTTTTAATTATGACCGTTTAAATTCTAACAGCAGTCATTATCTATCTATTCCTCTCGGAAAAGCCCCACACTTCGATGGGAGTGATTACTCCATGTGGAGGCAAAATATGAAGATGCACTTGATTTCCCTTAACCCAAGTTTATGGCATATTGTGTGCACAGGAATAAACATCCCTGATGACGATGAAGAACTCACACCAAGTCAAGAGCAAGCCATCCACAGGAATGCCCAAGCCGCAGCCGTTATCACCTCATGTCTAAGTAGAGATGAATTCACAAAGGTGGACGGATTGGAGATTGCCAAAGAAATCTGGGACACCCTACAGACAGCACATGAAGGTGACAGGCATGTGCGGGAGGCAAAGATTGAGATGATTGAAGGCGAACTGGGAAGGTTCGCGATTGAGGAAG
Source organism: Tuctoria greenei (assembly GCA_036927565.1). Lineage (NCBI taxonomy): Eukaryota > Viridiplantae > Streptophyta > Magnoliopsida > Poales > Poaceae > Tuctoria > Tuctoria greenei. Next base: position 105,983,607 of record JAYESD010000004.1, on the reverse strand, counting down.
ATGAGTCCCCCCAGGACATGTACAACAGACTGAAGACCCTTGTGAACAAGGTTCGATCATATGGTAGCAAAAAGTGGAATGACCACGAGGTTGTAAAGCTCATCCTTAGAGCCTTTATGCCTCGCAACGTCACACTTTGCTCTATGATCCGAGAAAGTCCCGGGTACAAGAAAATGACTCCGGATGAACTGCTTGGCAAAATCATCAACTTTGAGATGATGGAGAAGCAAGCCAAACACGTCAAAGAAATAGCTGACCTCACATCGGCCAAGAAGAAGGGAGTTGCCTTAAAATCCACACTCAAACCTCTATCCAAAGAAGCAAGAGAAGCTCAGTTTGAGGAGGACAGTGATGATGAAAGCAGCGAGCTGGACGAAGAAGATATGATTTTGTTCATGAAGAAGTTCAAAAGAATTATGAAGAAAAGACAAGGAACAAAATCGAGTGAAGGAAAATACAAGGAGAAGACAAAGCCGAAGATGAGGCGGGCATGCTATAATTGTGGTGAGTACAATCACTTCATAGTTGATTGCCCATATGAGGACAACAAGAAGAAGAGTAAAGAGTCCAAGCCTCAACCGAAAAAGTTCTTCAAGAAGAAGAAACAAGCTGAACAAGCACACATCGGAAAGGAGTGGGACTCAAACGATGAGTCCTCATCGTCTGATGAAGAAGAAATGGCTAGCATAGCCATTGAAAGCATGCCCAAGAAACCCACACTCTTCCCCACGCTCGGTGCAAAGAAGGCAAATGGAACTTGCCTCATGGCTAAGGAAGGTAAACGCAAGGTAAACATCAAAACTCCTTCCTCGCATTCTTGCTCAAGTGATGATGATCTAGATAGTGATGATGAAGATATGCTAATTGGCTTAGATAGAAAAACTGCTGCTAAAATGAAATTCTTGCTTAACCAACTTATTGAGAAGGAAAAGCTAATTGATCGTCAAGAAGACATGATTATCTCCCAAAAGGAGAAGCATGTCGAACTTGACAATCTTCTAGTTCTTGAAAAGGAGAAAAATCACTCACTAGAGCTTGAGCTAGCTTCAAGCAAGAAAACTTGCTTGGAGTTAACCAACTCAAATGTTGCAATCAAGAATCAACTTGATGACCAAATCAAGGTCAACAAGATCCTTGAAGTGCAGGTTGAGTCACTCAAGCTTAGTGAACCTTCCTCCTCTTCAACCCTACCTTCTCAACCCACTTTAACTAATATCGCTCATGTTTGCAAATGTGATAAAACTAACACCAGGTTGAAGGAAAATCCTACCTCTACGAAGGACAAAAATCCTACCCAATGTGTAATATTTGACAAGGAGAGGATCAACTATGCACGTAGTGCATATTTGGTCCAAAGACCTCCAAATGTCAAGTATGGCATTGGTTACTCTTGTGATGGAAAGCAAAGAGCTGGAAATCATAAGAATAACAAGGGAAGGATCACCTTTGTGAAGGGAGGACCCTCACAACCTGGTAACTCGAAAACTAAAAATCTAAATTCTCATGAAAATCGGACTAGTCCGGTTGTGGTTCGGACAAGTCCGGTCATCCGGACAAGTCCGGTCACACAGACTAGTCCGACCCATAATCAACAGCAACTCTTGTTTAAAACCTTTGATGCTTCTTATGTATTAATGAAAAATAATGTTGGAAAAGTGTATGCTTATTATGCTGGGCCACGCCATGGGAACACGAAATCCCATGTGTGGGTGCCCAAATGTATTGTTACTAACCTCCAAGGACCCAAGCAAGCTTGGGTACCTAAAACCAAGGCGTAATTTGTTTTTGCAGGCCTACTCCTCCGGTGGATCCAAATGGGTGCTAGACAGTGGATGCACCAACCACATGACCGGAGAAAGGAGGATGTTTGTGGAGTATGAAGTGAACCAGGACCCAAACGAAGGCATCTACTTTGGGGATAACAGTCAAGGAAGGGTCCTCGGTACCGGTAAAATTGCAATATCCTCTGAACATACTCTTTCGCATGTTTTACACGTTGAATCTTTAGATTATAACCTGCTGTCCATATCTCAGTTATGTGACAAAGGTTATAATTGTCTGTTTACTAACGAGGGTGTGACCGTCTCAAGGAGAAGTGATGGTTCCATTGCATTCAAGGGTATGTTAAAGGGAAAGCTTTATCTTGTTGACTTCAACAAGGATAAAGCCGAACTCGACACATGCTTGATTGCAAAAACCAACATGGGTTGGCTGTGGCATAGACGGCTAGCACACGTTGGTATGAGGAACCTTCAAAAACTCCTCAAGGGCGATCACATCCGAGGTTTGAAAGATGTTGTGTTTGAGAAAGACAGGCCTTGTAGCGCGTGCCAAGCAGGAAAGCAAGTTGGAGCACAACATCCCGCGAAGAACATCATGACCACGACAAGACCGCTCGAACTACTTCATATGGACCTCTTCGGTCCAATTGCTTACATAAGCATAGGCGGTAACAAATACGGTTTAGTCATTATTGATGATTTTTCCCGCTTCACTTGGGTGTTCTTTTTGCATGACAAGTCAGAAACACAAGGAACACTCAAGAAATTCTTCAAGCGAGCGCAAAACGAGTTCTCACTATCAATCAAGAGTATTCGGAGCGACAACGGCACGGAGTTCAAGAACATACAAGTGGAGGAGTACCTTGATGAGGAAGGAATCAAGCACGAATTCTCAGCACCATACTCTCCACAACAAAACGGAGTTGCCGAAAGGAAGAACCGAACGCTCATAGAGATGGCAAGAACAATGCTCGATGAATACAAGACTTCGGATCGATTTTGGGCGGAAGCAATCAACACCGCTTGCCATGCCACAAATTGACTCTACCTTCATCGACTACTAAAGAAGACTCCCTATGAGCTACTCACCGGTAACAAACCGAACATTTCATATTTTCGAGTTTTCGGTTCTCCTTGCTATATTTTGAACAAGAAGCCCAGGACTTCAAAGTTCGCTTCGAAGTCCGATGAAGGTTTCTTGCTTGGTTATGATTCGAACACTTACGCCTATCGTGTTTTCAACAAGACCTCCGGACTTGTTGAAGTGGCACGTGACGTAGTGTTCGATGAAACTAATGGCTCCCAAAAGGAGCAAGTTGATCAATGTGAATTAGGTAAAGAGGAAGCCCCCTATCAAGCAATAAAGAGGATGGCTCTAGGCGAAGTACGACCACAAGAGTCATCGGCACAAATACAAGAGGAAAGTGAACCACAAGAGGAGATCAACAATCAAGGGGGAGCCTCGATACAAGATCAATCACAAGAATATGACCATGATCAACAAATCAACGAGGACAACAACTCAGGGGGAGAAGAAGATGATCACCAACATACGACCCCCCAAGTGCCACACCCAAGAGTACACCAATGCATTCAAAGGGATCATCCAATCGACAACATCATCGGCGACATCCAAAAAGGAGTAACCACTAGATCTCGTATAGCAAATTTTTGTGAACATTACTCGTTTCTCTCCTTTTTGGAACCCCGCAGGACTGAGGATGCATTAAAGGATCCGGACTGGGTGGTGGCAGTGCAAGAAGAGTTGAACAATTTCAAGAGAAACGAGGTTTGGGAACTTGTGGAAAGACCCAATGCAAATATTGTGGGCACCAAGTGGGTCTTCCGCAACAAGCAAGACGAACACGGAGTGGTGACAAGAAACAAGGCACGACTTGTGGCCAAAGGTTACTCACAAGTCGAAGGTTTGGATTTCGATGAAACTTTTGCCCCTGTAGCTAGGCTTGAATCAATTAGAATATTACTTGCATATGCTACTCACCATGATTTCAAGCTGTACCAAATGGACGTAAAAAGCGCCTTCCTCAACGGACCGATCAAGGAAGAGGTGTACGTGGAGCAACCACCCGGATTTGAAGACGAAGAGTTCCCCGACCACGTGTATAAACTGCGTAAGGCTCTCTATGGCCTCAAACAAGCTCCTAGAGCTTGGTATGAGTGTCTTAGAGATTTTTTAATTGATAATGGCTATCAAATTGGCAAAGTAGATTATACACTATTCATGAAAAATCTGGATAATGATCTTTTCATTTGCCAAATCTATGTTGATGATATAATTTTTGGATCAACTAACCAATCTTTCTGTGAAGAGTTTAGTAAAATTATGACAGACAGATTTGAAATGTCAATGATGGGAGAATTGAAGTACTTCTTGGGATTCCAAGTGCGGCAACAAAGGGAAGGAACATTCATAAGCCAAACCAAGTACACACAGGACATCCTCAAGAAGTTTGGCATGGACAAGGCAAAGCCCATAAAGACTCCCATGGCAACGAATGGTCACTTGGATCTCAATGAAGATGGACCGAGCGTCGACCAAAAGGTATATCGCTCCATGATTGGATCTTTACTTTACTTATGTGCATCTAGGCCAGATATTATGTTGAGTGTATGTTTGTGTGCAAGATTTCAAGCCAACCCTAAGGAATGTCATTTGACAGCCGTAAAGAGAATCCTAAGATATTTAGTTCATACACCCAACCTTGGTCTTTGGTACCCAAAAGGCTCAAAATTCAATCTCATTGGGTATTCCGATGCAGATTATGCCGGGTGCAAAGTTGATAGAAAAAGCACTTCTGGCACTTGCCAATTCCTAGGAAGATCCTTAGTCTCTTGGTCATCCAAGAAACAGAATTCCATTGCATTATCCACAGCCGAAGCGGAGTATGTTGCAGCCGGGAGTTGTTGTGCACAACTCCTTTGGATGCGACAAACTCTAAGGGATTACGGTTACAATATGAACCGTATTCCTCTTCTTTGCGACAATGAGAGTGCCATTAAAATAGCCCACAATCCAGTTGAGCACTCTAGAACTAAACACATTGACATAAGACACCATTTCTTGAGAGACCATTCCATGAAAGGAGACATATCCATCTCTCATGTCAACACCCAAAAACAATTGGCCGACATATTCACCAAGCCACTTGATGAAAAACGTTTTTGCGAACTCCGAAATGAGCTAAACATTCTTGATTCTCGGAGTGTGGCTTGAAAAGTTGCATACCTGTATGATTGCTTCAAAATATTGATTGAATTGTGAAAATTATTCCTCCCCATTTTTCTCTCGAAAAACTATGTAAATTATTAGATCTTGATGAATTTTTTATCATAGTATGACTGTTGTTTGCTTACTGGTCAAATTCATCAAGATTCTTTGAATTGTTTTGCCTCTCTACTCTCAATTATTGGACCTTCAAATATATATGAATGGGCTATGCAATTCTCTCCTGGTGACCACGGACAAGTCCGTGGTTACCCGGACTAGTCCGCCATTGCAGACTAGTCCGCAGTGTGCCGGTTAGGCCGGACTAGTCCGACAGACCATGGACTAGTCCGAATTAGGTCTCTGGAGGACTTCGGACAAGTCCGGACATGACCGGACTAGTCCGATTTTTCGTGTCCATAACCCTAGCCGCCACCAAACCCTAATCCCTTCACCCCACACTCTCCCCCAAGCTTTCTCTCTCTTGCGCTCGAGCTCCCAAGGCGAATCCTTGATTCCTCCGTCGAAAAGCCTCAATCTTGGGCGGAGATCAAGCTTGAAGACTCGGGGATTGAAGTTAGCGGACAAGTCCGGCCTCCAACCCCCACATTTTCAAGCTTCCTTGGATTTCTTGGTAAATTTTCCTCAAAACCCTAAGAGATCACAAATTTCTTTATTGCTTATCGTTTGGCCTAGCATTCTTCACTAGTTGCATGTCCAGTTGATGTACTATGTGTATGCTAGACTAGTTATTTCATTAGGGATCAATTTTTATCCAGTTTGTTAGGTTTTTGCGGATGAACACCGGACTAGTCCGGTCCAGGCACGGACAAGTCCGGTCCCCCGGACTAGTCCGTTCCTGAGCACCGGACAAGTCCGTTGTTTCTGAACCAAAACCTAATTCTTTAATTCCCTACTGCCTTCCATTGCCATCTTACCTCACCAATACCTTGTATAACTTGTCCTTTCTCTTGATCACTCATTCTCAGATCATGTCGAGCTCCGACAACGAAATCTCCGATTTCGAGGCCGAGTTGGACCACGAGGTGGCACCTCGGTCCTCGACGGGTCTTGGCAAGAAACGCCAAGAGAGACCCTCCGAGCCTGCTCCCTCACCTCCCCAGGTTCGGAGGAAGGTGTGTGTCAAGAAGGCCGCCTCGAAGGCTGCTCCTCCTTCAAGTGGCCCTCGCCAAGCTAAAGGGAAGGGCAAGGGGGTTGCCACAGGGCCTGTTGGGCCCCTAAAGCTGCATACTCCCAGAGAAGGGGTCCGGGATCCCAATGAGGAAAGATTCAATGGCAAGGGCAGCGATGTGGCTATGAAGTTGAGAAGTGTTGATTGCTATGCAAGGCCCAAGCAAGCAGCTGATGGCAGATTCTGGTCAAATTTCCATGCTGACTTCTACAAGCTGGTCTACTTGCCGATGAAGACCCCGGTGGTGCGCAGTCAATGGATTGACTGGGCCCACCTTGAGAAGAGGAAATGTGCAGCTTTTGATGAAGTGATACAAGCTGCAGAGAGACATGGGCTGAAGGATTTGTTTGCCTTCAGATATAATTGGAATGATGAAGTGATTGCACAATTCTATGCAACGTGCCACTTCTCAAGTGAAGACGAAGAAAGTGTGACTTGGATGACTCATGGATCCAAGTATTCCATTACCCAGGAAGAGTTTGCCCGCCTGCTGCACCTTGACTCTGAAGGACATCACCACCTCATTATCCACAACATTGGGGTCATTGAGAGGGATGGAATGAAGTTCATGTATGAGCCCACCTCCAAGTATGTCCCTCCCTCCACAAAGAACATGAAGCCTTTCTTTGTGGTCCTCAACAGAGTCCTCAGGAAGACGATTGCTCCCAAGGATGGGGATGCAGGGAGTGTGCAAGGCTACCTCCGGACCCTGATGAGGGTCATCAGCAAGAAAAGGCAATTCGATGTTGCAGACTATATCTGGAATGATATGGTCAATATCTCAAGTACCCCCAACCGATCCTGTGGCTATGCCCCTTACTTGATGTTCATGATTGAGAAGGTCACAGGGATCGAGTTTGTGAAGGATGTGGAGCACACTCCACTGAGGCCTCAGAAGCCTCAGTCCGTGAGTGTCCAGGCTGCTCCATCGCCGGCCTCAAGCCCCGAGGCACCGGCAAGGCAAGAAGAAGCTGCTGGGGCTACTCCTCCCTCCAGGGAAGCCCCTAAGAAAGGATCCGCCAGTGGGATCCTCAAGTACTTGGCTGCAATTTTCTCCTCATGCAAGAAAACTGAAGTGAAGCTTCACAAGCTAAATCAGAAGAGGAAGGAGGACATGAGATACATAAAAGCCAATGTGAAGCAGCTGAGTGAGAAGCTGGAGATCAATCCAATTAGATCTCCAGTACTTTCTGAAGATTCTGATCCAGACATCACCGAGCTCAGCCCCTTGACTCCTTCTGAGCTTGCCTATTTTGGCATTGGGGGCTCGAGCAGCTCCGCTCCTCCTCCTACCTCTCAACCTCGTCAAGCCGAAAGCGATGAAGACGATGAAGACGACGAGAGGACTGACAGCGAAGAGTGAAGCCCTAGGACCTTCCTCTCTCTCTTTTTTGGTGTCTTGATGCCAAAGGGGGAGAGATTGAGGGGGAGTCTCTAGTCTAAGCTTTAGCTGAATAGGATGCGAGGAGAGAGCTCTCTATGTTTTTTAATTGTGACTGTATTTGCTTAACTCTCTTTTCATATCATGTTTGGTCCTGTGATGAATTGCTCAATTAATTTGCAAGTGTGTGATGAAATCTGAGTTTTTTGCTCCTGAAGTGCCATATTCACTTGATATTAGTTGGTAAATGAAAATTCTGTCATTCTTAATGCATTCATGCTCTTAGTATGCATCCCACCATAAAGAATGCACATATGAATAATTATCTTGTTGCCTGATGCATTTTTGAGTCATATGTGCATACTTTATGAAAATCTCATTTTATACCTCATTTTGTGAAATCTCAATTGGTTGTCATCAATCACCAAAAAGGGGGAGATTGAAAGTGCATCTAGGACTCCCTTGTGGGTTTTGGATGATTTATGACAAGCAATTGGGATCCTAATTCTTTTGTTGAGATGAATGCAGGAAAATTATGAAAAATGAGCAAAATGTCAAAAAGAGGGAAATTAAGAAGGAGAATGATTTTGAGCTTAAGAAGAAGAAATTAGTAGATTAGTATGTATGGAGTGTGTTAAGGAAACACACCCAAGAGCTCAATCTCATGTAATCACACACACACAATGCACAAAGCTATACAGGACCGGACTAGTCCGCTATCAGCCGGACTAGTCCGATATCACATTCTGCACAAGATCGGACAAGTCCGGTCTCCACCGGACTAGTCTGATATCTTTCTGTTCCACTTCGGATTAGTCCTCCCCAGTGCGGACTAGTCCTCAACACAATGCACAAGTCACTAGATCGGACAAGTCCGGTCACCACCGGACTAGTCCGATACCCTTTCTGATCCACTTCGGACAAGTCCGGTGACTACACGGACTAGTCCGATATACACTCTGATCTAAATCGGACAAGTCCTCCAAGTGCGGACTTGTCGTTCTAAACACTTACGGTTTCACAGGTCCGGACAAGTCCGATGGCAACCGGACAAGTCCGAAGATTTCCAGCAGCGAAATCGGACAAGTCCGTTTTTCAATCGGACTAGTCCGATATTCCTGGACACTTAGGGTTTGCTTCCAGAAACCCCATATAAATAGAGGTGCACGGCCCACTTTTAAACTCTCTCGAACCCTAGCGCCGTCACACCTCCCAAGAGACTCAAAAACCATCTCTCTCCACGAAGTTAAGTGAAAAATCAATCAATCCATTGAAGATCACTTCTAGATCATTGGAGAGGCACTTGACACACGATTGAGCTCTTGGTTTGAATCTCTAACACACTCTTGCATCTCAATTTGTATATTTCGAAGTGTGTTATTGGTGGTTTTGAAACTTGTAATCAAGGGAGCTCTCAACTTGTGAGATTGCCCCTTCAACTTGGTGATTCACCCCTGTGTGATTAGTGGAAGAGGATTGGCCTTCGTGGCGATCCGACGAGGGAAGGGTTGGTGAAGACCCGGTCCTTTTGTGGGCTCCTCAACGTGGATGTAGGCTGCCTTCGTGGTAACCGAACCACGGGATAAATCTTGTGTCTTGTTCGTTTGTGCTCATCATTCTAGTTGATCAACATTATCTAGGGTTTGATTCATCTTGTTGAATTGAAGTTAAATAGTTGAACAATAATCATACTTGCAATAAAACTTAACATACAACTATTGAACTGTCATTAAAGTTTATATTTCCGCTGCAAACGACAACGAAACAATCAAATTGACCTAACTTGATCAACCTAGCCCGTGAAATCCGGACTAGTCCGCACTTTACCGGACTAGTCCGATATATCTGGATTTGACCCTTTTGTTGAAGTGCAACAGGAACCGAGAAAATCAAGAAGGCCTATTCACCCCCCCTCTAGGCCTACATTCAGTTTGACACCTATTCCACAATCTCTAAACAACAAACCGATCCACCATGTTCATCAGTTTGCCCTAGCTAGCCGCCTTGTGTGAACTCCCGTATCGCCAGCCCTAGACTAGGTGACAAACCCTTGTGCCACTCATCCTTGGATCATCACACACCACCCCATTAGTTGCTATGCAAAATTCCGATCGTTTTCATATCTGATTGCGAGTTCTGTTTTCAAATCGAGTTGGAATCAACATCCAAAAACCGTAACTCGGATGACCTACCTTAAAACGGCCATAACTTTCGCATACGAACTCGAAATAGGGCGATTTTTCTTTCAAAATGATCTACGCAAAATTTCGCATCTGGTTTTCCACCACTTTTCCACGTTCGTTGAAAATTAGATTGCCCGAATTCCCTTCGGAAGATAGACTATCAGGCCTCCAAAGTTTGAGCACGAATTTTAAAGAATCATCTTGATTTTCTATAGGACGCATATTACATTCAATTGAGCTGCAAATTTGTGTGCTTCATATTTTAGTGCTCCTGAATAAAGAAAAAATATCAAAAAATAAAAAATAGTGAAGAGCACGCATATTAAAGCAATTGGTCTATACTACTTGTGATGTGATTGTTGGTTATTTCATTCTATCTTCCTTTTGCCTTGCTACTTCCTTGTGTTGTTCTAGGCCCTAGTACACTTGGTTGACCAGCAACAGTTTCCTACATTGAATACTTACTTAACTTTGTTTACCTGTTAACGGTTTTCTGCTTATTATCCACCATATTGTGTCATTCAAGCTCCACCTTTCTTTTGAGCATAACAGGTACCTTTGCAATCACCCCAGGCTTCATTGGTTCATCTCACCGTCCACACAACCTGCTGTGTCGGTAAGAACACTTGTAAGAGCGCGGTAAGAACACTTGTAAGAGCGTAGCAAGAACAAGGTAGAAGCAATCTGAATTGTTAAGTTGGGCTCTCACAAACTGATGAACGGCGAAACTGTGTGTAACAGATTAATCTAAGCAAAACCCACCGAACATGTCCGGCGGCTGCTGTATTTAAAGTCTAGGGTTCGGCCAAAACACGATTAGACGCGTCCCTAATGGACTCATACGGGATACAAGGCCCAAAGGCCCGATTCGGTGGCGTAGCACCGGACAGAAATCTAGACTCAACTTGTTTCGACGATTCCCAGTTACTCCGGAGGAATTTTGAAGTGGGACCAGAGCCAGTGGAAAGTTTATCTTCTCCTCTTTTCGTGCATATGTGGAACGTTGAAAACGAAGTTCGTATGCATCCTGGGCGTCCGTTTTAAGGTGGACTGCTCCTGGACTCCGAGTTGAACTCAAATCCGAGTTGTAAACTGATTCCATCAACTTGTGGACGTCCCAGCAGGTTCTCCATGTTCCCAAGGCCTCTTCCCTTCACTTCTTGATCTTCTCTATTGTTCCTAATAACGATTAAATCATTACATAGCAATCTATTCTCAAACTCATATGCAAAGGAAGTTAGGAACGAGTTCACCTGTTGATTTATTAACCGTGCTCGTGCTCTTGTGATTGGTCCATGCAGTTCAATGTGCGTCTCTGCTATTGTGATGCCCTCATCATCCTCCCCCTCTTGAATTGGAGTCGTCCTCGACTCAAGTTCATCTTCTTCTCCCAAGTACGATTGCAAATCTGAAATGTTAAATGTAGGACTAACCCCAAAATCGGGAGACAATTTAAGCTTATATGCATTATCATTAATCTTTTCAACAATCTTAAAAGGACCAGCAGCTCGTGGCATAAGTTTAGATTTTCTCAAGTCAGGGAATCACTCTTTTCTCAAATGTAACCACACCAAATCACCCGGTTCTTGTTTTACTTCCTTTCTACCTTTACTACCTGCAATCCTATACTTCTCATTCATCTTTTCAATATTTTTCTTTGTAGTTTCATGCATCTTAAGAATGAATTCAGATCATTGTGTAGCATCCAAATTTATAGTTTCAGAAGGAGGCAAAGGTAGTAAATCAATAGGAGCATGGGGATTGAAACCATACACTACCTGGAATGGACTTACCTTTGTCGTGGAGTGAACGGATCTGTTGTAAGCAAATTCTATATGTGGTAAACACTCATCCCACAACTTCAAATTTATTTTCAATACAGCCTGCAACATAGTGGATAAAGTACGATTAACTACCTTGGTTTGTCCATCCGTTTGTGGGTGACATGTAGTTGAAAACAGCAACTTGGTTCCCAATTTATACCACAAAGTTCTCCAAAAATGACTTAAAAATTTTGCATCACGATCAGAAACAATGGTATTTGGCACACCATGTAAACGAACTATTTCCGTCATAAATAAATTAGCAATGTGTGAGGCATTATCTTTCTTATGACAAGGTATAAAGTGTGCCATTTTGGAGAAATGATCAACAACTAAAAAAATACTATCCCTCCCCCTCTTAGTCCTAGGCAATCCCAAAAAAAAAGTCCATATAAATATCCTCCCAAGGTACACTAGGAACAGGAAGAGGCATATAAAGACCATGTGGTTTAAGGCGAGACTTAGCTTTATTGCAAGTAGTGCATCGTGACACGTAGTGCATGACATCATGCCTCATCTTTGGCCAAAAGAAGTGTGTGGACAACACGTCTTCAGTTTTCTTCACTCCAAAATGTCCCATCAAACCTCCTCCATGTGCTTCTTGCAAAAGTAATAGACGAACGGAGCTAGCTGAAACGCATAGCTTGTTAGCACGATAGAGGAGACCCTCTCGCAGCACATATTTATTCCAAGTTCTTCTTTCTCTACAATTTTCAAAAGCATCTTTGAAGTCCAAATAAGTAGGATATAATGCTTTTATTGTTTCCAAACAAAAGATTTTATGATCAAGTTGGGACAGCATGGTATAACGCCTAGATAATGCATCGGCAATGACATTTTCCTTCCCTTTCTTATGCTTAATGATGTATGGAAACGACTCTATGAACTCAATCCATTTAGCATGTAGTTTATTCAGATTGGTTTGACTCTTAAGATACTTCAATGATTCATGATCAGAATGTATGACAAACTCCTTAGACCAAAGACAATGTTGCCAAGTTTGTAATACTCGCACTAAGGCATACAATTTCTTATCATAAGTGGAATAATTCAGAGTAGGACCATGAAGTTTTTCACTAATTAAAGCAATGGGTTTACCTCCTTGTATGAGAATGCCTCCAATACCAATGCCGCTTCCATCGCATTCTAGCTCAACGGTCTTGTCAAAATCAGGAAGTTGTAGCAATGGTGCTTGTGTAAGCTTCAATTTGAGAGCGTCAAAAGCTTGTTGCCGCTGTTCGCCCCATCAAAATGGCACTCCCTTCTTCGTTAGCTCATGTAGAGGTGCTGCAATGGTGCTGAAATCCCGTACAAAACGGCGATAAAAACCTGCAAGACCAAGAAAACTACGAACATGCGTGACGGTTGTTGGGACTGGCCAGCTAGTGATCGCTTCAATTTTTGCATCATCCATCTCAATTCCCTGCAAGGAAACGACATAGCAAAGAAACGAGACTCGATTGGTGCAAAAGACGCACTTTTCGAGATTACCAAACAACCATGCATCTCTCAAAATAGTAAAAACAGCACGTAAATGATCAAGATGTTCATCATATGACTTGCTGTAAATGAGGATATCATCGAAGTAAACCACCACAAATTGTCCAATGAAAGCATGTAAAACCTCGTTCATTAATCGCATAAAGGTGTTGGGTGCATTAGTTAACCCAAAAGGCATGACTAACCACTCATAAAGTCCAAACTTGGTTTTAAATGCAGTTTTCCATTCATCTCCTAGTGCCATTCTAATTTGGTGGTAACCACAACGCAAGTCAATTTTTGTGAAGATGATAGAACCACTCAATTCATCAAGCATGTCATTTAAACAAGGAATAGGATAACGATATCGAATGGTGATGTTATTAATCGCTCGACAATCAACACACATGCCCCAACTACCATCTTTCTTAGGAACTAAAAGAACAGGAATGGAACAAGAGCTAAGGCTTTCACGAATGTACCCGCGGTCCAAAAGATCTTGGACTTGTCGCTGAATTTCCTTAGTTTCCTCTAGATTCACCCTATATGCTGCACTATTTGGCAAACTTGCTCCTGGAATCAAATCGATCTTGTGTTCAATGCCTCTCATTGGTGGTAACCAGGGGGTATAGTAAATTTCACTTTAGCAAAAGGATCATCAGGAGGACGATTATAATTGTTATGATTATTACCTCCCATACCTCGACAATAAAGTGGTAGTCTTGGCTGATTGTTGTGATCTTCCATATCATCATAAGAATTGTCTTCGTGTCTTCTAGCGAGAGGCAACCAAGCCTCAAAAGTATTCATCCGAAAAGCAAGGTCATCAAGTTAGCGAGTCAAGTTTGCCAATGACTCATCCGCTGATGTGTTGTATTTGGCGAACATATATGTCATGGTATTCATCATATCACGTAACTCAGCATGTTGAATACATTCGTCATCATTGTCTTCTCCTGCCATTGTTAGTAGGAAACAAAAGACAACGAAAATTTGTTATCCCTATCAACTACATTGACAATGTGAAAGGTGGAAGAAAATAATCTCTCTTGCTCAAGCGTCTTACCATGCTCTTACAAGTGTTCCTACCGACAGCAGGTGGTGTTGACAGTGAGATGAACCAATGAAGCATGGTGTGATTGCAAAGGTACCTGTTATGCTCAAGAGAAAGGTGGAGCTTGGATGGCACAATATGGTGGCTAAAAAGCAGAAAATCGTTAACAAGTAAACAAAGTTGAATAATTATTCAATGTAGGAAACTGTTGCTGGTCAACCAAGTGCTCTAGGGCCTACCACAACACAAGGAAGTAGCAAGGCAAACGAAAGACAGAATGATATAACCAACAAAACAGCACCAAGTGGTATAGGCCAATCGCTTTAATATGCGTGCTGTTCACTATTTTTTTCTTTTTTTGTAATATTTTTTTGATATTTTTTCTTTACTCTGGAGCACAAATATAGAAGCACACAAATTTGCATCTCAATTGTATGTAATATGCGGCCTATAGAAAATCAAGAAGATTCTTTAAAATTCGTGTTAAAACTTCAAAGGTCAGATACCCTATCTTCCAAGGGGAATTTGGGCAATATAATTTCGTCGAACGCGGCTACGCTAGAGAAAATAAGATGTGAAACTTTTCGTAGATGAATTTGAAAAAAAATCGCCCAATTTTGAGTTCGTATGCAAAAGTTATGGTCATTTTAAGGTAGGTTGTCCGAGTTACGATTTTTTGATGTTGAATCTGACTCGGTTTGAGAACAGAACTCGCAATCGGATATGAAAACGATCGGGAATTTGCACAAAAACTAATGGGGTGGTGTGTGATGATTCAAGTATGAGTGGCACAAAGGTTTGTCACCTAATCTAGGGCTGGCGATGCAGGAGTTCACGCAAGGCGGCTAGCTAGGTCAAACTGATGAACGTGGTGAATCGGTTTGTTATTTAGGGATTGTAGAATAGGTGTCGAATAGCAAGAAAACAAGGACAAAACACGAAAACTAGTACCCAAAACACAAAGATAAACCAACAACAAGACCCAACCACACGAATGCAAACTCAACAATGCAGACTGAAAAACAAAAATGCAGGCACTATAGTCTAGGAAGCGGTAAAAACGATCTATTTTTTTTTGTGGCTTTTCTATGGACTCTAGGTACGATACAAAATCGATCTAATGGAAGGAAAACAAAGATACCTCACGGTCAACCTAGAAATCTGATACCAATTGATGAGTAGGATGAGTCCCGATCTTCCGAAATGTAATGGATAAGTCGATTGATGTGGAGATCTCAACGTTGATGATCCGAGAATCTCGAGTAGAACACGAAAAACCCCTGCAATCACTACACCACCGCTCCGTTGGTTATCAATCGTTCTGCACACGATTAACCTTGCCAAGAAGGCTAATCCCTGCAAGTGCAACCAAGAACACAAGCAAGAACAAGGTAGAAGCAATCTGAATTGCTAAGTTGGGGTCTCACAAACCGATGAACAGCAAAACTATGTGTAACAAATTAATCTAAGCAAAACCCACCAAATATGTCCGGCGGCTGCAGTATTTAAAGGCTAGGGTTCGTCCAAAACACGATTAGACAAGGCCCAAAGGCCCGATTCGATGGCGCAACACCAGATAGAAATCAATACTCGACTTGTTTCGATGATCCCAATGACACCGGAAGAATTTTGAGGTGGGACCAGAGCCATTGGAAATTATATCTTCTCATCTTTCCATGCATATGTGTAATGTCGAAAATGAAGTACGTATGCATCCTGGGTGTGCGATTTTATGTGGACTGCTCCTGGACTCCGAGTTGAAGTCAAGTCCGAGTTGTAAACTGCTTCTATCAACTTGTGGACGTCCCAGCAGGTTCTCCATGTTCCCAAGGCCTCTTCCCTTCACTTCTTGATCTTCTCCATTGTTCTTAATAACAATTAAATCATCACATACCAATCTATTCTCAAACTCACATGCAAAGGAATTTAGGAACGAATTCACCTGCTGATTTATTAACTGTGCTCGTGCTCTTGTGATTGTTCCTTGCAGTTCAATGTGCGTCTCCACTGTTGTGATGTCCTCATCATCGAGGACTTGCCAATTTCTTGGCAGATCCTTAGTTTTATGGTCATCCAAAAAGAAAAACTTCATTGCTCTTTCCACAATCGAAGCTGAGTATGTTGCAGCTGGTAGTTGTTGCGCACAACTACTTTGGATGCGACAAACTCTAAGGGATTATGGTTACAATCTAAACCATATTCCACTCCTATGTGATAATGAGAGTGCTATATATATTGGACACAACCCAGAAGAGCACTCAAGAACTAAGCACATAGATATTTGTCACCATTTCTTAAGAGATCATTCATTAAAAGGTTACATTGTAATCTCACATGTTAGGACTGAAAAACAACTTGCAAACATTTTCACCAAGCCATTAGATGAAAAGAGATTTTATGAGCTAAGAAATGAGCTAAATATACTTGACTCTCAAAATGTGGCTGAAACACTGCATACCTGAT
Source organism: Tuctoria greenei (assembly GCA_036927565.1). Classification (NCBI taxonomy): domain Eukaryota; kingdom Viridiplantae; phylum Streptophyta; class Magnoliopsida; order Poales; family Poaceae; genus Tuctoria; species Tuctoria greenei. Next base: position 105,967,025 of record JAYESD010000004.1, on the reverse strand, counting down.
TGTGATTTCAAAATTTACTCATTTTTGCGAAAATTTGTCTCTTATCTCAATTTTCTCTTGAAAACTATTTAAATTAGTGAATATAGGTGAATTATGGCCATTGTATGATTGTTGATTGCTTACTGGTCATCTTCATTAGGATTATTTGTGAAATGATGTCCTTTAGATCACTATTAGATCAATCAACCAAAATCAAGTTGTTCAATTCTGTTCTGTGCTGCTGACACCAGACTAGTTCGGCATCAGCACTAGACTAGTCTGTCGCATCAAACTAGTCCGGCCCTGGTCCGGCATACTGGACTTCTCTGGTAGCGACCGGACTAGTTCATATCTATCGGGGTTAACCCTACCCGCCGCCAGGAGCTCATGCCCCTCATCTCACAATCGCTTTTGCTCTCTCTCTCTCTCTTCTACCGTGAGCTCCCAAGGCGATTTTTGCTTCCATCCATCAAAATCAAAGATTTCTCTGAGGGAAATCATCTCCTCGGCGTGGAGCTTGCCCACTCCGAACTATTCCGGACCATACTCGCCTCCTTCAACTCCAATCTTCAAATTTTTCAGTAAAATCTCACTCAACCCTAGTTCTCACCTTTTCTCCAATCTTGCTTATTTTTATTGATTTCTAGGGCATACATTACCTCTCTAGATGTATTCTTACTATATTCCTACTTGCCTTGCATCGATTCGTGCTAGATTTGTGGAAAATAGAAAATTAGGGTTCTTATGCTAGACCGGACTAGTCCGGGTATTCAAGTGCAGACAAGTGCGGTACCCTAAAAATCCGAACCTCTAAATTATTATTTGCACAAAGTATACAATCAATTCTTATCAACCCTTGAATTCCTCTGTCACGCATGATGTCTTCAGGTTCCGAGGATAGCTCTTTTGACTATGACAAAGAGTGTGTCCGTGCAAGAGTGCAAAGAGCAAAAGAGAGGGTTATGAAGAAAAGGAACGACCACAATGTTCACTCATCTCCTCCCGACGAAGTACTTCCTAAGAAGAGGAGAGTGGTAGTGAAGAAGCCCCTGAGCAAAGAAGGTGTTGGTAGTTCTTCGGCACCCAAGAGAAGTCTCAACATGGGCAAAGGACTGGCTAGTGGTCCTATTGGCCCTTTGAAGATGAAGGCTCCTATTCACCACAGTAGGTAGTCATCAAGTGATGATTTTACTAGAAAAGGAAGTGAATTGGCATACAAGTTCAGAAAAATGGAAGTCTATGAGCAGCCCAAACAGTCAGCTGACCCCAGATTCTGGAGCAATTTCCATGCTGACTATTATGAGCATATATATATGAAGATGAGGAACCGAGTGATTAAAAGTCAATGGGTGAACATCACTTACCTCCAGTCCAAGAGATACCAAGCTTACCAAGAGGTTCTAGAGGCATTGGAGCGACATGTACTGAAGGATCTTGTCTCCTAGTGGGAATGGAACAATGAGGTCATCACTCAATTTTATTTCACTCCATACTTTGCTTGTGATGATGGTGACAAAATGATATGGACGACACATGGAGCAAAGTACAATGTCACTTATGAGGAGTTTGCTGGAATTCTGCATCTTGAAGATTCTTTGGAGAATGACATCATCATTCACAACTTGAAGCCCCTGGAGAAAGATGGGCTTGATTTTCTCTATGATACAAGAATGCCTTACAAGTCTCCAACTACCAAATACTTGAAGCCAATCTTTACAGTTCTAAACAGAATCCTCGAGAAGACCATAGCTCCCAAGGAGGGAGATGCGGGAACTATTCAGGGGACACTAAGGACATTGATGAAGGTGATAAGCAAGAGAAGGAACTTTAATGTCTTTCAGTACATCTACAATGACATTGCGAACATCTCCATCACCCCTAATAGGCCATGTGGCTATGCACCCTACATCATGTATATGATTGAGAAGGTGACATGACTTAAATTTGTAAAGGATGTTCCTCACACTGGTCTCAGGCCCCAAAAGCCTACAATCTACAATGTCCCCTCTGCTCCTACCTCACCTGCGGAGGAACAAAGATCTAAGAGGGCTCATGAAGGCACAAGAACTGAAGCTACTACTCCTGATCCTCCAACCTCTGGAGAGTCCTCCTGTAGTGTTCTAAAAATGCTCTCATCCATATTTGCATCCTGCCGCAAAGTGGAAATTAAGCATCACAAGGAGAGTCTAGCGAGGAAGAGGCATCAAAGATATGTGAAGGCCAACATCAAAGCAATCTGTGAGAAGCTAGAGATGGAGCCAGTGAGGTCGCCTCGGATCTCAGAAGATTTTGAAGAAAATATCACAGAGATGGCACTAATTTCGGAGCAAGAGTTGGCTTCATTTGGACTAGTTGGCGTCTCAGCTCCTCCTCCTCCTCCTCAACAAGCACCTGAAGATGAAGAAGAAGATGAAGATAGAACTGAGAGTGAGGGAGGCAGCGGTGATGAGTGATTCCATTCAATTTTTCCCTTTTTGGTGCCTTGATGCCAAAGGGAGGGTGAGAGATTGAGACTAGTAGATTATTTTGTAGCCTCAAGGACTTGTGATCAAGGACATGTATCTCAATTTCAAATTATTGTAATCTCTTGTGGATGTGCCTACTTTATTTAATGTGTGATGCATAGTTTAATGTTAATGTGATGATTGCTGCTATAATTGTCAAGTTTTTATCTTCTACTCATCACATTATTTTATCACACACTCTATAGGCACCCCACCATAAAGAGTGCATATATGTGAGAAGTTATTGTTACTCATTTGTCATTATCATATATGCACACTTTATGAAAATCAATTTTTACTCTTAATTGTCAAATCTCAATTGGTTGTCATCAATAACCAAAAAGGGGGAGATGGAAAGTGCATCTAGGCAATCACTTGCGGGTTTTGGACGATTGATGACAAACAAATGAGATCCTAATGAACTTGTTGAGATGAATGCAGGTCAACTCATATTAGATAGTTTGGTCCACTCAAAATGTGGAAAATGAAGTGATGAAAAAATAGAAAGGCCCCATTGATGAATGAAGCGCAAAGTAGACTTAATTGTATAGGATGTGTGTGAGGGACACATCCCGAGAGCTCAAGTCTTTGCGTAGGGGTAAGGGTCTTAAAATCAATCTTGAAATTCACTGAGCATTAGACTAGTCCGTTCAACTTTCTGGAACCTCAATACCCAGTGCATCGGACTAGTCCATTTATGTACTAGACTAGTCTGTTCAACCTTCTGTAAACTCAATACACTATGCACCAGACAAGTCCATTCAAAGACCAGACTAGTCTGTTGACCTCTCTGATGTTCCATAACACATCATGCCGGACAAGTCCGTCTAAGGACCAGACTAGTCTGAGAAAGTTTCTGATGTTCCAATACACAGGGCACCGAACAACTTCAGACACCTACCGAACTAGTCTCGTATACCTCACACAATTTAGGGTTTCTAGTGTGCTGCACATCCCATGCCGACTTTACAAAGCACATCAGACAAGTCTGATCCCCAGTACGGACTAGTCCGGCCGTCGGGATCCCTAACGGTAACAATTTTGGAAACACTATAAATAGGAGATCCATGACCCCACAAACACAACTCACGTATTCTACTATTCACAACTCAAACCCTAGCGCCGCCACTTATCTCAAAAGACGAAAACACATCTCCCCACATCTAAGGTCCTCAAAAGTGAAAATATTTGAGTATTTAGATTTGGGATTGGGAGATTGTCGTCTACGCTTCATTGAGATCTTGGGTTTTGATCTCTTTACACTTGTGCAATTACTTATATAAAGTGTATTTGATCATCTTTTTACTGTTATTCTTGTGGGAGCCCTGAAAGTGTGAGGTTGCCCCACCAACTCGGTGATTATCCGTGATAGTGGAATCAAGTCAACCTAGTGTGGTGACTTGACGAGGGAAAGGGTTTGAAGAGACCCAGCTCTGTGTGGGATTCCTCAATGAGGAGTAGATCTTTTTGGTGAGATCGAACCTCGGTAAAAATACGTGTCCCTTGTGCTTCTTTATTTTTGCATTATCATTACTTAGGGCATTAAGTTGATCTATCTTGTAAACTAAATTACAACTTGTTTTCAAGTATAACATTGCAATATTGATTGTCAATTTAAGTGATCTCAATAGTTGTTCAATTTCTGCTACTATAACATCTCAATTCCTGAATCAATACTTAATTAACGCACAACACTTTAGCACACCAGACTAGTCCGCTCCACTAACCGGACAAGTGCAGTCCCTCAAGTATTTGAAAGTTTGATTAAGTGTGCATGAAAGCCTATTCACCCCCCTCTAGGCCACATTCAAGCCACCCTGCAAGAAATAGTGTTGCTACTCCCCTGAGAAGCTCAACAATGAGCTGCTCGAGATGTTGTTTGATAGGCTGTTCGACCAGTTCTAGAGGCTACTCGAGACGATGGCTGAGTCACTCGGCGCCGAGGGCCTTAGTATCCTGGTGGCAGCGATGGCGAGGAACCTCGGTCATGAGGTTGCACCGCTAGATCTGGACTAGCCGGAGAATCGGCGGAGCAGCCGGTGCAGCCGGCCAGGGCTCCTGTTGCACCGACGCCGGATAGCCGCCGGAGGAGGAAGAGGGGTAGGAGGAGTAGGATTTTAGTTTTTTTTTTTTAGTTTATGTTGTTTTTTATTTTCTTGTGTCTTGTACTTTTTCTTGTGTTCTGTAGTATATTGTTAATGAATGCATGTGTTATCTGTTTTAATCTGTGTGATGAGTATCTTGTGTGTTCAACTGTGAGTTATGAGTATCATCGTTCAACGACGTGTTCATGTCTGTCTGACTGAAGAAAAAGGAGACACGCTTTCTGTAAAGTACGTCTCATTTATTTCGCAAAAAGGAGACACGCTCTGTTAGAAGTGTGTCTCCCATTTGTCACAGTGGAGGTCGTGCTGCGAATACCTTCTTAACTGAGGCATGGTGTATTGTAACTCATCTCCTTGTACGTTCAACCGAGCCATGTCAGATCCTCGCTGAAGTAGGCACGTCTCGCTTAACCATATGAGAGACGCTCTCCTTTGAGCATGTTGCCCATCTTTGTCTCCTATTTGGGTTTCAAGGACAGATAGGGATGTCAACACCTACTGCCTACCTCTTCAATCTATGGGTCTATATAACACCCTCAATTTCATGCATCATGCATTGCATAAGTTCATATACATTTGTAATATTAAGCAACATAAAAAAGAACAAGTTAAAAAATGAATTAGAAGCAAAACAACACTTAGAAGTATGTAGGAGTACGGACTTGTCCGGTCTGTACCCTAGACTAGTCCGGTTTCCCTCCCTGTTGCCCTCTGAACTTGTATGTCTTAGCAGCGGACTAGTCCGATTGAGCCTCTGTTCCATTTCGGACTTGTCTGTGGTTAAGTGCGGACTAGTCTGATCTTTGGTCTGGTTTTCGAATAAGTTGTCAAATCCCCGGACTTGTCCTATCCATGCCGTACTTGTCCATTTTTCTCTCGGGACAAGACCAGACTTGTCTAGACCTCCTACCAGACTTATTCGTTTTTGTCTCTGTCCAACATCGGACTAGTCTGGTCCCCTCAATGGACTTGTCAGGTGTGCCCAACTCAGATTCAGTCTTTTTCTCCACGACTTCTGTTTGGGTATTTACCTTAATTGGCCCCAAGAACGTCATGCTTAACCCATTTGGAGCCCATGTGGGACCCCTACACGGCCTCCACCCACCCCAAACTCGAAATCCATCAAACCCTAGCCCTCCACCCCTATATAAGCAACCCCACCCCTTGACTTTACATCCTTTTGCCTAAATTGAAAGTCCACAAAACCTAGTTCGTGGAGAGCCGCCATCAAGGAGGGAGAACGAGATCCCGAGCAAGAAGAAGAAGAGGAGGAAACGAAAGAGGATCAAGATCTCTATCGAGTGTTCACTCTCCATCAACAATTCACCTTCAAGTTCTTCATCAACCCTAGATCATCAAGATCCAAGTGTTGCCTCCAAAACCCTTGATTCATTGGAGTTCTAAACACCTGGTGTACCTTCTACATTCTATTTCTCACGTGAATTCAAACCCGTTTCTTTAAACTCACATCGATCTAGAAAACCCTAGTTCGCTTTTCTTGCGAAGGGCGGACTAGTCCGGTCCCAAGAGGACTAGTTCGATCTTGCTGATTGTTTCCTGCTGAATTAAATCTAAATTGATTTGAAACAATTCCAAACCTGTCCAAACTTGTTGAAAGCTATTAGAACCAGTTAGTAAACATCATTAACAACTTATTAACCAGTTTTGCTTCCCAATTGCATTAATCATGCATGTCATGTCATATTGAGTAATATATGTGCACTTATTGATTGTGATTCTTGTCTTGTTTGTTCATTGCGTGGATTAGACGGATTTGTGCTAGAGAGTGATGCAGAGGATCTCCAGCACAAGGAGTTTGAAGTCTTTGATCTGAACCAAGCCCAAGAGCAAGGTAAGTGTCCTTGAACATATTGATCCTGTTTTGATAATAAATGTTTTGTTTTCAAAACTGCATGCTTGTCTCAATTCGATGGGAATCCTATGATAGGAAGTTTACTAGCTTTGTTTAACCACCCTTGTCACATGGAATACATGGTAGAGAGTCGGGAAGGGATTTTTACCTTTTTGCTTTGCTTAAATAATTGGGATGGGAGGACAACTATACCATTTAATTTTACATTAATGAAATTATGGTTATATGAACGGGTTAATGTTATATGGTAATGGGTGATCTAAGCAAGCCTGGTATTGTGGATGGGTTGGACTATATGGTGGTTTGCTTGCTTTAGATCTAAGGACTGGTTCATGTGAGAATAAGCCAGGACAACAGTGCCACCATGAGGCCAAGTATGGGTGCGGCGTAGATGATTAATAAGGGTATTGCTAGTGTTGAGCGGATCATTTGGCGCATCGGGGAAGGGGAGTCGGATTGGGTTTGGATATGTTTGGCGGGACTCGCTGGGATTTGAGTGGCACAGAGGGGGCCCTTGGTTGATGATGTTCTCAGTTGGAGACATCGCCACCGGTGAAACCTCAGTAGATCCGTACATGCTAGTAGTCCCTTTGTGAAGGCTATTTTGTGATCTATTGGCCATACACCTAAGGAAGTGTAATTGTCATAAGGGAGATTTCCTTAGTCGCTGACGGGTGACAAAATCTCGAACTTGTGGGTAAAGTGGTACAACCTCTGCAGAGTGTTAAAAACTATCATGATAGTCGTGCTCCCTGTTAAGGGCACCTGGATGACCTACAAGATTAGAGGGGTTTTTGTATTGGGATGGTTTGGTACTGGTTATGGGATGGTATTATGATTTATGGCAATGGATATGGTTATGGTAATGAGAAATCTAGAATATGGATGATGGTATTGAAATATGGACTTGTATTATGATAACTACATGGTTTATGATGGGTTTACTTCACGTACATATAATATATTGCTTTCAACTGTTTTAATGTACTTTTCAGCCCTTAGCCTTTATTATATTCATCATTTGAATCAGCTACATGTCATACTTTCCACACTTGCTGAGTACGACATGTACTCACCCTTGCAATCCCCCCACCAACAATTGCAGGTCAGAATTGGGAGTATAATGATGATAATGTAGAGTTCTAGGCCGTGTCTGCCGTAACTTTGCCTGTGGTATTGATTGGAGCTGCGCTATGCCTTATTCTTATTTGCTTAGTTTGCTTAATTAGTTTATTTCCGCTGCATTAGTTCAACTTATCATTAATATTCATTTGATCTTGTATGCGAGGATATTTTGAATTCTGTAATAAAAGTGGTTAATTAATATTGTTCTATGGTAATTTTCTGTATATCCTTTTGTGAATGCACTCGTGTATGTGTGTTGAATGTCTTGGGTACAAATATGTGTTCACTTGGTTCATTTTCGGAACCGGGTGTCACAGTCTACGAGACATCTAATGCTACTTAATAATCCTAGCACCATGCTAGCATATTAACTAAATACATTAGGAGCCTAGGCACAAGCCATCGTAAGGAAATGACTAACCTAATCATCGTTGAACCAATGTTGGAATATAGCATAAGTTATTCATATTAACATGGTCATACATAACTAATTAGACTATAGTGGGGATTTGTAGTGTTTATGATGATATAATGAGAATGATATGACATAATCATGAATACTACTCCTACCACATACATGGAATCCACAATCAAACAAGAAATGCTTCATCCAAGTATATGAATAAAATAAGACTAAAGATAGAATCTTTATTAAGGATAAAGTAACAACTACAAATAGGAATTTGAAATTCATACCTTTCCCAATTTGGAATTGGGAAGAGAGAGGCTCCTTCTACTCCTTCCTAACTTGGTCTATGGACTAGAGGCTCTCCTCTCTACACCCTAAACTCCTCTAAACCTATGGAGAGTAGTGGATACAATAGAATGAATACTCAAGTGGTATGTGTGTGAAGTGAGGGTAGGGGGTCCTATTTATATGTGGTGAAGAGTCGGTTCCTGCCACCAAATGTGCGTGAATCATTCATGATCATCTTCAAGAAGCTGGGAGGATCCAACACGTGTTGATTGACCGAATTTGGCACCAGGACCTAGTCAGTCGACTAGGGGGTTCCACTGACCTTGTCAGGGCTACGTTAGGGCTGTGTTTTCTCCAGGTCCCTGACAGGTTGGTCCCCCTTCCTAATATCGATGATACACCGCCGGATGGCCTCAGATACTTTTGTTTGTGGGCCATTTGATCTATGTGGTGCCACATGTCGGTGCTTGATTGGCTAGGATGATATTTTATAGGATTGCTCCCCCTCTTTTACCTCAATTCTTGCAAAAAATGCATGCATGCACTATTTCTCCAAGGACAAGTGGAAATAAGTTAAATAGAAAGCTGATGTGTGCAAGAAATGGTATTTCCTTCACATAATTGAGTTATATTGATAGGTGAAATTGGTATATAACAGTCGTCAACAAACTCCCCCAAGCTTATCATTTGCTCGTCCCGAGCAAAGTCAAGACTTTAGCTTGATGATTAGGAGTTGCTACAATGTTCTATTTTTCAAAAGTACCATGTGCACAATAAAATACTCTACCTAGTATTGCAAAAATTGGCATGGTACTTCACCCATCTTGAGTCATTATGGGGCTTATGCCTTCTCCTATTCATGGGTGGTTGAAAGATAGAACAACAAATGGAGCAACCATACCCTAGAGATCAAGTTCTACTAAAATCCTTGAGAGTTCAATTTAGATTTTAAGTACCTCAAATTGATTCTCTCAATCACTCCTTTTGTGTTTAGTGGAAATATTTCCTCACCAAGGCATTTTTGCCTAAACTCATCCTACCACTAAATAAGGCTTGTATGTGGAGCTTGGTAGGGAATGTAGTAGGCATATTTGCAACACATAATATTGCTAAGTCAAAAGATCAAGCCTTAGGAGAAATCAATTCAAAACTATTTGATTCAAGACTTGTGCATGTGTGATGGAGTGGAAGTGGATGTTTGAGATGACTCCTATATATGTAGACTCTCTCATTTTGCAGGGATGAAACATGGCTACTTTTCTTCTTCTCTTTTTCTCTCATGCTTATGATGTAAGCATGCATTTTCTTATTCTTTTTCTTGTAGCCATGTCTTCTACTCCTTTTTATGCAATAAACTTGGAGAGATTACTAAGCATGAAGGGTATGGAGTTTCTCTTTTTATTGTGGAATGATGATATGATGGAATTTTTCTTACTTTCTAATGAAGAAGTATAGCATGTGCAAGTGAAGTCTTGAATTAAAAAATGAATGAATTCTCACATAGGTCTATACTAGTTTGACTAGGCTCAATATGAAGACAAATAGCATATGCATAAGGTCTATCAATGTAAAAATATCATATGAATTTGGTAGGTATTTCCAATCAAATAAGAGTAACTTAAATATTTTTAGAATTTCTCCGGAAATCTAAGTTTCACTTTCAGACTACAAATAGCAGCCCTATCACTATATCGTATCTCACAACAACTTAGAATTGGATTATGCTTTTGGTACCCACAATTTCTAAATCAAGCCAAAAGTAATTTTAGCCAATGAAAGTAATATTTTGGAGCGTAGTAAATTGTAAACTAGGAACTTAGGAAAAATTAAAACAGAGTAACTATTCATCATTTCATCTATGTGAATTCTAAACCATTATTACCGCACATCTTTTATTTTATTTGAAAGCAAATCTACTCTTTTTTCTTATATGCAAGGTGAATGTTGGATGGAAAATAAATATGCAAGGTGTGAACAATTTACCTCAAGTGGGGATCCTCCCCCAAGCTTGTTCTTCAATCACCTCCGCGATGACGGTTGAACCCTTGACGATAGAAGTAAGTCGCGAGATCGGCTTGTTGTTGTTGTAGTGTGGAGTTGAAGTTGAAGAATTGAGCGTCTATGTGTTGGAACCAATCTTGGGTACCTTGAACATGCTCTTGGAGAGTGTTGTAGATATCGCCCGTCCTCACTTCAAGGTCTTCCATACGTCTAGTGAGATCCGTCATTCATTGGATATAGTCATGATGACTTCTAGCTGAAGAGGAATGGCACCTTCTCATGGACAGTGGAGGCAAGCTGCTAAAGCTTGAAGTGGATAGGGGTGGCTACCATGTGGCACCCGGCCATCCATACCAAGATGAACCTTCGGTCTCATACGATGGAAGTTGAGTCCATCCGGGTGTATCACCCGTTGGGTTCTCTTCATTTTCATACTCAAGGACCGAGGAGGTTGTTGGAGGCATGGCCACTCTCGTTGCACGACATCTAGTTACCTTGCTAGAGACATTACTTCTTTGGGCTTCCCCGGCAGGAAGACCATCAATGGTTAGCCTCCGGCATTTGTACAAATGATAATCCAGGTTAGGTAACCAAATTTCATTGACAAAGTCGGGATAATATAATATTAAAAAGCCATCTTTATCATGCTTAAGCGTATGTCCTTGTACTAGATACTCTTCATTAATTAATTCTCATTCATTTTCAATATATTCAAATGAAGTATATTCTATGTGCTCCTACCCTAGCAGCAATGCGGGTAACCAATGAAGTGCATTCAATTGGCCCTGTTGTTGAAATGTAATCTAACAATTGTGTTATCATGGCAATAACTAGAGCAACTTTTATCATTTTAATCATGGTAAATAAAATTTTCAGCTCATCATCACGCACTACTCTAACATCTCCTCTAGGGAACATAGTCATAGCCACCCATCTATGCATGAAGCATAAAGTAGGATTGTGCAAGTGACTATTCCTAGGAGCACTACATTTGACCTCACTAGTCAATTCATGCAAAAAATTTTGTTTGTTAAAATTAGGCAAAGTGTCTAAATCTAGCAAACAACGATTATGGAAGACTAAAATTTCAATTAATTCTTTCCATAGGATGTTGTATTCTTTTTGAAATAATATAAAAGAAATACAGTCAAATCCTATTTTGAGGGTGCAAAGGAATTGCATGGAGAGAAGGCGTGAATCTCTCTCCTCTATGTGAGCAAATTTGTCCCATCCTAGTGCATGCCAAATAGAAAAGAATTCGCAATCCATACCTATTTTGGACATCAAATCCGGATCATATGTTTTCGTCTGAGAAAACTCATGATCTTGGAGGAGCTGGCGTACTTGATCTTCAACTTCACTTTTATGTCGAGGTCGTCGTCATAGTGAAGCTGTTACAGGTTGCTCCACTTACCCATGGGAGTATCCTCACATCCACTCCTCCTCCGTGAACTTGGTGTAGCAACGGAAGAGAGATGTGCACTTGATTCTCCACCATGGCTTGAGCTTGCAGCCTCCTTCCTCTTCCCAAACAACCTCTTGATTTCTTTCATGGCCACAACAAGCAAAAACACAACAAAGCAAAAACTCGAATAAGGTGATGTTAGTGAAAGCAAAACCCCCTACAAATTTTCCTCTGGAGAGCTTGAGAGAAAACTGCAAATGCAATGAAAATCAAATCTTTTTGGGTTGGATTTGAGCAAGAGTGCCTCAATGAAGAGCAAGAAAAACAATGTGAGCAAAGAGTGACTTTGGGGAGGTGTGCAAATGAGGTGAAGTGTGAAGAGGAGTGCTCCTTACGACCACCTTTCATAGTGTACACACCCCAACTGTCACAAGGGAATCAAATGTAGCCGTTGGAGGACAGAGAGCCAGAATGGCCCCTTGACCTAGTCGGCCGAACAGGGGGGTCGCCCGCACAGAAATGTGGGCCCCCCTGTTGCCCCTTTGGCAGGTGGCTCCCCAATGTCTATAAAATTAGCAATTTGGTGAAATGCCACATCTGCAGCTCAGAAAAATTGTTTTCCGAATAAAGGCCCTTTTTCAAAACCCGACAATTTTGTGAAAAATAAAGAAATAAAAATAATAGTTGAGAATATAAGATTCTCAACTTGGTAAGAAAACTCAAACATGCAGTGAAGAAAATCAAACTAAGTGGGGAAAAACAAATAAAGATCAAAGAAAGATCAAAGAAAAGATAACTACCAATTTAACCTATTGGCTATGTCTCACCACCGTCTGATGAGATGGGCGTTCCTCCTTCTTCATTTCTTGACACCCGAGCTTGGAGCGATGGGCTCAGATGTCTTATCTTGCTTCTTCCGCCATTCCTTGTTTGGCGGCTTGGTGGACTTGGGCCTTTGAGGAGGCCCAGACTTCTCTGTCTTCTTGGGGTGTCGGCGTGGGCGATAAGATGGTTTCTCCGCATAGATCGATTCCCTCATGAATGCAATGAGCGGATCAACCTTTGGAGGTGTGACTTCGATCTCTTGAATGTGTTTAACATTTGGCTCATACTTGATATGAATCATGGAGCATTGCTCCAACTATGGGCGAAAGTTAAACTTCTCCTCCTTGCCATTGATATGGAAGTGCATTTCTCCAGATCCCACATCTATTTGAGCCTTCGCGGTGTTAAGGAATGATCGCCGAAGAATGAGTGGCGTATCCTTCTCGACCTCCATGTCGAGCCCCACGAAATCCACGGGTATGAGGCAAGACCACCTTGGGTATTACACTCACACTTGCTCCAAGGTCACAAAGTGCCTTGTCAAAGTAGTGAGCCCCAATTGAGAAATATATGATGGGGTATCCAGGGTCCTTCAGCTAGTTGCCTTCCCATAAAGAAATCATATTGACATTTTCCATAGGATGTTCGGGTTGTCCTGGCATCTTGCCATTCTCCACTGGTGGAACGGCAGCTGCCAGTTGAGCCAACTGAGTTTCCAGCACCTTGTTGAAGCTCAGTTGATTCTTGAAGGCCGAGGATAGTCCTTCAATCTTGGCATTTGTGCTTTCAAGGGTCTTGTAATTAGTCAAAAGCTTCTTGGATAATGCATCGTTGATCTTCAATTGGCTAATGGCAAGCTATCTCAAGTTGGGTTCATTTCCATTGTTGCCATTGTTGTTGTACCCTCCTTGAAAGAAAGGTCGTGGTTGGCCCCACCCTTGACCTCCTGGATGATAGCCATTGTTGTCCCCATTGTTGGCTACGTATAAGGCATCCTCACGGGTTTCTGGGCAGTCATTGCTCAAATGGCTTGTGGTACCATAGACTTCACATGTGATGTGAGAGTCTAAGGCATAAGCATTGCCACACACGTCACCACCGACATGTCCATCAATCTTCTTCATGAGGAGGTCCAATTTGGAAGCAATCATGTCCACCTCCTTCAAGGTGTGCATGCCTCGCTGACGGGTATGGAGATCCTCGCCGCTCCAACCCATGTTTGACACCATCTTCTCAGTGAAGTCTTTGGCTTTGGGCACCGTCAATGATAAGAAGGCACCTCCAGCAGCATCCACATGGTCACGGGCGGAAGGGATCAACCCATTGTAGAAGTTTTGGATAATCAGCCAGTCATCCATGCCATGGTGGGGACAGGCCAGGATGTACTCCTGAAGCCTTTCCCAAGCCTTGGGAATAGACTCCTTGGCATCTTGCTGGAAGCTGGAAATCCTTCCACGTACGGCATTAGTCTTGCCCAATGGGAAGAACTTGGCAAGGAATGTTGTAGAACATTACTCCCAAGTGTCTACAGCACTTTGGTTCGTGTAGAACCATTGCTTTTCCCTCCCAAGATGGGAGAACGGAAACCGCCTAAGACGGACGGCATCAGGAGATACATCCTTGATCTTACAAGTGCTGCAGATCTCAAGGAACTGTTGCATTCCCATAGAGAAATCATATTGACATTTTCCACGGGATGTTCGGGTTGTCCTAGCATCTTGCCATTCTCCACTGGTGTAACAGCAGCTACCAGTTTATCCAACTGAGTTTCCAGCACCTTGTTGAAGCTTAGTTGATTCTTGAAGGCCAAGGATAGTCCTTCAATCTTGGCATTGGTGCTTTCTAGGGTCTTGTAATTAGTCGAAAGCTTCTTGGATAATGCATCGTTGATCTTCAATTGTCTAATGGCAAGCTGTCTCAAGTTTGGTTCATTTCCATTATTGCCATTATTGTTGTACCCTCCTTGAAAGAAAGGGTGTGGTTGGCCCCACCCTTGACCTCCTAGACGATAGCCACTGTTGTTACCATTGTTGGCTACGTATAAGGCATCCTCATGGGTTTTTGGGTAGTCATTTCCCAAGTGGCCCGTGTTGCCACAAACTTCACACGTGGTGTGAGAGTCTAGGGCGTAGGCATTGCCACATACCTCACCATTGTCTTGTCCATCAATCTTCTTCATAAGGAGGTCCAATTTGGTAGCGATCATGTCCACCTCCTTCAAGGTGTGCATGCCTCGCTGGCGGGTATGGAGATGCTCATCACTGCAACCCATGTTTGACACCATCTTCTCAATCAAATCTTTGGCTTTGGGCACCGTCAATGAGAAGAAGTGATGAGGACATCACAACAGCGGAGACGCACATTGAACAGCAAGGACCAATCACAAGAGCACGAGCACGGTTATTAAATCAGCAGGTGAATTCGTTCCTAACTTCTTTTGCATGTGAGTTTGAGAATAGATTGCTATGTGATGATTTAATTGTTATGGAGAAGATCAACAAGTGAAGGAAGGAGGCCTTGGGAGCGTGGAGAACCAGCTGGGACGTCCACAAGTTGATGGAAACAGTTTACAACTCGGACTCGAGTTCAACTCGGAGTCCAGGAGCAGTCCACCTTAAAACAGACGCCCAGGAGGCATATGGACTCCGTTTTTGACGTTCTACATATGCACGGAAAGAGGATAAGATAAACTTTCCAATGGTTCTGGTACCACCTCAAAATTCCTCAGGATTCATTGGGAATCGTCGAAACAAGTCGAGTCCAGATTTCTGTCCGGTGCTGCACCACCGAATCGGGCCTTTGGGCCTTGTATCCCGTAAGAGTCCATTAGGGACGTGTCTAATCGTGTTTTGGTCGAACCCTAGCCTATAAATACTGCAGACGCCGGTCATATTCGGTGGGTTTTGCTTAGATCAATAATATCGCCGTTCTACGGTTTGTGAGACCCCAACTTCGCGATTTCAGATCGTGTCTTCTACGTTCTTGCTCATGTTCTCGGTTGCACTTGCAGGGATTAGCCTTCTTGGCGAGGTCAAGCATGTGCAGCACGGTTGATAACCAACGGAGCCGTGGTGTAGTGATTGCAGGGGTACTCGTACCGCTCGAGTGCCGCAGATCATCAACGTCGAGTTCTCCATCCCAATCGACATACCTTTCGGAAGATCGGGACTAAACCTACTCATCAAGAAGGCACCTCCAGCAGCAGCATCAACATTTTTATGGGCGGAAGGGATCAGCCCATGGTGGGGGCAGGCCAGGATGTACTCCTGAAGCCTTTCCCAAGCCTCGGGAATAGACTCCTTAGCGTCTTACTAGAAGCTGGAAATTCTTCCACGTAGGGCATTGGTCTTGCCCAATGGGAAAAACTTGGTGAGGAATGTCGTAGAACACTTCTCCCAAGTGTCTACAACACTTCGGTTTATGTAGAACCACTGTTTTGCTCTCCCAAGAAGAGAGATCGGAAACAGCCTAAGACAGACAGCATCAGGAGACGCGTCCTTGATTTTAAAAGTGTTGTAGATCTCAAGGAACTGTTGCAGGTGAGCACTTGCAACCTCGTTAGCCTTCTCACAAAATGGGTTAGCTTGCACCATAGTGATTGGGCCAGTCTTGATTTCGAAGTTCACATCTTCCGTGTTAATATTGGGCCCAATAGGCACATTGTTAGCAAAGGGAGCCAAAAACTCGCAAAGGATATTTTGGGCCATTAGTGTTTCGATTGTTGGTGCAGTTGCACTAACTTGCTTTTCCACTCGAAGCTTCTGAGGAGTAACTACACAAGGTCGATCTCTCAGAAGGGATTCGTGATCTTCAACAAAGTTTTCCGGCAAGTGCAAATCAGACATACACTACCCTATTTTCACATAAAATGCAAAAACAAAAAGGGGTTATCCTACTAAAACCTACCCAGGGTTCTATCCTATTCACTCAATCATGCAATACTTCAGTTGCCTTTCCTGGCAACGGTTCTACAATGCTTCTAGTATAAATATACATAGCCTAAGTTAGATACTAATGAACATGTCAATGATGAATTCTTATGCTAAGTTGTTCAACACATCGAGCACGGGTTTACCCCTAGCAATACTAGGACGACTCCCGCAAAGAGCTTGTGGCATAGCCGAACCTGGAGGATTACAAGGACGAATAGGGTTGTCACCACGTACTGCCTACCTCTTTGATTTGTGGGTCTACGAGACATCCAATGTTACGTAACTATCCTAGCATCATGCTAGTATATTAAGTAAATACCTTAGGAGCCTAGGCACAAGCCATTCTAAGGCAATGACTACCCTAAACGTCGTTAAACCAATGTTGGAACATAGCATAAGTTATTCTATTAACATAGTCATATCATAACTAACTAGACTATAGTGGGAGTTTGTAGTGTTTATGATGATATAATGAGAATGATATGGCATAATCATAAATACTACTCCTACCACATACATAGAATCCACAACCAAACAAGAATCACTTCATCCAAGTATATGAACAAATGAAGACTAAAAGTAGCATCTTTATTAAAGATAAAGTCACAAATACAAATAGGAATATGAAAGTCATACCTTTCCCAATTTGGAATTGGGAAGAGAGAGACTCCTTCCTAACTTGGACTATGGACTAGAGGCTCCCCTTTCTACACCCTAAACTCCTCTAAACCTATGGAGAGTGGTGGATACAATAGAATGAACACTCAAGTGGTGTGTGTGTGTGTGTGTGTGTGTGTGTGTGTGAAATGAGGGTAGGGGGTCCTGGACATTGGTGGAGAAGAGTCAGCTCCCACCACCAAATGCGTGCGAAACAGTCATAATCATCTTCAAGAAGCTAAGAGGAGCCAACACGTGTCGATTGACAGAGTTTGGCTCCAGGACCTAGTCAGCCGACTGGGGGGTCGGCCGACTCGGTCAGGGCTCCGTTGGCGTTGTCTTTTCTCCATGTCCCTGATCAGTGGGCCCACCTTACTGATATCGGTGATACACCGTTGGATGGCCTCGAATACTTCTGTTTGTGGGCCATTTGATCCATGTGGTGCTACATGTCAGCGCATGATTGGCTGGGATGATATTTTATAGGATTGCTCCCCCTCTTTTACCTCAATTCCCGCATAGAATGCATGCATGTACTATTTCTCCAAGGACAAGTGGAAATAGGTTAAATAGAAAGGTGATGTGTGCAAGAAATGGTATTTCCTTCACATAATTTAGTTATATTGACGGGTGAAATTGGTATATAATAGCCGTCAACAATGAGCCAAGGAAACCTCCAATGTGTAAGCCCACCTCGGATTTCTTGATAAACAAGTCTTTAGGACAACAAAAGAAGAGTGTGTTCAGCAGGTTAATTGGCTACAAGAGGGAAAGATCACCTGGTCATGATAGTGAAAGTTCATGGCATATAAAAAAATCAGAGAGGTATCGGGTGGTTAGGGCACCGAAAGGGTTACAAGGTGAATGTAATGTTCAGAGGTCATGGGGGGCACAAGCATATGGAGGGAGGCATGGTGGGCAAGTGAACAGCAGGTATATATGGAGACCAAAGCAGCAAGGGTCCAGGGACATGATGCAAAAAGCTGAAGTAGATATTGAACGAAAGGAGCCTTCTATTATGTAGGAAAAACAGGAAGAAAGAAGCCATTATGCAACCAGTTTCATCATGATAGGCACCAACAAGAATGGACATGCTTCCGAGAAGGTAGCTATTGATCAAGGATTTGGTGCCAGACAATGTAACCTGGTTTCTCTAGAAGGGAGACTGGTAGTCAGTCAAGGGATCACGCCAAAATTAAAAAACACAAGTCCTAATCAAGCCGCTCGTGTGCCGTCGCCGCACGGTGGGGTTTTGGCTGATCGGGCCAGGGTTAGGGTAAAACGAGTAGCGGGTGGGACGTGATGCCTAATGGTTTGAAAAAGAATATGGTGTTTAGTAGGTCTCAACTGAACACAAAAGAGGTGTGTGCAGCATCTACAGGCTTTGGAAATTATAGAGAATAAAAGGGAAGAAGAGCGTGATCGCTGGTTCAACCTTGCTAAAATTAAAGCATAAAAGCAAGTTTACTTGGGGGCAGAACGGAGAGAAGCATTGGAGAGAATCAAGTCATATTTGATGAATCCTCCAGTCCTGCGAGCTCCAAAAGTTGGGAAGGAATTTATGCTTCATACTGCTGCACAAGAGCAAGTTGTAAGGGTCGTGCTGGTTGAAGGTGAAGGAGGTAAGGAGTTTCCTGTGGCTTATTTGAGTAGAAGTTTGTTGAATGCCGAAACCAAGTATATTTTTTTGAGTGGTTATGCTTATATTTATATAATGCTTGCTCCAAACTTCGGCACTACATACTTTCTAGTACTTGTGTGGTGGTTTGTCAACACGATATCATCAAGTATATATGTTGCAGAAGCCAATTCTAGGTGGGAGAATTGGCAAGTGGGCTTATTCATTGATAGAGTATGATCTGGTATATGAACCTCTTCGAAGTATGAAAGGGCAAGTTGAGGCTGATTTCATTGTAGACCACAGTATACATCTTGATGAAGAGAACATGGTAGAAAGATATCCATGGAAATTATATTTTGATGGATCAGTTTGTGATAAAGGGCAAGAAATTGGTTGTGTTATAGTTTCTCCTACAAATAGTATCTATGAATTGTGTATTCGGCTATAATATGTTTGCAAAAATAATCAGGCCGAGTATGAAGCATTGTAAAAATGGATTGGAGTGTTTGATTGATATGGGGATAAAAGATGTAGAAGTATTTGGTGATTCAGCAAATTGGTGGGGAGAGTCAATGCTTAGATGGGGTGTTAAATGAGTATAGAGATCAATGCTTGGATATTATTAAAACTCTACACACCTTTTGTATCAAGCATATTTTCAGGGAAGAAAATTGGAGAGATAACATATTAGCTCAGCAAGCATCAGGTTATAAAGTTCAAAGAGGAAGGTTCGATATCAAAGAAAAGCCAACATCGTCTAAAGTTGAAAAGATAAGAGCACGGCACGATGAGTTGGCTAATATAAATATGGTGATGAGTGATTGGAGATTATAAATAATAGAGTGTGTAAAGAACCCCAACGGGAGCAAGAATAGAAAGGTTCGGCGCAAGGCTTTGAAATATACCTTGGTTAATGATGAGCTTTATCGCCAAACTATAGATGGTGTCTTGTTAAAGTGTTTGGATCATGGCAGGCCATAGAAGCCATGAAGGAAGTGCATGAAGGTCTTTGCGGTACACATCAGTCAGCTCATAAGATGAAGTGGATGCTGAAAAGGGCAGGGTTTTATTGACCGAGCATGCAAGTCGATTGTTTCCAATATTACAAAGTGTATTAGACTTGTCAGTGGTTTGGTGATACCCAGTTAGCCCCGGCAAGTGTGTTATATCCTATTACAAAACCTAGGCCTTTTAGAGGACGGGGTTTGGACTTCATTGGTGAGATACATCCTTCAGCAACCAAACAACATCATTTTGTGATAGTTGGTACTGATTATTTCACCAAATGGACACAAGTTGTGCCATTGAGAAATTGCACTCACAATGAGGTAATTAGCTTTGTGTTGGAGCATATTATTTATAGATTCGGTATTCCTCAAACTCTGACTACAGATCAGAGGAAGGCTTTCATGTCGCATCAATTTAGAGAGTTTGCAGAATCATTCAAAACTAAATTGTTGAATTCTTCTCCCTATTATGCTCAAGCAAATGGACAGACTGAAGCAAGCAACAAGATATTGATTAAGCTAATCAGAAAGAAAATACAGGAAAATCCAAAGAGTTGACATGAAACGTTGAATGAAGCACTATGGGCTTATAGAATTTCTAAGCACGGTGCTACCAAAGTGACCCCTTTTGAGCTAATATATGGACAAGAGGTTGTAGTTCCTGTCGAAGTCAAGTTACAAGCTTGTAGGGTAGGACAGCAAGATAATCTATTGGCTAAGGAGTATCAAGAGATGATGATTGATGCAATAGATGAAATACCAGAGGGCCGATTGAAAGATTTGGAAGAGATTGAGAGAGAAAAGATGAAGGTAGCTAAGATGTATAACAAGAGGGTTAAAGCAAAATTGTTTCAGTCAAGTGAATTAGTATGGAAAAGATTTTGCCTATGGGAACAAGAGATCAGAAATTTGGAAAGTGGTCACCGAATTGGGAAGAGCCATACAAAGTTAATAGTATATTTCTGGGCAATTCATATTTTATAGAAAATCTACAGGGAGAAGGTTTGGGGAAAGCTATCAATGGGAAGTACTTGAAGAAATATTACCCTAGTGTATGGAGGATACTTTTGCTTTCGACGTAAGAGAAATACATTCATGCATCAATAGTAGATCTTGATGATGTTTTTCAGCGGACATTGTTTGCCTAAAAACAGGGGGCATGTGTTGGGCATCAAAATTGGCATGTTGTTTTGAAGAAAGAAGCATAATGGAAGAAGCCAATTTTGCCAGAAGGATCAGCGAACTGAGAGTATAGAAGGGTGGTTTTATCATGTTAATCATACTTGTGCCGTGATAATGCAATTACGGAAAAGTAACAAAGATATTCCATGTCAAGAAAGGGATAGCCGGTTTTACAAGATTTTTATGGTGCATAACCAGATATGAGATGTGCGGTTGATGGAAAGTTTCTGGAAGGATTCCTAGGTAGAGTCCGAATGAGATAATATGATTTTCAGGAGGAGTCTCAACTAAATAAGTGTAGAGGATTAGATATAAGTTAGGAAGGAATAATAGAGTTTGTTTCGGTTTTATTTAGGGTACCAAATCAGTTGTATTTCGGACCAGAGGCTATAAAAAGCTCTGGATACCGCAGGACCAGAGGGAGCTCTCTCTTTTTGATAAAAAATAGTTTGCTTCATTTTTCTTTAGATTTGTCAGCCCTAGTTCTTGTAATTTTCGTGTTTAATACCAACAATATAAGCTGGTGCAGCATACCACACCAACACTATGTTTTTTAGAGTTTCTCTATTTTCATCAAAGAATCTATAACACCCTCATTTTCATATATCATGCATTCCATACATTCTTATAAATGTTTAATATTAATCAACACAAAGAGGAACAAGTTTAAATGAATTATAATCATACCATCAAGTAAAAATATAACTTGGAAGTCTGTTCAACTCTCTGTTGTTCCCCCTGGCTTGGGGCGGACTTGTCCAGATTCTACCCAGGACTAGTCCGTTCAACTCTTTGATGTTTTCTGGACTTTTCCGTTAATGCTACAGACTAGTCCAAAAATGTTTCTGATGTTTTCCTTGGGCATGCCCCGGACTTGTCTATCTTAGCACTGGAGTTGTCCGAATAACTCTTTGGAACTTTGATTTAACTCCGAACGGACTTGTCCGGCTTGACACCAGACTTATTCATTCAACTTTTTGGTACTCTCAACGGACTTGTCCGGCCTCATATGGACTAGTCCAGTCTGGTGGATTTCGACTCGGATTCTATTTTTTTCCTTCACGATTATTTATTGGGTATTTAACTTAAGTGGGCCCAAGAACATCGTGCCCAACCTCTAAGGAGCCCAAGTGGGACCCTACCAAGCTTCCACCGTCTTATACTCGAATTCCACCCAAACCCTACCACCTCCAACCTATATAAACACACCACCACTGACCCTTTCATCTCTTGCCACTATTGAAGAAAACCCTAACCCTAGTTCGTGGGAGCCGCCATCAAGGAGAGAGGAGCTCGCAGCCAGGAGGAGGAGGAGGATAGGAGGATCAAGCAAGATCGATCTTCGTCAACTCATCGACATCATCAATTCTTCATCTTCTTTGGATCTAGACGTCAAGATCCAAGTGTTGCACCCAAATCTCGACCTTTCAACCCTTAGATTCATGGTAAATACCTTAGATGCATATTTACTACGTAAATTATGGTTCCATGATTAATCAAACTATGCTCTAGTTGAAAATTCACCAAAACCCTAGCCATAACGGACTTGTCCAGTCCTGTGCGGACTAGTCCGGTTTTGTCGGTGCTTGGATCCGATAGATCTCCCGACACTACCTTTGGTAGATCGAGGAGTTGTAGTTCGTAATGGGCGTGCAGAGATTCAAGAAGGTGAAAGACACGTGAACACAGAGATTTATGTGGTTCGGGCCGCCTGAGTGTAATACCCTACTCCAAGGGGTGTGTTGGTGATGTATTAAGCTTGTGAGTCTAGAAGAAGCTCCAGAAGAAGAAGCTCGTCTAGCTCAGGGAGTTCAGTAGTGGTCTAGAACAGTCCCTTGTGTATCGTCGACCAGTCCTTTTATAGTACAAGGACTGGTCGTTACAACGTTAGCCTAGCCCGACAGGTGGCCCCAACGGTTACACATGCTTGATACACAATAAATGGGGTTAATTACCCTTAATATCCTGGTAACGGGCCTTAATAGTGTTGTTACCAGTATTAAGGGCCATCTGATCGTGTGTCATTATTATGGTATAAATGACACTTAATCGGGCTTTGAAGTCTTTTATTGCTCCTTGAAGGTCCGGAGCCGTTGAGGGTCCACCAGCCTGATTGTTGAAGTTGAAGGTCCGGCGGTCGCCATGTGGCAGCACCGGAGCTTATCGTCGTGGACGAGTAGGTCCGGTGCTACTTGACACGTGTCAGTACCGGAGCTCCCCTCTGTTTGGGTTTAGGTTCGGGGGTGCCATATTGGTATACCGATAGGAGCTTCCCATGTGTGGGTGATAGCTTCGGTCTGATGATACACGTGGCGGCCCTGGGACTAATCATGTCGGGAAGCAGGTCCGGTTACGCCTGACATGTGGGGCCTTCGGAGGTCTTCAAATCTGGTAGATGGAGTTTCCTTGTGATCTTTGCAATCCCAAGGGGTATCCGGTATGGAGGGTACCGACAGTGGCCCCCTGGGCTCACCTCCGAGAGGGACCTTTTGGATGAGGTCATTTCGCCGGAGGTGGGTCCATTCTTCGGTTTCTGAGCCGTGTCTTCAAGGGTCTTTGGTTGTGCCATTGGCGGTAGTTTGCAGTTAAACTTTCGCCGCTTGGCGTATCTCGGAGGCGGTAGGTGAGATCTCAGCGTGCGGATCTCACGCAATTGAAGGTCACTGGTTCCTGATACGAAAATTGTATCGGTTCTACGCGCCTTGTTAGGCCGCCGCCTTAGGGTTTCCCGCCTTTCATGATGACAACCGTTCGCCTGGGGTAAGAACCTGAACTTGATCGTCGGGGTGGCCCCGGGCCCCCATGTCATTGGCGGGGTGAAAATTTTGACTGGTATCGTCGGCTCCTCTGCGGTTTCCATCCAGGTGTTGCGGGGGCTTACTTAAGAAGGAAAGCACGCATCATTTGGGGTTCTTTACGCCTTTCAATCGATATTGCACTCAAACCTTCCAAACTTTTGCTTGTCTTTCCTCTCTTGCCTCGCTGTGCCGCGATGGAGTTGGGTCTCTGGCAGAGCCGACTGAAGTTCGATGACGATTTGAAGAAGGTTTGGGCCCTCATGGGATGGTCCCTGACTTCCTTAACCATTTGGTCCATGTCGGCAAGCTTCCGTTCAAGAAGGAACACGCCGGCGACATGGTGTACTTCTCCGTGTACGCCATGGTGGGACTGATCCCACCTTTCTCCTATTTCATCTTGATTCTACTAGACTTCTATGGTCTGTAGCTGTACCACCTTGGCCCCCACTCCATTCTGCTGGTGTCCATCTTTGTCCACTTTTGCGATATGTGGGTGAGCATTCCCCCCCTCCCCTGCATTGAGCTTTTCAGCACCTTCTTCACTGTCCAAACCATAGGTCAGAGCAACGAGTACCTTGGCTTCTACTATTTTGTGAAGCGCAAGAAGTGCCCGTACAAGTACTTGCGGTCGTTCCCTTCTGGGAAGTGGGATGACTGGAAGAAGGATTGGATTGTTATCAGGGTGGAGGAGCACGAGAAGCTAGAGCTACTGGAAGGCCTCCCCAACATCGACACTGCAGTTTGGAGTGAAGCTCCAGTGCTGTCAGATGCCTTCAATCCTCCTCTGACCAGGATCCGCCTGTGCGTGGAAGGAGGGGTGACTCCCCAGGCGGTGTTTTGCAACTTCCTGACCAACAGGTGGGCTCCATTTAAGAGGAGGGAGAAGTTGGCTTGGGCCCTCAACAGTATGTTGGACGACGACAGAATTGAGACCGGTTTGAAGTCCAACATGGAGGGTGCAACTTTGGAGTTCCACCTGAAGAAATTCTAGCACGGGATCGACGTCGAGGGCGACGACTTGGCTCCGCCGCCAGCTTTCCTCCCACTAAAAATGGAGGCAGAATTCAGTAGGGAGCTCTGGCGGATGATGCCGGTGCTTGACGACCTTGGTGCCATTGAGAGACGCTCGACCACCGGGTTGGCGATCTCCGAAGCTCCAGAAGGTGGCTCCGTTCCTGCCCCTAAGCCAAGAACCAAAGTGGTCGGCAAGGGCAAGGAATTGGCTGAGCCCTCGAGCCATAAGAGGAAACATGCGGACAGAAGGGCCAGGCATACTTCTTTCGCGGCGTTTCCTTCTCCCCGGAAGGGGAGGTCTACGACGGCGTCGTCTACTCCAGTAGCGGCTTCTTCCCGGGGTGCTAGCTCCGGCCAAGTGACCCCAGTACTAGGGTCAGCTGAGGGCTCCAGGTCCGGAGGTCCTTCCCGGTCGGTGCCTCGACCAGAGCAACGCAGATAGCACCATCAAGCTCCGGGGGACCCTCTAGGACTACCACGCCAGTGGCGGCTGGGGCCAGTCCGGAGCGTCCGGAGAAGGGGTTTCGCGGTAACTGGTGCGGAAGCCTTCCGAGGTAATTTTCGATTTTTTACCTCAGTCAGTTGTTTTATTGTTAACTGTATTTTGAGTCTCTTCGTCCTTCATCCACAGCGTGCCCAAGAAAAGGGCTAAAGCTCGGGTTCTTGCAGCAGCAATTGAGGCTGTGCAGGCTGAAGCTCCGGCTCCCAAGAGGTGGCTAAGGCTGCGGCAGCCCCGGCGCCGGCTGTCGTGGTTTTGGACGACTCATCCCCAGAAGCTCCCGTGGTAGCGCCGGACCACGGGACTGAAGATGTACCAGCAGCGCCAGCCTCGGAGGTTGAAGCTCTAGGCTAGGATGTTGTGATGTCGGAGGCTCCGGCAGCAGAGCCGGAAGAAGCTGCGATTCCGGCTCTAGAGCCGGATGTTGTTGAATCCCCGACAGTCGAGCCGGTTGTTGATGAGGTCCCAGCGGTAGAGCCGGGTGTTGATGAAGCTCCGGCACTTGAGCCGGTTGTTGAGGAAGCTCTGGTGGCAGAGCTGGTTGCTGCAGAAGTTCCGGCTGTGGAGTCGGCCATTGAAGCGGTTCTGGCGTCCGAGCCAGTTGCTGCGGAGGTGTCGGCGCCTGAGCCTTTGGTGGTCGAAGCGCCAACGTCGGAGCCCATGATGGTCGAAGTGCCAGCACCTGAGCCAGCGACGGAGGAGGCGCCTGCGCTGGAGTCAGAAGTAGCTTCTGCTCCGGCCGAACCTTCAACACCCGCTCCGGAAGTGGTGATCCCGGAGGTGCCCGCTGCTGAGCCAGAGTGCCGTGATGAAGCTGATGGCCCCCCATCGGAGGGGCCAGTTTTAGATGACCTGGCGGCAGGGCCTTCGGAACCAATTCCGAAGGTTGGAACTTCAGCTGCAGGTACTTCCTCGACGGCGGCCGAGGCTATACCGGAGGATGGCCCTAGTGTCATGGAAGCTCAAGGGACCACTCTCGTAGAGTGGGACCCAATTTTTGTTGTTGAAGATCCGCTGGAGCCAGCGGAGAGGACCCCAGCAGGTCCAGACCCAATCCCCCTATCGTTGTCTATCGACAACGCCTGCAAAAGTCTTCGCCAAGTCCAGTTGGCCTTCTACCACGACAGCAAGGCCCTCGAGGAGGAGCGCCAAACCCTTAGGAGGTGGCGCAACCGACTCCAGTTCGAGACCAAGCTGGCACAGTCGAGGCTGGCTGACGACAAGGAGTGGGTGCAAAGGGAGAAGATCCGCCTTGAGTACTGGGGAAAGTTGTTGGATGAGAGGGAAAGCATGGCGCGGACCCTCGACAACCAGTCTCGGGCCATCTATGAGCAGGCCAAGGCTACAAATAGCGCAGCGGATGATCGCCAGGAAAGGCTCACCGCCATCCACGATAGTCTCCTCAAGCGTCGGGAGGCTCTTGAAGCGCGGGAAAGATGGCTCGAAGATGAAGAGCAGAAATTCCTGGAGCTACGGGACGACCTCATGAAGAGGGAGGAGGAGCTTTACCAAAAGATAGCTCTGGCTGACAAGAGCCTTGAAGAACGGACCAAGAAATTGGATGAGCGTTGCAAGGAGTAGGAGAAGAAGGCCTGAGAGCGAGGGCAAGAACTCTACAAGCAGGAGAAAGACATTGCCACCCGGGAGAAGAAAGTGCAGGGCCGGGAGAAAGATCTGGTCAACCGCCGGAATGAGATGCACCTCCGAGAGAAAGAGCTTAGCAAGCTCGAAAGGCAGGTTGCTGAAATGATTCAGCAGAATGCCAAAGAGGTGGAGCGTCTTGCTCGGGAGAGCTCAGAGCTGGCGGCGGCCAAAAGATCCTTGGTGGAGATGCGTGGTGCAAGGACTACGGAGTCCCAAAAAGTTTGGGATTTCCTGGGCAAGGCCAACGACGCGCTGACGCCAATGGGATTCAGTCCCATGCGTCCGAATGATCTGGAGCCAGAGCTGGACCAGACGTTGGAGGCGCTGAGTTCAGCAGGCAACAAGCTCTCCAAGATGGGCGATGTCATCGCGGACTAGCTGGAAACAGAGGGTTAGTCCCTGGCGAAGAACGTCACAGAGTTTGTGCTGACGTGCTACACCAGCCGGGACCCTCAATTCCCTCTGGACCCGATGCTTGAAGGTCCCATCGAAGGAGAGGGTGAAGCCACCCGATCCAACGTGTCGGAGGTGGCCCAGAAGGTCGCCCAGTTCTTCCATAGGGTCTAGGACCATCTTTCTGTAGCTCACGCTTGTATTCTCTCTTCTTCTTCTCCAATTTTGTAATCTCTTGTCTCCAGATGAATGATATCCAAATTTTTGTGAATTCGAATTTCATTTTTTGTCTTCAACACCTTTGTCTCACTTGGCCCCCTCGTAGATGTACACAATTTGATTGTGAACATGTACCAAGAGGATGTAACAGTTGTTGAAGACTTGCGTGCTTCGAACTTATAAAATGTAGGTCCGAAGTCTTCGATAGTGTAGGCCCCCTGAGGCTGTCGGAGCTTAGTGGCTCCGGCATTGACCATCGTTGGAGCTTAGTAGCTCCGGCAGTAGTCTCCATCAACGCGTAAAGCATCGATGGTTAGTCCTCTGGGGTGTCAGAGCTTAGCAGCTCCGGTAGTGACCTCCGTCAACACGTGTTGTGCCAACGTCAGACTCTACTTTAGAGTCTTTCCACCATCTTCACGTTGACGGCTTGTCCCTTAGCTTTACCAGAGCTGAGTAGCTCCAGAGATGCTCAATGTCTATGTTTGAACATAGAGCACTAGTCGCCTAGAGGATATCATAGTTTATTTATTTTTCCTGCACACTGAAGTCAAGAAAAACAGTAAAATTCGTTTCCTATCTATAACTTCATTGCGGCTTACTATTCCCGAGAAAGTTTTAGGTTGAACACAATCCTAAATACAATCAAGAGCACTGTTTTGCTTCCTTCAGGTCCGATCGTTTCTGGACTCGCCTTATTCGGCCTGTCGGGGTGTAGGTAGAGTGGCGTACTTAGGGTGCATGACCAGGCTAAGTCGATAGCACACTCCGGCCCTAGATCGGCTTGGCGGAATTCAGACAAGTAGGCCATCAACAATGTTTGAACCCGGAAGGATAGACAATGCAACTCGAATTGTACATGAACTGGTCGAGCTAAAGTTTCTTAAGAACTGCACAAGTTTGTTATAGACAAGAAAGAGAAAAATAAAAAATATTTTGCCTGTACAAAGTAAATGCACGTGGAGTCTGTTTTCACACAATGATGTCTTACATTATAGGTCCGGGGTATAGGGGAAACAAGTACACTCTTAGGGTACGGAACCAGGCTAAGTGTGTTTCATTTCTCGTTTGACCCAAGGTAGCTAGCTACACTTTTAGTTCTGAGACTGTGACAAGTGTTGCATGGGCGTTGCGGACCTAGCAGGGTAGGTCCGGCTGCCCTCCCGGAGGAGCTACCTGACCCTGTACAATGACTCTATAACATACACCACGTGTAATTACAGACTCACCTCCATGATACTAAGCGTAGAACTTACGAAGGTGATCAATGTTCCAAGGATTTGGGAGAGGTGTCCCATCCTCGGTTGCCAAGTGAACGCATCCAGGACGGGATACTTTGATCACTCGGAAGGGTCCCTCCCAGCTGGGGGAGAGTTTATTTAACCCTTCTCTGGATTGTATTCTCCGTAGCACCAGATCGCCTTCCTCAAGCTGTCGGCTGTGAACATGCCGTTGGTGATAGCGCTGAAGAGCTTGGCGGTATAGGTCATTCCGAACAGCTGCTCGGCACCTTCCCTCATCAAGGAGGTCAAGGTCTT
This sequence comes from Tuctoria greenei, assembly GCA_036927565.1. Taxonomy (NCBI): domain Eukaryota; kingdom Viridiplantae; phylum Streptophyta; class Magnoliopsida; order Poales; family Poaceae; genus Tuctoria; species Tuctoria greenei. The sequence continues at coordinate 105,938,010 of JAYESD010000004.1, read as the reverse complement.
CATGCCGGAGCTTGTCCTACGTGGCTTCGTCGGAGGTCTGGACCCGGAGCGACCCCAAGGTAATTTCTGGAGGAAGGACTGCTTCAGCTCCGTACACCAGGAAGAAGGGCATCTCTCCAGTTGACCAGTTTGGAGTTGTCCTGTTGGCCCATAGAGTGGGCGGAAGCTCTTCAATCCAGTTAGCTCCATGTTTTTTCAGGCGCTCATATGTGTGCATCTTGAGTCCTTTCAGGATTTCTGCATTTGCTCTCTCGGCTTGGCCATTACTTGCCGGGTGAGCTACGGAAGCGTAGCTGACTTGGATGCCGAGGTCTTCGCAGTATCCGTGGAAAGCAGAGCTTGTGAATTGGGTCCCATTATCTGTTATGGTTTTGTGAGGGACAAAAAATTTGCATACTATTTACTGCAAGAAGTTGATAGCTGATTGCTTGTTTATTGTCACAACTGGAGTTGCTTTCGGCCATTTGGTGAACTTGTCGATGGCAACATACAGGAACTAGTAACCTCCGACGGCTCTTGGGAAAGGTCCCAAGATGTCCATCCCCCACACAGCAAAAGGCCATGTAGGAGGTATCATTTGTAGAGGTTGAGCCGGTGTATGAACTTACTTTGCATGGAACTGGCATGCTTTGCATTTCTTCACCAGCTCAGTTGCATCCTGGAGCACTGTAGGCCAGTAGAAGCCATGCCGGAAGGCTTTACCGACCAGTGTGCGGGAAGACGCGTGGTTCCCACACTCGCCTCCATGGATTTCTACGAGGAGCTCCCAGCCTTCTTCCCTTGTGATGCACCACATTAGGACGCCGTTGGCACCACGCCGGTTGAGATCCCCTTCTACTAGCATGTATCTTTTAGCCAACCTGACTATCCGATCAGCAGATACATCATCATCGGGAAGGATATTGTCTTTCAAGTAGCTCCAGATCTCCGAGATCCATGCATCGGAGCTTGCTTGACCGTTTGAGTCTTGCGTGCTGAGTTGCATGGAGCTTCCGGTAGCACCTACGACCCTTGATGACTGCCATGGTAACAGGGCCATCGGGACCACCAGCTTCGGGATGCTGGTCTCGCCCCCTTCGCTCAGTTCGGCAGGCTGAGCTGTGGGTTTTGACAACCTTCGGACGAAGGTTCCGTCAGGAGCCAGAGCTCCGGTTGACGCTTTCGTCGAGAGTTCGTCAGCTTCAGCGTCATGGACACGCTATACATGGTGGAGATCCAGGACTTTGAAGTCCTTCTGAAGCCTCTATACTTCAAGGAGATAAGCAGCTAGTTGAGGATTGTTACAGGAGCATTCACCCTTCACCTGTTTAATGATGAGCTCGAATCTCCCTTGACCAACAGCTGCTTGACACCGTGTGATAGTGCCACCTTTAGTCCATAAATGAGTGCTTCATACTCCGCCATGTTGTTGGTCGCCTTGAAGTCAAGGTGGACCATGTATTTTACCTTCTCCCTGGTTGGAGCGAGGGGAAGGACTCCAGCTCTAGCCCCCTGCTTTTGCATGGACCCGTTGATGTAGAGGGTCCAGTAAGGTTCGGTGAAGACCGGAGCCTTGAGTTTCGATTTATGCTCACTAGGGCCCCCAGGTTTTGATGGAGAGGGGGTCCATTCCGCCACGAAATCTGCCAATGCTTGACTCTTGATCGCTTGTCTTGGGACAAATTCAAGATCGAATTTGGCCAATTCCGCTGCCCACTTTGCAATGTTCCCAGTAGAGTTAGGATTGTGCAAGATCGCACGCAGTGGGTAAGAGGTCATTACTGAGATCTTGTGAGCTTGGAAGTAATGGTGAAGCTTCCTGGAGGCGATGAGAACTGCGTAGAGCAGCTTGTGCACCTCTAAGTATCGAGTCTTGGCATCATGTAGTACTTCGCTGATGAAGTACACTAGGCATTGGACTGTCCGGACCCTCCCGAAGGGGCCCGGAGCTTCCTCCACATCGCCCCGGACCCTCCCAGAGGGGTCCGGATCTGCTTCAGAGACCTCCGGGTCCCTGCTAGAGGAACCTGGAGCTTCTACTGGAGTGACCCGAACCCTCCCGGAGGGGTCCATGTCTTCTGGGATAACTCCCTGTTGATCCAAGTCTGGGGGCTGGGACCCAGACTGACCTTCAGGAACCTCCGGACCCTCCAGTTAGTTTCTGGACATCTTTGATGCGGGCTGGTGGCCGCATCTCCTCTATGGCTTTAATCTTCGCCGGATTTGCCTCTATGTCCCGGTGGTTTACCAGGAAACCGAGAAGCTTTCCGGAGCTAACCCCGAAGACACACTTGTCTGGGTTCAGCTTCGTGTGGGTGACCCGCAACTTGTCGAAGACAGCTTGCAAGGTGTCAAGGAGTGACTCCTTGTCCTTGATCTTGACGACGATGTCATCAACATACACTTCCACTACGTCTCTCATGAGCTCATCAAAGGTTTTGTACATAGCTCGTACAAATGTTGAAGTTGTATTCTTAAGACCAAATGGCATGGTAGTATAACAGTACAATCCATCTACTGTGATAAAAGAAGTATGTTCTTCATCTTCCCTAGACATTCTGATTTGATGGTATCCAGAATATGCATCTAGGAAACACAATAATTCACACCCGGAGGTGGAGTCCACTATCTGATCTATTCTAGGTATGGGGAATGGATCTTTTGGGCATGCCTTATTTAGTGTTGTGTAGTAAATACATGTCCGAAGCTTCCCGCCGGCCTTGGGTACAACGACTGGGTTTGCCAGCCATTTTGGATGGAAGACTTATCGGATGAATCCAGCTTCGAGCAACTTCTTCACCTCTTGTCGTATGAAGTTCTGTCGCTCTACGGATTGATTCTGAGGCTTTTGATGTTCATATTATGCTTGATCACTTCCCTAGGGATCCCAGGCATTTGTGACGGTTGCCAGGCAAACACGTCGACGTTAGCCCAGGGGAAAGTGATGAGCGCGAGTTCCTATTTGTCATTCAAACCTCCTGATATATGGGTGGTCTGAGCGGCATCGGAACCGATTTGGACGACTTTGATGGGGATGTCGGTGTCGCCGCTCGGTTGCACGCGAGGTGCGGAGGTTGATCCTCGTTGACGAATGCTCGGGGGTTTCGGAGCTTTCTTCTGCCTGGATTCTTCCTCCTGCGCTGTAGAAAGCGCATGAAGTTCCTCTAGAGCAGTCACTCCGGCAGTACGGTCTCCACGGATCCGGAGAACGCCAGCTGGTGTCGGCATCTTCAACACCAGGTAGCCATAATGAGCAGTAGCCATGAATTTGTACAAGGCGGGCCTGCCCAAAATGGCGTTGAAAGGCAAGTTGATCTGAGCGACGTCAAAGATCAACTTCTTAGTGCAATAATTCTCCCGAGTCCTGAAGGTCACGGGGAGAGTAATGGCACCAAGTGGTGTTATGGCCCCTGGACCTACTCCGGAGAAAGGTCAGGAGGGGCAAAGGTCCGAAGGTCGGAGCTGAAGCTTGACGAAAGCTTCAAAGCTTTTGAGGTTCAGCCCCGAACCTCCGTCCACCATTACATGGTGTAGGATCGAAGAGCACGTGAAAAGCTACCAGAGGGGGGGTGAATGGTAGATTTAAAAATCTTACGCAGCGGAAACAATTAACACCCCAAACCCTTTCGGCAGAAAAACGATCTGTTAAAGAAATCGTGTATGAGACTAATCTAAACATGTTTCACCGTGACAAAAGTGATAGATATCAGAGAGAATCAAGTCATGAATACAACACAAAAAGAATTACTCAAATCCGTCGAGAAAAACTCAAGTTATGATCGAAAGATCAGACTATGGTCAATCTGACCTACCCGAGAAAAACAGTTTCTGGAATGCTACAAAGAAACTCGTGTAGCTCAGAAACCACAAATACAATGACCGTGAAATTTTGACAGATGATAGAAAATCAAGTTGTGAAGACAACACAAAAAGAATCACGTCAATTGGATCTGTAAAACTCGAGTTATGATAAAACTACCGATGAAAGGTAGTGCTGTGCAGAAACTCGACGAGTAAAACTTGTCTGGAACAAGTCGGACCAACAAGGCACAAAACTTCCTTCAAACTACGAATTTTATTCAATAGAACACAAGAGGAACAGCCCCAAAGTCGTCTCTGATGAGCTTTGGCCTTCCCTTGCTTATATAACCAGCCCTTAGGCCATCCCAATCTCAACTAGGACTCCAATCCTAATCCGATCACAATCGGAACTTTCCATAACTGCTTAGGACTCTTCTATACGCAGATAGAAGCAATCTTAAGACTTCCAAACACCTTAGGAACGTATCCCACATTCCTAAACAACTATAATTCGTGACCCACACGAAATCCTAACATAACCACCTCGATACTTTCCATACCGAGCCATAACCGACTCAGCTAGCAGCCTAAGTCTTCAACCGATACGATCCGATCCTTCCGATCAGATCTTCCTTCCATAATCCGTCTCTAGAAGCATATTGCCACGTCATGCACCGCATGCATACGTGCGAACACCTTCCTTCGACCTTCATATGCACCGCCCTTGATTCAATCATCCTGCGTGACCTCCTGACCCGCTCAACCACAGTTCTTCCCGAACTTGGTTGTTGGAACCTCATCTCCTCCTGAGACTAGTCCAATGGATCCTGTTACTAGCCATGACTTGAACTCAAGCAACACCTGCACATGAACAAACAAACAATCCATACGAGCCCAAGTCCTCGACTTGACTCAAGTTAGTTCCGAACACAACACCTTACGTGAGAACCTCACATAAGCATGTTGTAAAACCACAGTAGAAACTATATCAACCATATCATCCAAAACGCACCAAAAACTTAGCAAATGAATACTAAGCAATCTTTCCAACAATGTAAAGCAAGTACGAAACATTGCAAATGAAAAGTAGAAGCACTTAGGTCAAGTTCCGGACCTTGCCAGAGCAACCCGGAGCTTGAGCCGGAGCTATAAAAAGCTAGTAGAACCTAGCGCCGGAGCTTACCAAAAACTATTCAAAACTAGTCAACCCAAAACCGGAGCTAGACAAAGTACGTCGGAGCATAGCAAAAGACATGTCGGAGCTATCAAGTATATGTCGGAGCTATCAAAGACATGCCGGAGCTAAAGATAAAGCTCACCGGAGCTAACCAAAGCTGGTCGGACCTTACAAAGAAGTCGGACCTAGCATCTAACGCAACCGGAGCTACCCAAAACAAGCCGGACCTACCGTCGGACCTTGCTGTAGCTCAGAGCTAGAGTCGGACCTTGACAAAAAGGTGTTTTGGTGATATTTAAAACTTTTATCATCAAAGCCAAGTGTATTCACTACAAGCCAATGTATTCAGCACACATAGGTCTTACAATCTCCCCCTTGATGAATGCATTGGCAACACCATCTAAAATCCGAACATTGGCTTATTCACATAAAATTTTTTGAAAACAATTTCTCCCCCTTTGTAAATCAAAAGTAAAATGAGAAGGAAAAATTATCCCATGTTATCTCTCCCCCTTTATTATCTCTCCTTATGCACATATTCTCTTTCTCTTCAAGCTTATCTCTCCCCCTTTGACAATGTATTCAGCAAGTCATATTCTCTCTCCAACTTTAGTTGTTATGAGCATATTATAACATATACATATAAACAAGGCTCATCCAAGTCATACTATCAAGTAACTTACACTATCACATCAATGAGATACATAAAGTAGTGTAAGCCATGCTAGAGATCAAATGTAATTTTTCAATTTAAGCAAGTCATGATCTCACAAACTTAACTATCTCAAAACCTGATAGCATGACACTAGTTGCTGCATTTTATTATTTTTCAAAGCATAAATTTAGATCATATGATATTTGCAAGAGATTATATGTGCATCTGCCTTATTCTAACCAACCAAGCCAAGCCTATGTCATTTGACAATCAGAAGCTTAAAGACATGGTTTTAGTCATACACAACTTCTTCCAAGTTCATATCTAAGTGCAATGATAAGCCATCTCAAAAGAAGAAGTGTGATGCATGCATATTCTCTTGATCTTTTCTCAATTTATATTTGTTCATAAAAACTCAACATGTGAGTTGATTACTTGATTAATTCTTTATGATTAAAAGCATTTGTGAGCATGCAACAAGTTCAAAACAGCAAGAAAGTTCGACCATGACAAGATTTAGTGTAAGTAATTATTCCAATTACTAGACATGGCAAAAACTACAAAATGTATAACATGAGTAATGTAGTAAGAACTTTCAGCATGTAAAAGGAATCACAAAGTCATATATGTATGAAATACTATGCTCATATTATTTTAATTTCAGATTCACACATAGACTTCCCAAGTTTCAAAACTCCCCCTCAAGTTAAGCCATGAGGATGCATAACCCCTATTTCACTACGAATGTAACAAAAACGAGTGAAATCCAAAGGTTTTGTAAAAATGTCAGCCAATTGATGTTCGGTATCTACATGGTGAAGCACAATGTTTCCCTTTTCAACGTTATCTCGGAGAAAGTGATACCTAATATCAATGTGTTTAGTTCTAGAATGTTGCACGGGGTTTTGGCAATGCAAATAGCACTAGTGTTATCACAGAACAGTGGAACACTATCTAGATCAACCCCATAGTCCTTAAGTGTTTGAACATTCCAAAGAATTTGTGAGCAAGCACTAGCAGCAGCTACATATTCAGATTCAGCTGTGGATTGTGCAACTGAATTTTGTTTTCTAGAGGACCAAGCAACAAGAGAATTACCAAGAAAATGACAAGCACCGGAAGTACTTTTCCTATCAATCCTACAACTCCCAAAATCAGCATCCGAAAAAGCTTTCAAGGTAACGGTTGAGGAAGAAGGAAGAAAAATGCCAAATTCTTGAGTTCCATGTAAGTACCTGAGAATCCTTTTGACGGCTTGACGATGTGAAACACGTGGGGAAGATTGAAACCGTGCACAAAGACATACGCTGAATTGTATGTCCGGTCTTGATGCCGTGAGGTACAAAAGTGAACCGATCATGCTTCTATATTCATTTTGATCCACGGGTTCACCATCTTCATCAAGTTCAAATGTTGTTGTTGTTCCCATTGGTGTCCGAAGAGGCTTGCTTTTGTCCATGTTGAAGCGCCTTAGGAGGTCTTTGGTATACTTCGTTTGATGCACAAAGGTACCCTCCTTGGTTTGCTTGATTTGCAGCCCCAAAAAGTAAGTGAGTTCACACATCATACTCATTTCAAATTCGGAACTCATCATTGCTGAAAACTTGGACACAAGATCATGAGAAGCACAACCAAAGATAATATCATCCACATACACTTGAACAAATAATGAATCATTGCCATGCTTAAGCACAAAAAGAGTTTTATCAACATTGCCCATGGTAAACCCCTTTTCAAGTAAGAATGTTTTTAACCTGTCATACCATGCTCTAGGGGCTTGTTTGAGACCGTATAAGGCTTTGGACAGTTCGTAAACATGATTAGGAAAATTTGGATTTTCAAAACCTGGTGGTTGTTTGACATAAACCTCCTCATCTATGTAGCCATTAAGAAAAGCACTTTTAACATCCATTTGATATAGCTTAAAACCTTTAGATGCTGCAAAAGCTAACAAAATTCTTATGGCTTCTAATCTAGCAACGGGAGCAAAAGTTTCACCAAAATCTAGACCTTCAACTTGAGTGAAACCTTGAGCAACCAACCTAGCCTTATTCCTAACCACAACTCCATCCTCACTTTGTTTATTTTTATATACCCATTTAGTTCCAATTAAAGTGTGACCTTGAGGTGGAGGTACAAGTTTCCAAACATTATTTCTTTCAAAATTTTCTAACTCTTCTTGCATGGCAATAATCCAAGATTCATTAGTGAGTGCGTGTGGTATATCTTTGGGTTCAAAAGAAGCAACAAAAGCAGAATGAGCATGAGAGTTTGGATTGCAAAACCTAGACCGTGTGACTCGTTCGTGCAAGCTTCCAATCATCTGTTGTGGGGGATGATCTTTGTAAAAACGTAGGGGAGCAGATGTCTCACAAGCTTCTTCTTCATTAGGTTCATCGTAGATTGATGAGCTTGTGACTTGTGGACGATCAGGACCAGCAGAGGTGATAGCCGGAGCTTGTTCAATGTCCGGAGCTGGACACGTGTCAACTTTGGAACTACCAGGCAGTATCACCGGCTCTTCTTCATCTTTGAAAATACCCTCCCCCTGAGGATACGGATCTGCCTGCAACACCGGAGCTAGTACCTGGGCTAGCTTCATCAAAAGACACTTCACAAGTCTCCACAATTTTGTTAGTGTCAAGTAAAAGCACACGGTAGCCTCTAGTATGAGATGGATAACCAAGAAACATGCCATCAATGGATCTAGGTTCAAATTTATCAAGATTACAATGTTTCTTAACAAAGCATTTGCAACCAAAGACCCAAAAGTGTGTAACACTAGGCCTATGTCCAAACCGGAGCTCATATGGTGTTTTACCTAGCTTAGCACGTAAGAAAACACGATTTGAGACATAACAAGCGGAAGCTAACGCATCAGCCCAAAATTTCCTAGGAGTTTGATATTCATCAAGCATAGTCCTAGCCATCTCAACTAAGGTTCTGTTCTTTCTTTCTACAACACCGTTTTGTTGGGGTACATATGGTGAAGAAAGTTGATGATCTATTCCATTTTCAGCACAAAAGTGATCAAAATATTGATTTTTAAATTCAGTTCCGTTATCACTTCTAATTGCCTTTAAAGATCCTGGGTGATCAATTGATAATCTAAGAAATAAAGTCCTAAAGTGACTAAAAGCTTCATTCTTAGACGCCATAAAGTAAACCCAAGAGTATCTAGAATAATCATCAACAATAACAAGAACATACCATTTACCTCCGAAGGATTGAACACGTGAAGGTCCTACAGTGTCAAGATGCAAAAGTTGACATGGTTCAGTTGTCATGATCATTGTGAGAGGTGTATGTGAACCTGCAACCATCTTAGCATGTCTACAAGAAGAGCACACAATTTCTTTGTCCCCTTTAAGCTTAGGCAGCCCACGTATGCGATCAAGAGCACTAACACGCGTTAGGTGATCAAAGCCTACGTGACCAAGTCTACGATGCCAAAAATATAAGTCCTTTGAATCATTAGCAACTAGACACCTATGTTTAGAGGAAGACATATCAAAATCAGCTTTAAAAACTCTTCCAAACCGAGACATGTTAAAAATAAGCTCACTATTTGAACCTACAACTTTGCAGCAGTTTTTATTGAAAATAATTTCTAGATTTTCATCTAGCAATTGTGAAACAGAAAGCAAGTTGTATTTCAAATTTTTGACAAGTGCCACATCCTTCAAAGTGTAGTGATCATTTACTCTAACCGAACCCTTAGCAATTATAGGAGTTGAAGAATTATCGGCAAAAGTAACATTCTCAACACGTGACACAAAAGAGAGGGAGGAGAACCAATCTTTGTTACCAGTCATGTGGCGTGAGCAACCTGAATCCACAATCCAAATGTTCTCCTTCCTCAAAAGTGTAACCTACATAGAAGCACAATACGTCGATGACTCAATACTGGGGTTAGTCAAAAGGCATTTAGGTATCCAGTACTGAGTCACACGACGTGCAGCAGGAAAAACACGCGAAAGCTAAGACAAAACAGCAGGTTTATGAGTCAAAGTTTGAGGTTTTCTATTCTTAACTCTTTTAGCACAAAAACCAGTAGCTCCAGGGGTAAAAGCAGAAGGTCCGGAGGTAAAAACTGAAGCTCCGGAGGGAACAACACGAGATCCGGGAGCTCTCGGAGCTATCGGAACTATCGGAGCTGCTTTTGCGGATTTCTTACCAGAAGGTCCGGAAGCTACCTTTTCAAATTTCTGACTCACTAAAGCAGGTTGTGTTTTTCTAATTGCATGAAAGTTATAAGATCTAGCAATTTTTCTTTCCTTTTTTCTGTTGTTTAGCTAGTCTATAACAAAAATCTATGACATGACCATCTCTACCACAGAAGGTACAATGAAATTTAACTTTGTGTTCATGTCTAGATGAGCAAGCAATATTTTTATTTGAAACTGAATGAGGCAACACTCCTGCAGATTTGAAAACCACTCCTTTTTGTTTAGGAACTGTTTGAATCAAACCACTTCCTAATGACTTTACAATTTTAGGTGGATGTGCCTTAGCATGAGCATGAGAATCAAAACCTAAACCAGTTTTATTATTGCAAGACTTGGAAGAATTTAGCAGCAAGTTTAGATTCTTATTCCCATTACAAAACTGATCTAATGTCCTATGCATGTCATCAAGTTTATTGGACAGATCAAGGCAATTTTCACATGAAGTTTTTCCTTTTAGTTTGCAATTGGAACAAAATTTAACTTCATGAGAACGTAAAGCATTGTTCAATATAGAAATTTCATTCATAGCATCCTGTAGTTTCTTATCAAGATCATCACAAGTAGAACAATGCAAGTCAATTGTAGAATAGCTAGCATCTTTCAAGTTTTTATCATTAAGTGCGGCAAGCTCTTTGTTCTTTTTAATTTCTTCATCAAGTCTATCTAGAGTGGAGGAGTGTGCACTTCTTAATGTGGACAATTGTTCATAGATTAAGTCACATGAGGGACATGCATCATCACTAGGAATCAAAGTTTTTAAACGGTTAATTTCAGATTCTAGTGATTTAATTTTAGCAGCATTATCCCTAAGCTTTTTGTCCTTTTTCTTGACAATAATAGTTGCACGAGAAATAGCATCACACATTTCATTGTAATAGTTGCACGAGAAATAGCATCACACATTTCATTGCAGGTAGAACATACCTCATCGTCTTCACTGTTGTGTTCTGCATCCTCCTGACTTGATCTTGATCTTGTTTTGCCCGCCATGAAGCATAAGTTGGCCAGATCGTCATCATCTTCATCACTTTCAAAGTCTACATCACTTGAACTAAGTTCTTGAAGTGCGGTGATGAAGCTGTTAATCATCTTGCGTCCTATGGTACCCTTCTTCTTCTTGTTGGAGTTTCCAGCGGAGGTCCGGACTTTGCTTTGTTTTTCTTCCCAGGTGGTCGGACCTGAAAGGTTAGGGCATTCTGTACGAAAGTGTCCTATTTTACCACATTCAAAACAGCGTTGAGGTCCGGAGCTTCCTCTCCTTCTAGTTCTCACATTTTGCAATGCTTTTGAGAATCTAGTAGAGATGAGTGCCAACTCCTCTTCTGGAAATTCTTCGATCTGCTCCAAGGTTAGTGAGGACAATAAAGCAAGAGTATTGCAAGATGATGATTGGCCGGAGCTAGACATATCACGTTGTGAAACAAATGCAATAGACTTATTTGGGTTCTTACGTGCTAGGATGTCAATTTCATGAGTTTTTAGTTTAGAATAAAGTACATCTAATGTAAGAGAACTCATGACAGTAGATTCACGAATAGATGTTACTTTCATCTCCCAAACTGACATGTCTAATGCACTAAGAAGTTGTCTAGCATTCTCAGCATCAGAAAAATTAACATTGACACTACATAAGTTGCTGAGAATTTTATTGAAACGAGCAAAGAGATCATCGATAGACTCACCTGGTTGCATCTCAAAACGCATGTATTCCTTTTTGAACATATCTTGTTTTACCTCCTTGATTGTGTTGGAGCCTTCATGATAATCACAGAGAGCTCTCCAAATATTGTATGCTGACCGGAGGTGTGCGACACGATCAAAGTCGCTTTGAGTGAGTCCTTGGATGATCAAGTTTCGGGCTTTGTTGTTTTTGTCAACGTCCCGTAGGTTTGTAGCCGTGACTTGATCATTGGGTGGCACTTCATAAGGCTTATACACCTTCTCCCATATTGCAAAGCCTTGTGCCTGGATGAAAGCCTCCATGCGTGCCTTCCAAACCTGAAAATCAATACCAGCAAACACACAAGGTTTGGCGGAGTACTTCTCCATGATGATTAGTCAAAAACACGTGCAAATCACAAATATTAGAGCACCGTGGCTCTGATACCAATTGTAGGATCGAAGAGCACGTGAAAAGCTACCAGAGGGGGGGTGAATGGTAGATTTAAAAATCTTACGCAGCGGAAACAATTAACACCCCAAACCCTTTTGGCAGAAAAACGATCTGTTGAAGAAATCGTGTATGAGACTAATCTAAACGTGTTTCACCGTGGCAAAAGTGATAGATATCAGAGAGAATCAAGTCACGAATACAACAAAAAAATAATTACTCAAATCCGTCGAGAAAAACTCAAGTTATGATCGAAAGATCAGACTATGGTCAATCTGACCTACCCGAGAAAAACAGTTTCTGGAATGCTGCAAAGAAACTCGTGTAGCTCAGAAACCACAATCCAATGACCGTGAAATTTTTACAGATGATATACAATCAAGTTGTGAAGACAACCCAAAAATAATCACGTCAATTGGATCTGTAAAACTCGTGTTATGATAAAACTACCGATGAAAGGTAGTGCTGTCCAGAAACTCGACGAGTAAAACTTGTCTGGAACAAGTCGGACGAACAAGGCACAAAAGTTCCTTCAAACTACGAATTTTATTCAATAGAACACAAGAGGAACAGCCCCAAAGTCGTCTCTGACGAGCTTTGGCCTTCCCTTGCTTATATAACCAGCCCTTAGGCCATCCCAATCTCAACTAGGACTCCAATCCTAATCCGATCACAATCGGAACTTTCCATAACTGCTTAGAACTCTTCTATACGCAGATAGAAGCAATCTTAAGACTTCCAAACACCTTAGGAACGTATCCCACATTCATAAACAACTATAATTCGTGACCCACACAAAATCCTAACATAACCACCTCGATACTTTCCATACCAAGCCATAACCGACTCAGCTAGCAGCCTAAGTCTTCAACCGATACGACCCGATCCTTCCGATCAGATCTTCCTTACATAATCCGTCTCTAGAAGCATATTGCCACGTCATGCACCGCATGCATACGTGCGAACACCTTCCTTCGACCTTCATATGCACCGCCCTTGATTCAATCATCCTGCGTGACCTCCTGACCCGCTCAACCACAGTTCTTCCCGAACATGGTTGTTGGAACCTCATCTCCTCCTGAGACTAGTCCAATGGATCCTGTTACCAGCCATGACTTGAACTCAAGCAACACCTGCACATGAACAAACAAACAATCCATACGAGCCCAAGTCCTCGACTTGACTCAAGTTAGTTCCGAACACAACACCTTACGTGAGAACCTCACACAAGCATGTTGCAAAACCACAGTAGAAACTATATCAACCATATCATCCAAAACGCACCAAAAACTTAGGAAATGAATACTAAGCAATCTTTCCAACAATGTAAAGCAAGTACGAAACATTGCAAATGAAAAGTAGAAGCACTTAGGTCGAGTTTCGGACCTTGCCAGAGCAACCCGGAGCTTGAGCCGGAGCTATCAAAAGCTAGTAGAACCTAGCGCTGGAGCTTACCAAAAACTATTCAAAACTAGTCAACCCAAAACCGGAGCTAGACAAAGTACGTCGGAGCTTAGCAAAAGACATGTCGGAGCTATCAAGTGTATGTCAGAGCTATCAAAGACATGCCGGAGCTAAAGATAAAGCTCACCGGAGCTAACCAAAGCTGGTCGGACCTTACCAAGAAGTCGGACCTAGCATCTAACGCAACCGGAGCTACCCAAAACAAGCCGGACCTACCGTCGGACCTTGCTGTAGCTCAGAGCTAGAGTCGGACCTTGACAAAAAGGTGTTTTGGTGATATTTAAAACTTTTATCATCAAAGCCAAGTGTATTCACTACAAGCCAATGTATTCAGCACACATAGGTCTTACACGTGGTGGAGTTGAATGTTATTGATGGTAGGTGATACCATCAAAGGTAGCTGACCAGCTCCAATCATGTTCCGAGGGCAGTCTAAAGCATCAAAAGTGATGGTGGTGTCCATCCACTTTAGATGAGGCTCCGCCCTGGCTGTAGGAGCTACTGAAGCCATGTCCCGCCGCATGGTCTTGAGGACACGGCGGGAGGTGATGTCCCATGAACCACCAAAGATGGTGTTCATGGTCTTCCGACACTCATTGTCGGAGACGTCGGAGTCATCGTCGACGGAGGTGTAAACAGCCTTCAGACCTTTTTAGGGTCCTGGAAGCCCAACTCCTCTTCAGTCGGAGCTTCATCGACTTTCTGTTTTCCTTCCCTCTGACAGAAAGGAACTTCTTCCCGACGCTTGTGGTAGCGCTCGACGAGGTTTTGGACCTCCCAGCAGTCCTCTAAGTTGTGGCTATTTGACTTGTGGATAGGACACCACATTTTGGAGTTCCCACAATCTTCAGAGGACGGTCGAGGTCGTTTCTCAGGGTGTGGCCCCCGGCCACTTGGAGATGTTGCAGCTGCAGCAGTGGATGTGCCGGCCGACGACTTCTTGTTGTCGTTGGACTTTTTCTTCTTTTTGCCACTCACGGAGGTAGTGGCTTCACCTTTGGAGGATTTTTTTCCATCCTCCAGAGGTGGTTTGGAGTGCATTTCACAGCCCTCCACAGCTTTGGCTCACTTGTCTGCCAAGATGAAGAGCTTCGTGACGCTGGTGATCTCCTTGACCTCCAGCTTCTCCAGCATCTTCTTATCCCATACGCCCTGTCTAAATGCCACGATAACAGAAGCGCTAGAGATAGAAGGAATGGTGTTTTGTATCTAGGAGAACCTCTGGATAAATGAGCGCAGGGATTTTCCCCCCTTCTACACAACTGCAAAAAGGTCCAGTTTAGTGCCTGGTCGGGTGTATGAGCTCCCGAAATTGGCGGTGAACTCTTGGCACAATTCCTCCCAACTATTAATAGAGTTGTGAGGAAGGCTCATGAACGAGGACCTGGTGGTCCCAGTCAAGGCCACTGGGAAGTAGTTGGCCATTACAACCTCGTTACCTCCGGCTGCAAGGATTGCGGTGGTGTAAATTTGGAGAAACTCAGCGGGATTAACAGTCCCGTCAAATTTCTCCGGCAGGTGAGGCCGGAACTTTTGTGGCCATCTGACCATGCGTAGGTGCATGGCCAGTGCAGAACAGCCTCCTCCTAATACCTCAGGAGCAGGGCTATCTCGAGCCTCTCGCCTTTCGCGAGCACGCTCGATATGGACACGACTGTCCTATTGACGGTAACGGCGATCAAGCTCCGCCCGGAGGTCATGAGTTGACAGCCTGGTTACTGTATGAGTACGTCGCGTCCCAGAGGGTAGCGACGTAACTTGCTGTGACGCAGCATGCCTCCTATTCTGGGAAGCATGCGGACCAAGTCTGCCAGACATGGTCGGACACTGCGATGGGGCCCACCCCGAAGGAGGAGGACCTTGGTTGCTGATGCGGTCGGCTGCTGCTGCAACCAAATGTTCCACATCAGCCCTCCACTGCTCCATTGCACCCTGGGATGCACCTGGAGGTGGTGGACGTTGGAGGAGAGCACGCGCTGCATGAAGCGCGTGTTCAGGGTTGCTGTTATTTGCCGATGCAGTGACCGACGCCGATGCACCGTCACACTGCTCAGCTTGACGTGCTAGTGCAGGCGGTGGTGGTGGAGGCATGACTCCTGCTGGAGCCACGGCGCCTGCTAGTTGCTGCATGTTGGAGGGATTGCCTCCAGCGGGTTGAACAGCAGGGTTGCCGTTAGTTGCTGCATGTTGGAGGGATTGCCTCCAGCGGGTTGAACAGCAGGGTTGCCGTTAAATGATCCAGCAGCTAAGTTCACCATACTCGAAATCTCGGGCACCCCCTTCCTAGCACGCCAACTATCGGTGCTTGGATCTGGCAGATCTCCCAACACTACCTTCGGTAGATCGAGGAGTTGTGGTTCGGTAATGGGCGCGTAGAGATTCAAGAAGGTGAAAGACACATGGACACAGAGATTTACGTGGTTCGGGCCGCCTGAGTGTAATACCCTACTCCACGGGGTGTGTTGGTGATGTATTAAGCTTGTGAGTCTAGAAGAAGCTCCAGAAGAAGAAGCTCGTCTAGCTCAGGGAGTTCAGTAGCGGTCTGGAACCGTTCCTTGTGTATCGTCGACCAGTCCTTTTATAGTACAAGGACTGGTCGTTACAACGTTAGCCTGGCCCGACAGGTGGCCCCGGCGGTTACACATGCTTGATACACAATAAATGGGGTTAATTACCCTTAATAGCCTAATAACGGGCCTTAATAGTGTCGTTACCAGTATTAAGGGCCATCTGATCGTGTGTCATTAATATGGTATTAATGATACTTAATCGGGTCTTGAAGTATTTGATTGCTCCTTGAAGGTCTAGAGCCGTTGGGGGGTCCACCAGCCTAATTGTTGAAGTTGAAGGTCCGACGGTCGCCACGTGGCAGCACTAGAGCTTATCATCGTGGACGAGTAGGTCCAGTGCTACTGGACACGTGTCAGTACTGGAGCTTCCCTCTGTCGGGGTTAGGTTCGGGGGTGCCATATTGGTATACCGACCAGAGCTTCCCATGTGTGGGTGATAGCTCCAGTCTGATGATAAACATGGCGGCCCTGGGACAAACCATGTCGGGGAAGCAGGTCCGGTTACACCTGACATGTGGGGCCTTCAGAGGTCTTCAAATCTGGTAGATGGAGTTTCCTTGTGATCTTTGCAATCCCAAGGGGTATCCGGTATGGAGGTTGACAGGGGTCCTTTCTGTTCCAGAACGGACATGTCTGGTCCTATGTGGACTAGTCCGGACTTCCTGTTCTGAAAATTCTTGGAACTTCTTTAATATACTCCAAATTAACTTGGAACATGTTCTAACATGTAAAACTGAATTGTGACTAGTTATTAGACCATGATATCAACCTAATAACATGCATTACCCCATAATTGCATTATTCTAGCATGTCGTGACATATTGAGTAATATATGAGCATTTATTGATTGTAATGCTTGTTTTGTATGTTTGTTGTGCGGAATAGAAGGTATTGCTCTAGAGGGTGTTGTCGAGGACCTCCAGCATTAGAACTTCGAAGCTTTTGATCCTAACCAATCTCAGGAGCAAGGAAAGTGTCTTTGATCATTTTCATCCTGTTTTTAAATGTTTTGTTTGAAAAACTACATGCTTGTGTCAAATTGATGGGAAACCCAAAGTAGGTGTTTACTAGACTTGTTTAACCATCCTTGTCGCTTGGAATACATTGTAGAGAGTCGAGAAGGGTATTTTTTTTGCTTCGCTCTAATTAATTGGGATGGGAAAACAACCAAATGGCTTAACTATGAATTAATAAGCATGTATTTGATGGGAATTAATGAATGTAGTTAATTGGTAAGAATGGGACTCGAGAGATCTAAGCAAGCTTGGTTTGTGGATTGGGTTGGAAGATATGGTGTTTTTGCTTACTTTAGATCTAAGGACTGGTTCATGGAGCAACAATCTAGGAATTACAGTTCCACCACAAGGCCAAGTATGGGTGTGGCGTAGCTTAATAATTAGGTGTGCTGCTAGTATTGTATGGACCATTGGATGGTGCGGGGAAGGGAGTCGAGGAGGGCTACCCTGCGAACCACATGGCACATGAGGGGGCTCGTGGGTGGAAGAATGGAGATTCAAGCCTGCTGGTGAAAGCTTAGTGGGTCCGTACATGCTAGTAGTCCCTTTGTAAAAGCTATTTTGTGATCTCTTGGCCACACACCAAAGGAAGTGTGAGACGGCATAAGGGAGGTTCTTAGTCTCTGAAAGGTGATGAAATCACAAACGTGTGGGTAAAGTGGTACAACCTCTACAGAGTGTTAAAAACTATCATGATAGTCGTGCTCCCGTTTATGAGCAATCTGGACCCTAACATGATTAGAGTGGAAATTGGGATGGTTTGGTTTGATTATGGTTTTGCTATGGTTATGGTCTAATTTGTGATTAATGAACAGGTTTAATGATGATGGTAAGAAATTGGTGTTTGGATGGGTACTTATTGGTGGATGTATTATGATGGAAATTAATGATGTTGGACTCATAAGTGGTAACTATTTGGGATATGATGGGATTAATTCACATAGAAATCTTAGTATGCTTTTCATATGTTTAAATGTACTTTTCAGCAAATAGCCATTATCTATTATCATTCCATATTTAAGTTACATGTCATTGTTTTCCCACACTTGCTGATTACAACATGTGCTCACCCTTGCAATTCCCCCACCAATAGTTTCAGGTGATGTTTGGGAGTATCCTGAGGATAATGCGGAGTTCTAGGTTGTGTGTTTGCCGTCGATTTGCCTGTGGTTATGCTTGAAGCCGCACTATCCTATATGCTTAGTTTGCTTAGTTTAGATTATTTCTGCTACAGACGTGTTAGTATTAATAATCATTAGAGTTTGTAATTTGAGGATTATTTGAATATTATAATAAAAGTACTTATTTATTAATTGGTCTTGTTGTAATTTCTATATATCGTTTGTGATGCACTCATGTGTGTGTGTGTTGAACATCCTGGACACACATATGTGTCGCACTTGGTTCATTTTTGGAACCGGGTATCACAAATTGATATCAGAGCCACAAGTTGACCGTAGGACACAGCCTAGATAGAATGGACACTTTAGAGCACATAGAAACACTTAGGAATAGTTGTGGGCTGTTTGGTGTGCTGAATGCCACGTGATGCTTGCTTGAGTGTTTGTGTGATTAGTAGAGGATTGTGGGATGCTTTAGTACTTACCATATCCATATAGGCTTATATAGGTAGTTGCTTAGTTTAATATACCTTGATGCATATAGTTCTGGACGTTTTCTAAAATTCTTCTATCTCTTGCTCTTTCTTCAGATGTTGAGAACTCGCAACTAAAGGAATGCCAATGAGGATGAGGAGAACAATGGGGCACCTCAGAATAACAATGGACTTGGACCTGAGGCTAGTAACCTCAAGCAGTTGTTGGCTATGCAGAATCAGCTTATGCAGACTGTGATGCAAACTTTGGGACAGCTGTAGGCCAATAACCAGAATCAGCCTCATATGCCTCCACCACCGCCACCCCCTACACCTCATAACAGATTGGGAGAGTTTATGAGGACTAGGCCACCTACCTTTGCTCAAGACAATGATCCTATGAAAGCTGATGATTGGCTTAAATATGTGGAGAAGAAGCTCACCATTGTCCAGTGCAGTGACAGGGAGAAGGTTCTTTTCACCTCCCATCAACTAGTTGGAGCAGCTGCGGATTGGTGGGACTCGCTATGCAATGCCCATGAAAATCAAGAGAGGGTCACTTGGGCTTAATTCAAGGATAAATTTCGTTCTCACTTTGTTCCTGAAGGCGTTATGATCTTGGAGAGGCGGGAATTTGAGAACCTAAGGCAAGGAAGGTCGAGTGTGAGTGAGTACCTTAACAAATTCACTCAATTGTCAAGGTATGCTTTGGAGAATGTTAACCGGGACAGCTGCAAGCAATATTTGTTTATGAGAGGCCTAAATAATGAGATTCAAGTCCAATTGCTCAATTGTGACTATGCAAATTTCCATAAGCTTGTGGACAAGGCCATTGTGGCTGAAAACAAGGTTCGTGAGATGGAACAAGAAAATAAGAGGAAGATGTCATATCAAGGGCAGCCACAAGGGAGCAATGTCCGTACTCGCCTTGCACCGCCAAGTGCGCCATATTACTACCCCTCCGCTCCTGCTTATAAAGTTGCTTATCCTCCACGCCCAAACCAGCAGCAGCAGCGCCATGTTATGCAAGCGCCTCGCTAGCCTGTACCGTTTGCACCGCACCCTAATATGGTGACTAACTCTCAAAATAAGCAGCACCTAAGTTTTCCTGGTACTTCGGGAAGCAAGACATGCTACGTTTGTGGAGAGGCTGGACACTTTGCAAGTTAGTACCCCAAGAGGAGCTATGGACCAATGAACAATACACCAAGGTAGAACCCACATCCAAATGGAGGAGCGCCAGAAGGCAACCGTGGATAGCAGAATGTCACTCGTGGCAATGTGAATCACGTCTCTATTGAGGAGGCCCAACAAGCGGATGACATCATGATTGGTATGTTCATTGCCAACTCCAACCCCGCGACCATTTTATTTGATTCTGGAGCATATCATTCATTCATCTCATCGAAGTATGTTGCCAAGTATAATATTCCTATAGCTCATTTGAAACACACTATGCTGGTAAAATCCCCTGGAGGAGAGATGAGGACAAATATTGTGTGTCCGAGAGTAAGTATCAGAATAAGAGGGTAGACTTTCTTGTGAACCTCATCGTCCTGGATTCCCAAGGAATAGACATAATACTTGGTATGGATTGGCTGAGCAAGTACAATGGAGTCATTCAATGTGTCGAGAGGATTGGGTAATTAACAAGTGGGCATGGCATCCGTATTCAAGTTGAGACAGCCCAACCCACAATGAATCAAGCGATGCTGAGCCATGTGGAGGGTGTGAGATTCGAAAGCATCTCGATTGTTCACGAGTATCTAGGTGTGTTCCCGGATGAGTTGCCAGGTATGCTGCACGATCGTGATATTGCGTTCGTTATTGATTTGATACCTGGAACTACACCTATAGCTAAGAGGCCATATAGGATGCCTCCTATGGAGCTAGCGGAGCTCAAGAAGCAAATTCAAGAGCAGCTAGAGAAGGATTTTATTCGCCCAAGCTCTTCACCTTAGGGAGCACTAGTGCTTTTCGTGGATAAGAATGATGGATCCCAAAGGATGTGTGTGGATTATCGAGCTCTCAATGAGGTGACGATCAAAAATAGGTATACATTGCCCCGTAGAGAGGATTTGTTTGATCAAATGAAGGGCGCATGTGTTTTCTCTAAGATTGACTTGAGGTCAGGTTATTTTCAAATGAAGATTAGACCATCGGACATACCCAAAACAGCTTTTCGAACATGATATGGGTCCTATGAGTATACCGTTTTGTCTTTTGGATTGACCAATGCACCTTCATACTTCATGTACCTCATGAATAAGGTTTTCATGGAGTATTTGGATAAATTTTTTGTGGTGTTCATTGATGACATTATGGTCTACTCGAGAAGCGAGGAAGAGCATGAGGAGCATTTGAGGCTCACGCTGCAGAAATTGAAGGAGCACCAATTATATGCCAAATTCAGCAAGTGCCAATTTTGGTTAAGGGAAGTATCATTTTTGGTACATATCATCTCTGGAGGAGGAGTATCGGTTGACCCAGGGAAAGTGACGGATGTGCTAAAGTGGGAACCGCTGCAAAATGTGAAGGAAATTAGGAGTTTTCTTGGCATGGCTAGATATTACCGTCGTTTTATCAAGGATTTCTCCAAAATAGCCAAGCCCATGACTGAGTTATTAATGAAGGGAAAAGCATTCCAATAGACTCAAGCTTGTCAAAACAGTTGAGTTGAAGAAGAGGTTAACCACCGCACCAGTCTTGGTTTTGCCCGATGTGAGTAAGAGTTTCGATATTTATTGCGACGCTTCAAGACAAGGGCTTGGATGTGTGCTTATGCAAGAAGTTCAAGTGGTATCCTATGGATTGAGGCAATTGAAGAAACACGAGCAGAATTATCCTACACATGATTGCAAACCTGCAGCCGTTGTGCACGCCTTGAAGATATTGAGACATTACATTCTTGGTCATAGGTATGAAATTTATATGAATCACAAGAGCCTCAAGTACATATTCACACAAACGGACTTGAATTTGAGGCAAACGAAGATGGTTGGATCTCATCAAGGATTATGATGTGGGAATCAACTATCACCCGGGGAAGGCTAATGTGGTGGTTGATGCCTTGAGTAGGAAAGGAGTAAGCCATCAACTCATAGTTCGGGAGTTGCCATCCGAGCTATGCAAGGAGTTTGAACGGCTGAATCTTGGATTGTGAATGAGATAGGAATAATGGAGTTAAATCCGACCTTGGAACAAGAAACTCGAGAAGGTCAAAAAAAGGATGAGAAAATCCAAGAAATCAAGGACCCAAGAAGGGAGAGAATTCAAATTTCATGAGGATGACCAAGGCACTCTATGGCTTGGGAAACGGATTGTTGTGCCTAATGTGAAGCATCTCCGAGATACGATATTTAAAGAGGCACATGACTCACTTTACTCCATCCATCCTGGTTCTACGAAGATGTATAAGGATTTGAAAACCTGCTATTGGTGGAATGGCATGAAAAGGGACATAGCTGAATACGTTGCATTATGTGATGTGTGCCAACTAGTGAAGGTTGAACACCAAAGGCCAGCTGGATTATTGCAGCCATTGAAGATTTCGGGATGGAAGTGGGAAGAAGTTGGTATGGACTTCATAGTTGGTTTACCTCGCACTTCAGTAGGATATGATTCAATATGGGTCATTGTGGATCGGTTGACCAAATTAGCTCATTTCATTCCTGTCAAGACTAGCTATAGTGGAGCAAAGTTGGCAGAATTGTATATGGGAAGAATAGTGTGCTTACACGGAGTGCCAAAGAAAATAGTGTCCGATAGAGGTTCTCAATTTACCTCAAGGTTCTGGCAAAAGCTGCACGAGTATATGGGAACTCAATTGAATTTTAGTTTTGCATATCACCCTCAAACAGATGGACAAACCAAGAGAACAAATAAGATTTTGGAGGACATGCTAAGAGCTTGTGCGCTAAAGTATGGAGGAAGTTGGGACAAAAGTCTACCATATGCTGAATTTTCTTACAACAACAGTTATCAAGCAAGTTTGAAAATGTCACCATATGAAGCATTGTATAGGAGAATGTGTATAACACCTTTGTTTTGGAATGAGACAGGAGAAGCTCAAGTATTCGGGCCTGATGTAGTGCCAAAAAGCAAGTTCAGACCATCTGCGAGAATTTGAGGGCTGCTCAGTCAAGACAAAAGGTCATGCGGATAATAGGCGAAGAAACCTAACTTTTAAGGTGGGAGGCTTTGTATACCTTAAAGTGTCACCCATGTGAGGTCATAAGCGGCTAACGTCAAAGGCAAGTTGGCACCTCGCTATATTGGGCCATTATAGATTTTTTGGCAAACATGGAGAAGTGGCATATAAGTTGGAGATGCCGGCACAACTTTTTGATGTTCATGATATGTTCCATGTTTCCCAGCTCAAGAAGTGATTAAGGGTTCCGAAATAACAAGTACCAATGAAAGAATTGGAATTAGGGGCGGATTTGACTTATGCGGCACAACTTTTTGATGTTCATGATATGTTCCATGTTTCCCAGCTCAAGAAGTGATTAAGGGTTCCGAAAGAACAAGTACCAATGAAAGAATTGGAATGAGGGGCGGATTTGACTTATGCGGAGCAACCTGTCAAGATTTTGGAAACAAAGGAGAGATCACAAGAAAAAGGTGATTCAATGGTGCAAAGTACAATGGAAGCATCATGCATAATCGGAAGCGACTTAGGAGCTGGAGGATGATATCAAGAGAGAATTTCCCTATCTCTTCCCTTCTACATTGAATCTCGAGGGCGAGATTCATTTTAAGGGGGGTAGGTTTGTAACACGCTCATTTTCATCCATCATGCATTGCATACATTATTATACATGTTTAACAATAATCAACACAATGAGGAACAAGTTTAAAATGAATTATAATCATACCATCAAATAAAAACCTGACTTAGTACAAACTTGTCCGGATTTGGACCCCAGACTAGTCCGTTCAACTCTTTGTTGTTCCCCCTGACTTGGGGCGGACTTGTCTGGATTGTACCCTGGACTAGTACGTTCAACTCTTTGATATTTTCCGGACTTTTCCATTAATGCTACGGACTAGTCCGAAAATGTTTCTGATGTTTTGCTTAGGCATGCTCGTACTTGTCTGGCCTAGCACCAGACTTGTCTAATTAACTCTCTGGGACTTCGATTTAATTCCGAACAGACATGTCCGACTTGACATCGGACTTATCCGTTTAACTTTCTGGAACTCTCAACGGATTTGTCTGACCTCATACGGACTAGTCCATTTTGGTGGATTTCGACTCGGATTCTACTTTTTTTCCTCCACGATGAGTTATTGGGTATTTATCTTAAGTGGGCCCAAGAACGTCGTGCCCAACCCCTGAGGAGCTCAAGTGGGACCCTACCCAAACCTCCTCAGCCTTATACTCGAATTCCATCCAAACCTACAACCACCACCCTATATAAACACACCACCACCCACTCTTTCATCTCTTGCCACTATTAAAGAAAACCCTAACCCTAGTTCATGGGAGCCGCCGTCGAGGAGAGAGGAGCTCGCAGCCAGGAGAAGGAGGAGGAGGATAGGAGGATCAAGCAAGATTCTTCGTCTTCTTTGACATCATCAATTCTCCACCAATTCTTCATCTTCTTTGGATCTAGACGTCAAGATCCAAGTGTTGCACCCAAACCTCGACCTTTGAACCCTTAGATTTGTGGTAAATACCTTGGATGCATCTTTTCTGCGTAAATTATGGTTCCATGATTAATAAAACTATGCTCTAGTTGAAAATTCGCCAAAACCCCAGCCATAACGGACTTGTCTGGTCCTATGCGGACTAGTCTGATTTCCTTTCTGTTCCAGAACGGACATGTCCGGTCCTATGCGTACTAGTCCGATCTTCCTGTTCTGAAAATTCCTGGAACTTCTTTGATATTCTTCAAATTAACTTGGAACTTATTCTAACATGTAAAACTTAATTGTGACTAGTTAGTAGTCCATGATGTCAATCTAATAACTTGCATTACCCCATAATTGCATTATTCATGCATGTCATGACATATTGAGTAATATATGAGCATTTATTGATTGTAATGCTTGTTTTGTATGTTTGTTGCGTGGAATAGAAGGTATTGCTCTAGAGGATGCTGTCGAGGACCTCCAGCACCAGAACTTCGAAGGTTTGATCCTAACCAGTCTTAGGAGCATGGCAAGTGTCCTTGATCATTTACATCCTATTTTTAAATGTATTGTTTGAAAAATTGTGTGCTTGTGTCAAATTGATGGGAAACCCAATGTAGGTGTTTACTAGACTTGTTTAACCATCCTTGTCACTTGGAATATATTGTAGAGAGTTGAAAAGGGTATTTTTTACTTTTTTTCTTTGCTCTCATTAATTGGGATGGGAAAACAAACAAACGCTTTAACTATAAAAATAATAAGCATGTATATTATGGAAATTAATGAATGTGGTTAATTTGTAAACATGGGACTTGGGAGATCTAAGCAAGCATGGTTTGCGGATTTGGTTGGAAGATATGGTGGTTTTGCTTGCTTTAGATCTAAGGATCAGTTCGTGGAGCGACAATCCAGGAATTATAGTGCCACCACAAGGCCGAGTATGGGTGCGGTGTAGCTGAATAATTATGTGTGCTGCTGGTATTGTATGGACCATGTGATGGTGCGGGGAATAGTAGTTGAGGTGGGCTACCCTGGGAACCGCATGGCACATGAGGGGGCTCGTGGGTGGGAGAATGGAGATTCAAGCCTGCTGGTGAAACCTTAGTGGGTCTGTACATGCTAGTAGTCCCTTTGTAAAAGCTATTTTGTGATCTCTTGGCCACACATCAAAGGAAGTGTGAGACGGCATAAGGGAGGTTCTTAGTCACCGAAAGGTGATGAAATCACAAACGTGTGGGTAAAGTGGTACAACCTCTGCAGAGTGTTAAAAACTATCATGATAGTCATGCTCCCGGTAATGAGCAACCTTGACCCTCACATGATTAGAGTGGAAATTGGGAATCGGGATGGTTTGGTTTGATTATTATTTTGTTATGGTTATGGTCTGAATTGTGATAAATAAACAGGGTTGATAATGATGGTAAGAAATTGGTATTTGGATAGATAATTATTGGTGGATGTATTATGATGGAAATTGATGATGTTGGACTCATAAGTGGTAACTATTTGGGATATGATGGGATTAATTCACATAGACATCTTACTATGCTTTTCATATGTTTTAAATGGACGTTTCACCAAATAGACATTATTGATAATCATTACTTGTTTAAGATACACGTCATTATTTTCCCACACTTGTTGAGTACGACATGTGCTCACCCTTGCAATTCTCCCACCAACAGTTTCAGGTGATGTTTGGAAGTATCCTGAGGATAATGCAGAGTTTTAAGTTGTGTGTTGTCATCGACTTGCCTTTGGTTATGCTTGGTGCCGCGCTAACCTATATGCTTAGTTTGCTTGGTTTAGATTATTTCCGTTGCAGACGTGTTAGTATTAATGATCATTAGAGTTTGTAATTTGAGTTTTATTTGAATATTGTAATAAAAGTACTTATTTATTAATTGGTGTTGTGGTAATTTCTGTTTATCGTTTGTGATGCACTCGTGTGTGTGTTCAACATCCTGGGTGCACATATGCATCACACTTGGTTCATTTTTGGAACCGGGTATCACAGAATCAACTCCATCAAATTGTGCCAAAGGGTACCTGCTACAAATTTACTCCATCTGAATGAATTCATACGAAATGCACTAAAGCTAAAGTACACTAGAAAGGAGAAGAGAAAGACCGTAGTCATTCCACGTATACATATAGGAAACGACTAGAATGCAATCTGAGTTACGATGCAATCATGCAATCAATCATCCTTAGTCATTAAATGTTAATCCTACTGTTGTTTCATCTATTTACTTAATTCCTTCCACCTAGGTGTTTTTATGTTATATCCTTTTTAGGTGTTAAATAAAACAGTGCAACAACAGTAAGATTTTGTCGAAGTGTTTATGCGACACTTCCCCCGGATCTGCTAAGGAGAAGCTTGTGGAGGTTCTTGGTCAGGGAGGCTTAGGCCTCAAACAAGTGTACACGCGTATGAGAGTGTATGAGACGTTGTTTTTTACGTGGTTCGGGCCGCAAGGAGCGTAACACCCTACTCCGCAGTGCATTGTATTGCGAGTGTGTGTATCGGGGATTCGATTGTCGGTTCTTTGTAACGATGGCGGTATGGTCCTTTTATAGACAAGGCCGGACGCCTTACAAGTGGGGTATAGGTCCCGACTGGTGGTCCCGAGGCAATCTTGTCCTAAAGATATAAGGCTTCTTGCATAAGCTTCCTCTAACCGTGGCTTTGAAGACTCATCGTCTTGCTGCCTGAGTCATCAGTAGATCATGCGCTGCTGCTGACAATGGCAGGGGATGTCCCATCCGATTGTCTCTGTCACCGTAAGCTACCCACTTGCCAGAGTGAGATAGGCCTGTGGCGTCTTCACTGTGATGCGATTGGTCGTAGCGGTACCTGAGATTAGGCGTGCACCGCGCCATGCGTCTGGGGAAGCAGCGTACCTTCAATCAATGACAGGGACAAGACGCACTGCCCTCTTAACTTATGCACTCTCTGTCCATGATAAGTGGTTGGACTACGTGGAAGCTCGGGAGCTCACCTCCGTGGAGGTGGCCAAGTACCGTCTTACAGACCACGTGGAAGCCCCAGAGCCCATTCCTGAGTAGGGCGGGGACTCCAGGGTTGCGGGACACATGGCAGCGTTGGAGCCCGCCTATACGGGGGGTGGCATGTCTGATGCCTCGGACCACGTGACAGCACTGGAGCCCTGTCTCACAAGGGAGATGGATACTTACCTTCTGGACACGTGGCTTCTTGGGAGCTCGTCTCCAAGGGGGAGCTAAACTCTTCTTTGGGGTCTCTTATGGGTACCCCAGACCTCGCATCTGAGGCAGATGGGTCCAGACCTTCAAAACACATGGCGCCCTCGGGCCTTGCCTCTGCTGGGAGGCAGGGGACCAAGGCGGCTCTATCTTGTGAGTGACGGTACCCGGTATGCCTGGTACCAAAAGTGGCCCCTAGGTCCACCCTGGGGCGAGGCGACGAGCTTGAGGGTGGAGCCCTATGCTGCTTTCTCGTGCTGCCTTCTAATTTTGTCTTTATTTGTCGAAGCGGTGCGCGCCTCTGCCGTCATGGCCACGCGTCCTTCTCTGGTTGAGGGCTTGTGGTGATGGGATATTTTCTTGATGCAGTTTCTTTACTGCAATGGTTCCCAATGCGGCTGATGCACTTCTGCTCCTTCTACTCCCGCCTTTATGGGAACCGCCGAGTTGCCTTCTCGGGTTGATGCCCCTTTAGGCCAATCTCTTTGACAGGGGGCCTGGGGCCCGCCGTCAGGGACACTATGGGTTGAGCAGCGGGTTTCGATCCCAAGCAATCTGCTCAGTACGCTCAAATGCCTAACGGAGAGTTAAAAGGAAATCTTTAGGGGCAAAGGTGTTTCTTCCTTACGCACTTCCCAACGTTTGAGCCTTCTTCTTCCTCCTTGTGCACCCACTCTCTTCCGACCTTCGTGGTTCTTGACTCCTGCCCCAATGGGCTCACCCTTGCCTCCTTCTCGCATAGTTGACGTAGCGCCCGTGAGGCGCCTGTTCGGCTGGGAGGACGAGGCGCGGCGGGATATGATCTGCCCGGGCACCCTGCCTCTGAAGTTCGGGGATAAGGAGATAGTCTTCTTCCAGGCGTATGCGTATTCTGGGTTTGTTCCTCCTGTTTCCTCCTTCCTGGTGACACTCCTGGAGGTCCACGGGCTCCAGCTTCACCACTTGTCGCCGAACTCTTTGGTGGCGGCGGCGTGTTCTCGCACTTCTATGAGATGTTCTTCGTGGTGTTCCCGTTCGTGCCAGTGTTCCAGCAGTTCTTCGTGCTGAGGTGGACCGGGAAGAAGAACAAAGCAAACTTCCTCAGCGGCTACTGCTTCTAGCATCGAGCCAACATCCCTCTCATGTACATCACCCCGCTCTCCTCAGCGAAGTGGGCCAACTGGACGAGGGACTAGGTGATCATAAATGTTGATGCCCATGATCACATGGTCATGCGTATCGTATGGCCGATACTTAGGAAGGATACCTGGGAGGAGCGCCCAAAGTTGGAGCAGGCCTACACCCCAGTGATGGAGAGGATCCAATCCTTGGCGGGTCATGGCCTGTCAGAGCTAATGGTGATGGCGGACTTCGTTCGTCGACGCCTGGCTCCCCTCCAGCATTGTAGCCTCCCTGCATGGCTTTACTTCGGGCCACAGGACGGTACCGGTACCCGGCTGGTGCGGGGTTGCGACACAAAGACAACCCCGTAAGAGGTGCTTGACACAATGTCCAAGGCATGCGACGACCTGTTGTCGCATGATGTATTCATCTTCCCGTGGTCTTTCCCACTACTTTGCATGGGTCGGGACCTTCAGACAAAGATTCTAGAGGATATGCCAAACCTGGACGCGCTCAGTGTTGCGCCATGGCAGGTTGGTGAAGAGAGTCATGGGATAGCCATCATCGATGCACCACAGGAGTCTACACCTGCCCCAGGCTCCAAGGCGTCAAGGGTGGAAGACATGTGCTCTGATGGTGGGGGAGGCAAGACACCGATTGCTGAAGCCAGGAAGGGGAAAGCGCCAATCCCCGACTTTGGGAAGGGGAAGTCCCCGGTGGTTGAGGTTGTGAAGGAGAAGTGCACTCGGTCGTGGCCAAAGGTGCCGCCGCAGGTGGCCTTCGCTCCAAGTAAACGTCCCCCAGCGCGCCCCTCCTCAGCATTGGGTGTTGGTGGTTCTTCGAGCGGAGGCTCCGTCCGTCAAGTGGTGGCTCTACCTTCGTCTATGGTCGGCACACTGTCCAGCATCCTTGCCGCCAGCGCAGTCTAAGGTGCCACAGGGGGCTCCAGGAGCGTTACGCCTATGGAGCCTCAGGCAAAGAGGCCTCGGGCCAACGTCGACGATAGCTCAGGAGGAGGCTCCGGAAGTGGCTTCATTGGTGTCGATGGAGATACGCTGACGCAAGGTGGTGGCATCGCTGGTGGTTTTAGTGGAGGCCCGGACTGGACGACCTCAGCTGCCATGTCATCATCAGGACCCACACCTTTAGGTCTACCGAAGGTGGAGGCCCGTTAGAGCTTTCGGGGACGTCGGTAAGGCATTCTTACCAATGCTTGCTTCATTATATCGCTTGTTCTTGTTGATTGATCAGGCCTTGGTTTTGACTTGCAGGGCCACGTCAGCTGTTGTGACACCCTTACCGCTGGGGTAGTGTCCCGGAGCGCTTTGAAGTCAGCCCAGGAAGCTACAGCTGTACCAGTGGAGCAGACAGCCAAGCTTGCTTAGGGGAGCGCTGCTCTGGTGTTCGTACCCTGCGCGGGAAGTGAATCATCTCTAGCTGTTGTGTCGGAGGCATCTTCGGCCGTCGTGCCAGAGGTAATGCCAGAGCCAGCTCAGGGGGCTGAGGGCTTGGCCTCTTTTGCTGCTGATCCGATGGGCGGCTCCTTCGGCGATGGTGACGCTGCCGCTTTGGGCTGCACTGCCACTCCTACTCAGTCTCCGGGAAAAGGTCTCTGGTATTGGTGGCCTCGCCTTCACCGCTTCGGGAGGAAGGGTCCCTGAGATGATCGTTGGGCAGCCATCCATAACTTTGGCATAGCTAGAGCGCCTCTCCGACATCATGGACTCGACGCAGTCTAGCATCCTCCTGGTGCAATCCAACCTCCACCGAGCGCAGGGGGCTCTCGCCGCGGTATGGGAGAAGCTGTGTGCTGAGGGCGAGTGCCTCCAAGGCTGAGAGGACCATCTGAGGTCCAGGACCGCCGAGGCGAAGGCGAAGTACCAGAAGGAGAGCAAGGAGCTGGAGCTGAGGCACCGCTTGGAAAAGGCCATGGACGCAATGTCCCATAAGATCTTGGCCGATGCCAAGGTGGACAATGACATGGTTTACGCCCGCCTGCGCGCCCTTGAGGAGATTCAAGAGGCCCTGGGTCACCACAAAGCTGTTGTTGCTGAGTGGGAGACTGTTGTCGCCGAGCAAGAGGTGGCGGCCCCGGCGATAATAGCTCGAGCTGATGCGGATCAGGACAGGTTGCAGTCCCGCCTTGAAGATCTTGAGCTCCGGGGGAGGAACTTGGGGCGAGATCAGGCGTAGCACTTAGATGAGCGTCAGGAACTTCTCCTGCATGATCTCGACGTCCATGCTCGGGAGCACACGACGGGGCGCTGCGTCTGGGAGCTTGATCTGCAGGAGCGTCAGCTGGCTCAGGGTCTGGAAGCCGAGGGTAGGGTGGTGGCAAAGACGGTGGCATCCCATGTCCTGGTGTTCTACTGGAGTTGGTACCCTAATCTGCCGCTGGAGCCAGTTTTTGAAGGTCCCGTTGAAGAGTGTGAGGAGACGGCAGCGACAGAGGTCAAGAATGCCGCCAAACATTTCGTCGCGCAATTTGCCAGGGGTTGAGGCCAGCGGCTCGTCTTTGTATCCGAGGTTCGCCCCTTTGTAAATATTCTTCAATGAATTTTACTTTGTGTTTGACTTCTTGGCTTGTCTTTGCGCTTCTCAACTATTGCTCTGAGTCCTTAGCTGCATAAGGGTTTGCAGAACCTTTGCCAATCTCGTTAGTTTTTGAGGGCCAACAACTGCACAATTGATATGGTCATAGTGTTTTCCGTTGACTTCCTGCCTATGGAACCTCCTTATAGGCCCCTTGGTAGATGTGGTTAGTTGGCTGGGCACATCTACCACTTGACCCCAGGATGTCTTTGACGGTCCCCCAGTGGAGTAGGGGAGTTGGAGTGGATTGCTTCAGTGTAACACCCTCATTTTCATGCATCATGCCCTGCATACATTCATATACATGTTTAACATTAATCCACATAAAGAGGAATAAGTTTAAAATTGATTGGAACAAAACCACACTTAAAATTTCAGGAAAGTGCGGACTAGTCCGATTTCAGTGAAGAATAGTCCGATTTCTCTCTAACTTCGACAGACTTGTCCGTTTTTGCTGCGGACTAGTCTGTTTTTGCCTCTGGACACTTTCTGACTTGTCAGGTCCTATGCGGACTAGTCCGGTGTTCCAAGAATCCTTGAAAATTTGCTAAGTCCCTGGACTTGTCCAGACTAGTCCGGTGTTCCAGCGTACTTGTCCGTTTTCCTCTCTGACTAAAGTCGGACTTGTCCGATTTTTGCCAGAGTTGTCCAATTTCTCTCTGAATTACTTCAGACTAGTCCGGTCCTTTTCGGACTTGTCCGATATTTCGCAACTCCGAGTTTATTTTTTGTTTTACGAATTGTTTCTTGGGTTTCACGTTAAGTGGTCCTAGTAACATCATGCCTAACTGTTTTAGAGCCCATGTGGACTCTACACCGGCCCCTACTCATCTCAAATTCGAAATCCATCTAACCCTAGCCTTCACCTCTATATAAGCAAACCCACCCCTTGCTTGACATCTATTTGCCACTTTTCCACCCCACCCAAGCCCTAGTTCATGGAGAGCCACCATCAAGGAGGGAGGAGGAGATCCCAAGCAAGAAGAAGAGGAGGAGGAAACGAAAGAGGATCAAGATCTCCATCAACTTCGAGTTCTTCATCAACAATCCACCATCAAGTTCTTCATCAACCCTAGATCGTCAAGATCGAAGTGTTGCCTCCAAGTTTCTTGATTCATTGGAGTTCTAAACACTTGGTATACCTTCTATTCTCTTTTCCTTACATGAATTCAACCCCAAATCTCTGAATTCACGTCGATCTAGAAAACCATAATTTGCTGATTCGCGCAGTGCGGACTTGTCCGGTCCTATGCGAACTAGTCCGATTTTCCTGGTTAAATTGTGCCGAATTAATTATGAGATTAGATCTAATCAACTCCAAACTTGTATAAACTTATTAAAAGCTATTAGAACTAGCTAAGTGATCATTAAAAGCAACCCATTAATAAATTCCACCTTGCATTTGCATTAATCATGCATGTCATGTCATATTGAGTAATATTTGTGCACTCTTTGATTGTGTCTCTTGTCTTGTATGTTTATTGTGTAAATTAGACAGATTTGCGCTAGAGGGTGTCGCGGAGGATCTACAGCACCATGAGTTTGAAGTCTTTGATCCTAATCAATCCCAAGAGCAAGGCAAGTGTCCTTGAAGCATATTGATCCTGTTTTTAAAATAAATGTTTTGTTTGCAAAATTGCATGCTTGTGTCAATTTGATGGGGATCCTATGGTAGGAAGTTTACTAGCTTTGTTTAACCACCCTTGTCACCTAGAATTCATGGTAGAGAGTCGGGAAGGGCTTTTTACCTTTTTGCTTTGCTTAATTAATTGGGATGGAAAAACAATACTACACATTAATGATGCATTTATGAGATTATGATTAACATGAACTGGTTAATGTAATATGATAATGGGTGATCTAAGCAAGCCTGGTATGTGGATGGGTTGGATGTTATGGTCGTTTGCTTGCTTTAGATCTAAGGACCGGTTCATGCGAGAATAAGCCAGGACTACAGTGCCACCACGAGGCCAAATATGGGTGCGGCGTAGCTGACTAATTAGGGCTTTGCTAGTGCTATTTGGACCATTAAGGATGCCCGGGGAAGGGGTAGTCGGATTGGGTTTGTTGATGATTGGTGGGACTACCCTGGGATCCAAATGGCTCAAGAGGGGGCCCTTGGTTTAAGATGTGCTCAGTTGGAGGCATCGTCACCGGTGAAACCTCAGTGGGGTCTAAATAGGCTAGTAATCTCTTTGTAAAGGCTATTTTGTGATGTCTTGACCATACACCTTAGGAAGTGTAATTGGCATAAGGGAGGTTCTTTAGTCGCCGACGGGTTATGAAATCACAAACATGTGGGTAAAGTGGTACAAACTCTGCAGAGTCTAATAAAACTAGCATGATAGCCGTGCTCCCGGCTAAGAGCACCTGGAAAACTTCCATGATTAGAGGGAACTTGGTATTGGGATGGTTTTTGGGACGGTTATTGTTTGGTAATGGTTATGGTTGGTTACGAGTTAAATTTTGATATTGATTATGGTTATTGGAAATGGTGAAATCTGGAATATGAATGATGGTGATGAATATGAACTGGCATTATGATGATTACATAGTTGTGATGGGTTTACTTCACGTACATATAATATATTGCTTTTTAAATGTTTTAATATACTTTTCAGCACTTAGCCATTATTATATCCGTCATTTGTATCAGCTACATGTCATAATTTCCACAATTGCTGAGTATGACATGTACTCACCCTTGCAATTCCCCCCCCCCCCCTACAAGTTGCAGGTCAGGATTGGGATTTAATGATGATATTGCGGAGTTCTAGGCCGTGTCTATCGTCAGCTTTGCCTGTGGAGTGTTGGAGCTGCGCTATACCATTTTGCTTAGATTGCTCAGTTTAGTTTATTTTCGCTGCATTAGTTGAACTTGTCATTAATAATCATTAGAGCTTGTATTCGAGGATATTATAAATTAGGTAATAAAATTGGGTTAATTAATCTTGTTATGTGGTAATTTTATGTATACTCTTTTGTGAATGCACTCGTGTATGTGTGTTGAACGTCTTGGGCACACATATGCATTCACTTGGTTCATTTTCGGAATCGGGTGTCACATTCAGTGTTGCCCACCATCGTCGTGGCAACGTCGACGGCAGGTCCATTGGTAGGTGCCGGAGCTGGCTGCTCCGGCGTCGCTCACCATCGTCTCAAAAACGTCGACAGTAGGCCCCTTGGGAGGTGCCGGAGTTGGCTGCTCTGACGTCGCCCACCATCGTCGCAGAGACGTCGACGGTGGGCCCCTTGGGAGGTGCCGGAGTTGGATGCTCCGGCGTCGCCCACCATCATCGTAGAGGTGTCGACGGCAGGCCCCTTGGGGGTGCTGAAGTTGGATGCTCCGCCATCATCAACCATCTTCGTAGATATGTCAACGGCAGGCCCCTGGTGTACAGACTATCACAAGAGAACCCTGTTAGCAACAAGAGTGGGACAAGAGATTTTACTCACTTATCCACGCTTGTTGCTATCATCGACATGCTGGGACATTGACGGCGGGCCACTTGGGAGGTGTCGGAGCTGGCTGCTCCGGCGTCGCCCACCATCGTGTAACACCCTCATTTTCATGCATGATGCCCTACATACATTCATATACATGTTTAACATTAATCCACATAAAAAGGAATGAGTTTAAAATTGATTTGGAACAAAACCACACTTAAAATTCTGGAAAGTGCGGACTAGTTCGATTTCTCTCTGACCTCGATCAGACTTGTCCGTTTTTGCTGCGGACTAGTCCATTTTTGCCTCTGGACACTTTCGGACTTGTCCGGTCCTATGCGGACTAGTCCGGTGTTCTAAGAATCCTACAAAATTTGATAAGTCCCTGGACTTGTCCGGACTAGTCCGGTGTTCCAACGGACATGTCCATTTTCCTCTCTGACTAAAGTTGGACTTGTCCGATTTTTTGTCAGAGTTGTCCGATTTCTCTCTGGACAACTTCGGACTAGTCCGGTCCTTTTCGGTCATGTTCGATATTTCGTGACTCCGAGTTGATATTTTGTTTCACGACTTGTTTCTTGGGTTTTACGTTAAGTGGGCCTAGGGACGTCGTGCCTAACTCTTTTAGAGCCCATGTGGGACTCTAAATCGGCCACTACTCATCCCAAACTCGAAATCCATCTAACCCTAGCCTCCACCTCTATATAAACAACCCCACTCCTTGGCTTGACATCTATTTGCCACTTTTCCACCCCACCCAAACCCTAATTTGTGGAGAGCCACCATCAAGGAGGGAGGAGGAGATCCCAAGCAAGAAGAAGAAGAGGAAGAAAGGAAAGAGGATCAAGATCTCCACCAAGCTTTCGTTCTTCATCACCAATTCATCATCAAGTTCATGATCAACCCTAGATCATCAAGATCCAAGTGTTGTCTCCAAGATCCTTGATTCACTGGAGTTCTAAACACCTGGTATACCTTCCATTTTCTTTTCCTTACGTGAATTCAACCCCTAATCTCCAAATTCACGTTGATCTAGAAAACCCTAATCCGCTGATCTCGTAAAGTGCGGACTTGTCCGGTCCCTAGCGGACTAGTCCGATTTTCCTAGTTAATTTCTGTTGAATTAATTCTAAAATTAGATCTAATCACATCAAAACCTGTATAAACTTGTTAAAATCTATTAGAACTAGATGGTGATCATTTAAAAGCAATCTATTAACAAATTCTACCTTGCATTTGAATTTATCAGCATGTCATGTCCTATTGAGTAATATATGTGCACTCTTTGATTGTGTTTCTTGTCTTGTTTGTTTATTGTGCGGATTAGACGAATTTGCGCTAGAGAGTGCCGCGGAGGATCTACAACACCAAGAGTTTGAAGTCTTTGATCCTAACCAATCCCAAGAGCAAGGCAAGTGTCCTTGAAGCATATTCATCCTATTTTGAAATAAATATTTTGTTTGCAAACTTGCATGCTTGTGTCAATTTGATGGGAAATCCTATGGTAGGAAGTTTACAAGATTTTTTTAACCACCCTTGTCACCTGGAATACATGATAGAGAGTAGGGAAGGGCTTTTTGCCTTTTTGCTTTGCTCAATTAATTGGGATGGGAAAACAACTATGCTATTTAATTATGCATTTACGAGATATGATCAACATGAGCTGGTTAATATGATATGGTAATGGGTGATCTAAGCAAGCCTGGTATGTGGATGGGTTAGATGTTACGGTGGTTTGCTTGCTTTAGATCTAAGGACTGGTTCATGCGAGAATAAGCCAGGACTACAGTGCCACCACAAGGCCAAGTATGGGTGCGGCATAGCTGATTAATTAGGGCTTTGCTAATGCTATTTGGAC
Organism: Tuctoria greenei; assembly: GCA_036927565.1. NCBI lineage: Eukaryota > Viridiplantae > Streptophyta > Magnoliopsida > Poales > Poaceae > Tuctoria > Tuctoria greenei. The sequence goes on along the minus strand of JAYESD010000004.1, from coordinate 105,901,555 downwards.
CATTAAGAATGCTCGGGGAAGGGATAGTCGGATTGGGTTTGTTGATGATTGGTGGGACTACCCTGGGATCCGAATGGCTCAAGAGGGGGCCCTTGGTTGAAGATGTGCTCAGTTGGAGGCATCGCCACCAGTAAACCTCAGTGGGGTCTAAATAGGCTAGTAATCCCTTTGTAAAGGCTATTTTATGATCTCTTGGCCATACACCAAAGGAAGTGTAACTGACGTAAGGGAGGTTCTTTAGTCACCGACGGGTGATGAAATCACAAACACGTGGGTAAAGAGGTACAACCTCTGCAGAGTGTCTAATAAAACTATCATGATAGCCGTGCTCCCGGTTATGAGCACCTGGACAACTTCCATGATTAGTGGAAAATTGGGATGGTATTTGTGATGGTTATGGTTGGTATTATGGTTATGGTTGGTATTATGTTTATGGATGGTTATGAATTAAATTCTGGTATTGAATATGAATATTGGTATATGATGATGGATATGGAATATGGACTAGTATTATGATATCTACATGGTTTATGATGGGTTTATTTCATATACATATAATATATTGCTTTTCAAATGTTTTAATGTACTTTTCAGCACATAGCCATTATTATATTGTCATTTGTATCAGCTACATGTCATACTTTCCACACTTGTCGAGTATGACATGTACTCACTCTTGCAATCCCCCCAACGGTTTCAGGTCAGGATTGGGAGTTCAACGATGTTAATGCGGACTTCTAGGACGTGTCTACTGTCAGCTTTTCCTGTGGTGTTGATTGGAGTTGCGCTACCCTATTGCTTATGTTGCCTAGCTGTTTAGTTTGCTTGTTTACTTTATTTCCGCTTCATTAGTTGAAACTTGTCATTAATATTCATTAGTGCTTGTATTCAAGGATATACTGAATTCTGTAATAAAAGTGGTTAATTAATCTTGTCTTGTGGTAATTTTTTGTATATCCTTTTGTGAATGCACTCGTGTATGTGTGTTGAACGTCCTGGGCACACATATGCGTTCACTTGGTTCATTTTCGGAACTGGGTGTCACAGATTGGTATCAGAGCCACAGTTTGACTGTATGACACAGCCTAGACAAAATGACACTTTAGAGCACATTGTAGCACTTATGAATCGATGTGTTTTTGTTTGGAGTGATGTTTGCTATATATATATGGTTTGCTTGTGTGCTTAATAGAGGATTGTGGGGTGCTTTCGCATTGCCATGTCCACGTAGGTTAGTGTAGCTAGTTGTTTAGTTTCATATCCCTTGACGTATAGAGTTCGGGATGTTTTCTAATTCTTACCTATTGCTTTTCTCCAGATGGTGAGGACTCGCAACCATTGGGATGGCAATTATGAGGAGGAGAATAATAGAGCACCTTAGAACAACAATGGACAAGGACCTGCTCATGGAGCTATCAACATTGAGCAGCTTTTGGCTATGCAAAACCAGCTCATGTAGACCATGATACAAACTATGGGACAGTTGCAGGCTGGCAATAACAACAATCAGCCCCACATACCTCCACCGCCACCCCACCTCCTCATAACCGGTTGGGAGAGTTTATGGGGACTAGGCCGCCAACCTTTGCTCAAGCCACTGACCCTATGGATGCGGATGATTGGCTCAAGTCCGTGGAGAAGAAGCTAGCTATTGTCCAATGCAGTGACCGGGAGAGAGTGCTTTTCGCTTCTCATCAACTAGTTGGAGCAGCTGCGGATTGGTGGGATTCACTATGCAATGCTCATGAGAACCAAGAGAGAATTACTTGGGCCGAATTCAAAGAGAGCCTCCGTTCTCATTACGTGCCGGAAGGAGTGATGATCTTGAAGAGGCAAGAATTTGAGAACTTGAGGCAAGGAAGATCGAGTGTGGGTGAATATCTCAATAAATTCACTCAACTCTCAAGGTATGCGCCTGAGGATGTGAGTCAGGACAGCCGGAAATAATACTTGTTCATGAGGGGCTTGAACAATGAGATCCAAGTGCAATTGCTCAACTGTGATTATGCCAATTTTCAGAAGATTGTGGACAAAGCAATTGTGGTTGAGAACAAGATCAGTGAGATGGAGCAAGACAACAGAAGGAAGGCGCCATATCAAGGACAACAACAAGGAAGCAATGTGCGACCTCGGTTCGCACCACCCAATGCGCCATATTACAGCTCCTCTACTCCTATACAGTGCCCTGGTTATGGACCGCGCCCTATTATGCAAGCACCTAGGCCTCCGATGCCATATGCACCTCGTGCTAATTTTCCTGGTGCAAATGTTCAGAACCAAGCTCGTCCCAATAATTCTGGTGGACTTAAGAAGGCTATACTTGTGGAGAAGCTGGACACTTTGCACATCAATGTCCTAAGTCAGGCCTTGGTCAAGGAAGCAATGCGTCAAGGCAAAACCTAAGACCTAATGGAGGAGCGCCACAAGGGAACCATGGATATCAGAATTTTGCTCGTGGCAACGTGAACCATGTCTCTACGGAGGATGCTCAACAAGCGAATGACGTGGTCATTGGTATGTTTCTCGCCAACTCCAACCCCGCGACTATGTTGTTTGATTCTGGAGCATCGCATTCATTCATTGCATCGAAGTATGTCGCCGAATATAGTTTGCCTATCTCTCATATGAAGTTTACTCTATTGGTTAAATCTCCCGCAGGAGAGATGGGGACAAATATAGTATGTCCAAAAGTAAGCCTTAGAATAAGGGGGGTAGACTTCTCTGCCAACCTCATTGTTTTGGACTCTCAAGAACTGGACATTATACTTGGTATGGACTGGTTGAGGAAGCACAATGGAGTTATTGAGTGCGCCACAAATACGGTGAAGTTGACCAATGAAGAAGGGATCACCGTAGAATTTGAAGCATCTCAAACCGCACCGAAGCAATTGGAGCTGAATCGTATGGACGGTGCCGCAATTGAGGGGATCCGGTGGTGTGTGAATGTTGGATGTTTTTCTAGACGAGTTGCCAGGTATGCCACCTGATCAAGACATTGAGTTTGTTATTGATTTAATACCTGGAACTGCACCTGTAGCTAAGAGGTCGTATAGGATGCCTCCTATGGAATTAGCGGAGCTCAAGAAGCAAATTCAAGAGCAACTAGAGAAGGGTTTCATTCGGCCCAGCTCTTCACCTTGGGGAGCGCCCATTATATTTGTGGACAAGAAGGATGGATCCCAAAGGATGTGCGTAGATTATCGAGCTCTCAACGAGGTAACAATCAAGAACAAGTACACCCTGCCACGCATAGAAGACTTGTTTGATCAGATGAAGGGTGCTTGTGTCTTCTCTAAGATTTATTTGAGGTTGGAATACTTTCAAATGAAGATTAGACCATCGGACATACCCAAGACAGCTTTTAGGACACGGTATGGATCTTATGAGTACGTCGTGATGTCTTTTGGATTGACAAATGCGCCTGCCTACTTTATGTACCTCATGAATAAGGTCTTCATGGAGTACTTGGATAAATTTTTCGTGGTGTTCATTGATGACATTATGATCTACTCAAAGGATGAGATGGAACATGAGGAACACTTGAGACTTACGCTGCAGAAATTAAGGGAGCATCAATTGTATGCCAAGTTCAACAAGTGTCAGTTTTTGTTGAAAGAGGTGTCGTTTTTGAGTCATATAATCTCAGGAGGAGGAGTATCGGTTGACCCAGGAAAGGTGAGGGACGTGTTGAAATGGGAACCCCTGCAAAACATAAAGGAAATAAGGAGTTTTCTTGGAATTGCTGAATATTACCGTCGATTCATCAAGTACTTTTCCAAGATAACCAAGCCAATGACGGAATTGCTAATGAAGGGAAAGTCTTTCCAATGGACTCAAGCTTGTCAAAACAGTTTTGAGGAGTTGAAGGAGAGGTTGACAACAGCCCCAGTTTTGGTACTGCCGGATGTGAGCAAGAGTTTTGATATTTATTGTGAGCATCAAGACAAGGACTTGGATGTGTATTGATGCAAGAAGGTCAAGTGGTCGCCTATGCATCAAGACAATTGAAGAAACATGAGCAGAATTACCTCACACATGATTTAGAACTTGCAACCGTGGTACATGCGTTGAAGATTTGGAGACACTATATCCTTGGACATAGTTGTGAAATTTATACGGATCACAAGAGTCTTAAGAATATTTTCACACAAACGGATCTGAATTTGAGGCAATGGAGATGGTTGGAGCTCATCAAAGATTATGATTTGGGGATCAATTATCACTTGGGAAAAGCCAATGTAGTGGCCGATCCTTTGAGTAGAAAAGGAGTAAGTCAACAACTCACAGTTCGAGAGTTACCATCCGAGTTATGTAAGGAGTTTGAACGGTTGAACCTTGGATTTGTAAATGAGATGGATATGATGGAGTTAAACCCAACCTTAGAGCAAGAAATTCGGGAAGGCCAAACTAAGGATGAGGAAATTCATGAAATAAAGGAAAGGACCCAAGAGGGGAGAGAATTCGGATTTGATGAGGATGAACATGGTACTCTATGGCTTGGTAAGAGGATTGTCGTGCCTAATGTGAAGTGTATTTGGGAGACAATATTAAAAAGAGGCACATGACTCACCATACTCAATCCACCCCGGTTGTACGAAGATGTACAAAGACTTGAAGGCTTGTTATTGGTGGGATAGCATTAAGAAGGACATAGCTGAATATGTAGCTTTATGCGATGTGTGCCAACGAGTTAAGGCGGAACATCAAAGGCCAGCCGGACTATTGCAACCATTGAAGATTCTGGAATGGAAGTGGGAAGAAATCGGAATGGACTTCATAGCTGGGTTACCACGTACTCAGTCCGGTTATGACTCAAATTGGGTAATTGTGGATCGCTTAACCATGTCAGCTCATTTTGTATCTGTGAAGACCAAATATACAGCTACACAATTGGCCGAAATATACATGGAGCATATTGTGTGTCGACACGGAGTACTGAAGAAGATAGTCTTGGATAGAGGTTCTCAATTTACCTCTAGATTTTGGCAGAAATTGCATGAAGCATTGGGAACAAGGTTGAACTTCAGTTCGACATATGACCCTCAGACAGATGGACAAACCGAGAGGACCAATCAAATTTTGGAGGACATGTTAAGAGCTTGTGCTTTAAAGCATGGGAAAGGTTGGGACAAGAGCTTGCCCTATGCAGAATTTTCATACAATAATAGTTACCAAGCAAGTTTTAGGATGTCACCATATGAAGCACTATATGGAAGGAAATGTAGGACGCCCTTATTCTGGAATGAGGCAGGAGAAACTCAAGTATTTGGTCTGGATGTGTTGCTAGAAGCTGAAAAACAAGTTCAGGTAATCCGTGAGAACTTGAGGTCCGCTCAATCAAGGCAAAAAGGCTATGCGGACAATAGGAGAAGGAAATTAGCCTTCTAAGTGGGACATTTTGTTTACCTCAAGGTGTCACCGATGAGGGGTCATAAGAGGTTTAACATAAGAGGCAAGCTAGCACCTCACTACATTGGACCATTCAAGATTTTGGACAAAAGGGGAGAAGTAGCATATAAGTTGGAGATGCCAACTCATCTTTCAGATGTCCATGATGTGTTTCATGTTTCCCAGCTCAAAAAGTGTATGAGAGTACCGGAAGAACAACTGCCAATGGAAGGATTGGAATTAGAGGCAGATTTGACTTATGACAAACAACTGGTCAAAAACTTGGAAACCAAGGAGAGGGTCACAAGGAACAAGGTTATTAGATGGTGTAAAGTTCAATGGAAGCACCACACAGAAAAAGAAGCAACGTGGGAATTGGAGGATGATCTCAAGAAGGAATTTCCCTATCTCTTCTCTTCCGCATCGAATCTCGAGGGCGAGATTCATTTTAAGGGGAGTAGGTTTGTAACACCCTCATTTTCATGCATCATGCCCTACATAAATTCATATACATGTTTAACATTAATCCACATAAAGAGGAAGGAGTCTAAAATTGATTTGGAACAAAACCGCACTTAAAATTCTGCAAAGTGCGGACTAGTCCGATTTTGGTGCGGACTAGTCCAATTTCTCTCTGACCTCGATCAGACTTGTCTGTTTTTGCTAAGGACTAGTCCGTTTTTGCCTCTGGACACTTTCTGACTTGTCCAGTCCTATGCGGACTAGTCCGGTGTTCCAAGAATCCTTGAAAATTTGCTAAGTCCCTGGACTTGTCTGGACTAGTCCGGTGTTCCAGCGGACTTGTCCGGACTAGTCTGGTGTTCCAGCGGACTTGTCCGTTTTCCTCTCTGACTAAAGTCAAACTTGTCCGATTTTTGGCGAGAGTTGTCCGATTTCTCTTTGGTCAACTTCGGACTAGTCCGGTCCTTTTCGGACTTGTCCGATATTTCGCAACAACGAGTTGATCTTTTGTTTCACGACTTGTTTCTTGGGTTTTACGTTAAGTGGGCCTAGGGACATCGTGCCTAACTCTTTTAGAGCCCATGTGGGACTCTAAACCGGCCCCTACTCATCCCAAACTTGAAATCCATCTAACCCTAGCCTCCACCTCTATATAAACAACCCCACTCCTTGGCTTGACATCTTTTTGAACTTTTCCACCCCACCCAAACCCTAGTTCATGGAGAGCCACCATCAAGGAGGGAGGAGGAGATCCCAAGCAAGAAGAAGAAGAGGAGGAAACGAAAGAGGATCAAGATCTCCACCAATCTTTCGTTCTTCATCACCAATTCATCATCAAATTCATCATCAACCCTAGATCATCAAGATACAAGTGTTGTCTCCAAGATCCTTGATTCATTGGAGTTCTAAACACCTGGTATACCTTCCATTTTATTTTCCTTACGTGAATTCAACCCCTAATCTCCAAATTCACGTTGATCTAGAAAACCCTAATCCGCTGATCTCGTAAAGTGCGGACTTGTCCGGTCCCTAGCGGACTAGTCCGATTTTCCTGGTTAATTTCTGTTGAATGAATTCTAAAATTAAATCTAATCACATCAAAACCTGTATAAACTTGTTAAAATCTATTAGAACTAGATAGTGATCATTTAAAAGCAATCTATTAACAAGTTCTACCTTGCATTTGCATTAATCATGCATGTCATGTCATATTGATTGTGTTTCTTGTCTTGTTTGTTTATTGTTTGGATTAGACAGATTTGCACTAGAGAGTGTCGTGAAGGATCTACAACACCAAGAGTTTGAGGTCTTTGATCCTAACCAATCCCAAGAGCAAGGCAAGTGTCCTTGAAGCATATTGATCCTATTTTGAAATAAATGATTTGTTTGCAAAGTTGCATGCTTGTGTCCATTTGATGGGAAATCCTATGGTAGGAAGTTTACTAGATTTGTTTAACCACCCTTGTCACCTGGAATACATGGTAGAGAGTCGGGAAGGGCTTTCTACCTTTTTGCTTCGCTTAATTAATTGGGATGGGAAAACAACTATACTATTTAATTATGCATTTACGAGATATGATCAACATGAACTGGTTAATATGATATGGTAATGGGTGATCTAAGCAAGCCTGGTATGTGGATGGGTTGGATGTTACGGTGGTTTGCTTGCTTTAGATCTAAGGCTGGTTCATGCGAGAATAAGCCAGGACTACAGTGCCACCACGAGGCCAAGTATGGGTGCGACGTAGCTGATTAATTAGGGCTTTGCCAAAGCTATTTGGACCATTAAGGATGCTCAGGGAAGGGGTAGTCGGATTGGTTTTGTTGATTATTGGTGGGACTACCTAGGATCCGAATGGCTCAAGAGGGAGCCCTTGGTTGAAGATGTGCTCAGTTGGAGGCATCGCCACCGGTGAAACCTCAGTGGGGTCTAAATAGGATAGTAATCCCTTTGTAAAGGTTATTTTGTGATCTCTTGGCCATACACCAAAGGAAGTGTAATTGGCATAAGGGAGGTTCTTTAGTCGCCGACAGGTGATTAAATCACAAACGCGTGGGTAAAGCGGTACAACATCTACAGAGTGTCTAATAAAACTATCATGATAGCCGTGCTCCCGGTTATGAGCACCTGGACAACTTCCATGATTAGAGGAAAATTGGGATGGTATTTGGGATGGTTATGGATGGTATTATGGTTATGGTTGGTATTATGGTTATGGATGGTTATGAATTAAATTCTGGTATTGAATATGGATATTGGTATATGATGATGGATATGGAATATGGACTGGTATTATGATATCTACATGGTTTATGATGAGTTTATTTCATATACATATAATATATTGCTTTTCAAATGTTTTAATGTACTTTTCAACACTTAGCCATTATTATATCGTCATTTGTATCAGCTACATGTCATACTTTCCACACTTGCTGAGTACGACATGTACTCACTCTTGCAATCCCCCCAACAGTTGCAGGTCAGGATTGTGAGTTTAACGATGTTAATGTGGAGTTCTAGGCCGTGTCTACCGTTAGCTTTGCCTGTGGTGTTGATTGGAGTTGCGCTACCCTATTGCTTATGTTGCCTAGCTATTTAGTTTGCTCGTTTAGTTTATTTCTGATGCATTAGTTGAAACTTGTCATTAATATTCATTTGTGCTTGTATTCGAGGATATTCTGAATTCTGTAATAAAAGTGGTTAATTAATCTTGTCTTGTGGTAATTTTCTGTATATCCTTTTGTGAATGCACTCGTGTATGTGTGTTGAACATCCTGAGCACACATATGTGTTCACTTGGTTCATTTTTGGAACTGGGTGTCAAACATCGTCATAAAGACGTTGACGGCAGGCCCCTTGGGTGGTGTCAGAGCTGGCTGCTCAGGCATCGCCCACCATCATCAAAGAGACGTTGACGATAGGCCCTATGGGAGGTGCCAGAGCTGGATGCTCCGGCATCACCCACCATTATCGTAGAGACGTCGACGGCAGGCCCCTTGGGAGGTGCCGGAGCTGGATGCTCCGACGTCATCCACCATCTTCGTAGATACGTCGATGGCAGGCCCCTGGTGTATAGACTATCACAAGAGAACCCTGTTAACAAAAAGATTGGGGCAGGAGAGTTTAGTCACTTATCCAAGCTTGTTTCTGTCGTCGACATGCTGGGACATCGACGGCGAGCCCCTTGGGAGGTGCTGGAGCTGATTGCTCCGTCGTCGCCCACCATCGTTGCAGAGACGTCGACGGCAGGCCCCTTGGGAAGTGCTGGAGTTAGATGCTCCGGCGTCGCCCACCATCGTCGTAGAGACGTCGACAGCAGGCCCCTTGGGAGGTGCCGGAGCTGGATACTCCGACGCCGTCCACCATCTTTGTAGATATGTTGACGGTAGGCCCCTGGTTTACAGGCTATCACAAGAGAACCATGTTAGCAACAAGAGCAGGGCAGGAGAGTTTACTCACTTATCCACGCTTGTTGATGTCGTCGACATGTTGGGATGTTGAAGGCAGGCCCCTTGGGAGGTGCCGGAACTGGCTGCTCCGGCATCGTGCACCATCATCGTAGAGACGTCGACAGCAGGCCCCTTGAGAGGTGTTGGAGCTGGCTGCTCTGACATCACCTACCATCGTCGCAGAGACGTCGATGGCAAGCCCCTTGGGAGGTGCCAGAGCTAGCTGCTCCGGTGTCGCCCACCATCATCGCAGAGACATCGACAGTAGGCCCCTTGGGAAATGCCGGAGCTGGATGCTCTGGCGTCACCCACCATCGTTGTAGAGAAGTCGACGGCAGGCTCCTTGGGAGGTGCCGGAGCTGGATGCTCTGGCGTCTTCCACCATCTTCATAGATATGTCCATGGCAGGCCCTTGGAGTACAGGCTATCAAAATAGAACCCTATTAGCAACAAGAGTGGGGCAGGAGAGTTTACTCACTTATCCACGCTTGTTGCTATCATTGACATGCTGGGATGTCGACGGCGGGCCCCTTGGGAGATGCTGGAGCTGGCTGCTCTGGCGTCGTCCACCATTGTTGTAGAGACATCGACGGCATGCCCCTTGAGAGGTGCCAGAGCTAGCTCCTCCGACGTCGCCCACTATCGTCGCAGAGACGTCGCTGGCAGGGCCCTTGGGTTGTGCCGGAGTTGACTGCACCGCGTTGCCCACCATCGTTGTAGATTCGTTGACGGCAGGCCCCTTGGGTGGTGCTAGAGATGGTTGTCCCGCCCATGTTAAAGGATGCACTAGTTTATTTGTCGGTTTTACCTACTCTCTTCCTTAGTGTCATGTCTTACTATCCTGTATTGACGCACGGGGCTTGGGTAATTCGATGCGTTGGTGCTCTGGGGTCCGAATCCCGCCGTCCTCAGGGTGTGAGCTTTCTGGCCCCAATAGTTGGTTGTAACGCTGGGAGGCAGGGTGTGTATGCTTAGGGTACAGGACCAGGCTAAGCAGTTTACACCCCCTGGACCTCCTGCTCGGCACAGACCTTTCCCGGGAGGCCTTCTGGTGCCACAGGACCCTAATGACGAGAGCGGCCGAAAGAACCCCTCACGCATTGCAGGTACCACAAGCGAAACCACCTGTAGTAGGATTGCACGACACTAGCATGGGTGAGTTATAGAGCGTACAACCGTGCATATAAAGGTAATTACAATAAACGAGTCTAGCATGGCATGATTATAAAATTAATGCGTAACTAAATGAACTATGTTTTTAAGAAAATAAGAAGGAATACAGTGGCTCTATTTTATCAGCGTTCATAGGTGGGCACGGGATTTTTACAAAAGATGGCAACGGCTTCCTTCCGGATGATGAGGGAGGCAGGTTGCGCAGGCTTAGGGTTCAGGACCAAGCCAAGCTGACTGCACACTCTGGACCTGACCCTCCCGGAGCTCGGTTGTCCTTAATGCTGATCCTAGGTCCTATGAAAACCTTTACACTGTCTTACTAAGCAAATATTTATAATAGGGGTGCCCAACACTCCAAGGGTAGCTGTGACGGTTGCGGGGCAACCTTGTTGTCTAGAGCTAATAGAGTGGCGATGAGCAAGCGTCCTTACTTTGTGCCTTGGCCGCCCGCCTTGCGAGTGGTCTGAGCAGGGCCGGGACCGATCTTGGCAGCTTTGACGGGGGCGTGGGTGCTATCGGAGGGCTGCAGCCGGGGCGCAGCGGGTGCTCCGTGCTGACGCGAGCTCGGCCGACGCTGACTTGATTCAGCACCACCCGGGACAGGTGATGGGTCTGCTTTCAGGGCTTGGAGCTGCTCCAAGGCTAACACCGCTACAGTGTGATCTCTGCAGATCCTGAGGACGCCGGAGGGGTTGGCATCTTAAGGACAAGATAGTCGTAGGGGGGCTTGCATCCGCGATGTCGAAGAGGATGCTCTTCGTCCTGTAGTTGTCGAGTGTCCCGAAGGTCACCCAGAGATGGATTTTGTCGTATGTGATGATGCTCCCTGGTCCCATCCCCGAGAATGGGCTTGAGGCGGTGAGCTTGGACATCGGGATCTGCAGCTGCTCGAAGGCTGTGCGGCTGAGGAGGTTGAGTTCGGCCCCGCCATCTATCAAGACGTAGCGGAGCTTGACATTGCAATGGTGGGAGCGACCATGAGAGGTAGAATCCCTGCCCGGCCATGTTTTTGGGGCTGTCGGAGGCATCAAAACCGATCGGCGTCTCCTTCCATCGGTGGTGCAGTGCCAGAGTGGGGGCAGGGGCTACCAAAGCCACTGCGCGATGAAGGGTCTGGACCGCGTTTCGGGACGCGGGACTCCATGACCCTTCGAAGATGGTGTGGAGTGTCTTGCGACGCTCGTGGTCGCTGCCGGCATCAGAGTCCTCGTCTTGGTGGACCACTTTGAAGGCCTGCTCTTGCTTCTAGTACTCCATCTCCTCGTCATTGTCGACCTTGGGGTTGACCTTCTGCTTGCCCTCCAACTGGCGGAAGGGAGCATCGTCCGGGTGCTGCTGCGCCCGCTCTTGGTAGCCTTCACCGCATCTCTTGATCTCCCAGCACTCGCTCGTGATGTGGTAGCGAGTCTTGTGCACCGGGCAGGGCTCGACACTGTCATCAGCGGCAGGTGGCTGACGCGGGCACTTCTCGGGGCATGGGGATTTGCCACAACCGGTCGCTGCTGTTGCTGCAACGGGGGACTCATGTAGCGGCTTGTTCTGGCCGCCACCCCAGTTCTTGTTCTTATTTTTGCTGCTACCATGGGTAACAGCACCTTCTCCAGTCTGGCCGACCCCACTCGCTCTGGGGGCGGGCTGAGCATGCCAGTCGCGGCCTTCTGGTGCCTTGCACGTTGTGCATGTCTAACTTCTCGAGAATCTTGCGGTCATGCACTCCCTAGCGGAATGCCAGTATGACGGGGGCACTCGGGATGTTGGGGATGGAGTTGCGTACCTGGAAGAAACGCTTGATGAATGATCACAGCGTCTCCTTGGGTTGCTATCGCACGGCGTGGAGGTCAAGCTCGGTGTCGGGGCACGTGTAGGAGCTGTCAAAGTTCGTCGTGAACTACCAGCACATCTCATCCCAAGTGGTTATAAACCCCTCGGGCAGGTTCATCAGCACCAAGCAGGCCGATCCAGTCAGGGCGACCGGGAAGTAGTTCGCCAGGATGGTCTCATCTACTCCTGCAACAAGGAGCGTCGTGGTGTAGATCTGCAGGAACTCGGTTGGGTTGATGCTTCTGTCAAACTTCTCTGGCATATGTTGCTGGAACTTGCATGGCACGTCGCGATGTGGAGGTGCGGATCCAACGCTACACAGCCTTTGATGGGCTTCACCAGAGAAGCATATGGGGTAGCATACCCCAGGGGGTCTGCTACACGACGTGCGGCGCCTGCGGGACCTGCAGTTGTGGCACCGGCTGTGCCATGTGTTGCTGCAGTGGTACTGGTTACGCCAAGTACTGCGGTTGCATGTCCTGCAGCACCGAATACTGCAGGGGGGGCTGACGAGCTGACATACTCCTAGTTAGGGGGCGAAGGGTTTACCTTCGGTGCACCTTGGATTGAGGACGCTTCATGAACAGGGCATTGGGGGCCATATTCGGCGTCGAGGTTGCGCCGCCTCTCTCACTGCCGCTCGATGATAACTCGGTCGTCCATGTGAGCTTGACGACGGTCAAGCTCAGCCCTCAAGTCATCCATTGGGAGCCGAACAGCGCTCGTACGCCTGTAGGAGTGGGAGTTGACAGTGCAACGGTCGATGGACGGCGTGCGCGATAGCGACACGTGACGCCATCCCCTGTTAGGGGAGTTGATGGCTGCGACAATGAAGTGGTCGATGTCTTGGACCCACTGTTGAGCCGCCCTCTGGGAAGCGTTCAGCAACAGTGGGTGGTGGAGAAGATCCCTGGACACTGCCAGAGCACTCTCCGGGCTTGCTGTCTATGGTGCCAAGGGAGCCGACTGGGTCGGGATGTGTCCCGACGCACCGTCCTGGACAGCTGTACCTGCACGGGGGCGTCACGGACCAGAGAGCACCACTTGAGCGACGGATCTGGTCAGTGGACAACGGCCGTGGAAACCGCCTTCCACGGGCCTGATGAACACCATGATGTTGAAAGTGCTACCACATTTTGTAAGGAAAAAGCCCCTACATGGCATGCCAAATGTCGAAGTGTTTATGCGACACTTCCCCCGGATCTGCTAAGGAGCAGCCCGCGAAGGTTCTTGTTCGGCGGGGCTTAGGCCTCAATCAAGTGTACGTGCGTATGAGAGTGTATGAGATGGTGGTTTTTATGTTGTTTGGGGTGCAAGGAGCATAACACCCTACTCCACGGTGGATTATATTGCTATTGTGTGTATATGCGTGTGTGTGTGTTGAGGATTCGATTGTCGGTTCTTTATAACGATGGTTGTTCGGTCCTTTTATAGAGAGGGTCGGATGCCTTACAAGTGGGGTTCGGGGAGTGACAGGTGGTCTCGCGGCGATCTTATCCTAAAGATCTAAGGCTTCTTACATAATCTTCCTCTAACTGGGGCTTTGAAGACTCGCCATCTTGCCGCCTGAGTCGTCAGTAGCCTATGCGCTGTTGCTGATAATGGCAGAGGATGTCCTGTCCAACTGTCTCTGTCACCATAAGCTACCCACTTGGCAGAGTAGGATAGGCCTGCTGCGTCTTCACTACGATGCGATTGGTCGTAGCGGTACCTGACGTTAGGCGTGCGTCGCGCCATGTGTTTGGGGAAGTCGCGTATCTTTAATCTTTGACAGGGATAAGGCGCACAACCCTCTTAACTCCCGCACTCTCCGTACAGGGTAACTGGCTAGACTACATGGCAACTCGGGACCTCACCTCCACGGAGGTGGTAAGGTCCCGTCTTACGAACCACGTGGCAGTCGCGGAGCCCGTTCTTGAGTAGAGCGGGGACTCAAGGTTGTGGTACATGTGGCAGTGCTGGAGCCTGCCTATACGAGAGGTAGCCTGTCTGATGCCTCGGACCAAGTGGCAGCACCGGAGCCCTGTCTCACAGGGGAGAGGGATCCTTACCTGCTCGACACGTGGCTGCTTGGGAGCTCGTCTCCAAGGGGGAGTTGAACTCTTATTTGGGGTCTCTTGGGGGTACCCCGGACCCCGCATCTAAGGTAGATGGGTCCAGGCCTTCAAAACACATGGCGCCCTCGGGCCTTGCCTCTGCTGGGAGGCGGGGGACCTAGGCGGCTCTAGCTTGTGCGTGTGGTTACCCGGTATGCCAGGTACCAACAGTGGTTGTGACACCGGGTCCGAAAATGAACCAAGTGAACGCATATGTGTGCCCAGGACGTTCAACACACATGCACGAGTTCATTCACAAAAGGATATACAAATAATTATCACAGAACAAGATTAATTAACCACTTTTATTAAAGAATTCATAGTAACATCAAATATAAGCTCGAATGACTATTAATGACAATTTTCAACTAATGCAGCGGAAACGAACTAATAAGCAACAAAGCAAAAGGGATGGCACAGCTCCAACACTCCACGGGCAAAGCTGACGGTAGACACGGCCTAGAACTCCGGATTATCGCCATTATACTACCAATCCTGACATGCAACTGTTGGTGGGGGAATTGCAAGGGTGATTACATGTTGTACACAGCAAGTGTGGAAAGTATTACATGTAGCTGATTCAAATAACGACAATAATAAAGGCTAAGTGCTGAAAAGTACATTAAAACATTTGAAAAGCAGTATATGATACGTATGTGAAACGAACCCATCGCAAACCATGTAATCATCATAATACCAGACCATATTTCAATATCCATCATCCATATTCCAGATTTCTCATTACCAATAACCATAACCAATATCAGAATTTAATTCGTAACTAACCATAACCATATTTTTAACCATAACCATTACCAAACCATAACCAGTACCAAACCATCCCAAATCCCAATTTCCCTCTAATCATGGAAGTTGTCCAGGTGCTCATAACCGGTAGCATGGCTATCATGATAGTTTTATTAGACTCTTCAGAGTTTGTACCACTTTACCCACATGTTTGTGATTTCATCACCCATCAGCGACTGAAGAACCTCCCTTACGCCAATTACACTTCCTTTGTTGTATGGCCAAGAGATCACAAAATAGCCTTTACAAAGGTATTACTAGCCTATTTAGACCTCACTGAGGTTTCACCAGTGGCGATGCCTCCAACTGAGCACATCTTCAACCAAGGGCCCCCTCTTGAGCCATTCGGATCCCAGGATAGTCCCACCAATCATCAACAAACCCAATCCGACTACCCCTTCCCTGAGCATCCTTAATGGTCCAAATAGCATAGGCAAAACCCTAATTAATCAGCTATGTCGCACCCATACTTGGCCTCGTGTTGGTACTGTAGTCCTGGCTTATTCTCGCATGAACCGGTTCTTAAGATCTAAAGCAAGCAAACCACCATAACATCCAAACCATCCACATACCAAGCTTGCTTAGATCACCCATTACCATATCATATTAACTAGTTAATAATAATCATAATCTCATAAGTGCATAAGTAAGTTAAGTGGTATTGTTGTCCTCCCATCCCAATTAATTAAGCGAAGCAAAAAGGTTAAAATCCCATTCCAACTCTACGATAAATTCCAAATGAAAAGGGTGGTTATACAATGCCAGTAAACTTCCTACCATAGGATTCCCATCAAATTGACACAAGCATGCAGTTTGCAAACAAAACTTTTATTTTAGAAACAGGATCAATATGCTTCAAGGACACTTGCTTTGCTCTTGGGATTGGTTCGGGTCAAAGCCTTCAAACTCTTGGTGTTGTAGTGTAACACCCTCATTTTCATGCATCATGCCTTGCATACATCCATATACATGTTTAATATTAACCCACAACAAGAGGAACAATTTTAAAATTTATTTGGAGCAAAACCGCACTTAAAATGCAGGAATGTGCAGACTAGTTCCATTTTACTGAGGACTAGTCCAATTTCTCTCTGACTAAAAACGGACTTGTCCGTTTTTGCTGCGGACTAGTCTGATTTTGTCTCTGGAAACTTTCGGACTTGTCCGATTTTGTGCGGACTAGTCCGATATTCCAAGAATCCTTGAAAATTTGCTAAGTCCCTGGACTTTTCCAGACTAGTCTATTGTTCCAGCGGACTTGTCCATTTTTCTCTCTGACTAAAGTCAGACTTGTCCGATTTTAGGCCAGACTTGTCCAGTTTTCTCTCTGGACAACTTCGGACTAGTCCGGTCCTTTTCGGACTTGTCTGATATTTCGCGACTCCGAGTTGATCTTTTGTTTTATGACTTATTTCTTGGGTTTCACGTTAAGTGGGCCTAGGGACGTCGTGCCTAACTCTTTTAGAGCCCATGTGGGACTCTAAATCGGCCTCTACTCATCTCAAACTCGAAATCCATCTAACCCTAGCCTCCATGTGACGCTCGGTTCCGAAAAATGAACCAAGCTAACGCATATGTGTGCCCAGGATGTTCAACACACATACACGAGTGCAATCACAAAAGAGTATACAGAAAATTACCACAGAACAATATTAATTATCAAATTTTATTACACAAACCATATTATCCTCGAATACAAGCTCTAATGAATATTAATGACAAGTTCAACTAATGCAGCGGAAATAAACTAATTAAGCAACTAAGCAAACTAAGCAAAAGGGGATAGCGCAGCTCCATGCAACACCACAGGCAAAGCTGACGGTAGACACGGCCTAGATCTCCACATTATCACCATTAAACTCACAATTCTGACCTGCAACTGTTGGGGGGGGGGGGATTGCAAGAGTGAGTACATGTCGTACTCAGCAAGTGTGGAAAGTATGACATGTGGTTGATTCAAATGACGACAATAATAATGGCTAAGTGCTTAAAAGTACAGTAAAACATTTGAAAAGCAATGTATCATATTTATGTGAAGTAAACCCATCATAAACCATGTAACCATAATAATACCAGTCCATAATTCACCATTACCAATAACCATATTCAATACCAGAAATAAATCCATAACCAATCATAACCATAACCATTATCAAACCATAACCATAACCATCCCAAATTCCAATTTCTCTCTAATCATGGAAGTTGTCCAGGTGCTCATAACCGGGAGCACGGCTATCATGATAGTTTTATTTAACTCTGCAGAGTTTGTACCTCTTTACCCAAGTGTTCGTGATTTCATCACCTTTCGGCGACTAAGAATCTCCCTTATGCCCATGACCCGTCGGTCACATTACACACTTTCGTTAATGTGTGGCCAGGAGATCACAAAATAGCCTTTACAAAGGGATTACTAGCCTATTTAGACCCCACTGAGGTTTCACCGGTGGTGATGCCTGCAACTGAGCACATCTTCAACCAAGGGCCCCCTCTTGAGCCATTCGGATCCCAGGGTAGTCCCACCAATCATCAACAAACCCAATCCGACTACCCCTTCCCCAAGCATCCACAATGGTCCAAACAACACTAGCAAAGCCCTAATTAATCAGCTACGCCGCACCCATACTTGGCCTCGTGGTGGCACTGTAGTCCTGGCTTATTCTCGCATGAACCGGTCCTTAGATCTAAAGCAAGCAAACCACCATAACATCCAACCCATCCACATAACAGGCTTGCTTAGATCACCCATCGTATTGACCAGTTCACATTAACCAGAATATCATTGATGCATAATTAAATGTGTAGTGTTGTTTGCCATCCCAATTAATCAAGCAAAGCAAAAAGGTAAAAACCCTTCCCGACTCTCTACCATATATTCCAGGTGACAAGGGTGGTTAAACAAAGCTAGTAAACTTCCCACCATAGGATTCCCATCAAATTGACACAAGCATGCAGTTTTGCAAACAAAACATTTATTTTAAAAATAGGATCAATATGCTTCAAGGACACTTGCCTTGCTCCGGCAGATAGGGTTGCTCAAGCGCTACGAAATCTTGATTCTCGAAATCCTCGTACACGATCTCTTGAGCACTTCCCTCTACTCATGATCACACATACAAGAATATACATACAAATCAACATGATGCATACACACTAATCAACATGCGATGGCATGCATGTATGCAAAGTACAATAATTGATTAACTACGGTTGTCTATTAATTAGATGCAACTAGTTCATACGTGTTCATATGAGTTTACGGGGGTTTTAACGAGAATTAGTGCTGCTGAAAATAAATTCATGGTGCAACTAAAATCAATTTATGTCTATTAGATCTAATACGTCGCTAAAATTCGCATCGGGAACATGGCCTACCGTAGATGCGATGGCTTCGAAGATCCAGGGATGAAGGTGACGAAGTAGATGCGCAAGATCCTCGGCGGCATGACGACGATGACGATCTCCGGTGGACGACGGCACCCTCCTCTTTTTCTTCCTCTTTTTCCCCTCTTTTTTCCTCTCTTTTCTTCCCCTGGCGGTGGCACTGGTGCCTTTTTCTTTTCTGTACCGGCGGCGGGGCTTTTTATCGTGGAGGTGGCGGCGCTGTTTCCTGGGATCGGGGAACCCTACGAGACCTACGGTCTCTTTTATAGGCGGGGCGCAGCGCGGGAGGCACGGGATTCGCGGGTGGGGTCCAGCGGGGTCGTGCGATTCGGCGCGACCGAATCGGGGCGGTGCATCGGGGCAGGCGGCGGGGTGGGCCAGGCGGCGGGCGCGTCAGCGTGGGGGGGGGGGGGGGGGGGGGGAGGGACAGGCGGGGCCCAGGGCGAGGTGCGCGCGGCGCTGCGCGGCGGGAAGGCCGGGGCGAGCGCGTGGGAGCGCGGGCGTGGGAGGCATGGCGGGGTGGGGCCCGGGGCGAGCGCGGGTGGGCGCTGCGGGAGGGCGGCGGGTGGGGTCAGTGCTACGCGCGGGGCTGCATGGCTGGCGGGGGCGTGCGCGGTCGGCCGGATTCGGCGGGGTGGGACCCAGGCGGCGGGGCGGGTATAGCCGGGAGTCGGCGCGTGCGGGGTCGCGTGGGCGTGGGGCCCGCGAGGCAACGTGCGGGGCTGGTTGGCTGGCGCGCGTGGCGCTCGGCTAGGGGCGCGGGCTGGGCCGGTTTGTTGTTTTTTTTGTTTTCTTTCTTTTTTTTAATGTTATTGTATATTGTTATTTATATATTTTTTTATTGTATTTATATTTATTTATTATTATATATATATATATTATTTATATATGTTTCTTTTTATATATTATTATTATTATTTTTATATTTATTCCCTAATACATGTTTTACGCTATTATTATCTTTTTCTTCTTTTGCTACACATACATGTATGTTTTATCCTTTTATTATCGTTTTTTTTATCCTACTAATGTTTAATGCATGATCATGTATGCGATGCATAATGCGAAAATTTAGGGTGTTACAAACCTACCCCCCTTAAAGTGAATCTCGCCCTCGAGATTCGATAGCGTGGAGAAAAGATGAGGGAATTCTGCCTTCAAGTCTTCTTCACGTTCCCACGTAGCTTCGGCTTCCGTATGGTGTTCCCATTGCACTTTGCACCAACGGATCCTCTTATTTCTCGTGACCCTTTCCTTCACGTCCAGGATCTTGATAGGTTGCTCGACATAAGACAAATCCTCCTGAAGTTCTAACTCGCCCATCGACAGTTGTTCTTCCGGCACCCTGAGACACTTCTTGAGTTGGGAAACATGAAACACATCATGTACGTCTGAAAGATGAGCTGGCATCTCCAACTTATATGCTACTTCTCCTCTTTTGTCCAAAATCTTGAATGGTCCAATATAACGAGGTGCGAGCTTGCCTCTTATGTTAAACCTCTTATGACCTCTCATAGGTGACACCTTGAGGTAGACAAAATCTCCTATTTCAAAGGCTAATTTCCTTCTCCTATTGTCCGCATAGCCTTTTTGTCTTGATTGGGCAGCCCTCAAGTTTTCACGAATTATCTGGACTTGCTTTTCGGCTTCTTGCAACACATCTGGACCAAATACTTGAGTTTCTCCTGCCTCATTCCAGAATAAAGGTGTCCTACACTTCCTCCCATAAAGTGCTTCATATGGTGACATCTTCAAACTTGCTTGGTAACTATTGTTGTATGAAAATTCCGCGTATGGCAAGCTTTTGTCCCAACTTTTCCCATGCTTTAAAGCACAAGCTCTTAACATGTCCTCCAAAATCTGATTGGTCCTCTCGGTTTGTCCGTCCGTTTGAGGGTGATATGCTGAACTAAAATTCAACCTCGTTCCCAAAGCTTCATGCAATTTTTGCCAAAATCTAGAGGTAAATTGAGACCCTCTATCCGAGACTATCTTCTTAGGGACTCCATGTCGACACACAATATGCTCCATGTATATTTCGGCCAATCGTGCAGCTGTATATTTGGTCTTCACAGGGACAAAATGAGCTGACTTTGTCAATCGATCCACGATTACCCAAATCGAGTCATACCCGGACTGAGTACGTGGTAACCCAACTATGAAGTTCATTCCAATTTCTTCCCACTTCCATTCTGGAATCTTCAATGGTTGCAATAATCCGGCTGGCCTTTGATGTTCCGCCTTGACTCGTTGGCACACATCACACAATGCTACGTATTCAGCTATATCCTTCTTCATGCTATCCCACCAATAGCAAGTCTTCAAGTCTTTGTACATCTTTGTACAACCAGGGTGAATTGAGTAAGGCGAGTCATGTGCCTCCTTTAATATTGTCTCCCGAATATGCTTTACATTAGGCACAACGATCCTCTTTCCAAGCCATAAGGTACCCTGTTCGTCCTCATCAAATCTGAATTCTCTCCCTTCCCCGATCCTTTCCTTGATTTCCTTGATCTCCTCATCCGTGGTTTGTGCTTCTCGAATTTCTTGCTCCAAGGTTGGGTTTAACTCCATCATCTCCATCTCATTTACAAATACGAGGTTTAACCTTTCAAACTCCTTACATAACTCGAATGGTAACTCTCGAACTGTGAGTTGGTGACTTACTCCCTTTCTACTCAAAGCATCAGCCACTACATTGGCTTTTCCCGGATGATAGTTAATCCCCACATCATAATCCTTGATGAGCTCCAACCATCTTCATTGCCTCAAATTCAGATCTTTCTGTGTGAAAATATACTTAAGACTCTTGTGATCCGTATAAATTTCACACCTATGTCCAAGAATATAGTGTCTCCAAATCTTCAATGCATGTACCACGGCTGCAAGTTCTAAATCGTGTGTCGGGTAATTCTGCTCATGTTTCTTCAATTGTCTTGACGCATAGGCGACCACTTGACCTTCTTGCATAAGCACGCATCCGAGTCCTTGTCTTGATGCATCGTACAAATCCAAATTCCTTGCTCACGTCTAGTAATACCAGCACCGGTGCAGTTATAACCCTCTTCTTCACCTTCTCAATGTCGTCCTAGCAAGATAGAGTCCATTTGAGAAGCTTTCCCCTTGTTAGCAACTCAGTCATGCGCTTCACTACGTTGGAGTAGTCTTTGATGATTGGTTAGCTTTGACATTTATTGTGATGCATCAACTCCAATTGCTTCGGTGCGGTTTGAGATGCTTCAAATTCTACGGTGATCCCTTCTTTGTTGGTCAACTTCACCGTCTTTGTGGCACACTCAATAACTCCATTGTGCTTCCTCAACCAGTCCATACCAGGTATAATATCCAACCCTTGAGAATCTAAAACAATGAGGTTGGCGGAGAAGTCTACCCCCCTTATTCTAAGGCTTATTTTTGGACATACTATATTTGTCCTCATCTCTCCTCTAGGAGACTTAACCAATCATCCGCATCCATAGGGTCAGCAGCTTGAGCAAAGGTTGGCGGCCTAGTCCTCATAAACTCTCCCAATCGGTTATGAGGAGGTGGGGGTGGCGGTGGAGGCACGTGGGGCTGATTGTTGATGTTGCCAGCCTGCAGCTGTCCCATGGTTTGTATCATGGTCTGCATGAGCTGGTTTTGCATGGCCAGTAGCTGCTCCATGTTGATAGCTCCATGAGCATGTCCCTGGTTGTTCTGAGGTACTTCATTGCGCTCCTCCTCATCGTTGGCATCCCTCTGGTTACGAGTTCTCACCGTCTGTTGGCGAAAGAAGGGTGGGGACAGAAGGATTTAGAATTTGGAAAGAAACGTCCCAACTATATGCATCAAGGTACGTGAAGCTAACCAACTAGCTATACTAGCCTAGGTGGACATGGCAATGCTAAAGCATCCCAAAGTCCTCTATTAAGCACACAAGCAAACAATATATATATATATATATATATATAGCAAACAGCACACCAAGCAAAAACACATCGATTCCTGAGTGCTCCTATGTGCTCTAAAGTGTCCATTCTATCTAGGCTGCATCCTTCGGTCAACCTGTGGCTCTGATACCAATCTGTGACGCCCGGTTCCAAAAAATGAACCAAGCTAACGCATATGTGTGCCCAGGATGTTCAACACACATACACGAGTGCAATCACAAAAGAGTATACAGAAAATTACCACAGAAAAATATTAATTATCGAATTTTATTACACAAACCATATTATCCTCGAATACAAGCTCTAATGAATATTAATGACAAGTTCAACTAATGCAGCGGAAATAAACTAATTAAGCAACTAAGCAAACTAAGCAAAAGGGGATAGCGCAGCTCCATGCAACACCACAGGCAAAGTTGACGGTAGACATGGCCTAGATCTCTACATTATAACCATTAAACTCAAAATTCTGACCTACAACTGTTGGTGGGGATTGCAAGAGTGAGTACATGTCGTACTCAACAAGTGTGGAAAGTATGACATGTGGCTGATTCAAATGACGACAATAATAATGGCTAAGTGCTTAAAAGTACAGTAAAACATTTGAAAAGCAATGTACCATATTTATGTGAAGTAAACCCATCATAAACCATGTAACCATAATAATACCAGTCCATAATTCACCATTACCAATAACCATATTCAATACCAGAAATGAGTCCATAACCAACCATAACCATCACCATAACCATTATCAAACCATAACCATAACCATCCCAAATTCCAATTTCTCTCAAATCATGGAAGTTGTCCAGGTGCTCATAACCGGGAGCACGGCTATCATGATAGTTTTATTTAACTCTGCAGAGTTTGTACCTCTTTACCCACGTGTTCGTGATTTCATCACCTTTCGGCGACTAAGAATCTCCCTTATGCCCATGACCTGTCGGTCACATTACACACTTCCGTTGGTGTGTGGCCAAGAGATCACAAAATAGCCTTTACAAAGGGATTACTAGCCTATTTAGACCCCATTGAGGTTTCACTGGTGGCGATGCCTCCAACTGAGCACATCTTCAACCAAGGGCCCCCTCTTGAGCCATTCAGATCCCAGGGTAGTCCCACCAATCATCAACAAACCTAATCCGACTACCCCTTCCCCGAGCATCAACAATGGTCCAAACAGCACTAGCAAAGCCCTAATTAATCAGCTACGCCGCACCCATACTTGGCCTCGTGGTGGCACTGTAGTCCTGGCTTATTCTTGCATGAACCGGTCCTTAGATCTAAAGCAAGCAAACCACCATAACATCCAACCCATCCACATACCAGGCTTGCATAGATCACCCATCGTATTGACCAGTTCACATTAACCAGAATATCATTGATGCATAATTAAATGTGTAGTGTTGTTTGCCATCCCAATTAATCAAGCGAAGCAAAAAGGTAAAAACCCTTCCCGACTCTCTACCATATATTCCAGGTGACAAGGGTGGTTAAACAAAGCTAGTAAACTTCCCACCATAGGATTCCCATCAAATTGACACAAGCATGCAGTTTTGCAAACAAAACATTTATTTTAAAAATAGGATCAATATGCTTCAAGGACACTTTCCTTGCTCTGGCGGATAGGGTTGCTCAAGCACTTCGAAATCTTGATTCTCGAAATCCTCGTACATGATCTCTTGAGCACTTCCCTCTACTCGTGATCACACATACAAGAATATACATACAAATCAACATGATGCATACACACTAATCAACATGCGATGGCATGCATGCATGCAAAGTACAATAATTGATTAACTACGGTTGTCTATTAATTAGATGCAACTAGTTCATACGTGTTCATACGAGTTTACGGGGGTTTTAACGAGAATTAGTGCTGCTGAAAATAAATTCATGGTGCAACTAAAATCAATTTACGTCTATTAGATCTAATACGTCGCTAAAATTCGCATCGGGGACATGGACTACCATAGATGCGATGGCTTCGAAGATCGAGGGACGAAGGTGACGAAGTAGATGCGCAAGATCCTCGGCGGCACGACGACGACGACGATCTCCGGTGGATGACGGCACCCTCCTCTTTTTCTTCCTCTTTTTCCCCTCTTTTTTCCTCTCTTTTCTTCCCCTGGCGGCGGCTCTGGTGCCTTTTTCTTTTCTGTACCGGTGGCGGGGCTTTTTATCATGGAGGTGGCGGCGCTGTTTCCTGGGATCGGGGAACCCTACGAGACCTACGGTCTCTTTTATAGGCGGGGCACAGCGCGGGAGGCACGGGATTCGCGGGTGGGGTCCAGCGGGGTCGCGCGATTCGTCGTGGCCGAATCGGGGCGGTGCGTCGGGGAAGGCGGCGGGGTGGGCCAGGCGGTGGGCGCGTCAGCGTGGGGGGGGGGGGGGGCAGGCGGGGCCCAGGGCGAGGTGCGCGCTGCGCTGCGCGGCGGGAAGGCCGGGGCGAGCGCGTGGGAGCGCGGGCGTGGGAGGCGTGTGTAAGGATCGAAACGCCCAAGAGGGGGGTGAATTGGGCTTTCTTTCAAATTTTAAGGCAATTAAAAATGAACTACTTAAGCCCAATTCCCAATGCGGTTCTAACTATGCAATCAACGTAGATATAACTTGTGAAGTAAAGATTGCATAATGTAAATAGAGGGAGAGAAATGCAAACGCTAGGGGACACGAAGGTTTATCCCGTGGTTCGGCAAGATCGCAAGGATCTTCCTACGTCCACGTTGTGGCACCCACCGAAGGGTTTTGCCACTTCCAATGTCACCGAGACAATGGGGTCTTCACTAATCTTCTCCGTTCGCCATCTCCGGCAAGGTGGAGCTCAAGCCTTGTACAACCTTCGATGTTCCGGGCTTCCACACACACCTTGGCAAGCTCCGGAATGATCTTCTTCAACTTCTCACTAGCCTAGAGAGTTCAATCACAAAGAAAGAACACACACAAGCTTCTCTCTAGCCTATTACAAATGATCTAAAAGTGTGGAAATGTATGCTCTATAGTCTTGAATGCTCTTGGATGTGTAGTTGGCTTCAGGTGATCAAGACTTGTCGAAATGACTGGTTGGAGGGGTTTAAATAGCCAGCCTTCCCGAATTAGCCGTTGGAAAAGTAGGCTGATTAACTTTACTGTTAACATCGGATGATCCGATGCACCCCTTTATTGAGCATCGGTCGATTTTAATTAGCTGACATCACTGTGTCAGATATGACCGTTGATCGACCGATGTAACATCCTCTTCATCATCGGATGAACCGGTGAGTAGATCTTCAGACTTGGTCCAGAAATAATAGCTTCTGTTGAATTGGACCGATGTACACTTGGATTGATCATCGGATGATCCGGTGTGTACTTCTCCAAAATTACTCAAAGATCATCCCTTCTGTTGGATTCAACCGATGTGCCACTTCCTTCACATCGGATGATCCGGTGTGTACTTGGCGCTGAGGTCTTCTTCTTCTACAAACTCAAACTCGACTGATGTAGTCATTTTGCAAGACATCGGATGATCCGGTGAGTTAAACTTGTTTGCTTCGAGTTGTTTTGAGTTGATCTTTTGGAATCTTCTCGGGTGACCTCTTTGACAATTGTTAGACTTGTTCTTCTGATGAATGTTAATCTTCTTATGTTGCCAATTTTGATAGAATAACGTCGTTGAATGAGTTCTTCATTTATTCTTCATGAAAATCGAATAACCCCTTAGAATATATCGTTGAGGGGTCTCCATTTGTATCCAATGAGCAGTAGATGATATGAGAGATGATTCATTACGTTTGATTTGTTTTACGTGAGACCTCGCATCCACAAACTCATTAGTAATCACTAACGGTTGTCATTAATCACCGAAACCATACCTCATGGGGGCCTAGATGCTTTCAATCTCCCCCTTTTTGGTGATTGATGACAACACAACAAGTAGAGCATAGAAGTAATGAAATTAAGACGAAATGCTCATAAAAGAATATAACAAGTACAAATTTGCAACACAAGAGGCTCGAAGGCTCAAATAATGATCAATAAAGCACAAGAGCACAAAGTAGCAGACTGAGTACAAAAAATGGCAAAAGATAGTAAATGGCAGATAATAACAAGTAGTCACAAGGATAACAATAAGTTCCAAAAAGATAAAGCTCCCCCTAGGACCAAGACTCCCCCTAAAACTGAGCTAACCTCCCCCTGACTCTAACTCTTCTCCCCCTTTGGCATCAAGACACCAAAAAGGGAAGTTGAGTGCCTACGACTCTGGCGCGCTCCTGGCGATGGTGAAGCGGTCGGCGTCAGCGGCGCTGTCGTCGGAGCTGCTTGAGGCGGAGGTCGCTGGAGCTGGAGCTGAAGGAGCTGGAGGAGCCACTGAAGGTGTTGGTGGATCCGCTGAGACTGCTGGCACCGGTGGAGCTGGAACTGTCGGTAAGGGTGTGCTAACCACTGGAGTAGGTGAGAACTGGAACGACGTCGGTGGCAGCACAGGTGAGTGAATTGGCGCAGTCGAGACAAGCAGAGGCGACATACTGAAGCTCGGAATAGGCGAGGTCGGCACTGGGGCAGCAGCATGTGCCAGAGGAGGTGCTCCGGGAGTCTGACCAAGTCCCGGCTGCTGAGGTGGAAGGGCGATCCCGGTCTGCTGGTAGAGGTTGGTGATCAACCCGAGAATGCCCATCATAGCCTGCTGAGTCTGCTGCTGCTGGTCGAGAGTGCGCCTGGTCATCTGATCAACAAAGGTAGTGAACCTGTCGGTGTCCTCTCGCCTCTGACGGGCTATCTCCAGCTGCATCTCCTGCTGCTGCCTCTGAAGCTCCTCGTGACATGCGGCCTGCTGACGCTGCTGCTCGATCATCTGCTGAAGTAGGGACGAGAGCTCAGAAGGCTGTGACACCTGTGCCTCTGACACCGGAGGTGGTGTAGGTGGTGGAGCAGCTGATCCTCCCGCCTCCGCGTCGTGCTGTCTCGGTGGAGGAGGAGGAGGAGGAGGGAAGTACTCCTCGACGCTGTCGCTGGTGTCACTGTCTGACCAGATATGCTGTAGGTCTCCACCCTGCGCCTCTGCCTGTGCAAGCTCTGCGTCCTCCCTGGCCAAGTCTGCCCAGTCCTCCTCAGAAAGTCTAGCCCGGACCTGACGCTCGACTGGACGGCCAAGGCGGCGGTCTCCAGGAGCGGGGACTCGGTAGTGGCTGAACCGAGTAACGTGGAGTTCTGTTAGAGGAGCAGTGTCTGGAGAACCCTCTGGAACCAGCTGGTGAAGAAGGTGACAGATCCAGTGACCAAAGACCAACTGTCGAAGCATCCCAACTCCATCAGTGATCACATCCTCCATCTCGCAGATCAGGATGTCCACGATATCGAACTCCATCCCGTTCATCACATAGAACAGGAGAGTCTGCTGTAGGCTCGTGAAACCCTCAAGGTAGCCAGACCTCGGAAGCAGTGTGCGGCGCAGTATGTGGTGAACTGTGCGAGCCGCTGGAGTGAGTAGTGCTGGCACCCTCGGCTGGTCTGGAGTGAAGGGCGGAGTGAACAGCCCACTGATCTCGTCGAACGGTGGTGACACTCCTCCAGTCAGTGGCCTCCTCGGTGGGTCTGCGTCTCCGTACACGATCTGGTGCAGACAGGTAGTAGAGGTGTCCACACCAAGTAGTCTGGCCAACAGATCTCGAGACACGTCGTGGCGCTACCCCAAGAACATGAAGTGGATCGAACGACGGCCCTCAGAGACGAAGAGAGTGGCGTAGAAGACTCGGACCCACTCCTCGATGTAAGCACTCCGCTGGTGTGAAAACAACTCTACCAGACCTCTGTATCTCTCAAAGTATGGTCTGATCCTGTGTCCGACTGCTGCAGCTAGTTGACCCCAATCAATACTGTTATGCTAGAAGAGTTTGTGGCCCCGACGCCTGTATGTACAGGGACGCCTGTGTCAGGGTCCAGAAGCGGGGGTCCACTCGAGTGTCCCTCGGCTGCGGGAACCACTCCTCAGCCAACGTTGTCCATCTGAGCCTCTTCAACTGCTTTGCCTTGAACTTCCTGTAATCTGACAATATGACATCCTCAGCAACTCTGACGGCAGTATCCATCTGGTAGATGGCCCTCTGGGCCTCTCTGTCCTCGGCGCGGTCAGCTGCAGAGGGGCGCTGACTCGCTGTAGGGGTCTGTCCACCCCCACGAGTCCTCGGAGTGCGCCTACGGACAAGAGGCGTCACCTCGGTCTCCTCCTCGTCGGAGCCCTCGGGTGGCACCGGCTGAACTGGAGGCTACTGCTGCCTCTGCTGAGACTCGCGGATCCGCAAGGAACCGCGATGGCCGCGCTCACGCTCCTCGGCGGCGCGAGCGGCCAACTCCGCACGACGGGCGTCCTTGGACAGCTTCTGCTTCTTCGCGGCGGGCTCCTCGATAGCCTTGCCCTTTCCTTTGCGATCGTGACCCATCTTGATGCAATGGAGAGCTAGGGATAGCGACGATGAAAAAGAACGACGAAAAACAACGAAGCACGTTGCACGGAACGGAGCAAACCTTAGCGACGAGCGATCACGAGCACTAGGGGCGCGAATCGACGAAAGAGACGACGCACGGCCGGGCAAACCCTAGCGGCAGAGAGCACGCGGGGGTCGGGTGCGAAGTGAGAGACGGTGGTTAGGTGATGGTGCTAGGAGGCCGGCGGTGGATGCTGCAGGAGTGGTGTCGCGGTGGCGAGCTGGGAGGCGGTGGCGGCGGCCTGGGAGGCGGTGGCGGCGCTCGGGCACAGCCAGCGCGAAGGGAGGTCACGGTGGTGGCGCACGGGTGCGGCGGCAGCCGAGGGAGGAGGCGCGGTGCGCGGGCACGGGCGGCGGTGGCGCGGAGGTTGCCGGCGGCGGCCTGGGAGAGGGCGGCAAGATTTGTCGGGCGGCGGACGAAAGGTCAGGAGAAAGACGAGGAAGGGGCGGCCGAACCATTTTAAAGAACGGGCAAACCCTAGCCGCAGACTTAACACCGGATGGACCGATGCGCATCGGAGGGTGCATCGGTCGAATTCAACAGAGAGTTGTTCCAAAAACTCTCTTTGAACACCGGATGATCCGACGTTGAGGTGTTGATCATCGGTCGATTTCTGCAGGGCACTAGAAAACTGAACACCGGATGCTCCGATGTTTTCTGAAATGAACTCATCGGTCGATCTCTGAATTCTGACTGATCTGAACTTTGAGCTGAAGCACCTGTTGATCCGATGACACTGCTGTCCCTAGCATCGGATAATCCGATGACTACAGAACTTCTAAGACAGCCCATATATGTCCTTGGACTTAAACACACAAAGAGAAGAGCGAGTCCTAGGACTTTTTGGGCAACTCCTAACCTCTAATAGAGGGCTTCAAATATAGTGCCACATATTGGCTAAGCCCTTAAGCAAGAGAGCACACAAAGAGAGTTAGGAGGGTAAACTCAAGGGAATGTAAGGCCCATGCTTTGTGAGCTAGAGTATGGAAAACTTCTATCTCATTAAAGCATGTTCCTTTAGAATTTTGCTCTTTCCACATCATATGAGTTGAGATATTGCATTTTAAACAAGTATTCTTCTCATGATGTGGGTTCCCCTTTGTGACAATCTACCGTATGCAATGCCAAACAATTAATGCAAGATATTAAATGAGTGCAAGTTTATATGGCAGGGATCATGCAAGGCATAAAATAAATCTATCTTGCCAAGTTTAAAGCTTCCAAAGGCTTCCTCAGGGAAAGCTATTTCTAGCTCGCCCCTATCCTTTGGGAGTTAGACAAGACCTATATGATATGCATCCTTACATGAACATGGCAACTTACATGACGTTAGATGCATCTAGCACATTTAATTCACTTCTAAGTCTAGAAAAAGTTTTCTCATCAAGTGGTTTAGTGAGGATATCCGCCAATTGTTCTTCGGACCTAACACCTTGCAAAGAGATGTCTCCTTTAGCCTCATGATCCCGCAAGAAGTAATGGCGAATATCAATGTGCTTAGTGCGGGAGTGTTCAACGGGGTTTCTAGCTATCTTAACCGCACTTTCATTGTCACAAAGGAGAGGTACACAACCAAATTTAATTCCAAAGTCCAAAAGGGTTTGCTTCATATATAGAATTTGGGCACAACATGCACCGGCCGCTATATACTCCGCCTCCGCGGTGGACAAGGCCACGGAATTTTGCTTTTTGCTCGACCAAGATACTAGGGAACGCCCAAGTAAGTGGCACCCACCGGAGGTACTCTTGCGATCCACACGGCATCCGGCAAAGTCCGAATCCGAGTAACCCAAGAGATGGAAACTAGCGTTCTTGGGGTACCACAAACCTACACTTGGGGTATGCTTGAGATACCGAAGTATCCTAAAGACCGCCTTACGATGCGATTCTTTAGGTGCCGCTTGAAAGCGAGCACACAAGCACACACTAAACATGATATCAGGCCTAGATGCGGTAAGATATAACAATGAACCAATCATGGAACGGTAGTGAGATTGATCAATAGGTTTACCGTCCAAGTCCGCGTCGAGATGACAATTTGTCGCCATTGGAGTACTTCTTGAGCTACAATCTCCATCTCAAATTTCTTCAAGAGGTCCTTGGTGTACTTCTCTTGGTAGATGAAGGTCCCCTCTTGAAGTTGCTTGATTTGAAATCCAAGGAAGAAGTTGAGCTCTCCAATCATTGACATCTCGAATTCCCTAGACATCATGGTGCCAAACTCATGGCTAAGAGATTTGTTAGTTGAGCCAAAAATAATATCATCGACATAAATTTGACAAAAAAAATAAATCCCCGTTGATGTCCTTGGTGAAGAGTGTAGTGTCCACCCTCCCGATCTTGAATCCTTGCATAACCAAGAAATCCCTTAGACGTTCATACCACGCCCTAGGTGCTTGCTTGAGCCCGTAGAGCGCCTTGTGTAACCTATACACATGATTAGGATTCCTCAGATCTTCAAACCCGGGAGGTTGCTCAACATAAACAAGCTCGTTAATATAACCATTAAGAAAGGCACTTTTAACGTCCATTTGATAAAGCATTATATTGTGATGCGAAGCAAAAGCAAGGAGTATACGAATAGCTTCTAACCGAGCGACCGGAGCGAATGTTTCTCCAAAGTCTAGTCCTTCAACTTGTGAGAAACCCTTGGCCATAAGTCTTGCCTTGTTGCGGACCACAACGCCATTCTCGTCTTGCTTGTTGCGGTACACCCACTTCGTTCCGATGACGTTCTTGTCCTTGGGTCGCTCCTCCAACACCCAAACTTCATTGCGGGTGAAGTTGTTGAGTTCTTCTTGCATGGACATCACCCAATTTGGATCTTGGAGTGCTTCCTCTATATGAGTGGGTTCTACACACGAAACAAACGAGTAGTGCTCACAAAACAAAGCAACGTGGCGGGAACGAGTACTTACGCCCCTTGAAGGACTTCCAATGATTTGGTCCATTGGATGCGCCTTGGAGATGCGTCCATGCCTCATAAGTGGTTGTGAAGCACTTGGCGGTGGTGAAGCGTGTTGCTCCTCTTGTGGTTGGACTTGATCATGGACTTCTTCTTCATCTTGATGTTGTATTGCTTGTGAGTCTTGAGTTGGCAATGGATCATCTTTCTCCTCTTCGTCTACTTGAGGCGCCATGGAGGTGTTTTTGTTGGAACTTGAAGCTCCCCCTGATCATGGCCCTCTTCAACTTCCGGCTTGATGTCTCCAATGGTCATGTTCTTCATGGCTTCTCGTAGAGGCTCATCATCTATTTCATCATGACCAAAACTCTCCTCTTGGGAGCCATTAGTCTCATCAAACTCAACATCACAACTTTCTTCAACTAGACCGGAGGTTTGGTTGAATACTCGATATGCTTTTGAGTTTGATGCATAACCAAGAAAAATGCCAACATCACATCTTCTTTCAAACTTACCGAGCTTTTTCTTGCGGTAGATGTAGCATTTGCACCCAAATACTCTAAAGTAGGAGATGTTGGGCTTTCTCCCAATTAGAAGCTCATATGGGGTCTTTTGGAGTAGTCGGTGAAGATAGACCCTGTTTGCGGCATGGCACGCCGTGTTGATTGCTTCGGCCCAAAACTTCTCCCACGTGCCGTAGTCATCAAGCATTGCTCTTGCAAGAGTGATGAGGGTTTTGTTCTTCCTCTCAACGACACCATTTTGTTGAGGAGTGTATGTGGCGGAGAATTCATGCTTCACACCTTCACGGTCACACCACTCCCCGTTGTAGTTCTTGAATTCGGTGCCGTTGTCACTCCGGACCTTGATAATGGGAAGTTGGAATTCCCTTTGAGCATGGTTGGCGAAGGTCTTGAACACTTTCGGAGTTTCACTCTTGTCACCTAAAAATAGAGTCCAAACATAGCGAGAGTAGTCATCAACTATAACAAGACAATAGAGGTTACCGCCAAGGCTTTGGTATGTGGACGGTCCGAAGAGGTCCATGTGGAGTAGTTCAAGTGGCTAGGAGGTTGACACCATTGTCTTCATTGGGTGGTGTGAAGCAACTCGCTTCCCGGCTTGACAAGCGCTACAAAGCTTGTTCTTCTCAAACGTCACATCCTTCACACCGGTCACCATCCCAAGCTTGAATGACTTCTTGAGTTTGCTCATTCCAATGTGTGCTATGCGTCGGTGCCATAGCCAACCCAAGCTTGTCTTAGTGAAAAGACAAGTGGTTAGGCTAGCATTCTTGTTGGAGAAGTCTACTAAGTAGAGATGTCCATGCCGAAACCCTTTGAAGATTAGCTCTTTGCTTGCCTCACTACTCACAACAACATCATTTTTGCTAAATGTGCATGTTAGTCCAAGATCACAAAGTTGTGCAATGGAAAGTAGATTAAAGCTAAGAGACTTAACATACAACACATTAGAAATGGATAAATCATTAGAGATAGCAATTTTACCTAATCCTATTACCTTACCCTTAGAATTGTCACCAAAAGTGACTTGTTCATGATTACCGGGGTTTTCTATGGTGGTGAACATACCATCATTGCCGGTCATGTGTTGAGTGCACCCGCTATCGAGTATCCAATGCTTTCCTCCGGCTTTGTAGTTCACCTACACACATGAAGTTAATTTTTGACTTTAGGCACCCAAGCCAACTTAGGTCCTTGTATGTGAGATACAAGTGTCTTTGGGACCCAAAGTTGCTTGGGGAGCTTCCCCTTCATGCTCTTCATGTCTTTGCCAATGAACCTAGCTTTCACCTTGCCATTCACTTTACTAAGAAGATAATAGCGATCATTGAAAATAGATTTGTAGTTAGTAGGCAATTTAGGTGAAGGTCGGTTAGGAAGAGGACACTCCCTTGTGTGGTGACCGGTGACCTCACAATGTTGGCAATAAGAACCAACTTCCTTTATGAAGCTTGTTCTAAGCTCTGGTGAGGGCACCTTTCCTTTGTTGGGCACCGGGAAGGATCCAAGTCCTCTTTTGTTTAAGGCTTTTGCTTGTTGGAAGAGGATTTCCTTGTGCTTGACTTCACCTTTTGAAAGTCTAGCCACACTAGTGCGGAGACTCTCAATTTCTTCCAACAAGTCCTTCTCCCTAGCATTAGCTTTTAAAGACAAAGACTTGTCCAAGACATTAGAGACATGCGAAGTAATGGATATATTATCATTAAGAGTTTGTTTCTTTGCATCTTTTAACTCTTGATCAAGCATGTCATGAGCAATGTTAAGTGTTTGGTATTCTTGAGTTAGCTTGTTGTGCTCCTCCAAGAGAGTTTGGTGTGCTATGTTGAGCTCATCATTGTCTACCTTGATTTTAGCATTTTCTTCCTCAATTTGCTTGACATGAGATTTGAGCGTGTCATGCTCTTTAAGTATGCTTTCATACTTGTCAAGCAAATCAAGGTTAGCACTCTCAAGTTTAGCACGAATTTCTTCAAGAGTTTTAACCTTACTCTTCTCTCTCTTAATGATAGCATGATATTCATTAATCAAAGAAGTTAAATCATCGGGGGAAAGCTCATCATCACTAGAGTCGTCACATACCTTGGTGTTACCTTTAGCCATGAGGCACATGGGTGGTGGAGGAAGAGGTGAGTCATCATGGTTGGCAATGGCAAGGACGGCCAAGCTTTCTTCTTCTTCTTCACTCTCTTCATCACTTGTTTCTTCGTCGGTGACCCATTCATTTGCCTCACACATAAACACCTTTTGTGGACCACTTCTCCTCTTTGGGAAGAGTCTTGCCTTCTTGCCCTTGTCTTGCTTCTTCTTCCCAAAAGCTCTTGGTTTGGGCTTGGCTTCTTCTTCATCATCATCACTTTCTTCAAGCTTGCGTTGCTTGCCTTTGTAGTTCTCTCTCCTTTTGTCCGGTTTTGGACAATCATAGGAGATGTGGCCTTGATCTCCACAATTGTAGCATATCTTGCGATCGTCTCTTCTTGGTAGAAATGCCTTCTTCTTGGGATCAAAGGTGTATCCCTTTTTGGTGATCTTGGAGTTCAAGCGTGAGAACTTTCTCATCATCAAGGCAAGCTCATCATCGTCATCTTTACTTGACGCTTGCTCTTCTTCACTTGAGCTAGGCTCAACCACCTTCTTCTTCTTGAAGCTTGTCTTCTTGGTGGAGGCCTTTAGAGCAATTGTTTTTTATGATGATTGCTCCATCATCCCAAGTACACTCATCTCATGAGCGTGTATTTCTCCAATGAGCTCTGAAACTTCAATGTTGTCAAGTGATTCCTTTTGGAGCATGGAGTTGATGATTTTGTACTTCGGCTTGGGAAGGAGCATGAGGATCTTGCGGTTAATAAGTCCCTTGCCAAGAGACGTAATGTCAAGAGCATTAATTTCCTCAATAAGAACATTTAAGCGTGAAAACATTTCATTAACATTTTCATGAGGAAGCATCTTAAATTCATCATATTTAGCTTTGAGCATGTGATATTTATGTTCCTTTACACGAGATGAGCCCTCATGGATTTCTATCAAGCAAGCCCAAATTTCACAAGCTTTCTCCTTACTAGCAATCCTAGAGAAGACATCTTGACTTATGCATTCATAAATAGCATTCCTAGCCTTAGCATCCCACTTAACTTGATCACCCACATAGTTAAGTTCTCCAAATCCCGCATGAGTCGCTTCCCAAACTTCGGGGGCAATAGCCTCAAGGTAAGCGCGCATGTGTGGTTTCCAATAGGCAAAATTCTTGCCCTCGAAGATAGGAACCGAACCCCCAACCTTGGCCATGTTTGCTCTCTAGCGGTGAAGCTAGAATGATCCTATGAGCAACCTTGCTCTGATACCAATTGTAAGGATCGAAACGCCCAAGAGGGGGGGTGAATTGGGCTTTCTTTCAAATTTTAAGGCAATTAAAAACGAACTACTTAAGCCCAATTCCCAATGCAGTTCTAACTATGCAATCAACGTAGATATAACTTGTGAAGTAAAGATTGCATAATGTAAAGAGAGGGAGACAAATGCAAACGCTAGGGGACACGAAGGTTTATCCCGTGGTTCAGCAAGATCGCAAGGATCTTCCTACGTCCACGTTGTGGCACCCACCGAAGGGTTTTGCCACTTCCAATGTCACCGAGACAATGGGGTCTTCACTAATCTTCTCCGTTCGCCATCTCCGGCAAGGTGGAGCTCAAGCCTTGTACAACCTTCGATGTTCCGGGCTTCCACACACCTTGGCAAGATCCGGAACGATCTTCTTCAACTTCTCACTAGCCTAGAGAGTTCAATCACAAAGAAAGAACGCACACAAGCTTCTCTCTAGCCTATTACAAATGATCTAAAAGTGTGGAAATGTATGCTCTATAGTCTTGAATGCTCTTGGATGTGTAGTTGGCTTCAGGTGATCAAGACTTGTCGAAATGACTGGTTGGAGGGGTTTAAATAGCCAGCCTTCCCGAATTAGCCGTTGGAAAAGTAGGCTGATTAACTTTACTGTTAACATCGGATAATCCGATGCACCCCTTTATTGAGCATCGGTCGATTTCAATTAGCTGACATCACTGTGTCAGATATGACCGTTGATCGACCGATGTAACATCCTCTTCATCATCGGATGAACCGGTGAGTAGATCTTCAGACTTGGTCCAGAAATAATAGCTTCTGTTGAATTAGACCGATGTACACTTGGATTGATCATCGGATGATCCGGTGTGTACTTCTCCAGAATTACTCAAAGATCATCCCTTCTGTTGGATTCAACCGATGTGCCACTTCCTTCACATCGGATGATCCGGTGTGTACTTGGCTCTGAGGTCTTCTTCTTCTGCAAACTCAAACTCGACCGATGTAGTCATTTTGCAAGACATCGCATGATCCGGTGAGTTAAACTTGTTTGCTTCGAGTTGTTTTGAGTTGATCTTTTGGAATCTTCTCGAGTGACCTCTTTGACAATTGTTAGACTTGTTCTTCTGATGAATGTTAATCTTCTTGTGTTGCCAATTTTGATAGAATAACGTCGTTGAATGAGTTCTTCATTTATTCTTCATGAAAATCGAATAACCCCTTAGAATATATCGTTGAGGGGTCTCCATTTGTATCCAATGAGCAGTAGATGATATGAGAGATGATTCATTACGTTTGATTTGTTTTACGTGAGACCTCGCATCCACAAACTCATTAGTAATCACTAACGGTTGTCATTAATCACTGAAACCATACCTCATGGGGGCCTAGATGCTTTCAGCGTGGCGGGGTGGGGCCCGGGGTGAGCGCGGGTGGGCGCTGCGGGAGGGCGGCGGGTGGGGTCAGCGCTACGCGCGGGGCTGCGTGGCTGGCGGGGGCGTGCGCGGTCGGCCGGATTCGGTGGGGTGGGACCCAGGCGGCGTGGCGGGTTCAGCCGGGAGTCGGCGCGTGCGGGGTCGCGTGGGCGTGGGGCCCGCGAGGCAACGCGCGGGGCTGGTTGGCTGGCGCGCGTGGCGCTCGGCCAGGGGTGCGGGCTGGGCCGGTTTGTTGTTTTTTTTTTGTTTTCTTTCTTTTTTTTACTGTTATTATATATTGTTATTTATATATTTTTTTATTTTATTTATCTTATTCATTTTATTTATTTATTTATTTATATTTATTTATTATATATATATTATTTATATATATTTCTTTTATATATTATTATTATTTTTTATATTTATTCCCTAATACATGTTTTACGCTATTATTTTATTTTTCTTCTTTTGCTACACATACATGTATGTTTTATCCTTGTATTATCTTTTTTTATCCTACTAATGTTTAATGCATGATCATGTATGCGATGCATAATGCGAAAATTTAGGGTGTTACACTTCACCTCTATATAAACAACCCCACCCCTTGGCTTGACATCTATTTGCCACTTTTCCACCCCACCCAAACCCTAGTTCGTGGAGAGCCACCATCAAGGAGGGAGGAGGAGATCCTAAGCAAGAAGAATAAGAGGAGGAAACGAAAGAGGATCAAGATCTCCATCAAGCTTTCGTTCTTCATCACCAATTCACCTCCAAGTTCATCACCAACCCTAGATCATCAAGATCCAAGTGTTACCTCCAAGTTTTCTGATTCATTGGAGTTCTAAACATCTGGTATACCTTCTATTTTTCTTTTCCTTACGTGAATTCAACCCCCAAGTCTCAAATTTACGTCGATCTAGAAAACCCTAGTTCGCTAGTTCTGCGAAGTGCAGACTAGTCCGGCCTTTTGCAGAATAGTCCGATTTTGCTGACCAAATTCTGTTGAATTAATTCTAAAATTTGATCAAATCAACTCCAAACCTGTATAAAACTTATTAAAATCTATTAGAACTAATTAGTGATCATTGGAATAAATCTATTAACAAGTTCTACATTGCATTTGCATTAATCATGCATGCCATGTCATGTTGAGTAATATTTGTGCACTCTTTGATTGTGTTTCTTGTCTTGTATGTTTATTGTGCAGATTAGACGGATTTGCGCTAGAGAGTGTCATGGAGGATCTTCAGCACCAAGAGTTTGAAGGCTTTGACCCGAACCAATCCCAAGAGCAAGGCAAGTGTCCTTGAAGCATATTGATCCTGTTTTAAAATAAATGTTTTGTTTGCAAACTGCATGCTCATGTAAATTTGATGGGATATCCTATGGTAGGAAGTTTACTAGCTTTGTTTAACCACCCTTGTCACCTGGAATTATGGTAGAGAATTGGGATGGGCTTTTTACCTTTTAGCTTCGCTTAATCAATTGGGATGGGAAAACAACTATACCACTCAATTTAAATATGCATGGATGCGATTATGGTTAACATGAACTGGTCAATATGATATGGTAATGGGTGATCTAAGCAAGCCCGCTATGTGGATGGGTTGGATGTCATGGTGGTTTGCTTGCTTTAGATCTAAGGACCGGTTCATGCGAGAATAAGCCAGGACTATAGTGCCACCACAAGGCCAAGTATGGGTGCGGCGTAGCTGATTAATTAGGGTTTTGCTAGTGTTATTTGGACCATTAAGGATGCTCGGGGAAGGGTAGTCGGATTGGGTTTGTAGATGATTGGTGGGACTACCCTGGGATCCGAATGGCTCAAGAGGGGGCCCTTGGTTGAAGATGTGCTCAGTTGGAGGCATCGCCACCGGTGAAACCTCAGTGGGGTCTAAATAGGCTAGTAATCCCTTTGTAAAGGCTATTTTGTGATCTCTTGGCCATACACCAAAGGAAGTGTAATTGGCATAAGAGAGGTTCTTTAGTCGCCGACGGGTGATGAAATCACAAACACGTGGGTAAAGTGGTACAAACTCTGCAGAGTCTAATAAAACAATCATGATAGCCGTGCTCCCGGTTATGAGCACCTGGAAAACTTCCATGATTAGAGGGAACTTGGTATTGGGATGGTTATGGTTTGGTAATGGTTATGGTTGGGTATGGATTAATTTCTGGTATTGAATATGGTTATTGGCAAATGGTGACATCTGGAATTATTGATGAGGATGGTGAATTATGGACTGGTATTATGATATTACTTATGATTATGATGGGTTTATTTAACATACATGTAATATATTGCTTTTCAAATGTTTTAATGTACTTTTCAGCACTTAACCATTATTATATTCGTCATTTGAATCAGCCACATGTCATACTTTCTACACTTGCTGAGTACGACATGTACTCACTCTTGCAATCTCCCCCAACAGTTGTAGGTCAGGATTGTGAGTTTAATGGCGATAATGCGGAGTTCTAGGCCGTGTCTACCGACAGCTTTGCCTGTGGTTTTTTGGAGCTGCGCTATACCCTATTGCTTATGCTGCCTAGCTATTTAGTTTGCTTATTTAGTTTATTTCCACTGCATTAGTTGAACTTGTCATTAATATTCATTAGAGTTTGTATTCGAGGATAATATGGATTGTGTAATAAAATTTGGTTAATTAATCTTTTGTTGTGGTAATTTTCTGTATACTCTTTTGTGAATGCACTCGTGTATGTGTGTTGAACATCCTGGGCACACATATGTGTTCACTTGGTTCAGTTTCGGAACCGGGTATCACAGATTGGTATCAGAGCCACAGGTTGACCATAAAATGTAGCCTAGATAGAATGGACACTTTAGAGCACATAGGAGCACTAAGGGATCGATGTGTTTTTGTTGGGTGTGTTGTTTGCTATATATATTGGTTGCATGTGTGCTTAATAGAGGATTTTGGGATGCTTGAGCATTGCCATGTCCACCTAGGCTAGTGTAGCTAGTTGTTTAGTTCATATCCCTTGATGCATTTAGTTGGGGACGTTTCTAAATTCTTACCTATTGCTTTTCTTCAGATGGTGAGGACCCGCAACCAGAGGGATGCTAATGATGAGGAAGAAAACCATGGAGTACCTCAGAACAACAATGGACAAGGACCTGCTCATGGAGCTATCAATATTGAGCAGCTATTGGCTATGCAAAACTAGCTCATGCAGACCATGATTCAAACTATGGGACAGCTGCAGGCTGGCAATAACAACAATCAGCCCCACATGCCTCCACCGCCACCCCCACCCCCTCATAACCGGTTGGGAGAGTTTATGAGAACTAGGCCACCGACCTTTGCTCAAGTTGCTGACCCTATGGATGCGGATGATTGGCTCAAGTCCGTGGAGAAGAAACTTGCTATTGTCCAATGCAGTGACCGGGAGAAGGTCTTATTTGCTTCTCATCAACTAGTTGGAGCAGCTGCGGATTGGTTGGATTCATATTGCAATGCTCATGAGAACCAAGAGAGAATTACCTGGGCGGAATTCAAGGAGAGTTTCCGTTCTCATTATGTGCCGGAAGGTGTTATGATTTTTAAGAGGCAAGAATTTGATAACTTAAGGCAAGGAAGATCAAGCGTGAGTGAATATCTCAATAAATTCACTCAACTCTCAAGATATGCGCCTGAGGATGTTAACTGGCACAGCCGGAAGCAATACTTGTTCATGAGGGGCTTGAACAATGAAATCCATGTGCAACTACTCAACTGTGATTATGCCAATTTTCAGAAGCTTGTGGACAAAGCAATTGTGGTTGAGAACAAGATTCGTGAGATGGAGCAAGACAACAAGAGGAAGGCGCCATACCAAGGACAGCAACAAGGAAGTAATGTGCGCCCTCGCTTTGCGCCGCCTAATGCGCCATATTACAGCTCTTCTATTCCTGCTCAATGCTCTGGATTTGCACCGCGCCCAACTCAGTTTGTGCAGCAGCGCCCAGTCATGCAAGCATCTAGGCCTCCGATGCCATATGCACCTCGTGCCAACTATCCTGGT
This sequence comes from Tuctoria greenei, assembly GCA_036927565.1. Lineage (NCBI taxonomy): Eukaryota > Viridiplantae > Streptophyta > Magnoliopsida > Poales > Poaceae > Tuctoria > Tuctoria greenei. The sequence continues at coordinate 105,860,365 of JAYESD010000004.1, read as the reverse complement.
GCCAATGCTCAAAACCAGGCTCGTCCCAATAATTCTGGTGGAGTTAAGAAGTGCTATACTTGTGGAGAAGTTGGACACTTTGCGCATCAATGTCCTAAGTCAGGCATTGGTCAAAGAAGCAATGCACCAAGGCAAAACCCAAGACCCAATGGAGGACAACCGCAAGGGAACCGGGGGCAGCAGAATTTTGCTCGTGGCAACGTGATCCATGTCTCTACGGAGGATGCTCAACAAGCAGATGACGTGGTCATTGGTATGTTTCTCGCCAACTCCAACCCCGCGACTATGTTGTTTGATTCTAGAGCATCGCATTCATTCATTGCATTGAAGTATGTTGCCAAGTATAGTTTGCCTATCTCTCATATGAAGTTTACGCTATTGGTTAAGTCTCATGGAGGTGAGATGAGGACAAATATAGTATGTCCAAAAGTAAGCCTTAGAATAAGGGGGTAGACTTCTCCGCCAACCTCATTGTTTTGGATTCTCAAGGATTGGACATTATACTTGGTATGGACTGGTTGAGGAAGCACAATGGAGTTATTGAGTGTGCCAGAAAGATGGTGAAGTTGACCAATGTGGAAGGGATTACTGTAGAATTTGAAGCATCTCAAACCACACCGAAGCAATTGGAGCTGAATCATATGGACGGTGCCGCAATTGAGGAGATTCCGGTGGTGTGTGAATTTTGAATGTTTTTTCCGGACGAGTTGTCTGGTATGCCACCTGATCGAGACATTGAGTTTGTTATTGATTTAATACCTGGAACTGCACCTATAGCTAATAGGTCGTATAGGATGCCTCCTATGGAATTAGTGGAGCTCAAGAAGCGAATTCAAGAGCAACTAGAGAAAGGTTTTATTCGCCCTAGCTGTTCACCTTGGGGAGCACCCGTGCTGTTTGTGGACAAGAAGGATGGAACCCAAAGGATGTGTGTGGATTACCGAGCTCTCAACGAGGTGACAATCAAGAACAAGTACATCTTGCCACGCATAGAAGACTTGTTTGATCAGATGAAGGGTGCTTGTGTCTTATCTAAGATTGATTTGAGGCCAGGATACTTTCAAATGAAGATTAGACCATCGGACATACCCAAAACAGCTTTTAGAACACGGTATGGATCTTATGAGTACACCGTGATGTCTTTTGGATTGACAAATGCGCCTGCCTACTTTATGTACCTCATGAACAAGGTCTTCATGGAGTACTTGGATAAGTTCGTTGTGGTGTTCATTGATGACATTATGATCTACTCGAAGATGAGAAGGAACATGAGGAACACTTGAGGCTTACGTTGCAGAAATTGAGGGAGCATCAATTGTATGTCAAGTTCAACAAGTGTCAGTTTTGGTTGAGAGAGGTGTCGTTTTTGGGTCATATCATCTCAGGAGGAGGAGTATCGGTTGACACCAGAAAAGTGAGAGACGTGTTGAAGTGGGAGCCCCTACAAAATGTAAAGGAGATCAGGAGCTTTCTTGGGATGGCTGGATATTACCGTAGATTCATCAAGGACTTTTCCAAGATAGCCAAGCCAATGACGGAGTTGCTAATGAAGGGAAAATCTTTCTATTGGACTCAAGCTTGTCAAGAAAGTTTTGAGGAGTTGAAAAAGAGGTTGACAACAGCCCCAGTTTTGGTATTGCCGGATGTAAGCAAGAGTTTCGATATTTATTGCGACACATCAAGACAAGGACTTGGATGTGTGCTTATGCAAGAAGGTCAAGTAGTAGCCTATGCATCGAGACAATTGAAGAAACATGAGCAGAATTACCCAATACATGATTTGGAACTTGCAGCCGTGGTACATGCATTGAAAATTTGGAGATACTACATCCTTGGACATAGGTGTGAAATTTATATGGATCATAAGAGTTTGAAGTATATTTTCACACAAACGGATCTGAAATTCAGGCAAAGGAGATGGTTGGAGCTCATCAAAGATTATGATTTGGGGATCAACTATCATCCGGGAAAAGCTAATGTAGTGGCCGATGCTTTTTTGAGTAGAAAAGGAGTAAGTCATCAACTCACAGTTCGAGAGTTACCATTCGAGTTATGTAAGGAGTTTGAACGGTTGAACCTCGGGTTTGTAAATGAGATGGAGATGATGGACGTTTCGCAGAAATTAAGAGATTTTCGATCTCCTCGAAAGAAAATGTTAAAACCGACCTTGGAGCAAGAAATTCGAGACGCACAAACCACAGATGAGGAGATCAAGGAAATCAAGGAAAGGACCAAAGAAGGGAGAGAATTCAGATTTGATGAGGATGAACAAGGTACCTTATGGCTTGGAAAGAGAATCGTTGTGCCTAATGTAAAGCATATCCGGGAGACAATATTAAAGGAGGCACATGACTCACCTTACTCGATTCACCCTGGTTGTACGAAGATGTACAAAGACTTGAAGGCTTGCTATTGGTGGGATAGCATGAAAAAGGACATAGCTGAATATGTGGCATTGTGTGATGTGTGTCAACGAGTCAAGGCGGAAAATCAAAGGCCAGCTGGATTATTGCAACCATTGAAGATCCCGAAATGGAAGTGGGAAGAAATTAGAATGAACTTCATAGTTGGGTTACCACGTACTCAGTCCGGGTATGACTCAATTTGGGTAATTGTGGATCGCTTAACCAAGTCAGCTCATTTTGTCCCTGTGAAGACAAAATATACAGCTGCACAATTGGCTGAAATATACATGTAGCATATTGTGTGTTGACATGGAGTACCGAAGAAGATAGTCTCGGATAGGGGTTCTCAATTCACTTCCAGGTTATGCCAAAGTTGCATGAAGCTTTGGGAACGAGGTTGAATTTCAGTTCGGCATATCACCCTCAAACAGATGGACAAACCGAGAGGACCAACCAGATTTTAGAGGACATGTTGAGAGCTTGTGCTTTAAAGCATGGGAAAGGTTGGGACAAAAGCTTGCCATACGCGGAATTTTCATACAACAATAGTTACCAAGCGAGCTTGAAAATGTCACCATATGAAGCGCTTTATGGGAGGAAGTGTAGGACACCTTTGTTCTTGAATGAGGCAGGAGAAACTCAAGTATTTGGTCTGGATGTGTTGCAAGAAGATGAAAAGTAAGTCCAAATAATTCGTGAAAACTTGAGGGCTGCCCAATCAAGACAAAAGGGCTATGTAGACAATAGGAGAAGAAAATTAGCCTTTGAACTGGGAGATTTTGTTTACCTTAATGTGTCACCAATGAGAGGTCATAAGAGATTTAACATAAGAGGTAAGCTAGCACCTCGTTATATTGGACCATTCAAGATTTTGGACAAAAGAGGAGAAGTAGCGTATAAGTTGGAGATGCCAGCTCATCTTTCGGATGTCCATGATGTCTTTCATATTTCCCAGCTCAAGAAGTGCTTGAGAGTACCAGAAGAACAAGTGCCAATGGAAGAATTGGAACTAGAGGAAGATTTGACTTATGCCGAGCAACCGGTTAAGATCTTGGAAACCAAGGAGAGAGTCACAAGGAACAAGGTGATTCGATGGTGTAAAGTTCAATGGAAGCACCGCACAGAATCAGAGGCAACATGGGAGTTGGAGGATGATCTCAAGAAGGAATTTCCCTATCTCTTCTCTTCCGCGTCGAATCTCGAGGGCGAGATTCATTTTAAGGGGGGTAGGTTTGTAACACCCTAATTTTCATGCATCATGCCTTGCATACATCCATATACATGTTTAACATTAACCCACAACAAGAGGAACGAATTTAAAATTGATTTGGAGCAAAACCGCACTTAAAATGCAGGAAAGTGCAGACTAGTCCGATTTTACTGAGGACTAGTCTGATTTATCTCTGACTAAAAACGGACTTGTCCGTTTTTGCTGTGGACTAGTCTGATTTCGCCTCTGGAAACTTTTGGACTTATCTGATGTTGTGCGGACTAGTCCGATATTCCAAGAATCCTTGAAAATTTGCTAAGTCTCTAGACTTTTCCGGACTAGTCCGGTGTTCTAGTGGACTTGTCCGTTTTCCTCTTTGACTAAAGTCGGACTTGTCCGATTTTAGGCCAGACTTTTCCGATTTTCTCTCTGGACAACTTCGGACTAGTCCGGTCCTTTTCGGACTTGTCCGATATTTCGCGACTTTGAGTTGATCTTTTGTTTTACAACTTGTTTCTTGGGTTTCATGTTAAGTGGGCCTAGGGACATCGTGCCTAACTCTTTTAGAGCCCATGTGGGACTCTAAACCGGCCTCTACTCATCTCAAACTCGAAATCCATCTAACCCTAGCCTCCACCTCTATATAAACAAACCCACCCCTTGGCTTGAAATCTATTTGCCACTTTTCCACCCCACCCAAACCCTAGTTCGTGGAGAGACACCATCAAGGAGGGAGGAGGAGATCCCAAGCAAGAAGAAGAAGAGGAGGAAACGAAAGAGGATCAAGACCTCCATCAGGCTTTTGTTCTTCATCACCAATTCACCTCCAAGTTCATCACCAACCCTAGATCATCAATATCCAAGTGTTGCCTCCAAGTTTCTTGATTCATTGGAGTTCTAAACACCTGGTATACCTTCTATTTCCCTTTTCCTTACGTGAATTCAACCCCCAAACCTCAAATTTACGTCGATCTAGAAAACCCTAGTTCGCTAGTTCTACGAAGTGCGGACTAGTCCGGCCTTCTGCAGACTAGTCCGATTTTGCTGACCAAATTCTATTGAATTAATTCTAAAATTTGATCAAATCAACTCCAAACATGTATAAAACTTATTAAAAGCTATTAGAACTAGTTAGTGATCATTGAAAGAAATTTATTAACAAGTTCTACCTTGCATTTGCATTAATCATGCATGTCATGTCATGTTGAGTAATATTTGTGCACTCTTTGATTGTGTTTCTTGTCTTATGTTTATTGTGCGGATTAGACGGATTTGTGCTAGAGAGTGCCGTGGAGGATCTTCAGCACAAAGAGTTTGAAGACTTTGACCCGAACCAATCCCAAGAGCAAGGCAAGTGTCCTTGAAGCATATTGATCCTGTTTTAAAATAAATGTTTTGTTTGCAAACTGCATGCTCGTGTCAATTTGATGGGATATCCTATGGTAGGAAGTTTACTAGCTTTGTTTAACCACCCTTGTCACCTGGAATTATGGTAGAGAATTGGGATGGGCTTTTTACCTTTTAGCTTCGCTTAATCAATTGGGATGGGAAAACAACTATACCACTCAATTTAAATATGCATGGATGAGATTATGGTTAACATGAACTGGTCAATATGATATGGTAATGGGTGATCTAAGCAAGCCCGCTATGTGGATGGGTTGGATGTCATGGTGGTTTGCTTGCTTTAGATCTAAGGACCGGTTCATGCGAGAATAAGCCAGGACTATAGTGCCACCACAAGGCCAAGTATGGGTGTGGCGTAGCTGATTAATTAGGGTTTTGCTAGTGTTATTTGGACCATTAAGGATGCTCGGGGAAGGGTAGTCGGATTGGGTTTGTAGATGATTGGTGGGACTACCCTGGGATCCGAATGGCTCAAGAGGGGGCCCTTGGTTGAAGATGTGCTCAGTTGGAGGCATCGCCACCGGTGAAACCTCAGTGGGGTCTAAATAGGCTAGTAATCCCTTTGTAAAGGCTATTTTGTGATCTCTTGGCCATACACCAAAGGAAGTGTAATTGGCATAAGAGAGGTTCTTTAGTCGCCGACGGGTGATGAAATCACAAACACGTGGGTAAAGTGGTACAAACTCTGCAGAGTCTAATAAAACAATCATGATAGCCGTGCTCCCGGTTATGAGCACCTGGAAAACTTCCATGATTAGAGGGAACTTGGTATTGGGATGGTTATGGTTTGGTAATGGTTATGGTTGGGTATGGATTAATTTCTGGTATTGAATATGGTTATTGGCAAATGGTGACATCTAGAATTATTGATGAGGATGGTGAATTATGGACTGGTATTATGATATTACTTATGATTATGATGGGTTTATTTAACATACATGTAATATATTGCTTTTCAAATGTTTTAATGTACTTTTCAGCACTTAACCATTATTATATTCGTCATTTGAATCAGCCACATGTCATACTTTCTACACTTGCTGAGTACGACATGTACTCACTCTTGCAATCTCCCCCAACAGTTGTAGGTCAGGATTGTGAGTTTAATGGTGATAATGCGGAGTTCTAGGCCGTGTCTACCGACAGCTTTTCCTGTGGTTTTTTGGAGCTGCGCTATACCCTATTGCTTATGCTGCCTAGCTATTTAGTTTGCTTATTTAGTTTATTTCCACTGCATTAGTTGAACTTGTCATTAATATTCATTAGAGTTTGTATTCGAGGATAATATGGATTGTGTAATAAAATTTGGTTAATTAATCTTTTGTTGTGGTAATTTTCTGTATACTCTTTTGTGAATGCACTCGTGTATGTGTGTTGAACATCCTGGGCACACATATGTGTTCACTTGGTTCAGTTTCGGAACCGGGTATCACAGATTGGTATCAGAGCCACAGGTTGACCATAAAATGTAGCCTAGATAGAATGGACACTTTAGAGCACATAGGAGCACTAAGGGATCGATGTGTTTTTGTTGGGTGTGTTGTTTGCTATATATATTGGTTGCATGTGTGCTTAATAGAGGATTTTGGGATGCTTGAGCATTGCCATGTCCACCTAGGCTAGTGTAGCTAGTTGTTTAGTTCATATCCCTTGATGCATTTAGTTGGGGACGTTTCTAAATTCTTACCTATTGCTTTTCTTCAGATGGTGAGGACCCGCAACCAGAGGGATGCTAATGATGAGGAAGAAAACCATGGAGTACCTCAGAACAACAATGGACAAGGACCTGCTCATGGAGCTATCAATATTGAGCAGCTATTGGCTATGCAAAACTAGCTCATGCAGACCATGATTCAAACTATGGGACAGCTGCAGGCTGGCAATAACAACAATCAGCCCCACATGCCTCCACCGCCACCCCCACCCCCTCATAACCGGTTGGGAGAGTTTATGAGAACTAGGCCACCGACCTTTGCTCAAGTTGCTGACCCTATGGATGCGGATGATTGGCTCAAGTCCGTGGAGAAGAAACTTGCTATTGTCCAATGCAGTGACCGGGAGAAGGTCTTATTTGCTTCTCATCAACTAGTTGGAGCAGCTGCGGATTGGTTGGATTCATATTGCAATGCTCATGAGAACCAAGAGAGAATTACCTGGGCGGAATTCAAGGAGAGTTTCCGTTCTCATTATGTGCCGGAAGGTGTTATGATTTTTAAGAGGCAAGAATTTGATAACTTAAGGCAAGGAAGATCAAGCGTGAGTGAATATCTCAATAAATTCACTCAACTCTCAAGATATGCGCCTGAGGATGTTAACTGGCACAGCCGGAAGCAATACTTGTTCATGAGGGGCTTGAACAATGAAATCCATGTGCAACTACTCAACTGTGATTATGCCAATTTTCAGAAGCTTGTGGACAAAGCAATTGTGGTTGAGAACAAGATTCGTGAGATGGAGCAAGACAACAAGAGGAAGGCGCCATACCAAGGACAGCAACAAGGAAGTAATGTGCGCCCTCGCTTTGCGCCGCCTAATGCGCCATATTACAGCTCTTCTATTCCTGCTCAATGCTCTGGATTTGCACCGCGCCCAACTCAGTTTGTGCAGCAGCGCCCAGTCATGCAAGCATCTAGGCCTCCGATGCCATATGCACCTCGTGCCAACTATCCTGGTGCCAATGCTCAAAACCAGGCTCGTCCCAATAATTCTGGTGGAGTTAAGAAGTGCTATACTTGTGGAGAAGTTGGACACTTTGCGCATCAATGTCCTAAGTCAGGCATTGGTCAAAGAAGCAATGCACCAAGGCAAAACCCAAGACCCAATGGAGGACAACCGCAAGGGAACCGGGGGCAGCAGAATTTTGCTCGTGGCAACGTGATCCATGTCTCTACGGAGGATGCTCAACAAGCAGATGACGTGGTCATTGGTATGTTTCTCGCCAACTCCAACCCCGCGACTATGTTGTTTGATTCTAGAGCATCGCATTCATTCATTGCATTGAAGTATGTTGCCAAGTATAGTTTGCCTATCTCTCATATGAAGTTTACGCTATTGGTTAAGTCTCATGGAGGTGAGATGAGGACAAATATAGTATGTCCAAAAGTAAGCCTTAGAATAAGGGGGTAGACTTCTCCGCCAACCTCATTGTTTTGGATTCTCAAGGATTGGACATTATACTTGGTATGGACTGGTTGAGGAAGCACAATGGAGTTATTGAGTGTGCCAGAAAGATGGTGAAGTTGACCAATGTGGAAGGGATTACTGTAGAATTTGAAGCATCTCAAACCACACCGAAGCAATTGGAGCTGAATCATATGGACGGTGCCGCAATTGAGGAGATTCCGGTGGTGTGTGAATTTTGAATGTTTTTTCCGGACGAGTTGTCTGGTATGCCACCTGATCGAGACATTGAGTTTGTTATTGATTTAATACCTGGAACTGCACCTATAGCTAATAGGTCGTATAGGATGCCTCCTATGGAATTAGTGGAGCTCAAGAAGCGAATTCAAGAGCAACTAGAGAAAGGTTTTATTCGCCCTAGCTGTTCACCTTGGGGAGCACCCGTGCTGTTTGTGGACAAGAAGGATGGAACCCAAAGGATGTGTGTGGATTACCGAGCTCTCAACGAGGTGACAATCAAGAACAAGTACATCTTGCCACGCATAGAAGACTTGTTTGATCAGATGAAGGGTGCTTGTGTCTTATCTAAGATTGATTTGAGGCCAGGATACTTTCAAATGAAGATTAGACCATCGGACATACCCAAAACAGCTTTTAGAACACGGTATGGATCTTATGAGTACACCGTGATGTCTTTTGGATTGACAAATGCGCCTGCCTACTTTATGTACCTCATGAACAAGGTCTTCATGGAGTACTTGGATAAGTTCGTTGTGGTGTTCATTGATGACATTATGATCTACTCGAAGATGAGAAGGAACATGAGGAACACTTGAGGCTTACGTTGCAGAAATTGAGGGAGCATCAATTGTATGTCAAGTTCAACAAGTGTCAGTTTTGGTTGAGAGAGGTGTCATTTTTGGGTCATACCATCTCAGGAGGAGGAGTATCGGTTGACACCAGAAAAGTGAGAGACGTGTTGAAGTGGGAGCCCCTACAAAATGTAAAGGAGATCAGGAGCTTTCTTGGGATGGCTGGATATTACCGTAGATTCATCAAGGACTTTTCCAAGATAGCCAAGCCAATGACGGAGTTGCTAATGAAGGGAAAATCTTTCTATTGGACTCAAGCTTGTCAAGAAAGTTTTGAGGAGTTGAAAAAGAGGTTGACAACAGCCCCAGTTTTGGTATTGCCGGATGTAAGCAAGAGTTTCGATATTTATTGCGACACATCAAGACAAGGACTTGGATGTGTGCTTATGCAAGAAGGTCAAGTAGTAGCCTATGCATCGAGACAATTGAAGAAACATGAGCAGAATTACCCAATACATGATTTGGAACTTGCAGCCGTGGTACATGCATTGAAAATTTGGAGATACTACATCCTTGGACATAGGTGTGAAATTTATATGGATCATAAGAGTTTGAAGTATATTTTCACACAAACGGATCTGAAATTCAGGCAAAGGAGATGGTTGGAGCTCATCAAAGATTATGATTTGGGGATCAACTATCATCCGGGAAAAGCTAATGTAGTGGCCGATGCTTTTTTGAGTAGAAAAGGAGTAAGTCATCAACTCACAGTTCGAGAGTTACCATTCGAGTTATGTAAGGAGTTTGAACGGTTGAACCTCGGGTTTGTAAATGAGATGGAGATGATGGACGTTTCGCAGAAATTAAGAGATTTTCGATCTCCTCGAAAGAAAATGTTAAAACCGACCTTGGAGCAAGAAATTCGAGACGCACAAACCACAGATGAGGAGATCAAGGAAATCAAGGAAAGGACCAAAGAAGGGAGAGAATTCAGATTTGATGAGGATGAACAAGGTACCTTATGGCTTGGAAAGAGAATCGTTGTGCCTAATGTAAAGCATATCCGGGAGACAATATTAAAGGAGGCACATGACTCACCTTACTCGATTCACCCTGGTTGTACGAAGATGTACAAAGACTTGAAGGCTTGCTATTGGTGGGATAGCATGAAAAAGGACATAGCTGAATATGTGGCATTGTGTGATGTGTGTCAACGAGTCAAGGCGGAAAATCAAAGGCCAGCTGGATTATTGCAACCATTGAAGATCCCGAAATGGAAGTGGGAAGAAATTAGAATGAACTTCATAGTTGGGTTACCACGTACTCAGTCCGGGTATGACTCAATTTGGGTAATTGTGGATCGCTTAACCAAGTCAGCTCATTTTGTCCCTGTGAAGACAAAATATACAGCTGCACAATTGGCTGAAATATACATGTAGCATATTGTGTGTTGACATGGAGTACCGAAGAAGATAGTCTCGGATAGGGGTTCTCAATTCACTTCCAGGTTATGCCAAAGTTGCATGAAGCTTTGGGAACGAGGTTGAATTTCAGTTCGGCATATCACCCTCAAACAGATGGACAAACCGAGAGGACCAACCAGATTTTAGAGGACATGTTGAGAGCTTGTGCTTTAAAGCATGGGAAAGGTTGGGACAAAAGCTTGCCATACGCGGAATTTTCATACAACAATAGTTACCAAGCGAGCTTGAAAATGTCACCATATGAAGCGCTTTATGGGAGGAAGTGTAGGACACCTTTGTTCTTGAATGAGGCAGGAGAAACTCAAGTATTTGGTCTGGATGTGTTGCAAGAAGATGAAAAGTAAGTCCAAATAATTCGTGAAAACTTGAGGGCTGCCCAATCAAGACAAAAGGGCTATGTAGACAATAGGAGAAGAAAATTAGCCTTTGAACTGGGAGATTTTGTTTACCTTAATGTGTCACCAATGAGAGGTCATAAGAGATTTAACATAAGAGGTAAGCTAGCACCTCGTTATATTGGACCATTCAAGATTTTGGACAAAAGAGGAGAAGTAGCGTATAAGTTGGAGATGCCAGCTCATCTTTCGGATGTCCATGATGTCTTTCATATTTCCCAGCTCAAGAAGTGCTTGAGAGTACCAGAAGAACAAGTGCCAATGGAAGAATTGGAACTAGAGGAAGATTTGACTTATGCCGAGCAACCGGTTAAGATCTTGGAAACCAAGGAGAGAGTCACAAGGAACAAGGTGATTCGATGGTGTAAAGTTCAATGGAAGCACCGCACAGAATCAGAGGCAACATGGGAGTTGGAGGATGATCTCAAGAAGGAATTTCCCTATCTCTTCTCTTCCGCGTCGAATCTCGAGGGCGAGATTCATTTTAAGGGGGGTAGGTTTGTAACACCCTAATTTTCATGCATCATGCCTTGCATACATCCATATACATGTTTAACATTAACCCACAACAAGAGGAACGAATTTAAAATTGATTTGGAGCAAAACCGCACTTAAAATGCAGGAAAGTGCAGACTAGTCCGATTTTACTGAGGACTAGTCTGATTTATCTCTGACTAAAAACGGACTTGTCCGTTTTTGCTGTGGACTAGTCCGATTTCGCCTCTGGAAACTTTTGTACTTATCTGATGTTGTGCGGACTAGTCCGATATTCCAAGAATCCTTGAAAATTTGCTAAGTCTCTAGACTTTTCCGGACTAGTCCGGTGTTCTAGTGGACTTGTCCGTTTTCCTCTTTGACTAAAGTCGGACTTGTCCGATTTTAGGCCAGACTTTTCCGATTTTCTCTCTGGACAACTTCGGACTAGTCCGGTCCTTTTCGGACTTGTCCGATATTTCGCGACTTTGAGTTGATCTTTTGTTTTACAACTTGTTTCTTGGGTTTCATGTTAAGTGGGCCTAGGGACATCGTGCCTAACTCTTTTAGAGCCCATGTGGGACTCTAAACCGGCCTCTACTCATCTCAAACTCGAAATCCATCTAACCCTAGCCTCCACCTATATATAAACAAACCCACCCCTTGGCTTGAAATCTATTTGCCACTTTTCCACCCCACCCAAACCCTAGTTCGTGGAGAGACACCATCAAGGAGGGAGGAGGAGATCCCAAGCAAGAAGAAGAAGAGGAGGAAACGAAAGAGGATCAATACCTCCATCAGGCTTTTGTTCTTCATCACCAATTCACCTCCAAGTTCATCACCAACCCTAGATCATCAATATCCAAGTGTTGCCTCCAAGTTTCTTGATTCATTGGAGTTCTAAACACCTGGTATACCTTCTATTTCCCTTTTCCTTACGTGAATTCAACCCCCAAACCTCAAATTTACGTCGATCTAGAAAACCCTAGTTCGCTAGTTCTACGAAGTGCGGACTAGTCCGGCCTTCTGCAGACTAGTCCGATTTTGCTGACCAAATTCTATTGAATTAATTCTAAAATTTGATCAAATCAACTCCAAACATGTATAAAACTTATTAAAAGCTATTAGAACTAGTTAGTGATCATTGAAAGAAATTTATTAACAAGTTCTACCTTGCATTTGCATTAATCATGCATGTCATGTCATGTTGAGTAATATTTGTGCACTCTTTGATTGTGTTTCTTGTCTTATGTTTATTGTGCGGATTAGACGGATTTGTGCTAGAGAGTGCCGTGGAGGATCTTCAGCACAAAGAGTTTGAAGACTTTGACCCGAACCAATCCCAAGAGCAAGGCAAGTGTCCTTGAAGCATATTGATCCTGTTTTAAAATAAATGTTTTGTTTGCAAACTGCATGCTCGTGTCAATTTGATGGGAAATCCTATGGTAGGAAGTTTACTAGCTTTGTTTAAGCACCCTTGTCACCTGGAATTATGGTAGAGAGTCGGGATGGGCTTTTTACCTTTTTGCTTCGCTTAATCAACTGGGATGGGAAAACAACTATACCACTCAATTTAAATATGCATGGATGAGATTATGGTTAACATGAACTGGTCAATATGATATGGTAATGGGTGATCTAAGTAAGCCCGGTATGTGGATGGGTTGGATGTCATGGTGGTTTGCTTGCTTTAGATCTAAGGAACGGTTCATGTGAGAATAAGCCAGGACTACAGTGCCACCACGAGGCCAAGTATGGGTGCGGCGAAGCTGATTAATTAGGGTTTTGCTAGTGTTTTTTGGACCATTAAGGATGCTTGGGGAAGGGGTAGTCAGATTGGGTTTGTTGATGATTGGTGGGACTACCATGGGATCCGAATGGCTCAAGAGGGGGCACTTGGTTGAAGATGTGTTCAGTTGGAGGCATCGCCACCAGTGAAACCTCAGTGGGGTCTAAATAGGCTAGTAATCCCTTTGTAAAGGCTATTTTGTGATCTCTTGGCCATACACCAAAGGAAGTGTGATTGGCATAAGAGAGGTTCTTTAGTCGCCGAAGGGTGATGAAATCACGAACACGTGGGTAAAGTGGTACAAACTCTGCAGAGTCTAATAAAACTATCATGATAGTCGTGCTCCCAATTATGAGCACCTAGACAACTTCTATGATTAGAGGGAACTCGGTATTGGGATGGTTATGGTTTGGTAATGGTTATGGCTGGGTATGGATTAATTTCTGGTATTGAATATGGTTATTGGCAAATGGTGAAATCTGGAATTATTGATGAGGATGGTGAATTATGGACTGGTATTATGATATTACTTGTGATTATGATGCGTTTATTTCACATACATGTAATATATTGCTTTTCAAATGTTTTAATGTACTTTTCAGCACTTAACCATTATTGTATTCATCATTTGAATCAGCCACATGTCATACTTTCCACACTTGTTGAGTACGACATGTACTCACGCTTGCAATCCCCCCCCCCAACAGTTATAGGTCAGGATTGTGAGTTTAATGGCGATCATGCGGTGTTCTAGGCCGTGTCTACCGTCAGCTTTGCCTGTGGTGTTTTGGAGCTGCGCTATACCCTATTGCTTATGCTGCCTAGCTGTTTAGTTTGCTTATTAGTTTATTTCCGCTGCATTGGTTGAACTTGTCATTAATATTCATTAGAGTTTGTATTCGAGGATAATATGGATTGTGTAATAGAATTTGGTTAATTAATCTTGTGTTGTGGTAATTTTCTATATACTCTTTTGTGATTGCACTCGTGTATGTGTGTTGAACATCCTGGGCACACATATGCGTTCACTTGGTTCAGTTTCGGAACCGGGTGTCACATGTAGATCCTCTGCGGCACTCTCTAGTGCAAATCCGTCTAATCCACACAATAAACATTCAAGACAAGAATTACAATCAAAAAGTGCACAAATATTACTCAATATGACAAGACATGCATGATTAATGCAAATGCAATGTGGATTTTATTAATGAGTTGATTTTAATGATCACTAACTAGTTCTAATATATTTTAACAAGTTTATACAGGTTTGGATTTGATTTGATCTAATTTTACAATTAATTAAACACAATTTAACCAGGAAAATCGGACTAGTCTGTTGGGGATCGGACAAGTCCGCACTTCGCAGAACTAGCGAACTAGGGTTTTCTAGATCAATGTGAATTTGGGGAAACGGGGTTCAATTCACGTAAGGAAAAGAGAATAGAAGGTATACCAGGTGTTTAGAACTTCAATGAATCAAGGATCTTGGAGGCAACACTTGAATCTTGATGATCTAGGGTTGATGAAGAACTTGGTGATGAATTGTTGACGAAGAACGCAAAGTTGATGGAGATCTTGATCCTCTTTCGTTTCCTCCTCTTCTTTTTCTCGCTCTAGATCTCCTTCTCCCTCCTTGGCGGTGGCTATCCACGAGCTATGGTTTGGGTGTGATGGAAAAGTGGCAAATAGATGTGAAGCCAAAGGGGTGGGGTTGTTTATATAGAGGTGGAGGCTAGGGTTAGATGGATTTCGAGTTTGAGATGAGTAGGGGCTAGTTTAGAGTCCCTCATAGGCTCTAAAAGAGTTAGGCACGACGTCCCTAGGCCCACATAACATGAAACCCAAGAAACAAGTCGTATAACAAAAGATCAACTCGGAGTCACGATTTATCGAACAAGTCTGAAAAGGGCCAGACTAGTCCAAAGTTGGTCAGAGAGAAATCGGACAAGTCCAAACTTATCTAGAGGGGAAAAACAGACAAGTCTGGCCAAAAATCAAACAAGTCCAACTTTAGTCAAAGGGGAAAACGGACAAGTCTGCTAGAATACCGGACTGGTCTGGACAAGTCCAGGGACTTGGCAAAATTTCCAAGAAATTGGAACACCGGACTAGTCCGCATAGGACCGGACAAGTCCGAAAGTGTCCAGGGAGAAAAGCAGACTAGTCCGCAGAAAAACAGACAAGTTTGTTCGAAGTCAGAGAAAAATAGGACTAGTCCGCACCAAAATCGGACTAGTCCGCACTTTCCAGAATTCTTAAGTGTGGTTTTGTTTCTAATTGATTTTAAACTTGTTTCTTTTTATGTGGATTAATGTTAAACATGTATTAGAATGTATGCAATGCATGATGGATGAAAATGAGGGTGTTACAGTGGCCCTTGGGTCCACCCTGTGGGGAGGCGACAAGCTCGAGGGTGGAGCCCTATCCTGCTTTCCCACTCTGCCTTTTAATTTTGTCTTTATCAGCTAAAGCGGTGTGCGCCTCTGCCGTCGTAGCCACACGTCCTTCTCTGGTTGAGGGCTCCTGGTGATGGGATCTTTGCTTGATGCATTTTCTTTACGGCGAAGGTTCCCAATGCGGCTACTGTACTTCTGCTCCTTCTACTCCCACCTTTATGGGAACCGTCGGGTTGCCTTCTCAGGTCAATGCCCCTTAAGGACGATCTCTCTGACAGGGGTCCTGAGCCCCACCGTAAGGGACACTATGGACTGAGCAGCGGTTTTGACCCCAAGCAATCTGCTTGGTGCACTCGAACGCCTAATGGGGAGTTAAAAGGAAATATTTAGGGGCAAAGGTGGTTCTTCCTTATGCACTTCCCAAAGTTCAAGCCTTCATTCCTCCTTGTGCACCCACTCTCTTCCCACCTTCGTGGTTCTCAACTCCTACCCTAATGGACTCAACCTTGCTTCCTGCTCACATAGTTGACGTAGCGCCTCTGAGGCGCCTGTTTGGTTGGGAGGATGAGGTGCGACGGGATATGATCCGCCCGGGCACCCTGCCTCTGAAGTTGGGGGAGAAGGAGATCGTCTTCTTCCAGGCGTATGCGTACTCTGGGTTCGTTCCTCCCGTTTCCTCCTTCCTGGTGACACTCCTGGAGGTCCTCGGGCTCCAGCTTCACCACTTGTCGCCGAACTCTTTGGTGGCGGCGGCGGTGTTCTTGCACTTCTGCGAGATGTTCGTCAGGGTGTTCCCATCCGTGCCGGTGTTCTGGTAGTTCTTCATGCTGAGGCGGACTGGGAAGAAGAACAAAATAAACATCCTGAGCGGCTACTACTTCTAGCATCGGGCCAACAGCCCTTTCAAGTACATCACCCCGCTCTCCTCAGCGAAGTGGGCCGACTGGAGGAGGGACTGGTGATCATACATGTCGATGCCCACGATCGCATGGTCATGCGCATCGGATGGCCGATACTTAGGAAGGAGACCCGGGAGGAGCGCCCGGAGTTGGAGCAGGACTACACCCTGGTGATGGAGAGGATCCAATTCTTGGCAGATCATGGCATGTCAGAGCTGATGGTGATGGCAGACTTCGTTCGCCAACGCCTGGCTCCCCTCTAGCACTGTAGCCTCCCTGCATGGCTTTAGCTCGTGCCATAGGACAGCTCTTGGTTGGTGTGGGGTCGCGACACAGAGACGACCCTGCAAGAGGTGCTCGACACAATGTCCAAGGCGTGCGACGACCTGCTGTTGCATGATGTTTTCATCTTCTCACGATCTTGCCCACCGCTTTGCATAGGTCGGGACCTTCAGACGAAGATTCTGAATGAGATGCCAAACCTGGACGCGCTCGGTCTTACGCTGCGGCAGGTTGGTGACGAGACATGGGCTGGCCATCGTCGACCCGCCGCAGGAGTCTACACCTGCCCCATGTAACACCCTTATTTCCATGCATCATGCCCTACATGCACTCATATACATGTTTAACATTAGCCCACAACAAGAGGAACGAGTTTAAAATTGATTCGGAGCATTTAAAATTGATTTGGAACAAAACCGCACTTAAAATGCAGGAAAGTGCGGACTAGTCCGATTTTACTGAGGACTAGTCCGATTTCTCTCTGACTAAAAACGGACTTGTCCGTTTTTGCTGCGGACTAGTCCGATTTTGGCTCTGGAAACTTTTGGACTTGTCCGATTTTGTGCGGACTAGTCCGATATTCCATGAATCCTTGGAAACTTGCTAAGTCCCTGGACTTTTCCGGACTAGTCCGGTGTTCCAGCGGACTTGTCCGTTTTTCCTCTCTGTTCAAATTCGGACTTGTCCGATTTTTGGCCAGACTTGTCCGATTTTCTCTCTGGACGACTTCGGACTAGTCCGGTCCTGTTTGGACTTGTCCGATATTTTGCGACTCTGGGTTGATCTTTTGTTTTACGACTTGTTTCTTGGGTTTCACGTTAAGTGGGCCTAGGTACGTCATGCCTAACTCTTTTAGAGCCCATGTGGGACTCTAAACCGGCCTCTACTCATCCCAAAACTCGAAATCCATCTAACCCTAGCCTCCACCTCTATATAAACAGCCCCACCCCTTGGTTTGACATCCATTTGCCACTTTTCCACCCACCCAAACCCTAGTTCGTGGGGAGCCACCATCAAGGAGGGAGGAGAAGATCCCAAGCAAGAGGAAGAAGAGGAGGAAACGAAGGAGGATCAAGAGCTCCACCAAGTTTCGTCCTTCACCACCAATTCATCTCCAAGTTCATCACCAACCCTAGACCATCAAGATCCAAGTGTTACCTCCAAGTTTCTTGATTCATTGGAGTTCTAAACACCTGGTATACCTTCTATTCTCTTTTCCTTACGTGAATTCAACCCCTAATCTCCGAATTTACATCGATCTAGAAAACCCTAATCTGCTGATCTCGTCAAGTGCGGACTTGTCCGGTCCCTAGCGGACTAGTCCGATCTTCCTGGTTAAATTGTGTTGAATTAATTCTAAAATTTGATATAATCGAATCCAAACCTTTATAAACTTGTTAAAAGCTATTAGAACTAGTTAGTTATCATTAAAAGCAATCTAGTAACAAGTTCTACTTTGCATTTGCATCAATCATGCATGTCATGTCATATTGAGTAATATTTGTGCACTCTTTGATTGTGTTTCTTGTCTTGTATGTTTATTGTGTGGATTAGACGGATTTGCGCTAGAAAGTGCCACGGAGGATCTACAGCACCAAGAGTTTGAAGGCTTTGACCCTAATCAACAGCAAGAGCAAGGCAAGTGTCCTTGAAGCATATTGATCCTGTTTTTAAAATAAATGTTTTGTTTGTAAAACTGCATGCTGTGTAAATTTGATGGGAATCCTATGGTAGGAAGTTTACTAGACTTGCTAAACCACCCTTGTCACCTGGAATTTATGGTAGAGCGTCGGGATGGACTTTTTACCTTTTGCTTCGCTTAATCAACTGGGATGGGAATAACTATACCACTCAATTTAATTATGCATGGATGAGATTATGGTTAACATGAACTGGTTAAATATGGTATGGTAATGGGTGACCTAAGCAAGCCTGGTATGTGGATGGGTTGGATGTTATGGTGGTTTGCTTGCTTTAGATCTAAGGACCGGTTCATGCGAGAATAAGCCAGGACTACAGTGCCACCACGAGGCCAAGTATGGGTGTGGCGTAGCTGATTAATTAGGGCTTTGCTAGTGCTGTTTGGACCATTGTGGATGCTCGGGGAAGGGGTAGTCGGATTGGGTTTGTTGATGATTGGTGGGACTACCCTGGGATCCGAATGGCTCAAGAGGGGGCCCTTGGTTGAAGATGTGCTCAGTTGGAGGCATCGCCACCGGTGAAACCTCAGTGGGGTCTGAATAGACTAGTAATCCCTTTGTAAAGGCTATTTTGTGATCTCTTGGCCACACACCCATGGAAGTGTGTAATATGACCGACGGGTCATGGGCATAAGGAAGGTTCATAGTCACCGAAGGGTGATGAAATCACGAACACGTGGGTAAAGAGGTACAAACTCTGCAGAGTTAAATAAAACTATCATGATAGCCGTGCTCCCGGTTATGAGCACCTGGACAACTTCCATGATTAGAGGGTATTTGGTATCTGTAATGGTTATTGTAATGGTTATGGTAATGGTTATGGTGATGGTTATGGTTGGTTATGGATTTATTTCGGGTATTGAGTATGGTTATTGGCAATGGTGAAATCTGGACTTATTGATGATGGTAATGAATTCAGTTTGGTATTATGGTATTACTCGTGATTATGATGGGATTACTTCACATACATATAATATATATGTTGCTTTTCAAATGTTTTACTGTACTTTTTAGCACTTTGCCATTATTATTGTCGTCATTTGAATCAGCCACATGTCATACTTTCCACACTTGCTGAGTACGACATGTACTCACTCTTGCAATCCCCCCCCCCAACAGTTGCAGGTCAGGATTGGGAGTTTAATGGTAATAATGCGGAGTTCTAGGTCGTGTCTACCGTCAGCTTTGCCGGTGGTGTTGATTGGAGCTGCGCATACATACCCTGTCGCTTATGCTGTATAGTTGCTTAGTTTGCTTAATTAGGTTATTTCCGCTGCATCAGTTGAACTTGTCGTTAATATTCAGTAGCGCTTGTATTCGAGGATAATCTGGTTTGTGTAATAAAATTTGGTTAATTAATCTTGTTATGTGGTAATTTTCTGTATATCGTTTGTGATTGCACTCGTGTATGTGTGATGAACATCCTGGGCACACATATGCGTTAGCTTGGTTCATTTTTCGGAACCGGGCGTCACACCCCAGGCTCTAAGGCGTCAAGGGTGGAAGACACGTGCCCGATGGTGGGAGAGGCAAGGCACCGATTGCCAAAATCGGGAAGGGGAAAGCGCCAATCCCCGACATCAGGAACGGGAAGTCACCGGTGGTTGAGGTTTTGAAGGAGAACCGCCTTCGGTCGCTGCCGAAGGTGCTGCCGCAGGTGGCCTTCGCTCCAAGTAAATGTCCCCGGATGCGACCCTCATCAGCATTGGGTGGTTGTGGTTCTTCGGGGGAGGCTTAGTCCATCAAGCGGTGGCTCCACCTTTGTCTCTGGTCAGTACACCATCTAGCATCCCCGCTGCCAGCGCAGTCAAAGGTGCCACAGAGGCCTCAGGGAGCGTTACGCCTACGGAGCCTCACTCGAACAGGCCTCGGGCCGACGTCGACGGCAGCTCGAGAGGAGGCTCCGGGAGTGGCTCCGTTGGGGTCGGTAGAGATATGCCGATGCAGGGTGGTGGTCACTGGTGGTTTTAGTGGAGGCCCAGTCTGGACGACCTCGCCTGCCACACCGTTGTCAGGACCTGCAGCTTCAGGGCTATCGAAGGTGGAGGCCCGCAGGGGCTTTTGGGGACGTCGGTAAGGCATTATTACCAATGCTTGCTTCGTTATATTGCCTGTTCTTGTTGAATGACCATGCCTTGGTTTTGATTTGCAAGGCCACGTCAGCTCTTGTGACACCCTTACCGTCATGGGTAGTGTCCGTAGTGCTTCGAAGTTGGCCCAGGAGGCTACAGTTGTACCGACGAAGCAGACAGCCAAGACTGCTCAGGGGAGAGCTGCTCTAGTGTCCGTACGCCGCGCGGGAAGTGAAGCATCTCCGACTGTCATGTCGGAGGCACCTTCGGCCGTCGCGCCAGAGGTAATGTCAGAGGTGGCTCAGGGGGCTGAGGGCATGGCCTTCGCTGCTGCTGATCCGGTGGGCGGCTCCTTGGACAATGGTGACGCTGCTTCTTTGGGCTGCACCGCCACTCCTACTCAGTCTCCAGGTAAAAGGTCTCCGGTACTGGTGGACTCGCCTTCACCGCTTCGGGAGGAAGAGGTCCCCGAGATGATCGTCGGGCGGCCTTCCATAACTTTGGCGCAGCCAGAGTGCCTCTCCGACATCATGGACTCAACGCAGTCTAGCATCCTCCTGGTGCAATCCAACCTCCGCCGGGCGCAGGGGGCTCTCGCCGCGGAATGGGAGAAGCTCCATGCTGAGGGCGAGCACCTCCAAGGCTGGGAGGACCTTCTGAGGTCCAGGATCGCCGAGGCGAAGGCGAAGTACCAGAAGGAGAGCAAGGAATTGGATCTAAGGCACCACTTGGCAAAGTCCATGGACGCAATGTCCCAGAAGATCCTGGCCGATGCCAAGTTGGCCAATGACACAGCTAAAACCCGTCTGCGCGCCCTTGAGGAGGGTCGAGAGGCCCTAGGTTGCCTTGAAGCTGTTGTTGCTGAGCGGGAGACTGTTGTCGTCAAGCAAGAGGTGGCAGCACAGGCAATGCTGGCTCGAGCTGAGGCAGATCGGGATAGGCTGCAGTCTCGCCTTGAAGATCTTGAGTTCTGGGAGAGGGACTTGGCACGGTATTGGGCGCAGCACTTAGCTGAGCATCGGTAACTTCTCCTACGTGATGTCGACATCCAAGCCCGGAAGCACACGGCGGAGTGCTGCGCCCAGGAGCTCGATCCGCAGGAGCGTTAGCAGGCTCAGGGTCCGGAAGCTGAGGGTAGGGCGGTGGCAAAGACGGTGGCATCCCATGTCCTGGTGTGCTACCGGAGCCGGTACGCTAATCTGCCACTGGAGCTAGTTTTTGAAGGTCCCGTTGAAGAGCGCGAGGAGACGGCAACGGCAGAGGTCAAGAATGCTGCCAAACATGTTGCAACGCAATTTGCCAGGGATTGAGGTTGGCGGCCCGTATTTGTATCCGGGGTTCCCCCTATGTAAATATTCTTCAATGAATTTTACTTTGTGTTTGACTTCTTGGCTTGTCTTTGTGCTTCCCAACTATTGCTCTGAGTCCTTAGCTGCATAAGGGTTTGCAGAACCTTTGCCGATCTCGTTAGTTTTTTAGGACCAACAACTGCACAATTGATATGGACGAAGTGTTTTCCGTTGACTTCCTGCCTATCGAACCCCCTTAGAGGCTCATTGGTAGATGTGGTTAGTTGGCTGGGCACATCTATCACTTGATCGCAGGATGTCTTCCACGGGCCCTCAGCGGAGCGAGGAAGTTGGAGTGCATTGCTCCAATGTCGCCCACCATCGTCACGACAACGTCGACAGCATGTCCCTTGGTAGGTGCCAGAGCTGGCTGCTCCAGCGTCGCTCACCATCGTCTCAAAAGTATCGACAGCAGGCCCCTTGGGAGGTGCCGCAGCTGGCTGCTCCGGAATCACCCACCATCATTGTAGAGACTTCGAAAGCAAGCCCCTTGTTAGGTGCCAGAGTTGGATGCTCTGGCATCGCCCACCATCGTCATAGAGACGTCAATAGCAGGCCCCTTTGGAGGTGCCGGAGTTGGATGCTCTGGCATCGTCCACCAACTTCATAGATACGTCGACAGTAGGCCCTTGGAGTACAGGCTATCACAAGAGAACCATGTTAGCAACAAGAGCAGGGCAAGAGATTTTACTCACTTATCCACACTTGTTGTTGTCGTCGACGTGCTGGGACATCAACGGCGGGCCCCTTGGGGGTGCCAGAGCTGGCTGCTCCGACATCATCCACCATCATCGTGGAGATGTCGACGGCAGGCCCCTTGGGAGGTGCCGGAGCTGGCTGCTCCTGTATAGCCCACCATCATCGCAAAGACATCGACGGCAGGACCCTTGGGAGGTGCTGGAGCTGCATGCTCCGACATCGCCCACCATCATCGTAGATACGTCGACGGCAGGCCCCTTAGGAGGTGCCAGAGCTGGATGCTCCGGCGTCGTCCACCATCTTCGTTGATACGTGTAGGATCGAAGAGCATGTGAAAAGCTACCAGAGGGGGTGAATGGTAGATTTAAAAATCTTACGCAGCGGAAACAATTAAACCCCAAACCCTTTCGGCAGAAAAATGATTTGTTAAATAAATCGTGTGTGAGACTAATCTAAACATGTTCCACTGTGACAAAAGTGACAAACATCAGAGATAATCAAGTCATGAAGACAACACAAAAAGAATCACTCAAATCCGTCGAGAAAAACTCAAGTTATGATCAAAAGATCAAACAATGGTCAATCTGCCCTACCCGAGAAAAAAACAGTTCTAGAACGCTGCAAAGAAACTCGTGTAGATCATAGACCAAAAATCCAATGACCGTGAAATTTTTACATATTATATACAATCAAGTTTTGAAGACAACCGAAAAAGAATCACGTCAATTGGATCTGTAAAACTCGAGTTATGATAAAACCACCGACGAAAGGTAGTGCTGTCCAGAAACTCGACGAGTAAAACTTGTCTGTAACAAGTCGGACGAACAAGGCACAAAAGTTCCTTCAAACTACGAATTTTATTCAACAGAACACAAGAGGAACAGCCCCAAAGTCTTGCACCACGAGCTCTGGGCTCCCTTGCTTATATAACCAGCTCGAAAGCCAACTCAACTCAGATCAGGAACCTAATCCTACTCTAATCATGAATCGTAACTTTCCATAACTGCTTAGGATTCTTCTATATGCAGATAGAAGCAATCTTAAGACTTCCAAACACCTTAGGAACGTATCCCACATTCCTGAAGAACTCAAATTCGTGACCCACACGAAATCCTATCATAACCAACTCAAATATTTCCATATTTGAGTCAAACCCGACTCAGCCGTAGCCTGAGTCCATAACCTAGTTGATTGGACCTTTCCGACCAACTCTTTACGTCCACATATCTTCATCACGTCTCGGAACCATGTAGCCACGTCCATGCACTCCTTGCACACGTGCAAACATCTTCCAATGACGTCCACGATACCTTCATATGCATTGTTCTTGATTCAATCATGCTGCGCAACCTCCTGATCAGCTCAACCACAATTCCTCCTGAATTTGGTTGTTGGAACCTCATCTCCTCCCTGAGACTAGTCCAATGGACCCCGTCACCAGCCATGTCTTGAACTCAAGCAACACCTGCACATGAATAAACAACCAATCCATACGAGCCCAAGTCCTTGACTTGACTCAAGTTAGTTCCGAACACAACACCTTACGTGAGAACCTCACATAAGCATGTTGCAAAACCACAGTAACACGATATCATCCATATCAACCAAAACGCACCAAAAACTTAGTAAAAGAATACTAAGTAAACTTTCCAACAATGTAAAGCAAGTACAAAACATTGCAAATGAAAAGCAGAAGCACTGCGGTCAAGTTCCGGACCTTGCCAGAGCAAACCGGACCTTGAGCCGGAGCTAACAAAAGCTAGTAGAACCTAGCGTCGGAGCGTACCAAAACTAGTACAACCAAGCTCCCGCCGGAGCTTATAAAACTAGCAGGACCTAGCGCCGGAGCTAACCAGAACTAGTCGGAACTAGTAAACCCAAAAGCCGGAGCTAGAAAAATCAACTCGGAGCTTAGCAAAAACATGCCGGAGCTATCAAAGACATGTCGGAGCTAAAGACAAAAACTCATCGGAGTTGACCAAAGCTAGTCGGACCTAGCATCGAACGTAACTGGAGCTACCCAAACCAAGCCGGACCTACCCTCGGACTTTCCTGTAGCTCAGAGCTATAGTCGGACCTTGATAAAAAGGTGTTTTGGTGATATTTAAAACTTTTATCATCAAAGCCAAGTGTATTCACTACAATCCAATGTATTCAGCACACATAGGTCTTACAATCTCCCCCTTGATGAATGCATTGGCAACACCATTTAAAATCCGAACATTGGCTTATTCACATAAAAGTTTTGAAGACAATTTCTCCCCTTTTATAAATCAAAAGTAAAATGAGAAGAAAATCCAAAAAATTATCCCATATTATCTCTCCCCCTTTATTATCTCTTTCTCTTCATGCTTATCTCTCCCCCTTTGACAATGTATTCAGCAAGTCATGAGCATATAAACAAATTATCTTTCCCCCTTTAGTTGTTATGAGCATATTATAACATATACATATAAACAAAGCTCATCCAAGTCATACTATAAAGTACCTTACATTATCACATCAATGAAATACATAAAGTAGTGTAAGCCATGCTAGAGATCAAATGTAATTTTCAATTTAAGCAAGTCATGATCTCACAAACTTAACTATTTCAAAATCTGAAAGCATGACACTAGTTGCTGCATTTTATTATTTTTCAAAACATAAATTTAGATCATATGATATTTGCAAGAGATTATATGCGCATCTGCCTTATTCTAACCAACCAAGCCAAGCCTATGTCATTTGACAATCAGAAGCTTAAGGACATGGTTTTAGTCATACACAACTTCTTCCAAGTTCATATCTAAGTGCAATGACAAGCCATCTCAAAAAAAAGTGTGATGCATGCATATTCTCTTGATCTTTTCTCAATTTATATTTGTTCATAAAAACTCAACATGTGAGTTGATTACTTGATTAATTCTTTATGATTAAAAGCATTTGTGAGCATGCAACAAGTTCAAAACAGCAAGAAAGTTTGACCATGACCAGATTTAGTGTAAGTAATTATTCCAATTACTAGACATGGCAAAAACTACAAAATGTATAACACGAGTAATGTAGTAAGAACTTTCAGCATGTAAAAGGAATCACAAAGTCATATATGTATGAAATACTATGCTCATATTATTTTAATTTCAGATTCACACATAGACTTCCCAAGTTTCAAAACTCCCCCTCAATTTAAGCCATGAGGATGCATAACCCCTATTTCACTACGAATGTAACAAAAACGAGTGAAATCCAAAGGTTTTGTAAAAATGTCAGCCAATTGTTGTTCGGTATCTACATGGTGAAGCACAATGTTTCCTTTTTCAACATTATCTCGGAGAAAGTGATACCTAATGTCAATGTGCTTAGTTCTAGAATGTTGGACGGGGTTTTTAGCAATGAAAATGGCACTAGTGTTATCACAAAACAGTGGAACACTATCTAGATCAACCCCATAGTCCTTAAGTGTTTGAACAATCCAAAGAATTTGTGAGCAAGCACTAGCAGCAGCTACATATTCAGATTCGGATGTTGATTGTGCAACTGAATTTTATTTTCTAGAGGACCAAGCAACAAGAGAATTACCAAGAAAATAACAAGCACCGGAAGTACTTTTCCTATCAATCCTACAACCCCCAAAATCAGCATCCGAAAAAGCTTTCAAAGTAACGGTTGAGGAAGAAGGAAGAAAAATGCCAAATTCTTGGGTTCCATGTAAGTACCTGAGAATCCTTTTGACGGCTTGACGATGTGAAACACTTGGGGAAGCTTGAAACCATGCACAAAGACATACGCTGAATTGTATGTCCGGTCTTGATGCCGTGAGGTACAAAAGTGATCCGATCATGCTTCTATATTCTTTTTGATTCACAGAATCACCATCTTCATCAAGTTCAAGTGTTGTTGCTGTTCCCATTGGTGTCCGAAGAGGCTTGCTTTTGTCCATGTTGAAGCGCCTTAGGAGTTCTTTGGTATACTTCGTTTGATGCACAAAGGTACCCTCCTTGGTTTGCTTGATTTGCAGCCCCAAAAAGTAAGTGAGTTCACCCATCATACTCATTTCAAATTCGGAACTCATCATTGCTGAAAACTTGGACACAAGATCATGAGAAGCACAACCAAAGATAATATCATCCACATACACTTGAACGAATAATGAGTCATTGCCATGCTTAAGCACAAAAAGAGTTTTATCAACCTTGCCCATGGTAAACCCCTTTTAAAGTAAGAATGTTTTTAACCTATCACAAGATAACCCTCTTAGCATCAAGAGCAGTGCAGGAGAGTTTACTCACTTATCCACGCTTGTTGTTATCGTCGACATGCTGGGATGTCGACAACGGCCCCTTGGGAGGTGTTGGTGCTGGCTGCTCCAGCGTCGCCCACCATCATCGCAAAGATGTTGACGGCAGGCCCCTTGTGAAGTGCCGGAGCTGGATTCTCCGGCGTCGCCCACCATCATCGTAGAGACGTCAACGGCTGGCCCCTTAGAAGGTACTGGAGCTAGATGCTTTGACGTCGTCAACCATCTTTCTAGATACGTCGACGGCAGGCCCCTGGTGTACAGGTATCACAAGACAACCCTGTTAGCAACAAGAGCGAGGCAGGAGAGTTTACTCACTTATCCATGCTTGTTGCTGTCGTCGTCAAGCTGGGACATCGACGGGGGCCCCTTGGGGGGTATCGGAGCTGGCTGCTCTGGCGTCATCCACCATCGTCGTTGAGACGTCGAGGGTAGGCCCCTTGGGAGGTGCTGCAGCTGGCTGCTCCGATGTTGCCCACCATCATTGCAGAGACACCGACAGCAGGCCCCTTGGGAGGTGCCGGAGCTAGCTGCTCCAGTGTCGCCCACGATCATCGCAGAGACATAGACGGCAGGCCCCTTGGGAAGTGCTGAAGCTGGATGCTCCGATGTCGCCCACCATCATCGTAGATATGTCGATGGTAGACCGCTTGGGAGGTGTAGGAGCTGGAATCTCCGGCGTTGTTCACCATCTTTGTAGATACGTCAACCGCAGGCCCCTGGTGTATAGGCTATCACAAGAGAACCCTGTTAGCAACAAGAGCAGGGCAGGAGAGTTTACTCACTTATCCACGCTTGTTGTTGTCGTCGACATGATGGGACGTCGACGACGGGCCCCTTGGGAGGTGTCAGAGCTGGCTTCTCCAGCGTCGTCCACCATTGCCGTAGAGACGTCGACGGCATACCCCTTGGGAGGTGCCAGAGTTGGCTACTCCGGCGTCGCCCACTATAGTCGCGGAGACGTCAACGACAAGCCCCTTGGGTGGTGCCGAAGCTGACTGCACTGGCGTCGCCCACCATTGTTGTAGATTTGTCGACGGCAGGCCCCTTGGAAAGTGCTGGAGTTGGGTGTCTTGCACATGTTAAAGGATGCACTAGTTTATTCATTGGTTTTACCTGTCTCTCTTTCTTAGCTTTGTCATGTCTTACTGTCCAGTACTAACGCACGGGGCTTGGGTAATTCGATGCGTTGGTGCTCTGGGGTCCGGCTCCCTCCGTCCTCAAGGTGTGATCTTTCTGTCCCTAGTAATTGGTCGTAATGCTGGGAGACAGGGTGTGTATGCTTAAGGTATAGGACCAGGCTATGCAGTTTACACCCCCTGGACCTCCTGCTCGGTAGAGGCCTTTCCAGGGAAGCCTTCTAGCGCCAGAAGACCCCAATGACGAGAGCAGTTGGAAGAACCCCTCACACATTGAAGGTACCTCAAGCGAACCTGCCTGTAGTAGGACTGCACGACTCTAGCATGGGTGAGTTACATAGCGTAAAACCGTGCATATAAATGTAATTACAATAAATGAGTCTAGTGTGGCATGATCATAAAATTAACGTGTAATTAAGTGAACAATGTTTTTTAAGAAAACATAAAGTAAGACAGTGGTTCTTTTTTATCGGCGTTCATAGGTGGAGACAGGCTTTTTACAAAAGAGGGCATTGGCTTGCTTCTGGATGATGAGGGAGGTAGGGTGCGCAAGCTTAGGGTTCAGGACCAAGTGAAGCTGACTGCACACTTTGGACCTGACCGTCAGGAACTCCTCCTGCGTGATATGGATGTCTAGACCTGGTAGCACAAAGCTGGTCGTCACGCCCGGGAGCTTGAACTGCGGGAGAGTCAGCTGGTTCAGCATTTGGAAGCCGAGGGTAGGGCCGCAGCAGGGACGGTGGCGTCTCATGTCTTGTGTGCTACCGAAGCTGGTATCTCGACCTGCCTTTGGAGCTGGCTTTTGAAGGCCTTGTTGCAGAGTGCGAGGCGACAGCGGCGGCGGAGGTTAAGGAAGCCGCCAAGCACGTCTTGGCGCAATTCAGTCGAGGCTGATGCTGGTAGCTCGCCTTTGTATCCGGGGTTGCCCCCCTTGTACAAATTCCTTAATGAATTCATTGCAGCGTTGTTTTGCTTGTTGGCTTTGTCGCGTGCTAATCAAAAAGTTGCCCCAATTCCTTCTCTTCTGTAAGGTCTTGAAGAGACTTTGTTGACATCGTTAGCCTTTAAGGGACCAACGCTTGCATAGTTGACACGGCCGGTTTGTCGCTAGGTGATGTCCTGCCTATGGAACCCCCCTGAGAGGCCCCTTGGTAGGCATGGCCAGATATGTCTGCCACTTGAATGCAGGGGGTCTTCGACAGGCCCCCAATCCGACTGGGGGAGCATGAGTGACTGGTCTCGGCGTGCCCCTTTCGAAAGCGTCAAGCTTTTCCTAAGTGTTGTCGTCGACGGCGGGCCTACTGGGTGGTGCTGGACCTGGATGCTCTGGCGTCGTCCACCATCTTGGTAGAAGCGTCGATGGCGGGCCCCCTGGGAGGTGCTGGAGCTGGATGCTCCGGCCTCGTCCACCATCTTCGTAGGGTCGTCGACGGCAGGCCCCCTGGGAGGTGCCAGAGCTGGATGCTCTAGCGTCGTCCACCATCATCGTAGAGTTGTCGACGACAGGCCCCTAGTATGCAGGTTAACGCAAGGGGACCATGTTAGCAACAAGTGCATGGCAGGGGAGCTTACCCACTTATCCGCGCTTGTTGCTATCATTGGCATTCTAGGACGTCGATGGCAGGCCCCTTGGGAGGTGCCAGAGCTGGACGCTCCGGCGTCATCCACCATCGTCGTTTGAGACGTCGATGGCAGGCCCCCTGGGAGGTGCCGGAGCTGGATGCTCAGGCGTCGCACACCCTCGTCGTTGAGACATCGACGGCGGGCCCCTTGGGAGGTGCCAAATTTGGACGCTCCGGCATCGTCGGCCATCATCATAGAGTCATCGACGGTAGGCCCCTGGTATACACGCTATCACAAGGGGACCATGTTAGCAACAAGTCCGTGGCAGGAGAGTTTACTCACTTATCTGCGCTTGGTGCTGTTGTTGATGTTCTGGGACGTCGACGGCAGGCCCCTTGGGAGGTGCCAAAGCTGGATGCTCTGGCGTCGCCCGCCATCGTCATTGAGACGTCAACGGCAGGCCCCTTGGGAGGTGCCGAGCTGGATGCTCCGGCGTCGCCCACCATCCTCGTTGAGACGTCGACGGTAGGCCCCCTGGGAGGTGCCGGAGGTGGATGCTTCGGCGTCACTCACCATCGTCGTTGAGACATTGACGGTAGGCCCCTTGGGAGGTGCCGGAGTTGGATGCTCCAGCGTCGCCCACTATCGTCGTTGAGACGTTAACGGCAGGCCCCTTGGGAGGTGCCAGAGCTGGACGATCCGGCATCGTCCACCATCGTCATAGAGTCATCGACGGTAGGCCCCTTGGGAGGTGTCGGAGGTGGATGCTCTGGCATCATGCACCATCGTCGTAGAGTCGTCGATGGCAGGCCTCTGGTATACAGCCTATCGCAACGGGACCATGTTAGCAACAAGTGTGAGGCAGGAGAGTTTACTCACTTATCCGCGCTTGGTGTTGTTGTTGACATTCTGGGACGTCGACGGTAGGCCCCTTGGGAGGTGCCGGAGCTGGATGATTCGGTGTCGTCCACCATCGTTGTTGAGATGTCAACGGTAGGACCCCTGGGAGGTGCCGGAGCTGGATGCTCCGGTGTCGCCCACCCTCGTCGTTGAGACGTCGACGGCAGGCCCCTTGAGAGGTGCTAGAGCTGGCCGCTCCGGCATCGTCCACCATCGTCGTAGAGTCGTCGACGGCAGGCCCCTGGTATACAGGCTATCGCAAGGGGACCATGTTAGCAACAAGTGCGAGGCAGGAGAGTTTACTCACTTATACGCGCTTGGTGTTGTTATTGATGTTCTGGGACGTCAATGGCAGGACCCTTGGGAGGTGCCGAAGCTGGATGCTACGGCGTCGTCTACCATCATCGTTGAGACGCCGACGGCAGGCCCCCTAGGAGGTGTAGGAGCTAGATACTCTAGCGTCGCCCACCATCATCATTGAGACGTCGACCGTAGGCCCCTTGGGAGGTGCCGGAACTGGATGCTCTGGCGTTGCCCATCATCTTCATTGAGACGTCGACGGCAGGCCCCTTGGGAGGTGCCGGAGCTGGACGCTCCGGCATTGTCCACCATCGTCGTAGAGTCATTGACGGCAGGCCCCTGGTATACAAGCTATTGCAAGGGGACCATGATAGGAACAAGTGCAAGGCATGAGAGTTTACTCACATATCCGCGCTTGGTGCTGTTGTTGACGTTCTGGGATGTCGACGGTAGGCCCCTTGGGAGGTGCCGGAGTTGGATGCTCTTGCGTCATCCACCATCATCGTTGAGATGTCGACGGCAGGCCCCCTGGGAGGTGCTGGAGCTGGACGCTCTGGCGTCGTCCACCATCGTCGTTTGAGACATCGACGGCAGGCCCCCTTGGAGGTGCCGGAGCTGGATGCTCCGGCGTCGTCCACCGTCGTCGTTGAGACGTCGACGGCAGGCCCCTTGGGGGTGCCGGAGCTAGATGCTCCGGCGTCGTCCACCATCATCGTAGAGTTGTCAATGGCAGGCTTCAGGTATACAGGCTATCGCAAGGGGGCCTTGTTAGCAACAAGTGCAAGGCAGGAGAGTTTACTCACTTATCTGCGCTTGGTGTTATTGTTGACGTTCTGGGACGTCGACGGCAGGCCCCTTGGGAGGTGCCAGAGCTAGATGCTTCGGCACCGTCCACCATTGTCGTTGAGACATCGACGGCAGGCCCCTTAGGAGGTGTCGGAGCTGGATGCTCCGGCGTCGCCCACTATCCTCGTTGAGACGTCGACGACAGGCTCCTTGGGAGGTGCCGGAGCTGGACGCTTCGGCATCGTCCACCATCGTCGTAGAGTCGTCGACGGCAGGCCCCTGGTATACTAGATATCGCAAGGGGACCATGTTAGCAACAAGTGCGAGGCAGGAGATTTTACTCACTTATCTGCGCTTGGTGCTGTTGTTGACGTTCTGGGACGTCGATGGCAGGCCCCTTGGGAGGGTGACAGGTTGGACGCTCCGTTCGTTTGTCCTGCATATAGGAAGAGGGGGGGTAGCCTTGTTCGTCGGTTATACCTGTTCCTCTCCTTAGCTCTGCCATGTCTTACAGTACTGGACTGACGCACGGGGCTTTGGTAATTTGTTGCATCGGTGCTCCAGTGTCCGGCTCCTGTCCTCGTTAGGGCGTGAGCTCTCTGGTTCCAGTACTCAGCTGTAGCGCTGGGAGGAAGGGTGTGTTTGCTTAGGGTGCAGGACCAAGCTAAGAAATTTGCAGCCGCTGGACCTCCTGCTCGGCACAGACCTTTCCTGGGGATCCTTTTGGCGCCAAGGGTCCCTATCGATGAGAGCAGCCGGGAGAACCTTTCACACACTGTAGGTACCTCAAGTTGGCCTGCCTGTAGCTAGATTTTATGACTTTTAGCTAGGATGAGTTACAGAGTATGCAACCGTGAATATGAAGGTAACACATGGTAAACGAGGTTATCATGGCATGATCATAAAATTAATGTGTAATTAAATGAACAAAGTTTTTAAGAAGCTTTTTAAGTAAAACAGTGAATTTCTGATAGGAGTTTGTAGGGGGGGACAGGCTTTTACAAAAGAGGGCAACGGCTGACCTCCGGATGACGAGGGGGGCAGGTTGCACAGGCTTAGGGTTTGGAACCAAGCTAAGCTGGTTACGCACTCTGGACCTGACCCTCCCGGCGCTTGGTTGTCCATAGTGCTGCTCCTAAGCCCTAGAAATATTTTACACTGTTCTACTAAGCCTAGTACTTACAATAGGGACGCCCAAAGCTCCATGGGTAGCTAAATGGTTGGTGGGCAACATTGCTGTCAACAGCTACTTAGAGGGGTGATGAGCGAGTTATCCCTATTTCCCGCCTTGACCGTCCGACTAGCGAGTGGTCCGAGCAGAGTCGGCACTGGGCTTGGCAGGTTTGACGGAGGTGTCGGTGCTGCCAGAGGGCTGCAGCTGAGGCACGCGCGGGTGCTCTACGCTAACGCAAGCTTGGCGGAGGTCGACTTGATCCAGCGTCGCCCGGGACAGGTGTTGGGTCTGCTGTGAGTGCTTGGAGCTGCTCCAAGGCTAACATTGCAGCGGTGTGATCTCCGCGGATCCTGAGGACGCCGGAGGGGGTTGGCATCTTCAGGACGAGGTAGCCATAGTGGGCTACAGCCATGAACTGGTAGAGAGCAGGCCTACCGATGATGGCGTTGAAGGGGAGGCTGACATCGGCGACGTCAATGAGGATGCTCTCCGTCCTGTAGTTATCAGGTGTCCCGAAGGTCACCCGCAGGTGGATGTTGCCGTACGGGATGATGCTCCTAGGTCTAACCCCCGAGAATGGGCTCGAGGCGGCAAGCTTGGACACCGGGATCTGCAGCTGCTTGAATGCTGCCCGGCTGAGGAGGTTGAGGCTGGCTCCGCCATCTATCAAGAGGTAGTGGAGCTTGACGTTGGCTATGGTGGGGGCAACTAGGAAAGGTAGTACCCCTGCCCCGGCCATGTTCTTGGGGCAGTCAGAGGCGTCAAAGCTGATCGGCGTCTCCTTCCAGCGGTGGTGCTACGCCAGAGTGGGTACGGGGGCTATCAAAGCCACTGCACGACGAAGGGTCTTGACCGCGTTCCGGGACGCGGGATCCCAAGGCCCTCCGAAGATGATGTGGAGGGTCTTGCGACGCTCGTTGCCGCTGCTCGCGTCGGAGTCCTCATCTTGGTGGACCATTTTGACGGCTCGCTCTTGCTTCTGGTACTCCAGCTCCTCGTCATTGTCGACCTTGGGTTTGACCTTCTTCTTGCCCTCCCGTTGACGGAAGGGGGCACCGTCCGGGTGCTGCTGTGCCCACTCTTGATAGCGTTCAACGCCCCTCTTTATCTCCCAGCACTCGCTCGCGGTGTATTCGCGAGTCTTGTGCACCAGGCAGGGCTCGATGTCTTCGTCAGCGGCGGGTGGCTGACGAGGGCGTTTCTCCGGGCGTGGCGGCTTGCCTCCTCCAGTTGCAGCTGCTGCCGCGATGGGTGATCCATTGAAAGCATCTAGGCCCCCCTCATGTAGTATGGTTTTGGTGATTAATGACAACCATTGAACTTTACTAATGAATTTGTGAATGCAAGGTCCCCATAAACACTCAATAAGATGAAATGATCATGTCATTGGAGACCCATAGATACTCAACTTTCGAGATCAAACTCATGAGATAAAGACAAGATGTGAAGGCTCTATGTCTAAGTCACTCAATCAAAAATTGACAACATACAATGCTTAAGAATCATCAGAGAGCCGTGTGGAACAAATGTCTAAGAGGTCATTCGAGCAAGACTCAAAAGATTCACTCAAGACAACTCGTAGCAAACAAAATCAACTCACCGGATCAACCGATGATTTCCAAAATGAACACATCGGTCGAGTTGATTCCACTGAAGAAAAAGACCTCAGACAAATGAACTCACCGGATCATCCGATGTGAAGGGCTCAACAACATCGGTGCTTCAATACAGTTTGCAGTACAATTGGAACAAGTGAAGCACCGGATCATCCGATGTGCATAATTACACACATCGGTTGATCACTCCAGTAAGCATCAAGATCAAGCAAATTCTGGAGGAAGAGCCACCGGATCATCCGATGAGAAGACTGGGGGCAACATCGGTCTAATAACGGTAATATCTGACACAATGACGTCGGCCAAAGTAATTACACCGATGATAACTAGAGGGGAGACATCGGATCATCCGGTGTTCACAGAAAAGTTCTGTCGGCATACTTTTCCAACGGCTATTTCGGTTAAGCTGGCTATAAAACCCCTCTAACCCAGTCATTTCGACAAGTCTTGATCACCTGAAGCCCACTACACATCCAAGAGCATTCAAGACTATAGAGCATACATTTCCACACTTTTAGATCATTTGTAATAGGCTAGAGAGAAGCTTGTGTGCGTTCTTTCTTTGTGATTGAACTCTCTAGGCTAGTGAGAAGTTGAAGAAGATCGTTCCGGAGCTTGCCAAGGTGTGTGTGGAAGCCCGGAACATCGAAGGTTGTACAAGGCTTGAGCTCCACCTTGCCAGAGATGGCGAACGGAGAAGATTAGTGAAGACTCCATTGTCTCGGTGACATTGGAAGTGGCAAAACCCTTCGGTGGGTGCCACAACGTGGACGTAGGAAGATCCTTGCGATATTGCCGAACCACGGGATAAATCTTCGTGTCCCCTAGCGTTTGCATTCCTCTCCCTCTCTTTACATTTTGCAATCTTTACTTCACAAGTTATATCTACGTTGATTGCATAGCTAGAACCGCATTGGGAATTGGGCTTAAGTAGTTCATTTTTAATTGTCTTAAAATTTGAAAGAAAGCCCAATTCACCCCCCCTCTTGGGCGTTTCGATCCTTACAATTGGTATCAGAGCAAGGTTGCTCATAGGATCATTCTAGCTTCACCGCTAGAGAGATAAAATGGCCAAGGTTGGGGGTTTGGTTCCTATCTTCGAGGGCAAGAATTTTGCCTATTGGAAAGCACGCATGTGCGCTTACCTTGAGGCTATTGCCCCCGAAGTTTGGGAAGCGACTCATGCGGGATTTGGAGAACTTAACTATGTGGGTGATCAAGTTAAGTGGGATGCTAAGGCTAGGAATGCTATTTATGAATGCATAAGTCAAGATGTCTTCTCTAGGATTGCTAGTAAGGAGAAAGCTTGTGAAATTTGGGCTTGCTTGATAGAAATCTATGAGGGCTCATCTCGTGTAAAGGAACTTAAATATCACATGCTCAAAGCTAAATATGATGAATTTAAGATGCTTCCTCATGAAAATGTTAATGAAATGTTTTCATGCTTAAATGTTCTTATTGAGGAAATTAATGCTCTTGACATTGCGTCTCTTGGCAAGGGACTTATTAACCGCAAGATCCTCATGCTCCTTCCCAAGCCGAAGTACAACATCATCAACTCCATGCTCCAAAAGGAATCACTTGACAACATTGAAGTTTCGGAGCTCATTGGAGAAATACACGCTCATGAGATGAGTGTACTTGGGATGATGGAGCAATCATCATCAAAAACAATTTCTCTAAAGGCCTCCACCAAGAAGACAAGCTTCAAGAAGAAGAAGGTGGTTGAGCCTAGCTCAAGTGAAAAAGAGCAAGCGTCAAGTGAAGATGACGATGATGAGCTTGCCTTGATGATGAGAAAGTTCTCACGCTTGAACTCCAAGATCACCAAAAAGGGATACACCTTTGATCCCAAGAAGAAGGCATTTCTACCAAGAAGAGACGATCGCAAGATATGCTACAATTGCGGAGATCAAGGCCACATCTCCTATGATTGTCCAAAACCGGACAAAAGGAGAGAGAACTACAAAGGCAAGCAACGCAAGCTTGAAGAAAGTGATGATAATGAAGAAGAAGCCAAGCCCAAACCAAGATCCTTTGGGAAGAAGAAGCAAGACAAGGGCAAGAAGGCAAGGCTCTTCCCAAAGAGGAGAAGTGGTCCACAAAAGGTGTTTATGTGTGAGGCAAATGAATGGGTCACCGATGAAGAAACAAGTGATGAAGAGAGTGAAGGAGAAGAAGAAAGCTTGGCCGGCCTTGCCATTGCCAACCATGATGACTCACCTCTTCCTCCACCACCCATGTGCCTCATGGCTAAAGGTAACACCAAGGTATGTGACGACTCTAGTGATGATGAGCTTTCCCCCGATGATTTAACTTCTTTGATTAATGAATATCATGCTATCATTAAGAGAGAGAAGAGTAAGGTTAAAACTCTTGAAGAAATTCGTGCTAAACTTGAGAGTGCTAACCTTGATTTGCTTGACAAGTATGAAAGCATACTCAAAGAGCATGACACGCTCAAATCTCATGTCAAGCAAATTGAGGAATAAAATGCTAAAATCAAGGTAGACAATGATGAGCTCAACATAGCACACCAAACTCTCTTGGAGGAGCACAACAAGCTAACTCATGAATACCAAACACTTAACATTGCTCATGACATGCTTGATCAAGAGTTAAAAGATGCAAAGAAACAAACTCTTAATGATAAGATATCCATCACTTCGCATGTCTCTAATGTCTTGGACAAGTCTTTGTCTTTGAAAGCTAATGCTAGGGAGAAGGACTTGTTGGAAGAAATTGAGAGTCTCCGCACTAGTGTGGCTAGACTTTCAAAAGGTGAAGTCAAGCACAAGGAAATCCTCTTCCAACAAGCAAAAGCCTTCAACAAAATAGGACTTGGATCCTTCCCAGTGCCCAACAAAGGAAAGGTGCCCTCACCGGAGCTTAGAACAAGCTTCATCAAGGAAGTTGGTTCTTATTGCCAACATTGTGAGGTCACCGGTCACCACACAAGGGAGTGTCCTCTTCCTAACCGACCTTCACCTAAATTGCCTACTAACTACAAATCTATTTTTAATGATCGCTATTATCTTCTTAGCAAAGTGAATGGCAAGGTGAAAGCTAGATTCATTGGCAAAGACATGAAGAGCATGAAGGGGAAGCTCCCCAAGCAACTTTGGGTCCCAAAGACACTTGTATCTCACATACAAGGACCTAAGTTGGCTTGGGTGCCTAAAGTCAAAAATTAACTTCATGTGTGTAGGTGAACTACAAAGCCGGAGGAAAGCATTGGGTACTCGATAGCGGGTGCACTCAACACATGACCGGCAATGATGGTATGTTCACCACCATAGAAAACCCCAGTAATAATGAACAAGTTACTTTTGGTGACAACTCTAAGGGTAAGGTAATAGGATTAGGTAAAATTGCTATCTCTAATGATTTATCCATTTCTAATGTGTTGTATGTTAAGTCACTTAGCTTTAATCTACTTTCCATTGCACAACTTTGTGATCTTGGACTAACGTGCACATTTAGCAAAAATGATGTTGTTGTGAGTAGTGAGGTAAGCAAAGAGCTAATTTTCAAAGGGTTTCGGCATGGACATCTCTACTTAGTAGACTTCTCCAACAAGAATGCTAGCCTAACCACTTGTCTTTTCACTAAGACAAGCTTGGGTTGGCTATGGCACCGACGCATAGCACACATTGGAATGAGCAAATTCAAGAAGTCATTCAAGCTTGGGATGGTGACCGGCGTGAAGGATGTGACGTTTGAGAAGAACAAGCTTTGTAGCGCTTGTCAAGCCGGGAAGCAAGTTGCTTCACACCACCCAATGAAGACAATGGTGTCAACCTCCAAGCCACTTGAACTACTCCACATGGACCTTTTCGGACCGTCCACATACCAAAGCCTTGGCGGTAACCTCTATTGTCTTGTTATAGTTGATGACTACTCTCGCTATGCTTGGACTCTATTTTTAGGTGACAAGAGTGAAACTCCGGAAGTGTTCAAGACCTTCGCCAACCGTGCTCAAAGGGAATTCCAACTTCCCATTATCAAGGTCCGGAGTGACAACGGCACCGAATTCAAGAACTACAATATTGGGGAGTGGTGTGACCGTGAAGGTGTGAAGCATGAATTCTCCGCCACATACACTCCTCAACAAAACGGTGTCGTTGAGAGGAAGAACAAAACCCTCATCACTCTTGCAAGAGCAATGCTTGATGTACGGCACATCGGAGAAGTTTTGGGCCGAAGCAATCAACACGGCGTGCCATGCCGCAAACAGGGTCTATCTTCACCGACTACTTCAAAAGACCCCATATGAGCTTCTCATTGGGAGAAAGCCCAACATCTCCTACTTTAGAGTCTTTGGGTGCAAATGCTACATCTACCGCAAGAAAAGGCTCGGTAAGTTTGAAAGAAGATGTGATGTTGGCATTTTTCTTGGTTATGCATCAAACTCAAAAGCATATCGAGTATTCAACCAAACCTCCGGTCTAGTTGAAGAAAGTTGTGATGTTGAGTTTGATGAGACTAATGGCTCCCAAGAGGAGAGTTTTGGTCATGATGAAATAGATGATGAGCCTCTACGAGAAGCCATGAAGAACATGACCATTGGAGACATCAAGCCGGAAGTTGAAGAGGGCCATGATCAAGGGGGAGCTTCAAGTTCCAACAACAACACCTCCATGGCGCCTCAAGTAGACGAAGAGGAGAAAGATGATCCATTGCCAACTCAAGACTCACAAGCAATTCAACATCAAGATGAAGAAGAAGTCCATGATCAAGTCCAACCACAAGAGGAGCAACACGCATCACCACCGCCAAGTGCTTCACAACCACCTATGAGGCATGGACGCATCTCCAAGGCGCATCCAATGGACCAAATCATTGGAAGTCCTTCAAGGGGCGTAAGTACTCGTTCACGCCACGTTGCCTCATTTTGTGAGCACTACTCGTTTGTTTCGTGTGTAGAACCCACTCACATTGAGGAAGCGCTCCAAGACCCAAATTGGGTGATGGCTATGCAAGAAGAACTCAACAACTTCATCCGCAATGAAGTTTGGGTGTTGGAGGAGCGACCCAAGGACAAGAACGTCATCGGAACAAAGTGGGTGTACCGCAACAAACAAGACGAGAATGGCGTTGTGGTCCGCAACAAGGCAATACTTGTGGCCAAAGGGTTCTCGCAAGTTGAAGGACTAGACTTTGGGGAGACATTTGCTCCGGTCGCCCGGTTAGAGGCAATTCGTATTCTCCTTGCTTTTGCTTCACATCATAATATTACTCTTTATCAAATGGATGTGAAAAGTGCCTTTCTAAATGGCTACATTAATGAGCTTGTTTATGTTGAACAACCTCCCGGGTTTGAATATCCGAGGAATCCTAACCATGTGTATAGGTTGCACAAGGCGCTCTACGGGCTCAAGCAAGCACCTAGGGCGTGGTATGAACGACTACGGGACTTCCTCATCATGCAAGGATTTAAGATCGGGAGGGTGGACACCACACTCTTCACCAAAGACATCAACGGAGATTTGTTCATTTGTCAAATTTATGTTGATGATATTATCTTTGGTTCAACTAACAAAGCTCTTAGCCATGAGTTTGGCAAAATGATGTCTAGGGAATTCGAGATGTCAATGATTGGAGAGCTCAACTTCTTCCTTGGATTCCAAATCAAGCAACTTCAAGAGGGAACCTTCATATACCAAGAGAAATACACCAAGGACCTCTTGAAGAAATTTGAGATGGGAGATTGTAGCTCAAGAAGCACTCCAATGGCAACAAATTGCCATCTCGACGCGGATAAGGACGGTAAACCTATTGACCAATCTCACTACCGCTCTATGATTGGTTCATTGCTTTATCTTACCGCATCTAGGCCCGATATAATGTTTAGTGTATGCTTATGTGCTCGCTTTCAAGTGGCTCCTAAAGAATCACATAATAAGGCGGTATTTAGGATACTTAGGTATCTTAAGCATACCCCTAGTATGGGCTTGTGGTACCCTAAAGGTACAACCTTCCAACTCTTGGGATACTTGGATTCGGACTTTGCCGGATGCCGCGTGGATCGCAAGAGTACCTCCGGTGGGTGCCACTTGCTTGGGCGTTCCCTGGTGTCTTGGTCTAGCAAAAAGCAAAATTCCGTGGCTTTGTCCACCGCGGAAGCGGAGTATATAGCGGCCGGTGCATGTTGTGCCCAAATTCTATACATGAAGCAAACCATTTTGGACTTTGGAATTAAAATTGGTTGTGTACCTCTCCTTTGTGACAATGAAAGTGCGGTTAAGATAGCTAGAAACCCTGTTCAACACTCCCGCACTAAGCACATTGATATTCGCCATCACTTCTTGCGTGATCACGAGGCTAAAGGAGACATCTCTTTGCAAGGTGTTAGATCCGAAGAACAATTGGCGGATATCTTCACTAAACCACTTGATGAGAAAACCTTTTCTAGACTTAGAAATGAATTAAATGTGCTAGATGCATCTAACATCATGTAAATTGCCATGTTCATGTAAGGATGCATATCATATAGGTCTTGTCTAACTCCCAAAGGATAGGGGCGAGCTAGAAATAGTTTTCCCTGAGGAAGCCTTTGGAAGGTTTAAACTTGGCAAGATAGATTTATTGTATGCCTTGCATGATCTCTGCCATATAGACTTGCACTCATTCTATTTCTTGCACTATAATTTGTTTGGCATTGCATACGGTAGATTGTCACAAAGGGGAACCCACCTCATGAGAAGGAGACTTGTTTGAAATGCAATATCTCAACTCATATAAGGTGGAAAGAACGAAATGTTAGGTGCGTTAATGCCTAGAGGAACATGCTTCATTGAGATAGTAGTCTTCATACTCTACCTCACAAAGCATGGGCCTTACATTTTATTTGGATTCTTTCCTCCATTTTTCTCGGTGTTCCATTTGCTTTAAGGTCTAGCCAAGTTATTGGCATATTAGCTTCTTGAGGGGTAAGGGGTTGCCCAAAAAGTCCTAAGACATGTGTTTCCCATTGTTTGATTGTTTGGTCAAAGGACATATATGGGATGTTGATGTTTAGTTTTCATCGGATTATCCGATGCCTAAGTCCTTCCCCCATCGGATCAGTAGGTGTTCAAAATCCAAGTGCCAGTTTAGTCAATATCCAAAATCGACCGATGTGTTCATTCAGAAAAACATGGGTTCATCCGATGCTCACAAATCTGAAACCTTGATGAATTCCACCGATGCTTTTTCATCCAACGTCGGACCATCCGGTGTCAACTTCCCTCTCCTGAATATCCTTACTGTGCCATTCATCCGATGATCAAAACCCTAAACATCGGTCCATCCGATGTCTTCAGTGACTCTTTGAATATCCATACTGTACTATTCGACCGATGTCCACATCGTTAAGCATCGGTCCATCCGGTGTGTAAAAAACGGCTAGGGTTTGGGACCCACTATTTAAACCCGTGCGCCGCCACCGTTTTTCTCTCTCCCCGATCTCTCACTCGCCCGCGCGCCGCCGCCTCTTCCTCCGTCCGTCGACCACCGCGCCGCCGCCTCTCCCTCGCACCCAGCCGCCGCCGCCGCCGCCCTAGGCGCCGCCGCCGCCATCTCCGGCTGCCGCCGCTCGCAGCGCCGCCGCCTAGCGCCGCCGCCGCACACCCGTGCCGCCTCCTCCACCCTTGCGCCCAAGCGTCGCCGCCGCCGCTCACCACCGCGCCCAAGCATCGCCGCCGCCTCTCTCCACCACCAAAGCCGCTCCATGCACGCACCACCCTCTCCACCATCAACGTGCGCCATCTCCGGTCATCTCTACCTCGCTAGGGTCTCCCGGCCCATCGATCTTCACGCCCCTAGTGCTCGTGATCTCTCGTTGCTAAGGTTTGCTCCGTGCCGTGCAACGTCCTTCGTTGTTTTTCGTCGTTCTTTTTCATCGTCGCTAACCCTAGCTCTCCATTGCAACAAGATGGGTCGAGACCGCAAAGGAAAGGGAAAGGCGATCGCGGAGCCCGCCGCGAAGAAGCAAAAACTGTCAAAAGAGGAGAAGAAGGCCGTGATGGCTGCTCGCGCCGCCGAGGAGCGTGAGCGTGGCCGAGGAGGGTCACTAAGGATCTGTGAGGCTCGTCCGAGGCAGCCTCCCGTGATCGACGACTCCGAGGCCGAAGAGGAGCCAGTTGAGCCTCTCGTCCGCCGGCGCTCAGCCCGGACGCGTGGGGGTCACATCGAGGCTGCTCCTCGTCCGAGACCGGCGGTTGCCGACCGTCGTGAGGACAGGGAGGCCGAGAGGGCCATCTACGAGATGGACACGGCCGTCCGTGTCGGTGAGGGAGTCCGTCTCACGGACTACCGGAAGATGAAGGCCAAGCAGCTACGCAAGCTTCGATGGAACATGCTGCTTGAGGAGTGGTACCCACAGCCCCGAGAGGCTCTTGTGGACAGTCGCTTCTGGACTGTCACCCAGGCGTCTCTCTACGAGACCTACAGACGTCGGGGACACAAGCTTTTTTAGCATAACTAGCTGGACTGGGGGCAGCTTGCATTGGCAGCGGAGACAGAGGTCCGCTCGTACTTTGAGAGATACCGTGGATTGGTGCAGCTGCTAGCTTACGAGAGGAGTGCATATGTGGAAGATTGGGTCCGTGTCTTCTACGCGACCCTGTACATCTCTGAGGGCAGGAGGTCGATCGACTTCATGTTTATGGGTCAGCACTACCACCTCTCGAGGCAGACATTGGGGCAGCTTCTTGGTTTGGACCTGCACGACACCTGCGTGCACGAGAGAGTATACGGGCAGGCAGATCCACCAAGGAGGCCACTTACTGTAGGGGTGGCACCACAGCTTGAGGAGATTCGGTCCCTGTTTGGCCCCACGTTCTCTCC
Source organism: Tuctoria greenei (assembly GCA_036927565.1). Taxonomy (NCBI): domain Eukaryota; kingdom Viridiplantae; phylum Streptophyta; class Magnoliopsida; order Poales; family Poaceae; genus Tuctoria; species Tuctoria greenei. The sequence continues at coordinate 105,817,286 of JAYESD010000004.1, read as the reverse complement.
GGACCAGCCGAGAGTTCCAGCTCTTCTGACCCCAGCTGCGCGCATTGTGCACCTCGCCTTGCACCGCACGCTCCTGTCGAGGTCAGGATACTTGGAGGGGTTCACCAGTTTGCAGCAGACCCTCCTGTTCTACATAATGAACGGGATGGATTTCGACATTGTGGACATCCTCCTGTGCGAGATGGAAGACGTGATCACAGATGGGGTTGGCATGATGAGACAGATGGTCTATGGGCACTGGATCAGTTACCTATGCTCTATGATGGTGCCTGAGGGGGATGCAGCACAGGCCAGACTTCCTGACGAGAGTGTGACTCGCTTTGGTCACTACCGTGCTCCGGCTCCTGGAGACCGCCGCCTTGGTCGTCCAGTTGAGCGCCAGGTCAGGGCCCGTCTGTCAGAGGAAGATTGGTCCGACCTAGAGCGGGAGGACGAGAGACTTGCTGAGGCTGAGGCTCAGGGGGAGGACCTGCAACACATTTGGTCAGAGAGCGACACTGACGATAGTGTCGAGGAGTATTTCCCTCCTCCCCCCTCTCCCCGGTAGCACAATGCGGAAGCTGGAGGTTCTACAGCGCCACCTCCCACTCCACCTCCCGTCACTGAGGCGCAGGTCACGCAGCCGTCTGAGCTGACTTCGCTCCTCCAGCAGATGGTCGAGCAGCAGAGGCTAGACAGGCTGGCCGCCGAGCAGGCCCGCGCGGAGCAGGCTGCACGTCTTCTTGAGCTCCAGCAGCAGCAGCAGGAGATGCAGCGTCAGATCGCCTGTGAGAGGCATGAAGACACTGACCGGTTGACGGGGCTCATCGACCAGATGCACCAGCGCACTCTGGACCAGCAGCAGCAGACGCAGTAGGCGATGATGGGGATCCTGGGGTTGATCACCAACCTCTACACCCAGACCGGGATCGCCCTCCCATCGCAGCTGCCTGGAGTAGCTCCTCCGCCTCCCGTCTTGGCTCCAGCTACTGCACCAGTGGCTCCAGTTCCCTCCACTCCGATCCCTTCATTCGGCATGTCCCCGCTGTTGGCTCCAGGTGCTCCTCTTCACTCCCCACTGCCGGCCACGTCACTGTTTCTTCAGACGCCGGCCTCCGTCACCAGTGTCCCTGCTCCAGCACCTCCTCCTCAGCAGGCACCGACGGTGGCACCTTCGGCTCCGGCAGCACCCCCCTCTGCTACTCCGGCCAGCAGCTCCGACGACAGCGGCAGTGACCAGTTCGTCATCGCGCCCAGCTCTCAGGGTCCGTAGGTGCTCGGATCCCTTTTTGGTGTCTTGATGCCAAAGGGGGAGAAGAGTGTGAGAGTCGGGGGGAGTCCTAGTGTTAGGGGGAGTCAGTCCTAGTGTTAGGGGGAGTCGAGTCCAGCTTATCTTTGCTTATCTTTATTGTATTTGCGTATTTGCTACTTCTTGGTGTGTAATGAACCTATTTCCATGAGTTGTTAATCATTTGAACTCATTTTGATGTTTATCTATGATTATGATCTCTTTGAATTCACACTTGTGTTATTAATTGATGTTTAAAGCTTCAAGTGTGACACCCTGTATTCACTGCATACTTTCTTATGGTTCATTCTATCAAATTCATTACTATTGCGCTTTGATTATTGTGTTGTCATCAATCACCAAAAAGGGGGAGATTGAAAGCATCTAGGCCCCCCTCATGTAGTATGGTTTTGGTGATTAATGACAACCATTGAACTTTACTAATGAATTTGTGAATGCAAGGTCCCCATAAACACTCAATAAGATGAAATGATCATGTCATTGGAGACCCATAGAAACTCAACTTTCGAGATCAAACTCATGAGATAAAGACAAGATGTGAAGGCTCTATGTCTAAGTCACTCAATCAAAAATTGACAACATACAATGCTTAAGAATCATCAGAGAGCCGTGTGGAACAAATGTCTAAGAGGTCATTCGAGCAAGACTCAAAAGATTCACTCAAGACAACTCGTAGCAAACAAAATCAACTCACCGGATCAACCGATGATTTCCAAAATGAACACATCGGTCGAGTTGATTCCACTGAATAAAAAGACCTCAGACAAATGAACTCACCGGATCATCCGATGTGAAGGGCTCAACAACATCGGTGCATCAATACAGTTTGCAGTACAATTGGAACAAGTGAAGCACCGGATCATCTGATGTGCAGAATTACACACATCGGTTGATCACTCCAGTAAGCATCAAGATCAAGCAAATTCTGGAGGAAGAGCCACCGGATCATCCGATGAGAAGACTGGGGGCAACATCGGTCTAATAACGGTAATATCTGACACAATGACGTCAGCCAAAGTAATTACACCGATGATAACTAGAGGGGAGACATCGGATCATCCGGTGGACGTAGGAAGATCCTTGCGATATTGCCGAACCACGGGATAAATCTTCGTGTCCCCTAGCGTTTGCATTCCTCTCCCTCTCTTTACATTTTGCAATCTTTACTTCACAAGTTATATCTACGTTGATTGCATAGCTAGAACCGCATTGGGAATTGGGCTTAAGTAGTTCGTTTTTAATTGTCTTAAAATTTGAAAGAAAGCCCAATTCACCCCCCCTCTTGGGCGTTTCGATCCTTACATCCATGCAGCGGCTTGTTCTGGCCACCTCGATTCTTGTTCTTATTTTTGCCGCTACCAGGGGTAGCGGCTCCTTCTCCGGTCTGGCCAGCCCCACCCGCTCCGGGGGCGGGCTGAGCGTGCCAGTCGTGGCCTTCTGTCGTTCTGGCACACCGATCGGCGATGGAGAAGAGCTCAGAGACGTCTTGCACATTGTGGGTGGCTAGTTTCTCGAGCATCTTGCGGTCTAGCACTCCCTGGCGAAATTCCATTATGATAGAGGCATTCAAGATGTTGGGAATGGAGTTGCGTACCTGGGAGAAACGTTGGATGAATGACCGCAGCATCTCCTTGGGTTGCTGTCCCACGGCGTGGAGGTCGAGCTCGATGTCGGGGCGTGTGTAGGAGCGTCCGAAGTTCGTCGTGAACTGTCGGCACAGCTCATCCCAAGAGGTTATAGACCCCTTTGGAAGGTTCATCAGCCACGAGCAGGCTGACCCAGTCAGAGAGACTGGAGCGTAGTTCGCCAGGATTGTCTCGTCCGCTCCCGCAGCAAGGAGTGTCGTGGTGTAGATCTGTAGGAACTCTGCCGCATTGATGCTTCTGTCAAACCTCTTCGGGGTATGTGTCCAGAACTTGCGTGGCCACATCGCGAAGCGAAGGTGCGGAGCCAACGCCGCGCAGCCTTTGACGGGCTTTGTCGAAGAGGCAGATGGGACAGCTTACCCCAAGGGGGTTTGCTGCACGACGTGCGGCACTTGCTGGACCTGGTGTTGTGGCACTGGTTGTGACATGCGCTGCTGCAACGGTACTGGTTGTGCCAAGTACTATTGCTGCACACCCTGCTGCACAGAGTACTATAGGGGAGCTATCGAGCCGATGTGCTCCTGATCAGGTGGCGGAGGGTTTACCTGTGGCGCACCTTTGATGGAGGATGCCTCGTGAATAGGGCATTGAGTGCCATATTCAGCGTCGAGGTTGCGCCGCCTCTCTCGCTGCCGCTCGATGATGACTCGGTCGTCCATGTGAGCTTGACGACGGTCAAGCTCGGCCCTGAGGTCCTCTGTGGGGAGCCGGCCAATGCTCGTAAACTTGGAGGAGCGGGATTTGGCGGTGTGATGGTCGATGGACGGCGTGCGTGACAGCGACACGAGGCGCCTTCCCCTGTTGGGGGAGTTGATAGCTGCGATGACGAAGTGGTCGATGTCTTGGACCCACTGTTGAGCTGCCCCCTGAGAGGCATTCAGTGACCGTGGGTGGTGGAGGAGAGCTCTGGTCGCCGCCAAAGCACTCTTCGGGCTCGCTGTTAGGGGAGCCGACTGAGCTGGGGCGTGTCTCGGCGTGCTATCTTGGACAGTCGTACCCGCATGGGGGCGAGACAGACCAGAGAGTGCCACTCGAGCGACGGATTTGGTCATTGGACGACGGCCTCGAAAACCGCCTTCCACGGGCCTGATGAACACCATGGTGGTGAAAGCGCTACCACTTTTTTGAGTGAAAAACCCCCTACCTGGCGCGCCAAATGTCGAAGGGTCAATGCGACACTTCCCCCGGATCTGCTAAGGAGCAGCCCGCGGAGGTTCTTTGTTCGGCGAGGCTTAGGCCTCAAACTAGTGTTCTAGGGGAAGAGTATGAGACAGATGTTTTTACGTGGTTCGGACCGCAAGGAGCGTAACACCCTACTCCACGGTGGATTGTATTGTCTGGTGAGTGTGTATGCGTATGTGTGTGTATCCGGGATTCTGAGTTTGGTCCCTAGTATCGGTGGCAGTCTGGGCCTTTTATAGACAAGGTCGGACGCCTTACAAGTGGGGTCTCGGGGCCCGACAGGTGGTCCCGGGGCGATCATATCCTAAAGATCTAGGGCTTCTAAGCTAGCTCTGAGCGCGGACGTGAGGATTCGTCGTCTTGCTGCCTGCGTTGTCAGTAGCCCACGTGCCGTTGATGACATTGGCAGGGACTGTCCCATCCAACTATCTCTGGCGCCGTAAGCTACCCACTTAGCGGAGTGGGATAGGCCTGTGGCGTCTTCACTGTGATGTGATTGGTCGTAGCGGTACGTGACATTAGGCGTGCGCCGCGCCATACGTCTGGGGAAGCCACGCATCTTCAAGACTTGATGTAGACAAGGCGCACTGCCCTCTTAACTTCCTTACTTTACGCTCAGGGCAAGTGGACTAACCATGCGTTCGCTGGGGAGCTCATCACCACAGTGGAGGTCGTGCCCGTCTTTGCGGGCCACGTGACAGCTCGGGAGCTCACCTTCGAGGGGGAGGCCAGGTCTCTACCTCGTGGGCCATGTGGCAGCTTGGGAGCTCACCTCCATGGGGGAGGTCAGGTTTTGCCCAGCGGACCATGAGGCAGCTCGGGTGCTCACCTCCGCAAAGGAGATCGGGTCTCGACTTTGTGGACCACGTGGAAGTTTAGGATCTCACCTCTCAGGGCGAGGTCAGGTCCCGTCCTGCCGAATACGTGACTTCCCGGGAGCTTATCGCTGAGGTGGAGCTGAGCTCCCCTATCTGGATGTCTTGTGGGCGCCCCGGACTACCTACCTGGGGCAGGCAGGTCCGGGCTCCTTGAACACGTGGCGCCCTTGGACCCTATCTCTATAGCGAGACGAGGTACCTAGGCGCATCTAGCTTGTGTGCGAGGGTACCTGGTATGTCGGGTATCGACAGGGGCCATATTCGGCGTCGAGGTTGCTCCGCCTCTCTTGCTGCCGCTCGATGATGACTCGGTGGTCCATGTGAGCTTGACGACAGGAAAGCTCAGCCCTCAGGTCCTCCGTGGGGAGCCGGCCAGTGCTCGTAAGCCTGCAGGTGCGGGAGTTGGTGGTGCGACGGTCGATGGACGGCATGCGCGACAGCGACACGTGACACCTTCCCCTGTTAGGGGAGTTGATGGATGTGACGATGAAGTGGTCGATGTCTTGGACCCACTGCTAAGCCGCTCCCTCGGAAGCGTTCAGCGACGGTGGGTGGTGGAGAAGAGCCCTAGCTGCTGCCAGAGCACTCTCCAGGCTTGCTGTCAGCGGCACCGAGGGAGCCGACTGGGTCGGCATGTGTCCTGACGCGCCGTCCTGGCCAGCTGTACCTGCACGGGGGCGTGATGGACCAGAGAGTGTTGCCTCAGTCGTCAATAGCCCATGCGCCGTTGCTGATAATGGCAGAGGATGTCCCGTCCAACTGTCTCTGTCGTCATAAGCTACCCACATGGCGGAGTGGGATAGGCATGCGGCATTTTCACTGCGATGTGATTGGTCGTAGCGGTACCTGACATTAGATGTGCGCCGCGCCATGCGTTTGGGGAAGCCCCATATCTTTAATCTTTGACAGGGACAAGGTGCACCGCCCTCTTAACTCTCGCATTCCCCGTTCAGGATAAGTGGTTGGACTACGTGGCAACTCAGGAGCTCACCCTCCGCGGGGGTGGTCAGGTCCCGTCTTACGGACCACGTGGCAGCCCCGGAGCCCGTTCGTGAGTAGAGCAGGGACTCTAGAGCCGCGGGACACGTGGCAGCGCTGGAGCCCGCCTATACAGGAGTTGGCCTGTCTGATGCCTTGGACCACGTGACAACACCGGAGCCCTGTCTCACGGGGGAGAGGGATCCTTACCTGCTAGACACATGGCTACTTGGGAGCTCGTCTTCAAAGGGGAGCTGAACTCTTCTTCGAAGTCTCTTGTGGGTACTCCAGACCCCGCATTTGAGGTAGATGGGTCCGGAACTTCTGAACATATGGCGTCCTCGGGCCTTACCTCTGCTGGAAGGCCGGGAACCTAAGCGGCTCTAGCTTGTGTGCGAGGATACCCGGTAATGCCGGATACCGACAGATTCATATCTAATAGTTGAGAACGGCTCATTGCATGATTGCACCCTAATCGTTGCCATACATTTAACATCTCACTTGCATCGAGTGCCCATTTCCAACACATCATTAGAACCCCACAACATCCAAGTCCATTGTAGAATTAACGCAGGATGTTGTCATAACCCATATTCACAAACAATGTTTTCCACGATGTTACGTGCTAGGGTTTACTGCTTGGTACCACTACGCAAAACAATGAAGACTTTTCTTTCACCATACATGCATGATGCATACACAAATACAGCTTATCTATTCTGAGAATAAGATATGCAACTACTCGCCCTCATAAAATGCGTTGGGCTAAGGATGAACGGATTCTTGACTCCCTGACAATTTACTCGTTCAAGATGCAAATGTTTGACCATACGACAAGCAAAACGGAATTTGTAATCTGGTGGAAAAACAAAAGGAAAACGAACTGGCTACCAATTCTTTTGTTTCCTGTATGCAGATCAACCAGCCACGTTAGGCTGTCTCCAACGGAGTAGGCAAAAGCAAAAATATTCCTCAAATGCATCTTCTTCCACTTTTTATCCTCCAACAGACGAGCCATACCGGATTTTCATTTTGCCTCCGTGCTTCCTCCGTCCGCAAATATGCCGGCGCTAGACGACCGACGCATCTACTGTGGACCGTCTTCTTCGTCTCGCCCACTTCCTCGAGGGATTCCGCCTCCTCCGTCCACCACGAGCTCGAGCAGGCCACATTGCCGAGCTTCTTCCTCGATGAGCTTCCTCCTCGATCCACAAGTTTGTTCCTCGACGAACTACCGCATCGCCGCGCGATGCCGGCTGCCGCCGCGCCGCTCCCGCATCGTCGCGCGACCGCTGTCGTTTCCGCCTCCCTGCGCGATGCCGACGGCCGCAGCCCCCACATCGCCGCACGACGCAGGCCGCCACTGCTCCCGTCTCGCCGCGCGACCGCCGCCGTTCCAGCCTCGCCGCGCGACACCGGCCGCCGCCGTTCCTGCCTCGCCGTGCGATGCTGGCCGCCACTGCTTCCATCTCGCCGCAGCACAGAAGCTCCCATGGATGTGGGCCCGAAGGACCGATGGAGATGGAGATGCGTTTTCTGTTGGAGATGTGGAAATTTTGCCAATCAAAAAACTACTGTAGCAGTGAGCAAAAGTTCAAATGGGCACCATTTTTGCATATTATTGTTAGAGAGAGCCTTAGGAATGTCACCCCAGTCGAGCAACTGCTTCAATACGATCACGGTCCAGGAACACATTGAAGCATATGCAGTCATGCCAGACAATTATCAAAGATATTCACAGGATTACAAATCATCAAACTTTCAACGACACTATTAAAAATCTCCCATGAAATTGCATCAATCAGAACAAGGGAAGATAGATTATAAAGGTGCATTTCATCTGACCACCAGCCACCAAATTGGCCTGTTACATTCCTCACCAGAAGTTAGCAGACATAAAAATTTTAGGCTCTATGTTTGTTACAATGGCTACATTAATAAGTTTTACACAAAACACACATGAGCACACACAGCAACAAGCCATAAATAATACATGGCTGCAGTGGGGTGACTCTACAGGGGCCCCGGTGAGCTGTGAGGGACTAAAACAACTTTGCTAAAAAAACACACTGCTTGATGATGGGTGTTGTGGTTAGATAAGAAACACCTCATCTCATCACTGTCATTTCCTCATGATCCAGCCTCCTGTTTGTGGCTGCCACCTAAATAGTTTCCATTGCTGTTATTATTAATGTTCTTGCAAAGCTGGCCCTCGTCATCATGCTGCTGTGGTTTTGGTGCTTCGATGTTCATGCCTAATGTTGTCGTAACGCTTGGTCCCTGGGAGTGAGCAGGTCCACCCTTCAAAAGTTTGAACTTTCTAGATTAGATAATGCTGAAATAATGACAAATGCTGTAAAAATATTGCATCATCAAATAATGGTGAGGTTCGGTGTGCCCACCATCAGGCGTGAATTCTCTGCTTCCATGTCTTGACAGGCCTTCTTGAGGTTGTCAAGTTCTGCTCTGAGAGCGTTGTTCTCAGTTGTCAGCTCAGCTACCTTCCTGCCTAGTTCCTCACACTCTTGCTGGAAAAAGAATACCATAAAAATGAAAAAAAAAATAGAACTATAGACATTTGTTTTGCTAATTTAAGATAAATTTCTCATTACAAGGTTTGTAAAGCAACAGTCGCTATTTGTCACAGAAAATCAATAATTCCATATTTGTCACATATGCTGCAATGTCATATCGCTAGGTGGCCAACGGGTCATGCCGGACCGGCCCGGCCCGGCCCGAGCCAAGCACGGCCTCGGCCCGGAAAAAATCGGGACGTGCCGGGCCAGCCCACGGGCCGGAGGTCAAGGCCTGAGCACAGCCCGAGCCCATTTTATTTGTGCCGGGCCATAAACGGGTAGTGTCGGGCCGGCACGGCTTGTGGCCCGTTTAAGTTGAAAATACATTAAAAAGTGAAAAAAATATCATTTGAGCAAAAACAGGCCGTGCCAGGACGGCCGTGCCGGGCTTAAACGGGTCGTTCAGGCAAGCCCGACAGGCTGAAGGTCAAAGCCCGAGCACAGATTGCACTGGGCTTCAAGCTGGCCCGGGCCCGATTTCTTCGGGCCGTGCTTTTTTTGCGGGCTCTCGTGCCGGCCAATCTGGCCACCTATAGCTGCTAAACAGCGAGCATCTTAGGCTACGTGGCCGATGACTTGATTGCCTGATAAAAGTAATTCGATTTGTCCAGTTGAAAGGGCCAACAAAATAATTTGTTTTAAATGCAAGTCACCAAGAAATAGGCCATCAGCGTGAACTGAAGTAAAGCAGATGGCTTGTGAACTGAAGTATTAGACGCCTGAGGATGATTTGCATACCACCTAATAAACAAGGTTAATCATGGAGCTTTTCGGCGCCGAGCAGCGACGCACTAATTCCTGGAGCTCCCATCGGGGAGCCATCTGGTCCCCAAGCATTGGTGTCTACCGCATAGTCGGCGGAGGAGGCGAAGGGGCAGCCGTCTGTGGCGACGGTCATGCCGATTCCCCTCTCCGATGCTGTTGCCGCGGCCCAGTCCGCCTTGCGCCAGACGCAGGCTGCTTTCACCCGAGAGTGGGATCAGCTTCTAAGGAGTGGCGCCTGGTGAAGCTGGTCGACGCCAAGAATAAGAAGCTCAAGGCGAAGGCCCTAAAGGCCCATGCTGTCGCTGAAGCCCGCTTGAAGTTGTGCAAGGAAGCGGCTGGAGTTGGTCCACTGCAAGGTTGTCGTTGCTGATGCGGAACGGGACTTGGCGGTGCGGGAAGAAGAGGTCTCCCGAAGCCTCGGCATCTGAGGAGAGGCGCCGAGCTGTGCAGGACTCCAAGCTCGCCATCAAACGCCGGGAGTACGACTTGGAGCGTCGTGCTCGGAAGCTCGCCGACCGGAAGGAAGCTGCATGGAGAGGGCAGAAGGCCTCCAAGCTTCCCGCGCGGTCGAGGCGCAAGGGATCCGGGAATTACCTGTGCCGGGGCAGTGTTGGAACCCCTCGGACTTGGTCCCGTGCCGCACGAGGAGCATCTCATGGGGTGGCTGAGCTGCTCCCAGCTTTGGATTCCTTCTGCTCGACGTTGGGGTCTGTGAACACCATCCTTGCTAGGCGATTGGAGGTCGAAGGAAGGAAACTGGCGAAGCAAGTGACCTCCCACGTCTTGGTGTGCTTCCCGAGCTGGTATCCGATGATCCCGCTAGAGCCGGTAGAGAAAGGCCCCTTCGATGAGTGATAAGACGAGGCGAGGGCCGAAGTCCAGGACCTTGCCAAGCATGTGGCCTCTTCGTTCCAGCGAAGTTGAGACCGGCGGCCCCTAGGCGGAGCACCTTTGTAATCGGGGATGGCCCCTCTGTCCAAATAAATGTTAATGAATTCGAATTCATGTTTCGCTTGTTGACTTGTCCTGTGCTTCTCAATCTGTCGCTTCAAGTCCTTAGTTGCGTAAGGGCTTGGGGAATTTTGTCGAGTTCGTTAGTTTTTGAGGAACCAACGATCGCACATTTGACATGGCCAATCTTGTCGTCAGTTGACGTCCTGCCTATGGAACCCCCTTAGAGGCCCCCTGGTAGGTGTGGTCGGGTGTGTGGACACACCTACCACTTGATCGTTGGATGTCTTCGACGGGCCCCCAGCGGAGCGAGGGAGTTTGAGTGGATGGCTTTAGTGGGGCCCCTAGCGCCAAGCTTTGTCTGAGTCGTCGACGACACGCCCCTTGGGATGTGCCGGAGCTGCGTCGCCCACCATCGTCATAGAGACGTCGACAGTAGGCCCCTTGGGTGGTGCCAGAGTTGGATGCTCCGTCGCCCACCATCGTCGGAGAGTTGTCGACGGCAGGCCCTCTGGGAAGTGTCAGAGCTGGATGCTCTAGCGTCGTCGACCACCAATGTGTAGTACGTCGACGGCGGGCCCCTGGTGTACAAGTACCACAAGAGAACTCTATTAGCAACAAAAGTTGGACGGGAGAGTACTCACGAATCAGCGCTTGTTACTGTCTTCGGCGTGCTGGAACATCGAAAGTGGGCCCCTTGGGTGGTGCCGGAGTCGGCTCCTCCGGCGTCGCCCACCATCGTCGCATAGTCATCGACGGCAGGCCCCTTGGGAGGTGCCGTGGCTGGATGCTCCGGCGTCGCCCACCATCATCATAGAAACGTCGACAACAGGCCCCTTGGGAGGTGTCGGGTTGGATGCTCCGACGTCGCCCACCATCGTCGTTGAGACGTCAACAGCAAGCCCCTTGGGTGGTGCCAGAGCTGGATGCTCTGATGTCGTCCACCATCGTCGTAGAGACGTTGACGACATGCCCCTTGGGTGGTCTCAGAGCTAGATGCTCCGACGTCGCCCACCTTCATCGTAGAGTCGTCGACGGCAGGCCCCCTTAGAGGTGCCGGAGCTGGATCCTCTGGTGTCATCCACCATCGATGTGTAGTACGCCGACAGCAGGCCCCTGATGTACAAGTACCACAAGATAATCCTATTAGCAACAAGAGTGGAACGGGAGAGTGTACTCACGAATCAGCGCTTGTTCCTGTCTTCGACGTGCTAGGACGTTGACGGCGGCATTTTGGGTGGTGCCAGAGTTGTATGCTCGGCGTCGCCCACCATCGTCACAGAGTCGTCGACGGCAGGCCCTTGGGAGGTGTCGGGGTTGGATGCTCCGGCGTCGCCCACCATCGTCGTAGAGACGTCGATGGCAGGCCCCTTGGGAGGTGCCAAAGCTGGATGCTCCGACATCGCCCACTATCATCGTAGAGTCGTCGACGGCAGGCCCCTGGAAGGTGCTGGAGCTGGATGTCCCGGCATCATCTACCATCAACATGTATGAACGTCGACGGCGGGCCCCTGGGTGATGTGTACCTCGCCGATGCTGCTGTTGGTTGTGTGCCTGAATCGACTTGCTTTGTATGTCCTGCACACACAACAGGGGAGCATAATTTTTGCTCGTCGGTGATCTTTCCCTACTTTTTAGTTTTGCCATATCTTACAACCCTGGGCTGGTACGCGGAATTTCGATAATTCAGTGCATTAGCGTCCGGGATTCGACTCCCGCCTTACTGAGGGTGTGAGCTTCCTGACCCTTGGTACTGAGCTGTAGCACTGGGAGGCAAAGCGTGCATGCTTAGGATACAGGAGCTGACTAAGCAAGTTGCGCGCTCTGGACCTCCAGCTCGGCGTAGGCCTTTCGTGGGGGACCATCTGGCACCACAAGGCCCCAAGTAGGAGGGCAGCCGCGAGATCCTGAAACACCTTGCAAGTACCTCAAACAAGTTCGCCTTCAGCAAGGTTGCATAACTCCACTAAGGGTGATATAGAGAAAAAATTCACCAGGTATATGAAGATAATATACGAAAAATGAGACTAACTTGCTTGATCACAAATTTAACGGATAATTAAGTGAACATAAGAGAAAACTGATCCTTTCAAATTGGCATTCATAGGAGGAGACTGGCTTTACAATAAAGCAACGACCCACTTCGGTTGGCAAGGAGGCAGAGTGTTTATGCTTAGGATACAGGACCAAGCTAAACGGCTGAACACTCTGAACCTGTCCTCCACGAAGCTTGGTTGTCCTAAGTGCCATTCCTTGGCACTATGACACCCTACATTGTCTTACTATTATGCTTAGGGGTAGAACTTACGGAGGTGTTCTATGTTCCAAAGGTTGGGGAGGGGCTCTCCTTCTTCTGTGGCCAGGCGAACGCACCCGGGGCGGGATACCTATGTCACTCGAAAGAGGCCCTCCCAGCTGGGGGAGAGTTTGTGTGCCCCTTCTCGAGAAAGTATTCACCGCAACACCAGATCGCCCGTCTGGGCTCTCTACTTCGCACGAACCGTTCATGGTAGCGCCGGAGCGCCTGCCGGTACCGTGCGTTTCAAATGGTAGCATGCCACTCTACTTCGTCGACAAGGTCGACATCTTCGCGTCGAAGATGGTCATGCGCGACCTCGTCGAATGTCCGGACTCTGAGGGAGCCCACTGCGATCTCTGGGGGGGGAGGACGGCCTCGGCCCCATACAACAACAACAACAACAACAACAACAACAACAACCAAGCCTTTGTCCCAAACAAGTTGGGGTCGGCTAGAAATGAAACCCAACAATTTTGAAGAAAAGTAATAGAAAATAAGATGAAAGTAAAAAAACTACCTTTTATTTATTCTAGAAATGGGTTAATAAGAAAGAAGATAAGAGTAACAAATTACGAATAAACTAAGATTCTGACACATGAATTGCTAATTTCCATGCAATCCTATCATGAGCCAAATCTCTAGGTATGTCCCACTCCTTTAAATCTCGTTTCACCGCCTCCTGCCATGTCAACCTTGGTCGACCTCTACCCCTCCTAAAATTTTCTCTACTCTTTATAATCCCACTGTTAACCGGTGCGTCTGGAGGTCTCCGTTGGATATGCCCAAACCACCGTAGGCGATGTTGGATTAGCTTCTCCTCAATCGGTGCCACCCCTACCCTATCACGTATTACTTCGTTCCTAATTTTGTCTCTTCTTGTGTGACCGCACATCCACCGTAGCATGCGCATCTCCGCAACACTCATTTGTTGGACATGTTGCCTTTTAGTTGGCCAACATTCTGCTCCATACAGCATCGCAGGTCTGATCACCGTCCTATAAAATTTTTCTTTCAATTTTTGTGAAACTTTCTTATCACATAAGATTCCAGATGCTTGTCGCCACTTCATCCACCCGATCTTGATCCTGTGGCAAACATCTTCGTCAATATCACCATTGCTTTGTAACATTAATCCTAAATATCGAAATGTGTCCCTTCTAGGTACTACTTGTCCTTGTAAACTAACATTACCATCATCGCACCCGACATCACTAAAGTCGCATCTCATATACTCGGTCTTGGTTCTACTAAGTCTAAACCCCTTAGACTCTAAGGTCTGCCTCCATAGCTCCAATTTTCTATCAACATCATCCCTAGTTTCATCTACCAACACTACATCATCAGCAAAGAGCATACACCAAGGAATATCCCCTTGTATATCCTTCGACACCTCATCCATCACTAAGGAAAAGGTGTAAGGACTTAAGGATGATCCTTGGTGTAACCCTATTGTGATAGGAAAAGTGTCGATCTCACTATCTCTTACGCGCACACTTGTCACCACATTATCCTACATATCCTTGATAAGGTTAATGTACTTTGTTGGGACTTTGTGTTTCTCTAGTGCCCACCACATGACCAGTCTTGGTACCTTATCGTATGCCTTCTCCAAGTCAATGAACACTAAATGTAGATCCTTCTTTTGCTCCCTATACCTCTCCATAAGCTGACGGAGTAAGAAAATCGCCTCCATAGTGGACCTCCCAGGCATAAAACCAAACTGGTTTTTAGTGACATTGGTCACTTTTCTCAAGCGGTGTTCAATCACTCTCTCCCAGAGCTTCATAGTATGACTCATGAGCTTAATTCCTCGGTAATTAGTACAACTTTGAACATCTCCTTTATTTTTGAAGATGGGTACTAAAATACTTTTCCGCCACTCTTCAGGCATTTTGTTTGACTGAAAAATGCGGTTGAATAGTTTAGTGAGCCATACTATTGCTACATCCCCTAGACATCTCCACACCTCAATGGGGACATCATCGAGGCCGCGTGCCTTTCCTCCTTTCATCCTTTTTAGGGCCTCTCTAACCTCGGACTCTTGTATCCTCCGCACGAATCGTCTGTTCATGTCATCAAGTGAGTCATCCAACTCGAACCTAATACTCTCATTCCCGTCATTGAATAGTCCATTGAAGTAGTCCCGCCATCTGTCCCTAATTTCTTCCTCCTTCAATAGAATTTGGCATGCCTCATCCTTAATGCATTTGACTTGGTTGAGATCTCTCACCTTTCTCTCGCGAAGTTTCGCCATCTTGTATATATCATTTTCGCCTTCTTTTGTCCCTAGCCTCTCATATAGCGCATCATAGGCCTGCCCCCTTGCTTTACTCGCAACACGCCTAGCATTTTTCTTAGCCTCTTTATATTTCGCCATGTTACTTGCACTTCTCTCATGATGCCAGCCCTTATAAGACTCCTTCTCCTTAATAGCTTTTTGTACATCTTCATTCCACCATCAAGTGTCTTTATCTACAAGTTTCTTACCTTTTGTCCACCCAAGCACCTCCCTAGCCGTCTTCCTAATGTAAGTCGCCATCTTCTCCCACATACTATTTGCATCTTCCTCTTCGTTCCAAGGTCCTTCTGCGATCATCCTCCTTTTGAATGATTGTTGCGCTTCATCCTTCAACTTCCACCACTTTGTTCTCGTGGTTTTAACACCTTTGTCTCGTGACACACGCACATGGAAACGAAAGTCGGCTACCACAAGTTTATGTTGTCGAACAACACATTCTCCAGGAATCACCTTACAATCTAAACATGCCCCTCTCTCCCTTCTCCTGGTGAGGATATAGTCGATTTGACTAGAATGTTGGGCACTAGTAAGGTCACTATGTGAGATAGCCTCTTTTTAAATAGGGTGTTAGCTACCAATAGGTCATAGACTACAGCAAAGTCTAGGATATCCTTACCCTCCTGGTTTCTATCGCCACACCCAAAACCTCCGTGTACCCCCTCAAAACCTACGTTAGTTGTACCTACATGACCATTGAGATCTCCTCCTATGAAGAGCTTCTCGCTTACCGGTACACTACTAACCATATCCTCCAAGTCCTCCCAAAATTGTCTCTTAGTGCTCATGTCAAGCCCAACTTGTGGGGCATAAGCACTAATGACATTCAAGATAAGGTCCCCCACAACTACCTTGACTAGGATGATCCTATCCCCTTGTCTACAGACATCCACTACTCCATCCTTGAGGCTCTTATCTATTAGGATGCCTACGCCATTCCTAGTTCCCGTCGAGCCAGAATACCAAAGCTTGAAACCGGTATTCTCAACCTCTCTCGCTTTTTGACCTGCCCATCTAGTCTCTTGTACACAAAGAATATTTACACGCCTCCTAATCGCAACGTCCACTAACTCTCGTAGCTTTCCCGTCAAGGATCCTACATTCCAACTACCCACCCGAAACCTAGTTTCCTCGGCTAGCTTCGTTACCCTTCGCATCCGTCGAGGAAGATGCAAAGACCCTTGCTCACTTAACACTACATTCGAGCGATGATGTAGCGCGCCACTAAGGTGATGGCGATCCGGCCCTCGCTCATTTAACACCACATCCGGGTTCCGATATGGCGCGCCACTAAGGCGGTGGCGACCCGGCCCTCGCCCACTTAACACCATACCCGGGTTCTGGTATGGCGCGTCGCTAAGAGGGTTACGCCCCAACGAATTTCCAATGAGTTTCATTTCCATGAGAATGGCTAAGTTTAGTTGCTGGCTCACCAAGCCTATCACAACCCCCTCCTCCTTTACCCGGGCTTGGGACCGGCTATGTCATTACAACATAGGCGGAGTTCTCGGCCCCATACACCAGGCTTGGGACCGGCTATGTCATTACAACATAGGCGGAGTTCTCAGCCCCATACACCAGGAAGAAAAGCATTTCCCTCGTGGCTCGGCTGGGCGACGTCCAGTTGGCCCACAACGCGCATGGGAGTCCGTCAACCCACTTGGAAACATGCTTATCCAAGCAGTCATACGTTCGTATCTTGGGGCCCCTGAGGATCTCAGCAATGGCCCTTTCAACTTGACTGTTGCTCTTTGGATGAGCCACGGACGCATAACAAACTTGGATGTCGAGGTCTTCACAGTAGTCTTGGAACGTTGCGCTGGTGAACTGGGTCCCGTTGTCGGTGATGATCCTGTCCGGGACCCAAAACCTGCAGACGATCGACTTGATGAACTTGATTGCGGACTCCTTATTGATGTTGATCATCGAGGCTGCCTACGACCACTTGGTGCACTTGTCTACAGTGACGTAGAGGAACCGGTACCCTTTGACTGACGTGGGGAAGAGTCCCAGGATATCCAGCCCCCAGACCGCGAACGGCCAGGAGGGTGGGATCATCTGGATCATCTGCAGTGTTTGTGTCAGAGTGTGAATCTGCTTGGCGTGGAACTGGCACGCCCAGCTTGACAGCGTCTTGGAGTGCCATTGGCCAATAAAAGCCATATCGGAAGGCTTTACTGACCAGCGTGCGGAAAGCAGCATGATTCCCGCACTTCCTTCATGGATCTCTACGAGCAAGTCGCAGCCCACTTCCCGAATTATGCACCATAATAGGACGTTGTTGGCGCCACGCCTGCAGAGGTCTCCTACAAGCGTATAGCAATTTGCCATCCTTACGATTCGCTCAGCAGATACGTATTCCTCTGAAAGGATGTTGTCTTTCAGGTAGTTCCATATCTCCGTGATCCATGCATTGAAACTCTTCTGAGCTTTTGGATCTTGGGCGCCGAGTGATCTGGGCCCTGGTGACGCACAAGAACCTCGATGGGCCCCACGATTTTAAGGTCGCCGAGGTCAACAGCTTCGAGGTGTTGGACTTGCCTTCTTCGTTAGGCACTGCGGGCCTAGCGATTGGTCGCACTAATCTCCTGCTGAAGACACCTTCAGGAATCGGGGCCTCGGTGGACACCATAGTTGACAAGGCGTCGAGTTGTCGACGCTCGACACATGGCAGAGGTCCAAAGCCTCGAAACCAGCTTCTAACTTCTTGACGTGCGTACGCCGCGAGATGAGGGTCGTTGTAGCAGCATTCTCTCCGGACTTGCTTGATGATCAGTTGGGAGTCTCCCTTGACCAGCATCTGCTGGACACCGAGACCCTACGTAGCTGTTAGTCCGAAGATGAGGGTTTCATACTCTGCCATGTTGTTGGTCGCCTTGAAGTCAAAGCGCACCGCAAACTTGGAATGCTCCCCTGTTGGCAAGGTGAGCAGTACACCGGCTTTGGCCCCTTCTTCCCGCAGTGAACCGTCAAAGAAGAGTGTCCAGTGGGGTCTGGTGAGCACCAGAGCCCTGAGCTCCAGCTCGTTGACTTCCAGACCCCCTGGGTTGCTTGGTGAGGGAGTCAACTCAGCAACGAAATCTGCTAGTGTTTGGCTCTTCATTGCGTGTCGCGACAAGAAGTCGAGCTTGAACTCCGCCAGTTCCGCCACCTATTTGGCGATGTTGCCAGTCGTGTTGGGATTGCGGAGCACCGCCCCAGTGGGAACGAGGTCACCACTGAAACTCTGTGTGCCTGAAAGTAATGGCGGAGCTTCCTCGACGCAATTAGCACTGCATACAATAACTTGTGCACTTCAAGGTACCTTGGTTTTGCTTCATGTAGGACTTCGCTGATGAAGTAGACCGGGCACTGGATAGTCTGAACCCTCCTTGTGGAATCCGGCGCATCCTATTCCATCTCCTCCGGGCCCAGAGACTCCATATTCCCTGAATCCGGGACATCTTCTGGGGGTTGGGACCCAGAAGCTTCTTGATCTCTGAGGCCCCCTGGAGGGACCCGGGTACCCTCCGGGGGCTGGGACCCGGAGACATATTGGTTGTCGGGGCCCTCTGCGGTCTCCAAGCCCTGGGGCTCAAAATCAGCAGCAGGGGCTCCGTCCGTCTCTTGAGGTTGTTGGGTACCAGGTCGCTCCGCCACCAATACCATGCTCACCACTTCTATCGTGGCGGCGATGTAGAAGTACTGAGGCTCCCTAAGCTCCAGGGCCACCATGATAGGCAACGACGTAAGTCCTAAACCGACTGAGCGCTATCAAGCAACCTGCAAGCTTCTATACGTCCTTGACGCGAGCTATTGGCCGCATCAACTCTACCGCCTTAATCTTCTCCAGGTTTGCCTCGATCTCTCGGTATGACACCAAGAAACCAAGGAGCTTCCCGGCTTTGACTTCGAAAGACGCACTTGTCAGGGTTAAGCTTTGTGCGTGTGGTCTGCAATCTATCAAAGACTAGGGCGAGGTTGTTTAACAACGATGTATGTGTTTGGATTTCGACAACGATATCATCGACGTACACCTCTACCAGGTCCCGAATGAAGTCCCCAAATGTTTTATGCATGGCACTTACAAAAGTAGAGAGGGCATTCTTAAGACTGTAAGGCATGGAGACATAGCAGTAAAGGCCATCTACGGTTATAAATGCGGTATGTTCTTCATCTTCTCTACACATGGGGATTTGGTGGAACCCTGAGTAAGCGTCTAGAAAGCAGAGCAAGTCGCATCTCAAGGTTGAATCTACAATTGGTCTATCCTAGGGAGAGGGAAAGGATCTTTAGGACATGCCTTGTTGAGGTTGGTGTAGTCGATGCACATCCGAAGCTTCCCGCCAGCTTTGGGGCCGCAATCTTTGGGGACGGCGACAGGATTGGCCAGCCACTTGGTATGATGGACTTCCCGAATGAAGCCAGCATCGAACTGCTTCTTGATCTCTTCACGAATGAAGTTATGCCGCTCGATGGACTGCTTTTGTGGCCTCTGCTGTGCCGACCGAGCATCGGTGTAGATCTTCAGGTGGTGCTCGATCACCTCCCTTGGGATGCCAAGCATTTGAGACTGTTGTTAGGCAAACACGTCGACATTAGCTCGCAGGAAGGCAATGAGCGCCGATTCCTGCTTGCTGTCTAGACTACCGGCAATGTAAGTGGTCTGAGCAACATCGAAGCCAATCTGGATAGTCTTGATGGGTACGTCGTTGTTGTCAGAGGGTTGCACCCGTGGTGCAGCAACGTAGTCGCGCTCGCGCGAGCTCGACGAAGGCTGACTAGGTCCAGCATCGCCCGAGGCAGGTGTTGGGGCTGCTGCCAGTGCTTGGAGGTCCTCCAAAGCAGACACCACTATTGTGCGATCTCCGCAGATCTTGAGGGCGCCAGAATGAGTCAACATCTTGAGGACGAGGTAGTCGTAGTGGACTACAACCATGAATCGGTACAGGGCTGAACTACCGAGGATAGCGTTGTAGGGGAGGCTAACCTCCGCGGCGTCGAATAGGATATTCTCTGTCTTGAAGTTCCAGGCGTCCCGAGGGTCACCCGGAGGTGGATGTTGTCGTACGGGATAATCTTCCCTGGCCCTACCCCCGAGAATGATCTCGACGGGGCGAGCTTGGACACAGGGATCTTCAACTTGTCGAAGACCGCACGGTTGATGAGGTTGAAGCCGGTCCCACCATCTATCAGGATGTGGTAGAACTTGATGTTGGCGATGGTGGGGACGAGGAGGAGGGGCAGAAGCCCAACTCCCGCCATGTTCTCGAGGCAGTCGGAGGCGTCGAAGTTGATTGGTGTCTCCATCCATCTATGATGCAGCGCTGGGGCATCAGTAGGATCTAGAGACACTACCGCTCGGTGCAAGGTCTCGATTGCACTCCAGGACGCGGGTTCCCAGATCCCCCACAGATGATGTGGAGTGCTTTGCGATGCTCGTGGTCGTCGTTAAGGGCGAGGTTCTCAGCCTGGTGGATGTTTCAACAGCCCGTCCAGGCTTTTGGAACTCCATTTTCACGTCTTCGCTGACCTAGTGATCGACCTTTTGTGGCTCGATCTTGTCGCCGCGCGCAAGCTTGTTGCTTACCATTGCGATGAAAGTGCAACCACTTTTTTGAGGGAAAAAGCCTCTTCTGGTGCGTCAAATGTCAAAGTGTTAATGCGACACTTCCCCCGAATCTGCTAAGGAGCAGCCCGCGGAGGTTCTTTGATCGACAGGGCTTAGTCCTCTATCGAGTGATCGCGTGTATGAGAGTGTGAGATTGTGGTTTTTACGTGGTTCGGGCCGCAAGAGCGTAACACCCTATTTCACTGTGAGGTTGTATTGCTAGTGTGTGTGTGTGTGAATGCATAGATTGGAGATCATTTGCAATGGTGGCAATCTAGTCCTTTTATAAACAAGGTAAGACGCCTTACAAGTGGGGTCCGGAGCCCGACAAGTGGCCCGAGGGTGATCCTATCCTAAAGATCTATGCCTTCGTGCGATCCTATCCTAAAGATCTATGGCTTCACACATAAGCTTCCTCTGGCTGCGGCTTGAAGACTCGCCATCTTGCCACCTCAGTCGCCAGTGGCCCATGCGTAGTTGTTGAAGGTGTCAGGGGATGTCTCGTCTGTTTGTCTTGTCGCCGTAAGCTACCCACTTGGCGAAGCGAGGTAGGACTACAGTGTCTTCACTGTGATGTGATTGGGCGCAGCGGTCTCTGACCGTTGGCGTGCTCCGTGTGACCCGCCGGAGGTGGGTGTCTGTCTTCAATGCTTGATTTAGACGGGGCGCACCATCCCTTAGCTCCCGCACCCCACCGCCCAGGGTGAGTTGCGAGACGCATGGCAGCTTCAGGGCGGGAGGCGTCCTTCTTCATGCTTTGAGCCACGTGGTTGTGTCGGAACTCACTCCTATAGTAGGATGAGGTCCCGCCCAAACACGTGGTATCTTGGGAGCCCGTCTCTCTGGAGAAGTCGGGTCCCATCTTTGAGGACGTGGCAGTGGTGGGTCCTGCACTTGCGGAAAGTCGGGGTCTGGCACCTTCTGGACACGTTGCGCCACTGAACGTACCTAGGCACGTTAAGCCTGTGTGCGAGGGTACCCCGTATGCGGGGTACCGACAGTACTCAATTACATAGGACCAGCAGAAAAGCCAAAGCAAGCAAGACACAGAAGGCGAGCAAACTGATGAAATTACATGAATATCTAGGGCTGTTTTAGCCTATATGAAACCATCTTTACAACATAGAAAACTAAAAATAAATAGACAATTAAGAATATGAGGTTGCATACATCATGTTCCTTTAGTTTATCAATTAATATGCTGCTATGATGGCAATAATTGTCAGCAATGTTGGTTACATTATAAATTTACACAATTGGTAGTTTAATACATTCAGGACCATATAGCCGCCAACTTAAAACCTTATCTAGAAGTAGCCACTATCAATCAAATTAAGTGTTAACACCTACAATTAGTCTCCTAGATTAATCTCCAGTTCTCCATAGCAAAAGTAAGTTGGAAGAACAAACCATCCAGGTAAAAATATTTAGTTGATGACAGACCGAATTTCAATTACAGCATGTAGCAAATTAAACAACCAACACTGGGATTCATTGGCCTGAGCCAGAAACAAAGTTACTTCATTGGGTTTCAGCAGCAAACACTAGCACTTATTTAATTTATTCTGCCAGTTGCCTGAATTACAGAACTTTATTGGATTGTAGAAAAAAAAACACTTGAGTTTTGTTAGTGCAATCTGGGCATCCATCGGGGAAGTTAGAAGGATAAAACCAAGTAAGAACACTTCCTGTCAAGAGATGTCCAACCAAGAAAGTTTCTCTGCAAATTTGTCATCATCTACTATCATATGTACCAAGTAAGTTCAGTTGTTTCTCTCAGATTTTCAACCTTAGATTAAGATCAGATTTCTGTTATCATGAGCTGATAACGATTTCAAATGATTATGCATAGGGTGTTCTTTCTTCATTTGCTTTGTAGCTTTGTTTATGCTTCTGTTTCAGTGAATAATGAAGAGAAAAGTTTAGATTGATCAGATTTATCGTGCAACATGAAATTTGGTGGATGGTACAAAAAAGTTGACTTTGGGAAATATGTGTAACTAAACAACATAAACCTAGAAATTCAAGAACCCATTGGTACAAAATGACAGAGTCAGTAACAATGTTTTCAAGTCGCCTAAATTCAAGAACCCATTGGTACGAAATGACAGAGTCAGTACTCAGTAATCTGTTGGAATCCGCACGAAAAATCAACTCAAAATTTTCAATAATAATTGCTTGATTTATTCTTTGGGGTCTCCCACATATATATAGATCCGTTACAGATAAAAACACCCCTAAAACTGTTTAGGACTCTATCTAAACTACTAGGACTCAAACTCTAACTCTTACCTAATTTGAACTCTATCTAGAACTCTTCTAGAATATTCTAAAAAACAAGATTATTTTAACACACCCCCTAATCTTGTTTTCTAGGACTCTCTCGCTAATTTAGGGTACATTTTCGGGGTGGGCACTACACCCTCAGGATGGGCACTACATCCTGAAAACGAATTTGATCTGGGCACGTCTTCAACCCCTGAGATGGACGCAACTACATCCCGAACACAATCTTGGGTGGCACAACTACACCCTGGAGCGGACACAACTACACCGATTGGGCATGGACACTTCCATCCCTAACACATTTGGATTGGGCCCATCTTCAACCCCAGTATGGGCTCATCTTCATCCTGCTCGCGAGTTTAGGTTGGGCACATCTTCAACCTGCACTCTACCTCGGAATGGGCGCATCTTCATTCTGATCACTCACTCGAGATGATCACATCTTCATCTTGAGCATACCACACTCACGACTACCTCCGTTGTCGTGAACCTCCGTTGGCACGTTGTTGGGTACACCTCCCTTGTGCATGACTAGCATCAACATGGTCCAGAACCACCAACTTGGTCTTCATCCACATTTTTTTCTTTTAGCCCAGCAGCCTTCCTGTAGAAGCACACAGTCCAACACGGCCCGCACTGCCTGCCTTCCTCCTGTGCACATCACAAAATTCGACCAACTATTTGCCGGTCCTCTCTTGAATGTGTCCAGAAAGACACAACCCAGCACGTCGATCTTTGTGGATCCTATAGCTTCCTGTAGTGGACTGGCCTCCAGCTCCTTGACACGTTGACCAGGGCCAGCAACAGCCTGCTCCAGTCCAGGGAACACGCAGGAACCACTCAGCCTCCATCTTCTTAATCTTCTTTCCACCGCTGTTCTTCCGTTCAATTTCCACACGCTGCGACTCATCCACACGTCGACGCATCTTACACCTGAGCAACACACCTCCGCCCCAAAGTGCATTTCACAGCTCAACTCATCTCGCCGCAGCTGCTGGTGCTGCCATCTCGACCTGCCGCCTCGATCCTTCTCTGCAGATCTAGCCGGCATTCGGTCAGATCTGCCTTCCACACAACCGCACGTCGAGCACAACTGCTACCTGATGGCGCCTCGCCCCGAGCCCAACCGCCTCTGCTCCGACTCCCACCCAAATCGCGCCGAATCCACCTCGTTAGCACGCGTCTTCGAGCGCCGAGCAGCTCCACCATTTCAGCCCGCCGTCGCTCGCAAGCCACGGGCTTGCTCGCCCACGCCGCGTGCGCGTCACGAACCTCTTGATCCCTGTCAATCTATGCCGCTAGGCTCTTTAGTACCGAGCTGCGTCAACAGGGTCCGCTTCCCCCTAGATCTGACACCCTTCTTGCTCGAAGGGCCGGGCTAGGGTTGGCTGGCCCCAGGAATACCCTCCCGGGGGCAACTAGATTGATCTCGAAACTTGTACCGGCTTTGATGGCAATTGTTGGAAATCCGCACGAAAAATCAACTCGAAATTTTCAATAATAATTGCTTAATTTATTCTTTGGGGTCTCCCACATATATATAGACCCATTACAGATAAAAACACCCCTAAAACTGTTTAGGACTCTATCTAAACTACTCGGGCTCAAACTCTAACTCTTACCTAATTTGAACTCTATCTAATTTGAACTCTATCTAGAAATCTTCTAGAATATTCTAAAAAACAAGATTATTTCAACATAATCAATTGACTTCAACAGTTGTCATTAATCTTTCTTACTGCTATTAGTTACTCAACATCTACACATCTGTTTTTCAGGTTATAATATAACATATTAACATCACCAGGTTTCAGTAGCATCTGTTCAATGATGATGTTTTCCAGACCCAGAGGACGAGCTCAAAGTCAACTAATCCACGATCATCATGCTTCAGAATATCTTTGGTGATCTCTGTTTAAGTGGAATGATAGGTAAAATAGCATAAAATTAGTTTTGGGGCATGTAGCTCAAAACAGTCATGCCATCCTATGGTCTCCCTCTTTCATTTGAGGTAACATGAAAATGGATGTGCTAGATTCAATGGAACTATAGGGTACAAAAAAAAATTTAGTCCCAAACAAGTTGGGTTAGGCTAGAGGTGAAAGCTGAATCAAGAACTAAAAAACGGAAGCAAAAACGGGGGGACATAACTGAAAGAACATGAAAAGGGACACAAAAAAAAGGAAGACAATATACTTGTAGGAATAAAGGTCACAAGGGGGTTGATAGCCTAATTCAATGGAACTATAGGGTATGAGCAAAAAAATACACACAGAAAGGCAAGAAAAATGTGGTGAATAATTCACCCTATGACATTGAGACAACCTGCAGAAAATAAAAATGTCTTGGTTCCAAAATACCTGCTTGCGTAACCTTGATCTCCTTGCAGATTCCCTGTTAGATTGTTTTCTCCTCTCCCTCTTCAATTCACGCTCATCCTGAAGAAATATTCAATCATTTAATCAGGACAAATAAAGCACAAGAATGTTTTTTATTTGAAGGAAAAGAAAACACACATGAATTGTCAGTGCTCTAAAGCAATGAGCTACACATATTAAAATAAACTTCAGAATGGCACAATAAGATTCAACAAGATCCAGACATACCAATTGAGCAACACCATCACACCGAGCAAGAGCCAACCCAGGACTTGCTTCTCCCTGCACTGTGGGAACAGGTAAGGCTGGTGAAGCGCCCCAAAGATCCATCCCAATGTTTAAATTTGGAGTGGCATTGGGAAGCGCCGCTCGCCCAGGTGCAGATAAGGGAAGCTTCGAGGCAGATCTTCCCTTCACTGGAAAGGAAGACTCGACAGCAGGATAGCACACAATTGCAGTTTGGGACGGCTCACCTAGCAAATGCAAGACTTTAATCATATGTACCTTTCCAAAGGAACAGCTTAAGACAAAACCAACCTTCAGCCGACGTATTACCAGACTTCCTCTTCTTAGGCGCAGAGGAGTCCTGTAGAAAACAAATATGAACCACACGTTATAACCAAAACATTCAATTAAAAAATGGTCCCTTGCGTACAACAATTTGTTTGGTACCTTATGGTCAGTGTCATAATCTCTCGTGTCTGACGATTCATCGCTGCCACTGTCACCACTGCACGGGTACCAAATTCAAACTTAATGTAACAAATAACAAGAAAAGGGAACAGAAAGAAAATTAAATCAGATGGCAACAGTGAAAGCTTGTACCTCTGGGAGGCGTCCTCACCAGAGGGCGCGCCGGAGCTGCCCTTCTCAGGCGAGGCGACCACACCTTTCCCCTTGCCCTTCCCTTCCGCTGCCGCGGCAGCATCGGCCGTGGGGTTCGGGACACCCTGCGCAGCCGGAGCAAATTCAGACAAAAACCCCCCACAAATCGGAACCAAGTTTTCCACAATTCGACGTGGAGAACAGGAGGAGCGTACTCACCGCGGCCATAGAGGCGTGCGCGTAGTACGCCGCTGCAGCGCCGGGGTGATAGACGGGGAACGGCACAGGCGCGCCGTACGTGGCCCCCGCCGCAGCCACCGCCATGAGGTGCTGCATCCGAGGACCGAGGAGAAAAGAGAACACTAGTCAGAACCCGCCGACGCCGCTACCGCGCCCAAAACGCAGCTTTTTTTTACCTGCGCGGGCCAGGCGTAGGGGTGCCCCGCGGCGGCGTAGTACGCCTGCAACGAGGCCACCCACTCAGCGTGCGTCTGCGGCGCCGCCGTGACCGCGGCCGGCACCGCTGCGGCGGGAGGCTCGGGCGGCTTCGGCTGCTCGTCTGACGACGACGCCATGAGCGGAGACGGAAGCGGCAACTGAGATCTGGAGATCCCCGCGGCTCCCAAACGCGAGGAGAGGAGTGAAGGCGGTGAGTGTGGAGACGCGGCCGCGCGTTCGCCGGCGGTGAGGCTACCGGGGGGCGCGGTGTGAGGAAGCGGAGCGCAAGGACGGGAGCAAAAAGGGCGCTCGCTGCTGCTCGCTAGGGTTCGATGGCCGCCACCCGCCGCGTGTACGACTCACGCGTGCCCGTAGCGCCTCTTACTCGACGTGGCGGCCTCGCGCTGGGTTCCACAGACCACAGTGGGCCGGCCCTACCGGCGCACCAGCTGTACCGGCACGTGGATTGGACACCGTTCATGGACCCACGCGTCGGTGACATAGTCGGCGAATCGTGGTGCGGGGCATGGTGTGCGTAGCGTAGGACGTTTGGAGACCGGCGGTATACGCCAGTGTAGGACACAAGTAGCCATTCGGTGACGGGCGGTGAGGAAGGGACGCTACAAAGGTGTCCTTCGTGGGTGGGGTGGGAGTGGGGCCTGCGTGTCAGTGATTCAAATAGAGTGGGGAGACGTGGGCGCTGAGTCGGACGCAACTGGCTCGCCGGTAAAAGAAGAGACAGACGAGTCAACATGGGCTTTGGGCCTTAGATCACAGGAGCACCACTGGAATAGGGCGCGGGCATTCATCGATCGAGGCAGATTTTTTTGAAAAATAGTATTAGTTTTATTCAAAATTTACAGAATGGGAGTCTTGGTTCAAACAATTGCAGAAATGAGTAACTGTAACCGCCGGATGGACCATTATGTATTTTGTAAATTTTTATTAAATAATATTGTTTTCGAGAGAAAATTGATTGTCGTAAGTTTGTATTGCTACTGTCGGTACCTTGTAAACTGGGTATCCTGCATACAATGAAGAGAAGAAATTGTCTACCTCTCAGAAAGGGGTACCTAGAAGCCACTACGTGTCTAGCGGTTCGGGAATCCGTCTTCCAGTTGACATTTCTTATGTCACAGATAAAAAATCCGCAAGCGTACGGAAACTATCGATATAGCATTTCTCCTTTAAGAGTATTTTCAAAAGTCATTTAGGATGTGTTTGCTTCGGAGACAAAGTGGGATGGGTGGAATCCATCCCACTTTTCAAGGATGGAATAGTCCTATTTTTTATTTGTTTGAAGAGATGGGATGGTCCCTGTTTTATGTTTGCTTTAGAGGATGATGTAGGATGGAATGATCTCGTCTCTTGTTTGTATTGTAGGATTGGACAGATGCTTATGAGGATGATGTGGGACAGAGTGATGACCCGCACACACGTAGCAGAAGTGGGATGGACTCGTCCCTATGTTTTTGGAGAGATGAGTATGTCCTGCATCTGAAAGGAATATTCTTTTTTGAGTAATGACTTCATCTTATTTGTCTCCGAACCAAACAATAAAAAAGTGAGATCGCTCCGTCCCGTCCCACTATATCCCTCAAATCAAATATACTCTTATATTTTCCTAAGAAAGGCTAAGTGGAAGCATAGCAATCATCAAACAAAAGGGTAGATTGGTCTAGGTAAGGTTCTAGTGAGGATGGGCAATAGATACATAGAGATAGTGTGACGCACAAAAGAGCATCCTATTCTAAAAGGGAGAAATGGGTCAAAAGGGATTAGGCTAAGAGTTAGGGAGTTGCTCCTACAATATAGTCTAAGTTAGATACTAATGAACATGTCAATAGTAAATTCTTATGCTAAGTTGTTCAACACAGCAGACACAGATTTACCCCTAGCAATACTAGAAAGACTTCCACAAAGAGCTTGTGGCATAGCCGAACGTGGAGGAATACAGGGACAGATATGTCTATCACCACTTACTGCATACCTCTTCAATTCGTGGATCTACGAGATATTCAACACTACTTAACTATCCTAGCACCAGCTAGCATATTAAGTAAATACCTTAGGAGCCTAAGCACAAGCCATCCTAAGGCAACGACTAACCTAAATATGTTGAACCAATGTTAGAACATAGCAAAGTTATTCATATTAATATGGTCATATCATAATTAATTAGACTATAGTGGGGTTGTAGTGTTTATGATGATATAATAAAAATGATATGACATAATCATAAATACTATTTCTACCACATACATGGAATCCACAATCAAATAAGAAACGCTTCATCCAATGATATAAATAAAAGAAGACTAAAGATAACATCTTTATTAAGAACAAAGTCACAAATATAAATA
Source organism: Tuctoria greenei (assembly GCA_036927565.1). Lineage (NCBI taxonomy): Eukaryota > Viridiplantae > Streptophyta > Magnoliopsida > Poales > Poaceae > Tuctoria > Tuctoria greenei. The sequence continues at coordinate 105,788,547 of JAYESD010000004.1, read as the reverse complement.
GGAATATGAGAGCCATACTTTTCCTGATTTGGAATTGAGAAGAGAGAGACTCCATCTACTCCTTCCTAACTTGGACTATGGACTAGAGACTCTCCTCTCAACAGCCTAAACTCCTCTAAACCTATAGAGAATAGTGGATACAATAGAATGAATACTCAAGTGGTGTGTGTGTGAAGTGAAAGTGGTGTGTGTGTGAAGTGAGGGTAGGGGGTCCTATTTATCACTGGAGAATAGTCGGTTCCCGCCATCAAAAGCGCGTGAATCAGTCTTCATCGTGATCAGGACACCACAGGAGTTGACACATGGAAGCTGATCGAGTTTGGCACTAGGAAGGCGTCGGCCGAACTACCAGGTCGTTCGAACAGAAAGTTGGACCAATTCCAGTGTGCTTCCTCAGGGTGACTTCCAGGTGGGTCCCATTAACTGATATGAGTCATACACCGTTGGATGGTCTCGGATACTTCTGTTTGTGGGCCATTTTGATCCATGTGATGCCACATGTCAGCTCTTGATTGGTTGGATTGATATTTTATAAGATTGCTCCCCCTCTTTTACCTCATTTCCTGCAATAAATGTTTGCATGCACTATTTATCCAAGGACAAGTGGAAATAGGTTAAATAGAAAGGTGATGTGTGCAAGAAATGATATTTCTTTCATATAACTAAGTTATATTGACGAGTGAAATTGGTATATAACAGCTATCAACAAACTCTCCCAAACTTATCATATGCTCGTCCCGAGATAAAGATCCACTCAAATTCTGGAGAGTTCAATTTAGATTTTAAGTACCTCAAATTGATTCTCTCAATCACTCATTTGTGTGTAGCGGAAATATTTCCTTACTAAGGCATTTTGCTTATACTCATCCTACCACTAAATAAAACTTGTTTGTGATGGTAAGGAATATAGTAGGCATATTTGCAACACATAATATTGCTAAGTCAAAAAAGCAAGCCTTAGGAGAAATCAATTCAAAACTATTTGGTTCAAGACTTGTGCATGTGTGATGGACTGGAAGTGGATGTGGATGTTTGAAATGACTCCTATTTATGTAGACTCTCTTATTTTGCAGGGACAAAATATGACTACTTTCTTTTTGTTTTTTTCTCTCGTGCTTATGATGTAAGCATCATTGACGTTTCTTACGTCACAGATAAAAATTCGCAAGCGTACGAAAGCTGTCATGTAGCACTTCCCCTTAAGAAAGTATTTCAAGGGTGTCAAATCCAAGAAACGTGTGTATAATATTACGAACTAATCCATCCAAGGACACAAAGTTGTTTGGTAGGTAAGGAAGAGAGAGAAATTCAAAATAGTGATTCTAATTCAAAGGAATTTGCAGTAGTTGCTTGCTTCGGGAACGGGTTTACCCGTAGCAACACTAGGCGACTCTCGCTAAGAGCCTATGGCATAGCTGAACATGGAGGATTACAAAGGACAGATAGGGATATCACAACCTACTGCCTACCTCTTCAATCCGTGGGTCTACGAGATACTCACTGGTGATTTCTAACCTAAGCACCACGCTTACATTCTAAATCACAACTCTAGTTGTTCCGAACACAAAGCTACAACTAGAACCTCTAATGAATTAAAGCAATGAACCCACAAGTAACTACTTGTGCAAACTACTATGAATTGAGAATCAAACTTGAATTGAATTCACAAAGGGCTTACTTGATTTGAGTACACCTTTGTAGGGATACAAGTGTAAAAGAGGGACTTGACAAGCCCAAACCTCCTTCTCTTAAACTCTTCACCACACTCTTCTTCTACTTGGCAGCCTCTATGACTACTCTAAACCTTTGGGGTAGTATTCTGTTCTCAACTTTTAGTGTGTGTGTGAAGTGAGGTGTGGGGCTCTATTTATAGGGGGAGAGTCGGTTCCCGCCACAAAATACGCAAATCAGTCACTCATGACTTCTTCAAGCCGGGAGGAGCCAACACATGATGTTTGATCGTGAAAGGCGCCAATACCTAGTCAACTGACTAGGGGGTCGGTCGACCCGGTCTTGGCCCCGTTGGAGCTGTGCTTCCTCCAGGTCTCTGCCAGGTGGGTCCCATCCCTTTATATTGGTGCTACACCGTTGGATGGCCTCGGATAATTCTATTTGTGGGCCATTTGATCCATGTGATGACACGTGGCGTCGCCTGTTTCGTTGAAATCCACTGCATGTCTTGGTATTTTTTGGTCTAAATTCACTTGCATACAAATAAACCAACACTTGTGGAATTGGTTAGTTTTTAACCCTACCACTACGTTGTGTTTCTCTTTTGTGCACATTATGAGGTGAATTGACAGTCTAAATATGGCACTTAAGAATCGTCAGCAAGCATGTACTTTTTTTCTTTTTCTTGTAGCCATGTCTTCTACTCCCTTCTTATGCAATAAACTTGGATAGAGTACTAAGCATGAAGGGTGTCGGTACCCTCCGTACCGGATACCCCTTGCGATTGCAAAGATCACAAGGAAACTCCATATACCAGATTTGAAGACCTCCGAAGGCCCCACATGTCAGGCGTAACCAAACCTGCTTCCCTGACATGGTTAGTCCCAGGGCCGCCACGTGTATCATCAGACTGGAGCTATCACCCACACATGGGAAGCTCTGGTCGGTATACCAATATGGCACCCCCAGACCTAACCCCAGAAGGAGGGAAGCTCCGGTACTGACACGTGTCCAGTAGCACCGGACCTACTCATCCACGACGATAAGCTCCGGTGCTGCCACGTGGCTACCGCCGGACCTTCAACTTCAACAATCAGGCTGGTGGATCCCCCCCCCCCCAACGGCTCCGGACCTTCAAGGAGCAATCAAAGACTTCAAGACCCGATTAAGTGTCATTAATACCATATTAACGACACACGATCAGATGACCCTTAATACTGGTAACAGCACTGTTAAGGCCCGTTACCAAGCTATTAAGGGTAATTAACCCCATTTATTGTGTATCAAGCATGTGTAACCGCCGGGGTCACCTGTCGGGCTAGGCTAACGTTGTAACGACAAGTCCTTGTACTATAAAAGGACTGGTCGACAATACACAAGGGAGGGTTCCAGACCACGACTGAACTCCCTGAGCTAGACGAGCTTCTTATTCTGGAGCTTCTTCTAGACTCACAAGCTTAATACATCACCAACACACCCTGTGGAGTAGGGTATTATGCTCAGGCGGCCCGAACCACGTAAATCTCTGTGTACACATGTCTTTCACCTTCTTGAAGCTCTGCGCGCCCATTACCGAACTACAACTCCTCGATCTACCAAAGGTAGTGTCATCAGATCTGTCGGATCCAAGCACCGACAGTTGGTGCGCCAGGTAGAGGGGTGCCCGAGATTTCGAGTATGGTGAACTCAGCTGTTGGATCATCCAACGGCAACCCTGCCATTCAACCCGCTGGAGGCAATCCCTCCAACATGCAGCAACCAGCAGGTGTCGTGGCTCCAGCAGGAGTCATGCCTCCACCACCACCGCCTGCACCAGCACGTCAAGCTGAACAGCGTGATGGTGCATCGGCGTCGGTTACTACATCGACGAATAACAACAACCCTGAACATGCGCTTCATGCAGCGCGTGCTCTCCTCCAACGTCCACCACCTCGAGGTGCATCCCAGGGTGCAATGGAGCAGTGGAGGGCTGATGTGGAACATTTGGTTGCAGCAGCAGCCGACCGCATCAGCAACCAAGGTCCTCCTCCTTCGGGGCGGGCCCCATCACAGCGCCGGACCATGTCTGGCAGACTTGGTCCGCATGCTTCCCAGAATAGGAGGCGTGTTGCATCACAACAAGTTATGTTGCTACCCTCCGGGGCGCGGCATACTCATACAGTAACCAGGCTGTCAACTCATGACCTCCGGACGGAGCTTGATCGACGTTACCATCAACAGGACGGTCGTGTCCATATCGAGCGTGCTCGCGAAAGGCGAGAGGCTCGAGACAGCCCTGCTCCTGAGGGAGTAGGAGGAGGCTGTTCTGCACTGGCCATGCACATACGCATGGTCAGATGGCCACAAAAGTTCCCGCCTCACCTGCCGAAGAAATTTGACAGGACTGTTAATCCCGCCGAGTTTCTCCAAATTTACACCACCGCAATCCTTGCGGCCGGAGGTAAGGAGGCTGTAATGGCCAACTACTTCCCAGTGGCCTTGATTGGGACCGCTAGGTCCTGGTTCATGAGCCTTCCTCACAACTCTATCAATAGTTGGGAGAAATTGTGCCAACAGTTCACCGCCAATTTCGGGAGCTCATACACCCAACCAGGCACTGAACTGGACCTTTTTGCAGTTGTGCAGAAGGGGGGTGAATCCCTGCGCTCATTTATCCAGAGGTTCTCCCAGGTACGAAACACCATTCCTTCTATCTCTAGTGCTTCTGTTATCGTGGCATTTAGACAGGGCGTACGGGATAAGAAGATGCTCGAGAAGCTGACGGTCAAGGAGATCACCAGCGTCACGGAGCTCTTCAGCTTGGCAGACAAGTGTGCCAAAGCTGCAGAGGGCCGTGAAATGCACTCCAAACCACCTCCGAAGGATGGCAAAAAATCCTCCAAAGGCGAAGCCACTACCTCCGGGAGTGGCAAAAAGAAGAAAAAGTCCAATGACAACAAGAAGTCGTCGGCCGACACATCCACTGCTGCAGCTGCAACAACTCCAGGTGGTCGGGGGCCACGCCCCGAGAAACGACCTCGGCCGTCCTCTGAAGACGGTGGCAACTCCAAAATGTGGTGTTCTATCCACAAGTCTAATAGCCACAACTTGGAGGACTGTCGGGATGTCCAAAACATTGTCGAGCGCTACCACAAGCACCGGTAAGAAGTTCCTTTCCGTGAGAGGGAAGGAAAACAGAAAGTCGATGAAGCTCCGGCTGAAGAGGAGTTGGGCTTCCAGGACCCTAAAAAGGTCCTGAAGGCTGTTTACACCTCCGTCGACGATGACTCCGACGTCTCTGACAATGAGCGTCGGAAGACCATGAACACCATCTTTGGTGGTTCGTGGGACATCACCTCCCGCCGTGTCCTCAAGACCAAGCGACGGGACATGGCTTCAGTAGCTCCTACAGCCAGGGCGGAGCCTCATCGAAAGTGGATGGACACCACCATAGCTTTTGATGCTTTAGACTGCCATCAGAACATGATCGAAGCTAGTCAACTACCTTTGATGGTATCACCTACCATCAATAACATTCAACTCCACCATGTAATGGTGGACGGAGGTTCGAGGCTGAACCTCATAAGCTTTGAAGCTTTCGTCAAGCTTCAGCTCCGACCTTCGGACCTTCGCCCCTCCCGACCTTTTTCCGGAGTAGGTCCGAGGGCCACAACACCACTTGGTGCCATTACTCTCCCCGTGACCTTCGGGACTCGGGAGAATTATCGCACTGAGAAGTTGATCTTTGACGTCGCTTAGATCAACTTGCCTTTTAATGCCATTCTGGGTAGGCCCGCCTTGTACAAATTCATGGCTGCTGCTCATTATGGCTACCTGGTGTTGAAGATGCCGACACCAGCTGGCGTTCTCCGGATTCGCGGAGACCGTACTACCGGAGTGACTGCTCTAGAGGAACTTCATGCGCTTGCTACAACACAGGAGGAAGAATCCAGGCAGGAGCAAGCTTTGAAACCCCCAAGCATTCGTCAACGAGGCTCAACCTCCGCACCTCGAGTGCAACCAAGCGGTGACACCGACATCCCTGTCAAAGTCGTCCAAATCAGTTCCGATGCCGCTCAGACCACCTATATATCGGGAGGTCTGAATGACAAATAGGAACTCGCGCTCATCACTTTCCTCCGGGCTAACGTCGACATATTTGCCTGGCAACCGTCACAAATGCCTGGGATCCCTAGGGAAGTGATCGAGCATAATCTGAAGATCTATCCTAACGCTCGGCCCGTACATCAGAAGCCTCAGAAGCAATCCGTGGAGCGACAGAACTTCATACTACAAGAGGTGAAGAAGTTGCTCGAAGCTGGATTCATCCGAGAAGTCTTCCATCCAAAATGGCTGGCAAACCCAGTCGTTGTACCCAAGGCCAGCGGGAAGCTTCGGATGTGTATTGACTACACAACACTAAATAAGGCATGCCCAAAAGATCCATTCCCACTACCTAGAATAGATCAGATAGTAGACTCCACCTCCGGGTGTGAACTACTGTGTTTCCTAGACGCATATTCTGGGTACCATCAAATCAGAATGTCTAGGGAAGATGAAGAACATACTTCTTTTATCACAGTAGATGGATTGTACTGTTATACTGCCATGCCATTTGGTCTCAGGAATGCAGCTTCAACATTTGTACGAGCTATGTACAAAACCTTTGGAGAGCTCATCAGAGACGTAGTGGAAGTGTATGTTGATGACATCGTCGTCAAGATCAAGGACAAGGAGTCACTCCTTGACACCTTGCAAGCTGTCTTCGACAAGTTGCGGGTCACCCGCACGAAGTTGAATTGAGACAAGTGTGTCTTCGGGGTTAGCTCCGGAAAGCTTCTCGGTTTCCTGGTAAACCACTAGGGCATAGAGGAAAATCCGGCGAAGATTAAAGCCATAGAGGAGATGCGGCCACCAGCCCGCATCAAAGATGTCCAGAAACTAATTGGATGTCTAGCCGCCCTTAGCTGGTTCATCTCAAGACTGGCAGAACGGGCGCTACCCTTCTTCAAGCTATTGAGGAAGTTCGGACCATTTCAATGGTCTGAAGAAGCAGAAAAGGTGTTCCAAGAGCTAAAGCAGCTCCTCACCACTCTACCAACCTTGGTAGCTCCGAACCCTGATGAGCCCTTACTGCTTTACATTTCAGCAACCGACGAGGTTGTCAGCATGGTCCTAGTCACGGAGAGACCAAAACCATCTCAAGCTCAGGAATCCTGACCCCTCTGGGAGGGTCCGGAGGTTCCTGAAGGTGAGCCTGGGTCCTAGCCCCTAGACTTGGATCAATAGGGAGTTATCCCAGAAGACTTGGACCCTTCTGGGAGGGTTTGGGTCACTCCAGTAGAAGCTCTGGGTTCCTCTAGCGGGGACCCAGAGGTCCCCGAAGTAGATTCGGACCCCTCTGGGAGGGTCCAGGGCAATGTGGAGGAAGCTTCGGGCCCCCAGGAGCGTCCGGACAGTCCAACACCCAGTGTACTTCATCAATGAAGTACTACATGATGCCAAGACTCGATACTTAGAGGTGTACAAGCTGCTCTACATAGTTCTCATCGCCTCCAGGAAGCTTCGCCATTACTTCCAAGCTCACAAGATCTCAGTGGTGACCTCTTACCCACTGCGTGTGATCTTGCATAATCCCAACTCTACTGGGAACATTGCAAAGTGGGCAGCGGAATTGGCCGAATTTGATCTTGAATTCGTCCCAAGACAAGCGATCAAGAGTCAAGCATTGGCAGATTTCGTGGCGGAATGGACCCCCTCTCCATCAAACCCTGGGGGTCCTAGTGAGCAGAAGTCGGAACTCAAGGCTCCGGTCTTCACCGAACCTCACTGGACCCTCTACTTCAACGGCTCCATGCAAAAGCAGGGGGCTGGGGCTGGAGTTCTTCTCCTCGCTCCAACCGGAGAGAAGGTAAAATACATGGTCCACCTTGACTTCAAGGCAACCAACAACATGGCGGAGTATGAAGCACTCATTTGTGGACTAAAGGTGGCACTATCATACGGTGTCAAGCAGCTGTTGGTCAAGGGAGATTCGCAGCTCATCATTAAACAGGTGAAGGGTGAATGCTCCTGTAACAATCCTCAACTAGCTGCTTATCTCCTTGAAGTCCAGAGGCTTCAGAAGGACTTCGAAGTCCTGGATCTCCACCATGTGCAGCGTGTCCATAATGCTGAAGCTCACGAACTCTCGACGAAAGCGTCAACCGGAGCTCTGGCTCCTGACGGAACCTTCGTCCGGAGGTTTTAAAAACCCACAGCTCAGCCTGCCGAACTGAGCGAAGGGGGCGAGACCAGCATCTCGAAACTGGTGGTGCCGATGGCCCTGTTACCATGGCAGCCATCAAGGGTCGTAGGTGCTGCCGGAAGCTCCGAGCAACCCAGCACGCAAGACTCAAACGCTCAAGCAAGCTCCGATGCATGGATCTCGGAGATCCGGAGCTACTTGAAAGACAATATCCTTCCTGACGTTGATGTATCCGCTGACCGAATAGTCAGATTGGCTAAAAGATACATGATAGTAGAAGGAGATCTCTACCGGCGTGGTGCCAACGACGTCCTAATGCGGTGCATCACAAGGGAAGAAGGTTGTGAGCTCCTCGCAGAAATCCATGGAGGCGAGTGTGGGAACCATGCGTCTTCCTACACGCTGGTCGGTAAAGCCTTCCGGCATGGCTTCTATTGGCCTACAGCGCTGTAGGATGCAACTGAGCTGGTGAAGAAATGCAAAGCATGCCAGTTCCATGCAAAGCAAATTCATACACCAGCTCAGCCTCTACAAATGATACCTCCTACATGGCCTTTCGCTGTGTGGGGGATGGACATCTTGGGACCTTTCCCAAGAGTCGTCGGAGGTTACAAGTTCCTGTATGTTGCCATCGACAAGTTCACCAAATGGTCGGAAGCAACTCTAGTTGTGACAATAAACAAGCAATCAGCTATCAACTTCTTGCAGTCCATAGTATGAAGATTTGGAGTCCCAAACAAAATCATAACAGATAATGGGACCCAATTCACAAGCTCTGTTTTACAAGGATACTGCGAAGACCTCGGCATCCAAGTCAGCTACGCTTTCGTAGCTCACCCAACAAGTAATGGCCAAGCTGAGAGAGCAAATGCAGAAATCCTGAAAGGACTCAAGACGCACACATATGAGCGCCTGAAAAAACATGGAGCTAACTGGATTGAAGAGCTTCTGCCCACTCTATGGGCCAACAGGACAACTCCAAACCGGTCAACCGGAGAGACACCCTTCTTCCTGGTGTACGGAGTTGAAGCAGTCCTTCCTCCGTGTCAGTACCCTCTGTACCGGATACCCCTTGGGGCTTCAAAGATCACAAGAAAACTCCATCTATCAGATTTGAAGACTCCCGAAGGCCCCACATGTCAGGCGTAACCGAACCCGCTTCCCCAACATGGTTAGTCCCAGGGCCGCCACGTGTATCATAAGACCGGAGCTATCACCGACACATGGGAAGCTCTGGTCGGTATACCAATATGGCACCCCGGACCTAACCCCAGACAGAGGAAGCTCCGGTACTGATACATGTCCAGTAGCACCGGACCTACTCATCCATAACGATAAGCTCCGGTGCTGCCACGTGGCAACCGTCGGACCTTCAACTTCAACAATCAGGCTGGACCCCCCGACGGCTCCAGACCTACAAGGAGCAATCAAAGACTTCAAGACCTGATTAAGTGTCATTAATACCATATTAATGACACACGATCGGATGGCCCTTAATACTAGTAATGGCACTGTTAAGCCCCGTTACCAGGCTATTAAGGGTAATTAATCCCATTTATTGTGTATCAAGCAAGTGTAACTGCCGGGGCCACTTGTCGGGCTAGACTAACATTGTAACGACCAGTCCTTGTACTATAAAAGGACTGGTCGATGATACACAAGGGATGGTTCGAGACCACTATTGAACACCCTGAACTAGACGAGCTTCTTCTTCTGGAGCTTCTTCTAGACTCACAAGCTTAATACATCACCAACACACCCCGTGGAGTAGGGTATTACGGTCAGGCGGCCCGAACCATGTAAATCTCTGTGTACACGTGTCTTTCACCTTCTGAATCTCTGCGCGCCCATTACCGAACTACAACTCCTCGATCTACCAGAGGTAGTGTCGGGAGATCTGCCAGATCCAAACACCGACAGTTGGCGCGCCAGGTAGGGGATCTCTACCGGCGTGGTGCTAACGGCGTCCTAATGCGGTGCATCACAAGGGAAGAAGGCTACGAGCTCCTCGCAGAAATCCATGGAGGCTAGTGTGGGAACCACGCGTCTTCCCGCATGCTGGTCGGTAAAGCATTCCGGCATGGCTTCTACTGGCCTACAGCGCTCCAGGATGCAACTGAGCTGGTGAAGAAATGCAAAGCATGCCAGTTCTATGCAAAGCAAATTCACACACCGGCTCAGCCTCTACAAATGATACCTCCTACATGGCCTTTCACTGTGTGGGGGATGGACATCATGGGACCTTTCCCAAGAGCCGTCAAAGGTTACAAGTTCCTGTATATTGCCATTGACAAGTTCACCAAATGGTCGGAAGCAACTCCAGTTGTGACAATAAACAAGCAATCAACTATAAACTTCTTGCAGTCCATAGTATGCAGATTTGGAGTCTCGAACAAAATCATAACAGATAATGGGACCCAATTCACAAGCTCTGCTTTCCAAGGATACTGCGAAGACCTCGGCATCCAAGTCAGCTACGCTTCCATAGATCACCCGGCAAGTAATGGCCAAGCCGAGAGAGCAAATGCGGAAATCCTGAAAGGACTCAAGACGCGCACATATGAGCGCCTGAAAAAACATGGAGCCAACTGGATTGAAGAACTTCCGCCCACTCTTTGGGCCAACATGACAACTCCAAACTGGTCAACCGTGGAGACACCCTTCTTCCTGGCGTACGGAGCTGATGCAGTCCTTCCTCCAGAAATCACCTTGGGGTCGCTCTGGGTCCGGACCTCCGACGAAGCCATGCAGGACCAGCTCCGGCGTGAAGACCTTGACCTCCTTGAAGAGGGAAGGTGCCGAGCAGCTGTTCGGAATGCCCGATACCGCCAAGCTCTTCGGCGCTATCACCAACGACATGTTCACAGCCAACAGCTCCAGGAAGGCGATCTGGTGCTATGGAGAATACAATCCAGAGAAGGGTTAAACAAACTCTCCCCCACCTGGGAGGGACCCTTCCGAGTGATCAAAGTATCCCGTCCCGGATGTGCTCGCTTGGCAACTAAGGATGGGACACCTCTCCCAAATCCTTGGAACATTGAGCACCTCCGTAAGTTCTACGCTTAGTATCACGGAGGTGAGTGTGTAATTACATGTGGTGTATGTTATAGAGTCATTGTACAGAGTCGGGTAGCTCCTCCGGGAGGGCAGCCGGACCTACCCTGCTAGGTCCGCAACGTCCATGAAACACTTGTCACAGTCTCAGAACTAAAAGTGAAGCTAGGTACCTTGGGTCAAACGAGAAACGAAACACACTTAGCCTGGTTCCGTAACCTAAGAGTGTACTTGTTTCCCCTATACCCCGGACCTATAATGAAAGACATCATTGTGTGAAAACAGACTCCACATGCATTTACTTTGTACAGACTCAATATTTTTTATTTTTCTCTTTCTTGTCTATAAGAAAGTTGTGCAGTTCTTAAGAAACTTTAGCTCGACCAGTTCATGTACAATTCGAGTTGTATTGTCCATCCTTCCGGGTTCAAACATTGTTGATGGCCTACTTATTTGAATGCCGCCAAGCTAATCTAGGGCCAGAGTGTGCTATCGACTTAGCCTGGTCATGCACCCTAAGTACGCCACTCTACCTACACCCCGACAGGCCGAAGTAAGGCGAGTCCAGAAACAATCGGACCTGAAGGAAGCAAGACGGTGCCTTTGATTTTACTTAGGATTGTGTTCGACCTAAAACTTTCTCAAGAACAGTAAGCCGCAATGAAGTTATAGATAGGAAACAAATTTTACTGTTTTTCTTGACTTCAGTGTGCAGGAAAAATTAAAAGCCCCGACATCCTCCAGGCGGCTTGCGCTCTATGTTCAAACATTAACATCGAGCATCTCCGGAGCTACTCAGCTCCGGTAAAGCTAGGGGGCAAGTCGTCAACGTGAAGATGGTGGAAAGACTCTAAAGTGGAGTCTAACGTTGACACAACACGTGTTGACGGAGGTCACTGCCGGAGCTCCGACACCCCAGAGGACTTACCATCGATGCTCCGGAGCTACTAAGCTCCGGCAATGGTCAATGCCGGAGCCACTAAGCTCCGACAGCCTCAAGGGGCCTACACTATCGAAGACTTCGGACCTACATTCTACAAGTTCGAAGCACGCAAGTCTTCAACAATTGTTACATCCTCTTGTTACATGTTCACAATCAAATTGTGTACATCTACCAGGGGGCCAAGCGAGACAAAGGTGTTGAAGATAAAAAATGAAATTAGAATTCACAAAAATTTTGATTTCATTCATCTGGAGATAAGAGATTACAAAATTGGAGAAGAAGAAGAGAGAATACAAGCGGGAGCTACAGAGAGACGGTCCTAGACCCTATGGAAGAACTGGGTGACCTTCTGGGCCACCTCTGACACGCTGGCTCGGGCGGCTTCACCCTCTCCTTCGATGGGGCCTTTAAGCACCGGGTCCAGAGGGAATTGAGGGTCCCGACTGGTGTAGCACGTCAGCACAAACTCTGCAACGTTCTTCGCCAAGGACTGACCCTCCGTTTCCAATTGGTCCACGATGACATCACCCACCTTGGAGAGCTTGTTGCCCGCTGAACTCAGCGCCTCCAATGCCTGGTCCAGCTCCGGCTCCGGATCATCCGGACGCACAGGACTGAAGCCCATTGGCGTCAGCGCATCGTTGGCCTTGCCAAGGAAGTCCCAAACTGTTTGGGACTCTGCAACCCTTGCACCACGCATCTCCGCCAAGGATCTTTTGGCCGCCGCCAGCTCCGAGCTCTCCCGAGCAAGACGCTCCACCTCTTTGGCATTCTGCTGAATCGTTTCAGCAACCTGCCTTTCAATTTTGCTGAGCTCTTCCTCCCGGAGGTGGATCTCATTCCGCCGGTTGACCATATCTTTCTCTCGGCCCCACACCTTCTTCTCCCAGGCGGCAATGGCATTCTCTTGCTTGTAGAGTTCTTTCCCTGGCTCCCAAGCCTTCTTCTCCTCCTCCTTGCAATGCTCATCTAATTTCTTGGTGCGTTCTTCAAGGCTCTTGTCAGCCAGAGCTGTCTTTTGAACAAGCTCCTCCTCCCTCTTCACGAGGTCGTCCCGCAGCTCCAAGAATTTCTGCTCTTCAACTTCGAGCCGTCTTTCCCGTGCTTCAAGAGCCTCCCGGCGCTTGATGAGACTATCGTGGCTGGCGATGAGCCATTCCTGGTGATCATCCGCTGTGCTATTTATAGCCTTGGCCTGCTCATAGATGGCTCAAGACTAGTTGTCGAGGGTCCGCGTCATGCTTTCCCTCTCATCCAACAACTTTCCCCAGTACTCCAGGTGGACCTTCTCCCTTTGCACCCACTCCTTGTCGTCAGCCAGCCTCGACTGTGCCAGCTTGGTCTCGAAATGGAGTCAGTTGCGCCACCTCCTAAGGGTTTGGAACTCCTCCTCGAGGGCCTTGCTGTCGTGGTAGAAGGCCAACTGGACTTGGCGAAGACTGGAGCAGGCGTTGTCGATAGACAATGATAGGGGGATCGGGTCCAGACCTGCTGGGGTCCTCTCCGCTTGCTCCAGCGGATCTTGAGCAACAAAAATTGGGTCCCACTCTACAAGAGCGGTCCCATGAGCTTCCACGGCACTAGGGCCATCCTCCGGGATAGCCTCGGCCGCCATCGAGGAAGTACCTGCAGTCGAAGTTCCAACCTCTAGAATTGGTTCCGAAGGCCCAACCGTCAGGTCATCAACAACTGGCCCCTCCAGCGGGGGGCCAGTAGCTTCATCATGGCACTCTGGCTCAGTAGCGGGCACCTCCGGGATCACCGCTTCTGGAGCGGGTGTTGAAGGTTTGGTCGGAGCAGAAGCTACTTCTGGCTCCGGCACAAGCGCCTCCTCCGCCACTGACTCAGGTGCTAGCGCTTCGACCATCATGGGCTCCGGCGTTGGCGCTTCGACCACCAAAGGCTCAGGCGCCGACACCTTCGCAGCAACTGGCTCGGACGCCGGAACCTCTTCAACAATCGGCTCCACAACCGGAACTTCTGCAGCAACCGGCTCTGCCGCCGGATCTTCCTCAGCAACTGGCTCAAGTGTCGGAGCTTCATCAACTCCCGGCTCTACCGCCGAGACCTCATCAACCACCGGCTCGACTATCGAGGCTTCAACATTATCCGGATCTAGGGACAGAATCGCAGCTTCCTTCGGCTCTACAGCCGAAGCGTCCAACATCACAACATCGAAGCCCGGAGCTTCAACCTTCGAGGCTGGCGCTGCTGGTACATCTTCAGTCCCATGGTCTGGCGCTACCACGGGAGCTTCTGGGGATGAGTCGTCCAAAACCACGACAGCTGGCACTAGGGCTGCCACAACCTCAGCCACCTCTTGGGGCGGCGCTGGAATCGGAGTCGGAGCTTCAGCCTGCACAGCCTGAACCGCTGCTGCAGGGACCGGAGCTTCATCCCTTTTCTTGGGCACTCTGTGGATGAAGGACGAAGAGACTCAAAATACAGTTAACAATAAAACAACTAACTGAGGTAAAAAATCAAAAATTACCTCGGAAGGCTTCCGCACCAGTTCCCGCGGAACCTCTTCTCCGGACGCTCCGGACTGGCCCCAGCCGACACTGGCATGGTAGTCCTGGAGGCCCCCCCAGAGCTTGCTGCTGCTGTCGGCATTGCTCTGGTCGAGGCCCCCCTCGACCGGGAAGGACCTCCGGACCCAGAGCCCTCAGCTGGCCCTGGGACCGGAGTCACCTGGCCAAAGCTAGCACCCGGGAAGAAGCCGCTACTGGAGTAGACACCGCCGTCGTAGACCTCCCCCTCAGGGGGGAAGGAGACGCCGCGGAAGAAGTATGCCTAGCCCTTCTGTCGGCATGCTTCCTCTTATGGCTCGAGGGCTCGGCCAATTCCTTGTTCTTGCCGACGACTTCGGTTCTTGGCTTAGGGGCGGGAACGGAGCCACCTTCCGGAGCTTCGGAGATTGCCAACCCAGTGGTCGAGCGCCTCTCAACGACACCAAGGTCGTCAAGCACCGACATCGTCCGCCGGAGCTCCCTACTGAATGTTGCCTCCATGTTCAGTGGGAGGAAAGTTGGCGGCGGAGCCAAGTCGTTGCCCTCGACGTCGATGTCGTGCTGGAATTTCTTTAGGTGGAACTCCAAAGTTGCACCCTCCATGTTGGACTTCAAACTGGTCTTGATCTGGTCGTCGTCCAACATACTGTTGAGGGCCCAAGCCAACTTCTCCCTCCTCTTCAACGGAGCCCACCTGTTGGTCAGGAAGTTGCAAAACACCGCTTGGGGAGTCACCCCTCCTTCCACACACAGGTGGATCCTGGTCAGAGCAGGATCGAAGGCATCCAACAGCACCAGAGCTTCACTCCAAACTGCAGTGTCGATGTTGGGGAGGCCTTTCGGCAGCTCCAGCTTCTCGTGCTCCTCCACCCTGGTTACAATCCAATCCTTCTTCCAGTCGTCCCACTTCCCAGAAGGGAACGACCACAAGTACTTGTAAGGGAACTTCTTGCGCTTCACAAAATAATAGAAGCCAAGGTACTCGTCGCTCCGACCTGTGGTTTGGACAGTGAAGAAGGTGCGGAAGAGTTCAATGCAGGGGGGAATGCCCACCCACATCTCGCAGAAGTGGACAAATATGGACACCAGCAGAATGGAGTGGGGGCCAAGGTGGTAATGCTACAGACCATAGAAGTCTAGCAGCATCATGAAGAAGGAGGAGAAAGGTGGGATCAGTCCCACCATGGCGTACGCGGAGAAGTACACCATGTCGCCGGCGTGTTCCTTCTCGAACAGAAGCTTGTCGGCGCAGACCAAATGGTTGAAGAAGTCGGGGGACCATCCCATGAGGGCCCGGACCTTCTTCAAATCGTCATCGGACTTCAGTCGGCTCTGGCGGAGACCCAACTCCATCGCGGCACAGCGAGGCAAGAGAGGAAAGGCAAGCGAAAGTTTGGAAGGTTTGAGCGCAAGATCGATCGAAAGGCGTAAAGAACCCCAAACGGTGCGTGATTTCCTTCTTCAGTAAGCCCCCACAACGTCTGAATGGAAACCGCAGAGGAGCCGACGATACCAGTCAAAATTTTCACCCCGCCAATAACAAGGGGTCCCGGGGCCACCCCGACGATCAAGTCGAGGTTCTTACCCCAGGCGAACGGTTGTCATCATGAAAGGCAGGAAACCCGACGGCGGCGGCCTGACAAGGCACATGGAACCGATACGATTTTCGTATTGGGAACCAGCGACCTTCAATTGCGTGAGATCCGCACGCTGAGATCTCACCTGCCGCCTCCGAGATACGCCATGCGGCGGAAGCTTAACTGCGAACTACCGCCAACGGCACAACCAAATACCCTTGAAGAAAAGGCTCAGAAACCGAAGAATGGACCCACCTCCAGCGAAATGACCTCATCCAAAAAGGTCTCTCCCGGAGCTGAGTCCAGGGGGCCACTGTCGGTACCCTCTGTACCGGATACCCCTTGGGATTGCAAAGATCACAAGGAAACTCCATCTACCAGATTTGAAGACTCCCGAAGGGCCCACATGTCAGGCGTAATCGGACCCGCTTCCCCGACATGGTTAGTCCCAGGGCCGCCACGTGTATCATAAGACCGGAGCTATCACCCACACATGGGAAGCTCCGGCCGGTATACCAATATGGCACCCAGACCTAACCCCAGATAGAGGGAAGCTCCGGTACTGACACGTGTCAAGTAGCACCGGATCTACTCGTCCACCACGATAAGCTTCGGTGCTGCGACGTGGCAACCGCCGGACCTTCAACTTGAACAATCAGGCTGGTGGACCCCCTTACGGCTCCGGACCTTCAAGGAGCAATCAAAGACTTCAAGACCCGATTAAGTGTCATTAATACCATATTAATGACACATGATCGGATGGCCCTTAATACTGGTAACGGCACTGTTAAGGCCCGTTACCAGGCTATTAAGGGTAATTAACCTCATTTATTATGTATCAAGCATGTGTAACCACCGGGGCCACCTGTCGGGCCAGGCTAATGTTGTAACGACCAGTCCTTGTACTATAAAAGGACTGGTTGACAATACACAAGGGAGGGTTCCAAACCACGACTGAACTCCCTGAGCTAGACGAGCTTCTTCTTCTGGAGCTTCTTCTAGACTCACAAGCTTAATACATCACCAACACACCCCATGGAGTAGGGTATTACACTCAGGCGGCCCGAAGCACGCAAATCTCTGTGTTCACGTGTCTTTCACCTTCTTGAATCTCTACGCGCCCATTACCGAACTACAACTCCTCGATCTACCAAAGGTAGTGTCGAGAGATCTGCCGGATCCAAGCACCAACAAAGGGTATGGAGTTTCTATTTTTATTGTGGAATGATGGTATGATCGAATTTTGCTTACTTCTGGTATAGAAGTATATCATGTGCAAGTGAAGTCTTGAATTCAAAAAGAAATGAATGAATTCTCACATAGGTCTATACTAGTTTGACTATGCTCAATGTGAAGACAAATGGCATATGCATAAGGTCTATTAATGTAACATATCATATGACTTTGGTAGGTATCTCCAATCAAATGAGAGTAACTTAAATCTTTTTAGAATTTCTTCAGAAATCTAAGTTTCACCTTCAAACTAGGAATAACAGCTCTATCACGATATCATATCTCACAACAATTAGAATTGGATTAAGCTTTTGCTACCCACAATTTCTAAATCAAGACAAAAGTAATTTTAGACAATGAAAGCAATATTTTGGAGAGTAGTAAGTTGTAAACTAAGGACTTAGGAAAATTAAAACACATCAATTATTCATCATTTCATTTACGTGAGTTCTAAACTGTTCTTACCGCACATGTTTTATTTTATTTGAAAGCAAATCTACTCTACTTATTTTTAAGTTTTTTTATATGCAAGGTGAATGGTGGATGAATGGAAAATAAATATGCAATGTGATACAATTTACTTCAAGTGGGGGTTCTCCTCCAAGCTTCTTCTTCAATCACCTCCGTGATAAGGGTTGAACCCTTGATGACGGAAGTATGCCGCGAGATCGGCTTGTTGTTGTTGTAGCGTGGAGTTGAAGTCGGTGAATTGAGCGTTCATGTGTTGTTACCAATCTCGGGTACGTTGAACATGCTCTTGAAAAGTGTTGTAGATGTCTCCTGTCCTCGCTTCAAGATCTTCCATACGTCTAGTGAGATTCATCATTTCTTGGCTATAGTCATGATGACTTCTAGCTAAAAAGGAACGACACCCTCTCATGAACGTTAGAGCCAAGATGCTAGAGCTTGAAGTGGATAGGGGTGGCTTCCACGTGGCACCCGGCCATCTGTGCCAAGACGGACCTTCGGTCTCATACGATGGAGGTTGAGTCCATCCGGGTGCATCACCCGTTGGGTCCTCTTCCTCTTTGCACTCATGGACCATGAAGGTTGTTGGAGGCATGCCCGCTCTCCTTGCACGGCTTCTAGTTATCCTATTTTGGAGATCAAATCTGTATCATAAGCTTTCGTACGAGAAAACTCACGATCTTGGAGGAGCTTGTGTGCTTGATCTTCAACTTCACTTTGTATGTTGAGGTCGTCGTCGAGGAGAAGCTGTCGCGGGTTGATCCTCTCACCCATGGGAGGTCCTCACATACACTCCTCCTCCGTGGACTTGGTGTAGCAATGGAGGAGGGAGGAACATTTACTTGAGTCTCCACCATGGCTTGAGCTTGCAACCTCCTTCCTCTTCCCAAACAACCTCTTTATTCCTTTCATGGCCACAACAGACAAGAACACAACAAAGCAAAAATTCGAAAGAGGTGATGTTAGTAAAGCAAAACCCCCGACGATTTTGCCTTGAAGAACTTGAGAGCAAATTGCAAATGCAAACAAAAGCACATCTTTTTGGGTTGGATTTGAGCAAGAGTGCTTTAATGAAGAGAAAAAAAACAATGTGAGCAAAGAGTGACTTTGGGGAGGTGTGAAATGAGGTGAAGTGTGAAGAGGAGTGATCCTCACGGCCACCATTTATAGTGTACACTCCCCAACGATCATAAGAGGATTAAATGTAGTCGTTGGAGGAGAGAGAGCCAAATTGGCTCTTTCCTAATGTCGGCCGAACAGGGGGGTTGGCTGCACTAAAATGTGGGCCCCTCTGTTCCCTCTTTTGGTGGTGGCTCCCCAACAGCTATAAAATTAGTACGTTGGTGAAATGCAACATTTGCATCTCAGAAAAATTGTTTTTTGAATAAAACTCTTTTTTCGAAACCAATAATTTTCTTTTGTGAAAAATAAAGAAATAAAAATAATAGTTGAGAATATAAGATTCTCAACTTGATAAGAAAAACCAAATATGCAGTGGAGAAAATCAAACTAAGTGGGGAAAAACCAAATGAAGAAAAAAGAAAGAAAAAATCAAAGAAAATATAACTACCAATTTAACCTATTGGCTAGGTCTCACCACCGTCCGATGAGATGCACATTCCTCCTTCTTCATTTCTTGGCATCCGGGCTAAGAGGGATGGGCTCAGACGACTTGTCTTGCTTCTTTCGCCATTCCTTCTTTGGTGGCTTAGTTGATTTGGGCCTTTGGGGAGGTTAAAACTTCTCCGTCCTCTTGGGGTGTCGGCGTGGACGATAATATGAGTTCTCTGCAGAAATCAAAGGCCTCATGAATGCAATAAGCGGGTCCACCTTAGGAGGTGTTACTTCGACCTCTTGAATGTGTTTAACATTTGGCCCATACTTGATGCGTATCATGGAGCATTGCTTCGTCTTTGGGTGAAAGTTAAACTTCTCCTTGCCATTGATATGGAAGTGGATTTCTCTAACTCCCACATCTATGTGAGCCTTCACGGTATTAAGAAACGGCACCCAAGAATGAGCGGTGTATCCTTCTCGACATCCATGTCGAGCACCATGAAATCCACGGGTATGAAGTAATTCTGAATTTTCACCGGAACATCTTCGACAATACCCGCCAGATAATGGAGTAAAGAATCAGTCAGTTGGAGCTGCATTGTTGTTGGAGTAAGCTCCGTGAAGTTCACCTGGTCGAAGACCACCTTAGGCATCACAATTATACTTGCTCCAAGGTTACAAAGTGCCTTGTCAAAGTAACGAGCCCCAATCGAGCAAGATATGAAGGGATATCTAGATTCCTTCAGCCAGTTGCCTTCTTGTAGAGATATCATGTTGACATTTTCCACGGGAGATTCAGGCTATCCTGACATCTTGCCATTCTCCACTAACAGAACATCACCTGCCAGTTGAGCCAACTGAGTCTCCAGCATCTTGTTGAAGCTCAATTGATTCTTGGAGGCCGAGGATAGTCCTTCAATCTTGGCATTGATACATTCTATTGTCTTGTAATTCGCCGACATATTCTTTGATAGGACATCATTGATCTTTAGTTGGCTAATGGCAAGCTCTCTCAAGTTGGGTTGATTTCCAGTGTTGCCATTGTTGTTGTACCCTCCTTGAAAGAAAGGGTGTGGTTGCCCCCACCCTTGACCTTCTGGATGATAGCCATTGTTGTTCCCATTGTTGGCTACGTATAGGGCATCCTCACGGGTTTCTGGGCACTTATTGCCCAAATGGCCCATGTTGCCATAGACTTCACATGTGATATGAGATTCTAGGACATAGGCATCGCCACATACGTCCCCATTGGCTTGTCCATCTATCTTCTTCATGAGGAGGTCCAATTTGGCAGCAATCATGTCCACCTCTTTCAAGGTGTGCATTCCTCGCTGACAGTTATGGTGACGCTCATCGCTCCAACCCATGTTTTACACCATCTTCTCAGTTAAGTCTTTGGCTTTGGACACTGTCAATGAGAAGAAAGCACCTCCGGCAGCAGCATCGACATGGTCACAGGCAGAAGGGATCAACCCGTTGTAGAAGTTTTGAATAATCAGCCAGTCATCCACCCCATGATTGGGACAGGCCAGAATGTACTCCTGCAGCCTTTCCCAAGCCACAGGAATAGACTACTTAATGTCTTGCTGGAAGCTGGAAATACTTCCACGTAGGGCATTAGTTTTGCCCAACGGGAAGAACTTAGCGAGCAATGCCTTAGAACACTTCTCCCAAGTATCTATAGCACTTCAGTTCATGTAGAATCCTTGCTTTGCTCTCCCAAGAAGAGAGACCGAAAATAGCTTAAGACAAACAATATTAGGAGATACGTCCTTGATCTTAAAAGTGTTGCAGATCTCAAGGAAGTGTTGGAGGTGAGCACTTGCATCCTCGCTAGCCTCCCCACAAAATGGGTTGGCTTGCACCACAATGATTGGGCCAGTCTTGATTTTGATGTTCACATCTCCTGTGTTAACAGTGGGCCAAACAAGCATATTGTTAGCAGAGGGAGCCGAAAACTCATGAAGGGTCTTCTGGGCCATTAGCGTTTCGGTTGTTGGTGTAGTAGCGCTGACTTGATTTGTCGCATGAAGCTTTTGAGGAGTACCGACACAAGGTCAATCTCTCAAAAGGGATTCGGGATCGGCAACAAAGTTTTTCGGCAAGTGGAAACCAGACATACACTACCTATTTTCACATAAAATGCAAAAACAAGAAGGTTATCCTACTAAAATCTACCCCGTGTCCTATCTTATTCACTCAATCATGCAATACTTTGGCTGCCTTCCCCGACAATGGCGCTAGAAATGCTTGTTGATGTTTCTTACATCACAAATAAAAAATCCGCAAGCGCAGGAAAACTATAGATGTAGCATTTCCCTTTTAAGAGTATTCCCAGGGGTGTCACTTATATTTTCCCAAAGAAAGGCTAAATGGAAGCATAACAATAATCAAATGAAAAGGGCAGATTGGTCTAGGTAAGATTCTAGTGAGGATGGGCAATAGATATGTAGAGGTAGTGTGACACACACAAGAGCATCCTATTTTAAGGGGGGTAAATGGGGACAAACGGGTCAAAGAGGTATTAGGCTAACAGTTAGGGAGTTGCTCCTACAATGCTTCTAGTATACATATACATAGCCTAAGTTAGATACTAATGAACATGCCAATGGTGAATTCTTATGCTAAGTTGTTCAACACATCGGGCATGGGTTTACCCCTAGCAAGACTAGGACGACTCCCAGAAAGAGACTGTGGCATAGCCGAACGTGGAGGATTACAAGGACAGATAGAGTTGTCACCACCTACTGTCTGCCTCTTCAACCCATAGGTCTACGAGACATCCAACACTACTTAACTATCCTAGAACCATGCTAGCATATTAAGTAAATACCTTAGGAGCTTAGGCACAAGCTAGGCAATGACTAACGTAAACATCATTGAACCAATGTTGGAACATAGCATAAGCTATTCATATTAACATTTTCATGTCATAACTAATTAGACTATAGTGGGGGTCTGTAGTGTTTATGATGATATGATGAGAATGATATGGCATAATCATAAATACAGCTCCTACCACATATATGGAATCCATAATCAAACAAGAAATACTTCATCCAAGTATATGAGTAAAAGAATACTAAATATAACATCTTTATTAAGAACAAAGTCACAAATACAAATAGGAATATGAGAGTCATACCTTTCCCAATTTGGAATTGGGAAGAGAGAGACTCCTTCCTAACTTGGACTATGGATTAGAGACTCTCCTCTCTATAGCCTAAACTCTTGTAAACCTATGGAGAGTAGTGAATACAATAGAATGAATACTCAAGTGGTGTGTGGGTGAAGTGAGGGTAGGGGGTCCTATCTATAGCTGGACAAGGGTCGGTTCCCGCCACCAAATGCGCACGGATCAGTCACCATCGTTGGGGGGTCAGCCAACCTGGTCTTTGCACCATTTCGCATGTGCTTTCTCCAGGTCACTGCCAGGTGGGTCCCATCCCTTGATATGGGTACTACACCATTGGATGACCTTGGATACTTCTGTTTGTGGGACATTTGATCCATGTGGTGCCACATGTCAGCGCTTGATTGGCTGGGATGATATTTTATTGGATTGCTCCTCCTATTTTATCTCATTTCCTTCAATAATTCTCTACATGCACTATTTCTCTAAGGACAAGTGTAAATATGTTAAATAGAAAGGTGATGTGTGCAAGAAATGGCATTTCCTTCACATAATTGAGTTATATTGACGGGTGAAATTGGTATATAACAACCGTCAACAGAGGTCACCACATTGGAAAAGCTACATGCGCTCGCCATCGCGCAAGAAGCTGACGCCAACAAGGAGGAGTTGGTTTGACAACCTCCGAGCACGCGCCACCGCAGCTCAACATCTGCACCCCGTGTGCAGCCAAGCAGGAACGACAACGTACCTCTCAAAGTCATCCAAATCAGTTTCGAAGTTAACCATTCCACCCGCATTGTGGGAGGTCTAGGTGAAAAATAGGAACTCTCGCTCATCACCTTCCTCTGAGCTAACATGGACGTGTTTGCATGACAACCATCACAAACGCCCAGGTGATTGAGCATAAGTGGAAGATCTACGCCGACGCACGGTCAATCGAACAGAAGCCTTGGAAGTAGTCCATCGAGCGATAAAACTTCTTCCGTGATGAAATAAAAAAACTACTCGATGCTGGCTTCATCCAGGGAGTACATCATCCTCGATGGCTGGCAAACTCAGTCGTCGTCCCCATGGCCAGCGGGGAGTTTCGGATGTGCATTGACTACACCACACTGAATAAAGCATGTCCAAGAGACCCTTTTCCACTTCCCAAAATAGGCCAAATAGTAGATTCTACTTCTGGTCGCGAGCTGTTATGCTTTCTAGATGCATATTCTGATTTTCATCAAATACCAATAGCTAGGGGAGATGAGGAACATACAACCTTTATTACAGTAGATGGTTTGTATTTTTATATTTCCATGCCTTATGGTCTTAAGAATGCTTTGCCTCCCCCTCAAGTGGAGCGGGTCGTTGTCTTGTTGAAAAGTATGACTCCCACTATGTAAGAAAGGCTCATGTGAGACGTTCCGGAACAAAAAAGGGAGACGAACAAACCGTGCGTCTCCGTCATCATGTCTCGCATTATGTTGTCATCAAAGACGAGCGGTTGGTGAGTCGCAGATCAGCATAAGGCGAGACAAGCTCAAAGAAAGCACACCTCCTTTCTTTGAGTCATAACAGATGGGCTTTACGCGGCCATTGGAGACGTGAGACGCACGCGTTGCCATCAACATACATGCGAGACAAGCTCTAATATAGAGCATCGTAGATTTATTGACTGATCCAAGACAAGCGTTATGGTAGCTCATCATAGATTTGTTGACTGATCTGAGACGTGCTTTAAGGAAGCTTGTCTCTTTTATTTAGTTAATCCGAGACGATCTCTGTTACATCTCATCGTAGATTGTTTACACACAAGGTCTCCTATTAGGTGCCCCTCACTCCTGATTATCCTTGTTGCCGGGTTGCATCTTGGAGCTAGCCAGGATTTGATAGCCGCATTACCAGTCTCAGCAACATACACATACATGAACATATGTGTAGTTAAAAAGATCTCACATTAAAATATATTGACCAATCAAATATTAATAAAGTGTCAATTGTGGTTATCAAGTATACTAATTACACAAAGAATGCCCCTTTGCTCATCCTGATTACAAAAGTAACTAATTACACACATCATAACTGTCATCATCTAATCCTGTATACCGTAATGAAAATTCTCCCGATCAATGACTTCATTAATGATGAGGCTTCATAGCCTCTAATGCTCCGACTGAGACATCCTCAAATTCAATAAAATCACTGAAATCATATAAGACATTATCAAATTGCAGTCCCGTTCGCTTAAACAATCACATAAGGGAGCAAATATCTAAAGGCTTAGGAACAAATTGGTATACAATTGTAATAAACAAATGAACTTTTAGTGAATGGAGAACCGAGCTTATGTGTAGCACAGGCAGTTGGTGAGCATCTGCAAAGCATCAGTAGAGAAATTGTTCTCATCATAAAGGACATGGTAGAGAGCTAGTGTGCTTATACCCTGAAAAAACAAACAATTTACATTCCACTAATGAATTAGCCTGATATAAAAAAAACTCGTGGGAGAAACACCAATTATCACATAGGTACCTTGACTCCAGCATGGCTGCAAGGGTAGAAATCAAACTCACTGGGATGGCAAATACTAGTGTCAACCACAGTTCCTGTAGTTTCAAGGGTTTGCGAATAAGAATTCATTATATACATTGATAGTCAAAACAAATACATTACTTCACATTGGACATAAACAAGGAAGATGAATGTATATCGTAATGAAAATTCTTTCTTTGGATCAATGACTTCATTAATGATGGGCTTTCATTGGACATCTCAAATTCACTAAAATCATTGAAATGCACGCTACGAGGGCAGGGTCGAGGCGACGTCGTGCTCTGGGGACAGGGGACGAGGCGGCAGCGTGCTCCAGGACGAGCTGGCAGAGGCGCCGAAGTGGCAGTTCCTCAACTCTCTGATGAAAACAGGCTGGCGTGCTCCAGGGACAGGGAGAACATTTCCACTTATGTGAAGGCAGCAGTGTGCTCATACAGATTACCGAGGTCGGGGTCGAGGCAGATGCGTGCTTCGGGGACAGGGGATGAGGTGGAGTGCTCAACTCTCTGATGACAAAGGTCGAGGTCGACGACGGGGTCAGGGTCAATGGCGGCAGCGCGACAATGACGAAGAGCGAGTTGAGGAAGAGGGACGGTGGCGGTGTGCTCAGGAGCTGCAATTTCTAGGTCGAGAGAGTGCGCGAGAGCTAAAAATTTTGCCAAGTGTTGGGAGAGAGCGCGTGGGAGATAAAAATAGCAAATTCAGAGACGAACCTCTATACCACCCGTCTCTCATTTGAGCATCTCCCTTTGGTCGAGAGAGCGCAAGTAAGTTTTGCGCAATTTTTTTGCCAGAGAGCGCACGAGAGCTAAAAATAGGTCAAAAATTGGAGACGGACATATATAACGCACGTCACACATTATTTTGTGGTCGTATGGGCGCGCCGTATGCAAAGATGTACCATGGTATGCTGAAGCCAGGAACAACATCTTTGCATACGGGCATGTCCAACTGGCAACTGTGCACAATGCCTTAGATCGTGCAACGCGATCAAGTTTCCGTGGTGGGACAAAATATCTTCGGCATGAATCGGAGACGAGCTCGGGTAAGGCGCGTATCGCATTATTTTGTGGCCGAACAGGCACCCCGTTTGCCAAAGATGCGCCACGGTGTGCTGAAGCCAGGAACAACATCTTTGGCATCTGGGCATGTCCAATTGGCAACTGTGCGCTATGACTTATATAATCGTTGCAACTCCCTCAGCTTTCTATAGTGGGACAAAAGATCTTCGGCACGAATCGGAGACGCTCCTTAGTAAGGCGCGTCTCTCTTTTGTCAGAGGTCAAAAATCGGAGATGCACCTTTTTAAAGTGCGTCTCTCATGTGAACTCATAAATAAAATCAACACATTGCAATTCAGGGATATATAACACTCGTCTCACATTATTTTGTGGCCGAACGGGCACACCGTATGCCAAAGATGCTCACGGTGTTCTAAAGCCAGGAACAACATCTTTGGCATCTGGGCACCCGCAACTATCAACTGTGCGCAATGCCTTATATGATCATTGCAACACGCTCAACTTTCCGTGGTGGGACAAAACATTTTTGGCACGAATCGGAGACGCTCCCTAGTAAGGCGCATCTCCCTTTTGCTGCCAAAAATTGGAGACACACCTTTTTAAAGTGCGTCTCTCATGTGAACTCATAAACAAAAGCAATACATTGCAATTCAGGGATATATAATGCTTGCCTCGCATTATTTTGTGGCCGAATGGAGACACTCCTGTTGAATGTTCGTCTCCCTTTTGCCACTCGTACGACGCAGAGTTAACATCATGAGTGTCCATTGCAGGGATAAACAAACGCAATCATTGCAATTAAGGGATATAATTGGAATTCAGGGATAAAAAAACACAATGTCATTGCAATTTAGAGATAATTCGCAAGTCATTGAATTTTATAGTTTATACATATTGTGTGCCCTCTAAACTATAAATTTCTATTCTAAACTTATTTCTATGAAGCTCCCATCGATCAATATAAATTGTACCATCCACCTTGCTCCCAAACACGTCTCTTATATTCCCCTGGATCCTGAAAATATTGACATTTTTTAAATTAACAAATGTCGAATGAGGAATGAATAACCTACGTTGGTCACTAACACAAAGTTACCAACCTTGATAAGTAGATTATAACAATCATTTTCAACATTGAGCGCATTTGGCTGATGAAGCAAATGTTGAACTTCAAGTAGTATAGTTTTGATTGTAAAACCAGTCCACCACCCATCGATTTAACCAACATAAGAAACCAGTTCAAATAAGTTTGGCAACAATTACTAATTACTTGAGAAAAAATAAGTCTATCTTACAGTCTCTTGATCAAGAACCCCAAGGCAGAGTGCTCCTAAGCGATGAACATTTGAGTGGAAGAAACCACGTGGAAAGACACATCTTGGAGGCACCAACAGTAGTCCTCCAAGAAGGAGATTGTTAGGGGGTAGTAACCACCTTCACAATCAGTCTACAAAGGAAATTCATTAATAAGAGGATGATGGTTATACTCATATGATTGTGCTTGTTCTTCATGACTTACCCCTTCTTTACCAAGACAATGCACTACCACTTTAATAAATCGCTTCATAGAGAAACACTACGTAGAGAAATTGGAAATACCAAAAACAGACAAGACAGAAAAACAAAACTCCAGTTAAGTTCATCAGTCCATTGCAGAGCTACGTATATACAACCATGCGACCGGTGTGCCATATGTACATACATGGGGATGGTTCTTGCACCACGCCAAGCGCTCCTCCTTCATTCGGCTACGCGCCAAGCCGATATCTATCCAGGCATGAAAGGTGACGATGACGACGAGGATGGTGATGATGATGACAATGACGATGGCGAAGGCGAACAGAGGCGGCGGTCGTACTGGAGTTGGTCGAACAGAGGCAACAATC
Organism: Tuctoria greenei; assembly: GCA_036927565.1. NCBI lineage: Eukaryota > Viridiplantae > Streptophyta > Magnoliopsida > Poales > Poaceae > Tuctoria > Tuctoria greenei. The sequence continues at coordinate 105,760,726 of JAYESD010000004.1, read as the reverse complement.
GCACTAGAGTTAGTCGATTAGTAAAGGAGTGTTGGTCGATTAGTAAAGGAGCACCGGAGGCGAAGAGACGAGCAAGATAAATGCGAGACACGCGAGACTAAAGCGAGACGCGCGAGATATGAAAGCGCGTCTTCCATTGTTGAAAGAGAGACGTGCGACACGAGGACTGCGGATAACTTAATTTAGGTGGCACTGGGGCAGAGACGCATGCAATCGGCGTGCGCGACCTTTCGTTTCCTCGAGGCAGCATCGATGCATCCCATCATTCTATCAATGCGCGAGAAACCAACTGCTCCATCGTCGACTACGCACAGACCTTATATAAGATGCACCATAACCTGTTCTCCACAAGCGTGTGACTCATTTTGCATCTGTTTCTTCTTCTTCATCTTTTCTGCACCAATGACCCACCACCACCATGGCCAACACTCCGCCACCAAGCCCGCCGAGGGAACCATCCTGCAAGAAATTGTGTTGCAGCTCCCCAGAGAGGCTCAACACCGAGTACCGCCTCCTTATGGCACAAGAGGCGTACACCAATACGTCTCGCGCCATGAGTTCATTGGGTCTGGGTACCCTTTCACAGTTTACTGGAATGGGTACCATCGGCCACTACCTCTATACCCTCACAGAGGTGGTCGATCGTCTCGACATTCTGTTCGAGACAATGACCCAGATGCTCGACGCCGAGGGTCACAAAAACCTGGTGGCGGCGACAGAGAGCAATCATGGTCTCATGGTTGCACCGCCGGTGCAGATGGAGCAACTGACGTAGCTGGCCCAGGCTCCCGTTGCACCGACACTGGAGTCGCCGCCGCTGTATAAGCAGGAGGAGAAGGAGGAGGAGGAGGAGGATGATTTAGTTTTTCTTCGTTGTTTTTAGTTGATATTTTTCTTTTCTTGTGTCTTCTTGTACCTTTTTCTTGTATTTTGTAATATATTATGTTAATGAATGAAATTTATCTGTGTTCATCAATGTGAATTAATATTATCTTGTGTGTTCAACTGTGTGAATGAATGAATGTGTGGTGTGTTCATAAGGATTTGATTATTTTCTGTACAAGTGAATGATTTAGTTATCAAGTGAATGAGCTCTAAGTTCAGTAATGTGTGATATCAACAGTGAACCGAAGTAAAATGGAGAAAATCACGTAGCTAAAGGAGGTGTGGGCAATAGGAGATGCACTTTTCTTAAAAGCGTGTCTCCCTTTTAGCAGAGGAGAGGGAGACGTCAAGCATAGGAGACGCACTTCGCTGCTAAGCGCGTCTCCATTTTGTGTCTCCGCAAAGACCTTATGTAAGGCACTATCAGTCTCCCCTCTTCTCTTCGTTTGTCTTCTCCGCGTAGACAACCCATCATTACCAACGTTCTGCTGCCAAGCCCGACGAGGGAGCCACCTTGCAAGAAACAGTGTTGCCGCTCCCCCGAGAGGCTTAACAACAAGCTGCTCAAGATGCTGTTCGACAGGCTGTTCGACCAGTTTTAGAGGCTGCTCGAGACGATGGCAGAGGTGCTCAGCGCCGAGGGCTGCAATAACTTGGTGGCGGCGATGGTGAGGAACCTCGATTGCGAGGTTGCATCGCTGGATCTGGACCAGCCGGAGCAACCAGTAGAACAACTGAAGCAACCGACTAGGGCTCCTATTGCACCGGCGTCGGATGCCCGCTGGAGGAGGAACTTGGGGAGGAGGAGTAGGATTTAGGTTTTCTTTTGTTGTTTTTAGTTGATGTTGTTTTTTCTTTTCTTGTGTATTATACTCTTTTCTTGTGTTTTGTAATATATTGTTAATGAATGAATGTGTTATCCGTGTTCATCTGTGTGATGAATATTATCTTGTGTGTTCAACTGTGAATGAATGAATGTGTTCATCGTTCAGCGATGTGTTCATGTCTGTCTGTAACCGGAGACAAAGGAGGCATGCTTTCTGTAAAGTACGTCTCATTTCTTTTGCAAATAGGAGACACACTTTGTTGGAAGCGCGTCTCTCGTTTGTCAGGGAGGAGGGCATGTCTCGAGTACCTACTTAACTGAGACAAACTGTGTAATAACGTGTCTCCTTGTACCTTCAACCTAGCCATGTCAGATCCTCGCTGAAGCAGGCTCGTCTCGCTTAACCTTATGAGAGACGTACACCTTTGAGCACGTCGCCCATCTTTGTCTCCTATTTGGGTTTCTTATATAGTGTCCTCCTATGAAATACCATAATATGAAGAATTTGTCTCACGTCGTGTAAATTTACATATTTGCAATTATACTCCAGTAATCTCCATATTTTCTGCATAAGTCCGGAGTCTTTTGACTATCTGAAAGTCGTCTAGAGGGGGGGGGGGTGAATAGGCAATAAGACCTGAAATGACTTAATCAAACGAGATTAAACTCCTGAGGCCGGACTTGCCTGGACAGGGCCAGACTAGTCCGCTTAGCACATGGTGAAAACCTAAAAACTTGGTTTCTACAAGTTATTTGCAGAATTTAAGTTCACCCAAGATGTAAGCAAAGTGTTGTAAACTAGTACAACTTAGATTGTGAAGTTAAAGCACTTAGGTCATAAGATTTCAACAAAGATCAAAGTGAAGAGCAATATGAACAATAAGAACCCTAATAGCAATGCTAGTGATGACAAAATGTAAGATGACAAATAAGACAAGATTTATCCTATGGTTCAGCTCCATGAAGAAACCTACATCCACGTTGAGAAGTCCACACAAGGACCGGGTCTCACTTGACCCTTCTCTCACCAAGCCACCACAATGGCCGACTTGGTTTCCACTATATCAATGGGTAATCACCAAGTTTGATTGGGGCTGCTCACAAGTTGAGGCTCCCACGAATCAATACAATGAGGAGCACACGAATCTCAACTCACACAAGCCACAAAACACAACACAATGTGCAAAGAAATCAAACTGAGAGTCAGAGCGCAATGATCTTCCTTCACTTTCCTCCCCAAACCCTAATCTCTTCAAGATTTGGTCTTAGAGGTCTAGTAGGACGAGTAGAAGGCTTTGGATGGCTCTAGGTCACTTGTGGCGATGCTAGGGTTCAAGAGTTATCAAATGGGGGCCGGGGGTCCCTTTTTATAGGGGTCCCAGCAACTAACCGTTGCCACCAAAACCAACCCGGACTAGTTCGGCCCTGTGCCACAGACTTGTTTGGCCTTCTGGAACCACCGACAATTTTGCGTCATCGATCGACAAAACTGATGACGTGCGCGCCAACGTTTGAATTTCAAACGACCACCGACAACACAGACTAGTCCGGTTCACATCGGACTAGTCCGAAGTAGGACAAAAAGGTTTAGTCCATCCCAAAATGGACTCAACTGGGTAGGCCCGGACTAGTCCGACCCTCTAGGGTTTTCTCTCGGTTTATCTCACTAAATCTCAAACAGACTAGTCCGTACCACCACGAACAAGTCTGAACTTCTCCTGAGAGCTTTGGTCCGTTCCAAAATGGACAAGTCCGATCTTCAGGGACTTATCTCAAACTTCACTAAGGGATGAACGGACTAGTCCTTACCCATACGAACAAGTCCGATCTACTCCAGAAACGTTTAGTCTGACTCAAAACGGACCACTCTACCTGGTTGGACTAGTCCGGCCTCCCAGGGTTTGTCCTCATTTTGGCTTCTTACTTAGGTTTTTCTCTCAACCACCACTTTGAGCCCTCTAGAATGATCTCAATGCACATGATACATCCATCCTCTCACATGACACGGCTCATATAAGCTCAACACCATAGAAACCCTAATTTTTACGCTTGAGCCTTTGACGCCCGTTTTATCCTTTTCCTTTTTGAGGGATTTCATCTCATTTCATCCATCATTCCTGTGCTTAAGATCAACTCAGCTCATTAGTCTCTTAGTTGTCGTCATCAATCATCCAAAACCCATGGGGATGCCTAGATGCACTTTCAATCTCCCCCTTTTTTGTGATTGATGACAACACATTAAGACTTCAACAAAAAGGATAATAATTTATTTTCATAACTTGTATTTGTATAAGTGACTCCCCCTCAATGTATGCATCATGAGTAAGAGAGATTGAGAGAGTTCTCATACATATACATGTTATGGTGGGATGCCTAAGTGATGTGCTTCATAAATTGTGATGAGGCAACAAATATGCAAGATGAAACATGTAACTCATAACATCACAATTGACATGAGTTAAGTCTTACAACAATTGAAATGAGAGTTTTAAAACATAAGTCCATATTGGATCAATCTCTCCCCCATAAAGCTATTATCTAAGTGACCCTCTCTCCAAACCCCCCCCCCTTTCTAAGTATCCCATCCATCAATCTCTCCCCCTTTGGCATCAAAACACCAAAAAGGAAAAGAAAGAAGGAAGAGTCCTTAGGTCTACTCTTCATCATCATCGGCGTTGTCATCGTCTCTGGCTCCTTGGTGCCCGCTATCGCTCTCCATGGCTTCCGGGTCAATATGAGCATCATCTTCGGACGAGGCCACTGTAGAAGTACCATCTTCACCCAATTGAGCTAGCTCCTCAGCGGTGAACTCCGGGAATGAAGTGATCTCCCCATCACCCTCCTTGGAGGGAGACATGGGGATGTCAAGCTTGTCGCACATCGCCTTGAGATACTTCTCGTGGCGATGCTCCATGCGACATTGCCGAATTTCCGTCTTCCGGCAGGAGGAGAACAGGGCTTCGAAACACTTGAATAATCCACTCCTGCATTGTGATGAAGGAGGAGGTGGACGAGGTGATGGCACAAAGCAAGAAGAAGAAGCGAGAGGATCCGCATTCTTCCTCCTGGGTGTAGTAGGCTCTGGAGGAGGGAGTTGAGGTCGAAGCCTCCGATGAGTGATGTCCTTCTTGAAGGTGAGTTCAGACACCTTTTAGATCATGTACATGATGTAGGGAGCATACCCACATGATCGGTTTGGAGTATGCAAGATGTTGAAGATGTTGTCGAAGATGTAGTCAACCACATTGAAGCGAACATCTCCATCAATTAGCACCATCAAGTGCCTCAAATTTCCTTGAATAATCCCCGCATCTCCATCCTTGGGGGCAATGGTCTTCCGGATCACCTGGTTGAGCACACTATAGAAGGGCTTGATGTTCCTGATGTGTCCGGCCTCAAAAGGTACATGACTGGGATACATGGACTCCAAAGTGTCTCGATCAGCTGGCCTTAAGTTGGAAATGAGGATCTCATTCTCTACTTGATCCTCCAAGTCAAGGAACTGAGAAAACTCCCAGTAAGTGGTGGAGTATTGCTCTCCATGGGTCATCCAGGTGATCCTCCTGTCCCCATCGGTGTGGAAATAGATAGTGGAGTAGAATTGAGCAATCATCTCCACATTCCAGTCATACTGAAAAGCCATGAATTTCTTCAGACCATGGCGCTCTATGGCCTCAATCACAGCATTGAAGGCCACGTGATCCTTTTGGGCCATGTAGTCCCAATCGATCTACTAAGCATCTGTGACTGGAGTCTGCTTGGACATATAGACAGTCCTGTAGTAGTCACAGTGGAAGTCACAACAAAAGCGGGGATCCACTGTGCTCCTCTCCCTCTGATAGACATTGATTTTTTGGAGCTTTCTCGCCTTCTCAGCCCCTTTGCCCTTGAATATGTTGGCCTCGAAGGTCGCTGCATGGTTTGGATTCCTTGCAGGAGACGACATCCTCAAGGGACCAATGGGCTGAGAGGCACCCTTATTGGCCTTGCTTGCTGCCTTCCTGGCCACTATAACCCTCTTCTTGGGTGCAGGATCCGCCGGTGCCTTGCCCTTGTCCTTGGAGGTTCTTGCCTCTTGGGTTCTAGCTTGCTCCCCCACAGTCACAAGCCTTTTCTTCTTGGGGGCTGCCTTGGTTGCAGCTGAGTTATGAGCCCCCCGTTGTGTCTTATTTGCTCTTCTAGCTTCAACCTGAGAGTCGAGATACGCCATGACAAGCTGGTCCTCCTCGTGCTTTCGGCGGTAACAAGCTTGCCTTTCCGCTTCGGCCTTGGAGTCGGAGAGGGGAACATAGTCAGAATCTGACATAGATGTTGATAAAAGATGCAAAGGATTGTGTATGAGTCCAAGAAAGTAAAGATTTGGTAGAATAATTCACAAAATTGATTTAGGTTAGGGTTTTCACTGTGTAATCCGGACTTGTCCGCCCAAGGGTCGGACTAGTTTGCACCAAGTCGGACTTGTCCGCCCTACAGCCAGACTAGTCCGGTTCACACAACAAGAACCCTAATCTAGAGAAATTTTGCAAAAACTACAGATCCTACCACAACAATGGAGGTACATGATCACAATGATGTGGACAACAACATTTGTGAAGAAGTTTCTATCAATAGACCTAAAAGAATTGAATTTTGGAGATTTTGAGGTTAGGTCAAGAATACCTCTTCAAATTTTTGATTTGATGAAATGTGGGTGAGGAATCAGCCTCCGATGCTTGGGGAAGAGTTCCCACACACCTTAGGACTTCAATCCACCGATTGGAATCAAGATTTTGTGGTTGGAATCGAAAATCGCCGATTTGGGGGCGGTTTTCGAGTGTTTTTGGAGAGAGAGAGAGGGTATGAGCGAAGTAGAGAGGTCAAGGGTGTCCAGAGGAGGTTAAGTCCCCATGGGACGGACTAGTACGGTCTAAAACCCAGCCTTGTCCGGCCAGCAGACTGGGTCCTAAGTCCTGGGCTTGGTGTGTGAACCAAATATCTAAGAATTCTCTTAACGGTGGTCAAATGACACACCTTAGGAGCAGCTTGAAATCTAGCACACATACACACACTAAGCATGATATCGGGACTAGATGCACATAAATAAAGCAATGAACCTATCGTGCAGCGATATACCTTTTGGTCCATACTTGTACCATCTTCATTGAGAACGAGATGCCCATTGGTTGCCATAGGAGTCTTGATGGGTTTGGCCTTGTCCATGTCAAACTTCTTGAGTATGTCTTGTGTGTACTTGGTTTGACTAATGAACGTGCCCTCCTTGAGTTGCTTCCCTTGAAAACCTAGGAAGAACTTCAACCCCCCCCCCCCCCCCCCATCATAGACATCTCAAATCTTTCGGTCATTATCTTGGAAAACTCATCACAAAAAGCTTTGTTAGTAGAACCAAATATAATTTCATCGACATATATTTGGCAAACAAACAAATCATTATTAAAGTGCTTAGTAAATAAAGTGTAACCCGCCTTCCCAATTTTGAAACCATTTTGAGTTAGAAAATCTCTAAGGCACTCATACCAAGCTCTAGGAGCTTGTTTGAGTCCATAGAGAGCCTTACACAATTTGTACACATGGTTTGGGAATTCTTCATCTTCAAACCCGGGAGGTTGCTCCTCATACACCTCTTCCTTGATTGGACCATTGAGGAAGGCGCTCTTGACGTCCATTTGGTATAGCTTAAAATCATGGTGAGTAGCAAAGGGAAGTAATATACAAATTGATTCAAGCCTAGCTACGGGAGCAAAGGTTTCTTCGAAATCCAAACCTTCGACTTGTGAATACCCCTTTGCCACAAGTCGTGCCTTGTTCCTTGTAACCACCCTGTGCTCATCTTGTTTGTTGCGGAACACCCACTTAGTTCCTACAACATTCGCATTAGGCCTCTTCACGAGCTCCCATACTTGATTTCTTTCGAAATTGTTGAGCTCTTCTTGCATGGCGATCACCCAATCCGGATATCATAGTGCTTCTTCAACCTTGTGAGGATCCAAAGAAGAAACAAAAGAGTAATGTTCACAAAAGTTTGCAACACGAGATCGAGTAGTTACCCCCTTGGAGATGTCTCCAAGTATATTGTCAACGGGATGGTCCCGTTGGACGCTTTGGTGTACTCTTGGGTGAGGCGCTTGAGGTCTTGAATCTTCATCTTGGTCTTCCTCATCTTCATTGTCCCCCCTGATTGATGCCTCCATTTTCATCTTCTTGGAGTGCATCTTGGGGAACTTGATCTTGATCATTTGAGGAAGAGCTTGCTTTATGTGTGGGATTGTCACTTGCATCTCGAGGTTGTTCTTAAGGTCGTATATCTCCAAGTGCCATCCTTCCTATCACCACTTGTGGAGCTTCCTCTTGATCTAGCACATGATGATCAACTTGTTCCACTTGGGAGCCATTAGTCTCATCAAACATTACGTCACGTGCTACTTCAACAATTTTGGAGGATTTGTTAAAGACACAATAGGCGTAAGTGTTTGAGTCATAACCAAGTAATAAACCTTCATCGGACATAGAAGCAAACTTCGAAGTCCTAGGCTTCTTGTTAAGAATGTAGCATTTGCTCCCCAAAACACGAAAGTAGGAAATGCTGGGCTTGTTACCGGTTAGGAGCTCATAAGACGTCTTCTTAAGTATGCGGTGAAGATACAACCGGTTTATGGCATGGCAAGCGGTGTTGACCGCTTCTGACCAAAACCGGTCCGACGTCTTGTACTCATCAAGCATGGTTCTTGACATCACAATTAGAGTCCTATTCTTCCTCTCGGCCACCCCATTTTGTTGAGGGGAGTAGGGGACCGAGAACTCATGCTTGATGCCTTCTTCATCCAAAATTCTTCAACTTGAGTATTCTTGAATTCGGTGCCGTTATCACTCCTTATGGTCTTGATACTTAGGGAGAACTCATTTTGAGCTCTCTTCAAGTATTTCTTGAGGACACCTTGAGTCTCACTCTTATCATGCAAAAAGAATACCCAAGTGAAACGTGAAAAATCATCAACAATAACAAGCCCATATTTGTTACCACCAATACTTATGTAGGCGATTGGACCGAAGAGATCCATGTGTAGAAGCTCCAATGGTCTTGTTGTTGTCATAATGTTCTTGGATGGATGTGGTGCTCCAACTTGCTTTGCAGCTTGGCATGCGCTACATGGCCTATCCTTTTCAAACACAACATTCTTTAAACCACGGATGTGCTCTCCCTTAAGGAGTTTTTGCAAATTCCTCATCCCAACATGGGCTAGCCTTCTATGCCACAACCATCCCATGTTAGTTTTTGCAATTAAGCATGTGTCAAGTTGGGCTTTATCTGCGGAGAAATCCACAAGATAGAGCTTTCCCTTGAGTACACCCTTAAAGGCAATTGAGTCATTGCTTCTCCTTGTGACGGTCACACCCTCATTAGTGAATAAACAATTATAATCTTTGTCACATAGTTGTGATATGGACAAGAGGTTATAATCAAGTGAATCAACATGTAAAACATTTGAAAGAGTGTGATTAGCGGAAATAGCTATTTTATCGGTGCCAAGGATTTTTCCTTGGCTATTGTACCCAAAATATATTCCTTCACTTGGATCTTCACTTAGCTCATATTCCACAAACATCTTCCTCTCTCCGGTCATATGATTGGTGCACCCGCTATCAAGAACCCATTTGGTTCCACCAGAGGAGTATGCATATAAGAAAGATTTAAGCATTGGCTTTAGGTACCCAAGCAGTGTTTGGTCCTTTGATGTTAGTCAAGAGGCACTTGGGCACCCACACACAAGGTTTAGGACTCTTGCGGTGTGGCCCAACATACCTAGCATAGGTCTTTCCAAACTTGTTCCTCAATAAAACATATGAAGCATCAAAATCATGGAACAAGAGATGAGGTTCTTTCTTAGGCATTTTAGGATATGCAGCAATGTTCTTTCCTTTATTGTTGTATGAGCCTCCCTTGACAAAACAATCAAGTCTTTGCCATTCTTGGAAGTTTTGGCGTTTTGCCTCGTCTCCCTAGAATAACCAAGACCATCCTTGACAAGGGGATGTCTTGTGTTGGTGTATGCACTACGTGCATATACCATCTTCTCCTTGTCAAAGATGCCACCCTTTGGTGCTTGATTGGTTTGTGCCAACTTAAGCATCTTTAAGTTTCATGATCAAGTTTGAGCATTTGCACGGTTGAGGCACTTCGGATTTGACATTCGTGGAAGGTGAGTTTGTAGAGGAAGAAGGGGCATTGACCATGAGAGACTTTACTTGTGTTTCAAGGATCTTGTTAGCTTGTGTCAAACTAACAAGTTCATCCTTGAGCACAATTGTAGTGTTCTCAAGGTTTGAGCGAGTTCACGCTCAAGCACCTTGCTTCTTTCTCTTTCAAGCTCCAAGAGCTCCCCAACCTCTTGACATCTCTCCTTTTGTTGGATGAGCATGTACTCTTGACGTTTGATGAGCTCTTCCTTCCCAAATATCTCCTCCGTCAACAACCTCAATCTTTTCAAGGTACTTTTACTCATATCCTTAAGAATATGTTCATTTTCACTACTACTATCAAAATCATCATACGAGGAAATTGAAGAGGAGGATTTAGATTTAACCTTGTTTCTTCCCTCCCAGGCCATGAGGTAAGTTGGCCTTGATTTCTCCAAGTTTGGGAAGAGCTTGTTCTCCACGGTTGTCTTGTTCATAGCAATGGTTGCTATCTTTTCTTCTTCATCAGAAGAGGATTCCTCATTTGAATCCCACTCCTTTCCAAGGTGGGCGTGTCCGGATTGCTTTATCTTCTTGAAGTACTTCTTTTCCTTGGACTTGCCCACCCGCTTCTTCTTGTTTTCTTCATGTGGGCAATCCACAATGAAGTGGCCATACTCCCCACAATTGTAGCAAGCCCTCTTTGATCTTGTCTTGGGCTTGTCTTTGCTCTTCCTTTCATTTTGGTAGCCCCCCCTCCTTCTTCTAAACATCCTCTTGAAGTTGTCGATAAAGAGTGCCTCTTCTTCATCGGTGTTGGGGCTCTCTTCATCACTCTCTTCCTTTTCTTGTGATCTTGAGGATGTTTCCTTGAATGCAACATCCTTTTTCTTGGAGGAGGAAAGCTTTTGTAGATCGTTGTAAAACATAGCTTCTTGCTCCATCATCTCATGGTTGATGATTCTCCCTAGCACTTCTTCGGGAGTCATCTTGTGAAAGCCCGGACTCTCACAAATTAATGAGCAAAGAGTGACATTTCGAGGCATGAATGCTCGAATCATCCTCTTTACCAACTCATGGTCGGTCCACCGGGTGCTTCCATAAGACCGACTCTTGTTGATGAGAGTCTTGAGGCGGTCATACATGTCTTGGGGGGACTCACCATCCATGATGGTGAACCTCCCAAGCTCTCCTTCGATCATCTCGATCTTCGCCTCCCTAATGACACGGTTGCCCTCATGTGCCGTCTTGAGGGTGTCCCATATCTCCTTGGCAACCTCCAACCCTTAAATGCCTCCTCTCGAGTCAATGAGGAGGTAATCACTCCAACGGCTTGAGCATTGCGATGGAGGAGGACAACTTGCTCCGGAGTGATGTCTTACTCATTCTTGGGAAGATGTACACCTGTCATAACAATTTGCCACAAACTAGGGTTTAAGGAAATGAGATGCATCTTCATATTATGCTTCCATATAGAGTAATCATTTCCATCAAACTGAGGACATTTGCCAATGGGAATGGATAGATAGTGATTGCTTGTAGTAAGTTGCTCATAGTTGTAAGGATACCGGGAGTAGTCTTGTGAACTACTCCCATTGTCGACGCTGATCGGAGCAATTGGCTTGATCTCCTTCTTGGGCACATTGAGCTTCTCACGAAGCCGTGCCTTGAGCATCCGAACTTCTTCATCAACATTTGGATCATTGAAGAATATCGATGTTCTTGTCTTGGTGTCATCGACGATCACCAGAATCTCGTTGTCACCCCTTCCGACCATTCCTTCTCCGAGTTGTTAGACCCTTGGTGGAGAAACCTGCTCTAATACCAAATGACTTAATCAAACGAGATTAAACTCCTGAGGCCGGACTTGTCTGGACAGGGCCAGACTAGTCCGCTCAGCACAGGATGAAAACCTAAAAACTTAGTTTCTACAAGTTATTTGCGGAATTTAAGTTCACCCAAGATGTAAGCAAAGTGTGGTAACCTAGTACAACTTACATTGTGAAGTTAAAGCACTTAGGTCACACGATTTCAACAAAGATCAAAGTGAAGAGCAATATGAACAATAAGAACCCTAATAGCAATACTAGTGATTACGAAATGTAAGATGACAAATGAGACAAGATTTATCCCATGGTTCAACTCCATTAAGAAGCCTACATCTACGTTGAGAAGTACACACAAGGACCGGGTCTCACTTGACCCTTCTCTCACCAAGCCACCACAATGGCCAGCTTGGTTTCCACTATATCAATGGGTAATCACCAAGTTTGATTGGGGCTGCTCACAAGTTGAGGCTCCCACGAATCATTACAATGAGGAGCACACGAAGCTCAACTCACACAAGCCACAAAACACAACACAATGTGCAAAGAGATCAAACCGAGAGCCAAAGCGCGATGATCTTCCTTCACTTTCCTCCCCAAACCCTAATCTCTTCAAGATTTTGTCTTAGAGGGCTAGTAGGATGAGTAGAAGGCTTTGGATGGCTCTAGGTCACTTGTGGCGGCGCTAGGGTTCAATAGTTATAAAATAGGGGCCGGGGGTACCCTTTTTGTAGGGGTCCCGACAACTAACTGTTGCCACCAGAACCAACCCAGACTAGTCCAGCCCTGTGCCACAGACTAGTCCGGCCTTCTGGGACCACCGACAATTTTGCATCATCGATCGACAAAACTGATGACGTGCGCGCCAACATTTGAATTTCAAATAGCCACTGACAACACGGACTAGTCCGGTTCACAACGGACTAGTCCGAAGTTGGACAAAAAGGTTTAGTCCGTCCCGAAACAGACTCAACTGGGTAGGCCCAGACTAGTCCAGCCTCTGGGGTTTTCTCTCGGTTTATCTCATTAAGTCTCAAACGGACTATTCTGTACCACGACGGACAAGTCCAATTTTCTCCAGAGAGCTTTGGTCCGTTCCAAAACGGACAAGTCTGATCTTCGGGGACTTAGCTCAAAATTCACTAAGGGATGAACGGACTAGTCCGTACCCATACAACCAATTCTGATCTACTCCAAAAACGTTTAGTCTAACTCAAAACGGACTACTCTGCCTGGCCGGACTAGTCCGATCTCCTAGGGTTTTTCCTCATTTTGGCTTCCCACTTAGGTTTTTCTCTCAACCACCACTTTGAGCCCTGTAGAATGATCTTAATGCACATGATACATCCACCCTCTCACATGACACGGCTCATATAAGCTCAACACCATAGAAACCCTAATTTCTACGCTTGAGCCTTTGACACCCGTTTTATCCTTTTCCTTTTTGAGGGATTTCATCTCATTTCATCCATCATTCCTGTGCTTAAGATCAACTCAGCTCATTAGTCTCTTAATTGTCGTCATCAGTCATCCAAAACCCACGGGGATGTTTAGATGCACTTTCACTATCTTGTTTGGGGTTCCACGGTTCCCAAAAAGGCTAGTGTAAACAGGAGGTCCAGAGCTAGTAGCCTGCTTAGAGTGGTTCTGTATCCAAAGCCTCCATACTGTGCCTCTCGAACAATGCAGCTGAGTAACAGGGGGTCAGATGGCTTATACCTTGAATAAGACGATAGTCATGACCCAGATGATACAGAAAATATATGTCTCACCCTACACACAACAACAGTGCTTTAACATTATACATACTATTACTCCTTTTTTGTTCTATTACATCTTCCTAATTGTCTAGAGTAATTGTGCTATCCTATTTCAAACGGGTAGCCTAAAGTACGTGTGATGTGTTTGGATATTCCTGGTCATTTTCTCATTTGGGATCCTGTGCTCGCTGAATGGCCTACTCACTTGAAAAAGCAAGGAAGGTCTAGAGTGTGCTGCCTGCTTAGCCTGGTCCTGCAGCCTAAGTATGTACACTCTATCATTCTGACATTGCGACAAAGTAAGGTGGGTCTGGACAGCCCACGTTCTTGGGTGAGGCAACAACCAGTACCCGGATACTATCGCACTTAATTACTCAAGCCCTGTAGTCTAGCAAAGGAATGTAAGCCACAACAAAACTAAGATCAATAAGATTGTAATGAGCACTATTACCCTTTTTGTTGTCACTCTTGTGCAGGGCAAAACATTAAGGATACGATGACAGTACCTTCCCACCGTCAAAGTTTTCCATATTGATGATTGGCGCCGCTAGAGTGTCCAGCTTTGACACCTCCTAGGAGGTCCGTCGTCGATGTTTTTCACGTTGATGGCAGGCGCCGCCAGTTCCGGCACCATCCAGAGAGCCCGTCGTCAACGTTCCAACAAGAAAGCTGCTACTATTGAGGCTTCTGAGGACAACAGAGGACTTGCAGTCAATACATGTGTTTGTTGGTAAGCGTCCCCAATCTATTGCCACTCCTACCAGGGGGCCACTACAATTACGGCATGATAGCGAGCCCTACAATTATGGCAAGTGTTCGAGGTTAACAGCAGAAATCAACATCTAGTTCATTTATTCTTCAAGCTTTTTACAAAAAAGTTTGAGCAGCAACAGAAAGATACAACAACAGAGAAGGCCCTAGCTATCAGAGGACCCACGCTTGAATCTAGCAGCCACAACCTTGGCAGCATCTTGTACGCTGGCTCTGGCTGCCTCTTCAGTCTCTGCCACGGGTCCCTCCATCACACGCTCTAGTAAGATAGAGGCATCCTAGCTCCGGAAGCATGTCAGCATGTGTTGTGCCACAATCTTTGCCAGGAATCGACCCCCTATCTCTAGCTGGTCTCCCATGACATCCCTCAGAGCCGTCATCTTGGCTGCGGTAGAGTCCAATGCCAGGAGTGCTTGGCCTACCTCCTGCACTGGTTCACCCGATCAAATCGGACTAAAGCCAAGAGGCACCAGAGATTGCTTAGAGCGTCTCAGGAAGTCCCAGACCAACTGTCTTTTTCTACGCGTGCAGCCCGGAGCTCGTCCATCACCTTGCGAGCTGCGACCAGTTCTCGCTGCTGCCTTTTGACGAGCTGCTCCTTGTCGACGAATAGTTTCTCCCAACTGGCGAGGTTCTCCTCCCAAGCAGAAATCGTACCCTCCTTCCTGGGGAGCTCAAGATCTCGGGAGCAGAGGTCCATTCCTAGCTACCACAGGCGGTCCTGTTCTGCCTCTACAGTGGCCACTCATGTCTTCAAATCACTAATGAGGAGATCCAGCTCATGCTGCTTCTGGTCGAACTTTCGGGAGAGGTCCTCCTCTTTCTCCCGCAGCTCTTGCTCATGACGGGTATTAGCTGCAATTCTTTGGAGGAGGTCCTCCTTCAACGGCTCCAGGGCCGCAAGTCGAGTGTCGGCAGCATCATGGGTGGCCCATGCATCATCATACAATGCCCGAGACTTCTGGTCCAGCTGCTCAATGAGGGTCTGCTTGTCTTGAAGCAACTCCTTCATATTCTGCAGCCATTTCTCCTGCCCTGCCTTCCAGGTTTGGAGTTGCAGCAGGTCTGTCCATCTTTGGAGTTGATGCCTCTCTCACAACATCTCATCACGCTCCCGGTCCAGTGCATGTTGAACTTGCTGCAGGCTGGAATACGCGTTCTCGACGGCCAGTGAGAGAGGTATCGGCTCGGGACCCTGCAACACACCGACATCATCGACCACGTCTTTGTCATCAACAGCCGGGGCCATAGTCGAAACCAATGACATCATCAACAAAGGACCTACCTTCAGCACGTTCGTCGCCGACTCGGGCTCTTCACTGCCCGACGCGTCTGTCGCCAGCTCGACCTCCGCATCACCACTAGTGGTCATAGCATCCGCTTGCAGCCCTGACTCTAAAACGCCATTGGGGGCCGTCGCGTTTGTGGGTGGCCTGGTCTTCGAGACGCTCGAGACTGCCATATCGGTCGGGGGCCCCTAGCCTTCATCTCCGACATTAGCAGTCGTTGTCATTGACTCAGCCATGATGATCCCCTGATCCACAGGAGGCTCAGATGGCAGAGAAGCGGTGACCGACCTCGTGATCCTAAAACTGAATCCCACACAAGATGAGACAAGAACAAGCAAGAACAACAAAAAGAAGATGGCAACATGGTATAACGTGGCATCTTACAGTGCCATTTGTCACGAATCCATTTCCAAGGACAGTCCGAGCCGCCTGATCCCGTCGCCTGCAAGCTCCCTCCAGTACTCGTAGGGGTACCCGTGGCTTGCAGAGCTGCCGGTGTCGGCTTTGTAGGCATTGGAGTATGAACTGACTCCAACGCCTTTGCCGCACCTGCTGAAGCCGAGCCACTGGTTGGTGCAGTAACTGCCTGCAGAGTTGGAGGTGTGCTGCTAGTTCCACTGCCAGCAGGCGCAACACAACTCGTAGTCAGCGCGAACCTAACAGGTTTTCCTCCCAGGTATCTCGAAGCTTGGGGAGCTGTCGGTACCCTGCATACCAGGTACCCCTTGGGACTGCAAAGAGTGCAAAGGAACTCCACCTATCTAAATTGAAGACCTCCGAAGGCCCCACGTGTCACTCGGAACCGGACCTGCCTCCCTCCTATGGTTAGTCCCAGTGCCACCACGTGTATCATAAAACCGGAGCTACATTCTATACATGGGAAAGCTCCAGACTAGATACCTGTGTGACACCCCCGGACCTAACCCTCGACAGAGGGAAGCTCCGGTACCAACACGTGTACAACAACACCGGACCTACTTGTTCAAGACGGTAAGCTCCGGAGCTGCCACTCGTCCAACCTTCAACCTCAACAGGCAGACTGGTGGACCTCCAACGGCTCGGACCTTCAAGGGATATTAAATGCTTCAAGACCTGATTAGGTGTCATTAATGCTATCTTAATGACACACGATCGAAGGACCCTTAATATCAGTAACGCCACCATCAAGGCACGTTACCACGCTGTTAAGGGGAATTAAGTACATTCATTGTGTATTAAGCATTAGTAACCACCAGGGCCACATGTCAGGCCAGGCTGATGATGTAACGGCCAGTCCTTGTACTATAAAAGGATTGGCCGAGCGATACACAGGGACTCGCCCAGACACTCTGGTCTCTCACACACAAGTGCTCATACACTCAATACAACAACAACACACACCCACGGAGTAGGGTATTACGCTCAGGCGGCCCGGACCACGTAAATCCTCATGTCAAATCGCCATCTTGCTCTGAATCTCCGCGCGCCCTAACCAAACTAAGAAACTCCACGGGCTGCCAACGGTAGTATTGGGAGTGCCAGAACTAGACATCGACAGTTGGCGCGCCAGGAAGGGGGGCGCCTGAGATTCAAAGATGGTGAATTCTGCTGCTGGATCATCCAACGGTAACCACGCTAAGCAACCTGCTGTAGGCAATCCCTTCAACATGCAACAGCTAGCAGGTGCCGTAGCCCCAACAGGAGTCATGCCACCACCACCACCGTCCGCACCAGTGAATAAACCCGGACAGTGAGACGGGGCATCTGCATCGGCGAACAACTACCCTGAACATGCGCTTAATGTTGCGCGTGCTCTTCTTCAACATCCACTGCCTCCAGGAGCACCCCAGGGTGCGATGGAACAGTGGAGAGCTGATGTGGATCATCTGGTTGCAGCAGCAGCCGATCGCATCAGCAATCAAGGTCCTCCCCCCTCGGGGCGGGCTCCATCGCAGCGTCGGACCTTGTCGGGTAGACTCGGTCTGCAGGCTTCACAGCACGGGAGGCGTGCTGCGTCTCAACAGGTGATGTCGCTGCCTTCTGGGGCGCGACGTACTCACATGTTAACAAGGCTTTTGACTCATGACCTCCGGGCGGAGCTCGATTGTCGTTACCGACAACAGGACGACCGCGTCCACATTGAGCGTGCTCGCGAGAGGCGGGAGGCTCGGGACAACCCTGCTCCTGAGGGAGCAGGAGGAGGCTGTTCTGCCTTGTCCATTCACCTAAGCATGGTCAGATGGCCGGAAAAGTTCCGGCCTCGCCTGCTGGAGAAATTTTACGGGACTGTTAATCCTACCAAATTTCTTCAAATATACTCCACTGCTATCCTTGCGGCTGGGGGAAATGAGGCCGTGATGGCCAATTATTTTCATGTGGCTTTGACTGGGAATGCCAGGTCTTGGTTCATGAGCCTTCCGCCTGACTCCATCAACAGTTGGGCGGAGTTGTGCCAACAGTTCATCGCCAATTTCTGGAGCTCATACACCTGACCAGGCACGAAACTGGATCTTTTTGCTATCAAGCAAAAAGGGGGAGAGTCCTTGCAATCTTTCATTTAGAGGTTCTCCCAGGTACAAAATACCATTCCTTCTATCTCAAGCTCTTCTGTTATTGTAGCATTCAGACAGGGCGTTCGTGAAAAGAAAATGGTGGAGAAGCTGGCGACCAAGGAAGTCACCAGCGTCACAGAACTCTTCAGCTTGGCAGACAAGTGTGCCAAGGCTGCGGAGGGTCGTGAAATGCACTCCAGACCACCTCTGGAGGCTAACAAAAAATCCTCCAAGGGTGAAGCTGCTACCTCTGGGAGTGGCAAGAAAAAGAAAAAGTCCAACGGCAAAAAGAAGCCGTCGGCCGGCACACCTACTGCTGTTGCTGCTGCCGTAGCTCCGAGTGGCCGGGGGGCCACGCCCCGAGAAACGACCTCGACTGTCGTCTGAAGACGGTGGAAACTCCAAGATGTGGTGTCCCATACACAAGACGGACAGTCACAACCTGGAAAACTGCCGAGAGGTCCAGATACTTGCCGAGCGCTACAACAAGCGTCGGGAAGAAGCTCCTTTCCATCAAAGGGAAGGAAAACAAAAAGTCGACGAAGCTCCGAATGAAGAGGAGTTAGGCTTTCAGGACCCCAAAAAGGTCTTGAAGGTTGTTTACACCTCCGTTGACGACGACTCCGACGTCTCCGACAACGAGCACCAGAAGACCATGAACACCATCTTTGGTGGTTCATGGGACATTACTTCCAGCCGTGTCCTCAATACAATGCGGCGGTACATGGCCTCTGTAGCTCCCACCGCCAGGGCGGAGCCTCATCAGAAGTGGATGAATATTGTCATCACCTTCGATGCTTCGGACTGCCATCAAAACATGATCGGAGCTGGTTAACTTCCGCTGATGGTATCTCCGACCATCAATAACATCCAGTTCCACCACGTAATGGTGGACGGAGATTCGGGGATGAACCTCATAAGCTTTGAAGCCTTCGTCAAGCTTCAGCTCTGACCTTTGGATCTTCGCCCCTCCCGACCTTTCTCAGGAGTAGGTCCAGGGGCCATAACTCCACTCGGTGCCATTACTCTCCCGATGACCTTCGGAACTCGAGAGAATTATAGGACTGAGAAGTTGGTATTCGACGTGGTGCATATTAACTTGCCATTCAACGCCATCTTGGCAGGCCAGCTTTATACAAATTCATGGCTCCTGCTCATTATGGCTACTTGGTGTTGAAGATGCCAACACCCTCAGGCGTTCTTCGGATCCGCGGAGATCGCACCGCCGGAGTTGCTGCTCTGGAAGAACTCCACGCGCTTGCTACAGCGCATGAGGAAGAATCCGGAAAGGAGCAAGCTCCGAAACCCCCGAGCATTCATCATCGAGGCTCAACCTCCGCACCTCGTGTGCAACCAAGCGGCGACACCAACATTCCCGTCAAAGTCTTCCAAATTGGTTCCAACGCTGCTCAGACCACTCGTATATCGGAAGGTATGAACGACAAATAGGAACTCGCGCTCATCACTTTCCTCCGGGCTAATGTCGACGTGTTTTCCTGGCAATTGTCGCAAATGCCTAGGATCCCTAGGGAAGTGATTGAGCACAATCTGAAGATTTATCCCGACCCACGGCCTGTACATCAGAAGCCTCGGAACCAATCAGTAGAGCGACATAACTTCATACATCAAGAAGTGAAGAAGTTGCTCGAAGCTGGATTCATCCGGGAAGTCTTCCACCCAAAATGGTTGGCAAACCCAGTCGTTGTACCTAAGGCCGGTGGGAAGCTTCGGATGTGTATCGACTACACAACACTAAATAAGGCATGCCCAAAAGATCCATTTCCACTACCTAGAATAGATCAGATAGTGGATTCCACCTCCGGGTGTGAATTACTGTGTTTCCTAGATGCATATTCTGGGTATCATCAAATCAGAATGTCTAGGGAAGATGAAGATCATACCTCCTTCATCACAGTAGATGGATTATATTGTTACACTGCCATGCCATTCGGTCTTCAAAACGCTGCTTCAACATTTGTGTGAGCTATGTACAAAATGTTTGGAGAGCTCATCAGAGATGTAGTGGAAGTGTACGTCAATGACATCGTCGTCAAGATCAAGAACAAGGAGTCATTTCTTGACACCTTGCAAGTTGTCTTCGACAAGTTGTGAATCACATGCACGAGCTGAACCCAGACAAGTGTGTCTTTGGGGTTAGCTCCGGAAAGCTTCTTGGATTCTTGGTGAACCACCGAGGAATAGAGGCGAATTCGGCGAAGATTAAAGCTATTGAAGACATGCGGCCACCAGCTCGCATCAAGGATGTCCAGAAGCTGGCTGGATGTCTAGCTGCCCTTAGCCGGTTCATATAAAGACTGGCGGAATGGGCGCTACCCTTCTTCAAATTATTGAGGAAGTCCGGACCATTCCAATGGTCCGAGGAAGCAGAAATGGCTTTTCAAGAGCTAAAGCAGCTCCTCACCACTCTACCAACTTTGGTAGCTCCAAATCCTGGTGAGCCACTTCTGCTTTACATTTCAGCAACTGACGAAGTTGTTAGCATGGTCCTGGTTGTGGAAAGACCAGAACCATCTCCAATTCAGGAATCCAGACCCCTCCGGAAAGGTACGGAGCTACCTGAAGGCAGGTCTAGGTCCCAACCCCCAGACCCAGATCCTCGAGGCAAGACGCCAGAGGATCGACCTCCTTCAAATGAAGGAGTTACTGTTGCTGAACAAGAAGATCCGGACCCTTTCGGGAAGGTCCGGGTCACTCCAGAAGAAGCTCCGGGTTCCTCTAGCAAGAACCTGGAGGTCCCCGAAGAAGGTCCGGACCCCTCCGGGAGGGTCCGGGTTGATGAGGAGGAAGCTCCGGGCCCCTCCGAGAGGGTCCGAACAGTCCAACACCCAGTGTACTTCATCAGTAGAGTACTCCATGATGCCAAGACTCGGTACTTAGAAGTGCATAAGCTGCTCTACGCAGTTCTTATTGCCTCTAAGAAGCTTCGTCACTACTTCCAAGCTCACAAGATTTCAGTGGTAACCTCCTATCGACTGAGTGCAATCTTGCATAACCCCAACTCTACTGGGAATATTGCAAAGTGGGCAGCGGAATTGGCCGAGTTCGATATTGAATTCGTCCCAAGACAAGCAATCAAGAGTCAAGCATTGGCAGACTTCGTGGCGGAATGGACCCCCTCTCCATCAAATCCTGGGGGCTCTAGTGAGGAGAAACCGGAACCCAAGGTTCCGGTCTTCACAGAGCCTCACTAGACCCTCTACTTCGACGGATCTATGCAGAAGCAGGGGGCCGGAGCTGGAATCCTTCTCCTTGCTCTGACCGGGAGAAGGTAAAATACATGGTTCACCTTGAATTCAAGGCGACCAACAACATGGCGGAGTATGAAGCATTAATCTATGGGCTCAAGGTGGCACTATCATATGGTGTCAAGCAGCTGTTGGTAAAGGGTGACTCGCATCTCGTTATAAAACAAGTCAAAGGTGAATGTTGCTGCAACAACCATCAACTAGCTGCATATCTACTTGAAGTCTAGAAGCTTCAGAAGGACTTCGAAGTCCTGGATCTTTGCCATGTCTAGCGTCTCAACAACGCTGAAGCTGACGAACTCTCGACAAAAGCTTCAACCAGAGCTCTGATTCCCAACGGAACCTTCGTCCGGAGATTGTCAAGACCAACAGCTCAGCCTACCAAACCGAGCGAAGGGGGCGAGACTAGCACCTCGAAGCTGGCGGTCCCGATGGTCCTGTTATCATGGCGTCCATCAAGGGTTGTAGGTGCTGCAGGAAGCTCTGAGCAACCCAGCGCGCAAGACTCAGAAGCTTAAGTTAGCTCCGATGCATGGATCTCGGAGATCGAGAACTACTTGAAAGACAACATCCTTCCTGAAGACAATGTATCTGTTGGCCGGATAGTCAGATTGACTAAAAGATACACACTGGTAGAAGGGGATCTCTACCGGCGTGGTTCCAATGGCGTCCTAATGTGGTGCATTACAAGGGAAGAAGGTCGCGAGATCCTCGCGGAAATCCATGGAGGTGAGTGTGGGAACCACACGTCTTCCCACACGTTGGTCGGTAAAGCCTTCTGGCATGGTTTTTACTGGCCTACAACACTCCAGGATGCAACTGAGCTAGTGAAGAAATGTGAAGCATGCCAGTTTCATGCGAAGCAAATTCACACACCAGCTCAACCTCTACAAATGATACCTCCGACATGGCCATTCACCGTGTGGGGTATGGATATCTTGGGACCTTTCCCAAGAGCCATCAGAGGTTACAAGTTCCTGTATGTCACCATCGACAAGTTCACCAAGTGGCCGGAAGCAATTCCAGTTGTGACAATAAACAAGAAATCAACTATCAATTTCTTGCAGTCCATAGTATGCAGATTTGGAGTCCCAAACAAGATCATAATTGACAACAGGACCCAATTCACAAGCTCTGCATTCCAAGGATATTGCAAAGACCTCGACATTCAGGTCAGCTACTCTTCTGTAGCTCACCCGGCAAGCAATGGCCAAGCTGAGAGAGCAAATGAAGAAATCCTAAAAGGACTCAAGACACGCCCATATGAGTGCCTGAAAAAACATGGAGCCAACTGGATTGAAGAGCTTCCACCCACCTTGTGGGCAAACAGGACAACTCCAAACCGGTCAACTGGAGAGACACCCTTCTTCCTGGTGTACGGAGCTGAAGCAGTCCTTCCTCCGGAAATCACCTTGGGGTCGCTCTGGGTATGGACCTTTGACGAAGACACACAGGACCAGCTCCGGCATGAAGACCTTGACCTCGTTGAAGAGGGAAGGTGCCAAGCAGTTGTTCGAAATGCACGATACCGCCAAGCGCTCCGGCGCTATCACCAAAGGCATGTGCATAATCGACAGCTCGAGGAAGGCGATCTGGTGCTACGGAGAATACAAACTCGAGAAGGGTTAAACAAACTTTCCCCCAGCTGGGAAGGACCCTTTTGAGTGATCAAAGTATCTCGTCCCGGATGCGTTCGCTTGGCAACCGAGCATGGGACACCGCTCCCTAATCCTTGAAATATTGAGCACCTCCGTAAGTTATACGCTTAATATCACGGAGGTGAGTCTGTAATTACAACATATGATGTATGTTATAGCATCATTGTACAGAGTCGGGTAACTCCTCCGGGAGAACAGCTGGACCTTTCCCGGAAGGTCCGCAAAGTTCAAGCAACACTTGACACAGTCTCAGAACTAAAAGTGTAGCTAGTTACCTTGGGTCAAACAAGAAATGTAACACACTTAGCCTGGTTCCGTACCCTAAGAGTGTACTTGTTTCCCCTGTACCCCGGACCTATAATGAAAGACACCATATGTGAAAACAGACTCCACGTGCATTTATTTTGTACAGGCTCATTCTTTTTTATTTTCTCTTTCTTGTATATAACAAAGTTGTGCAATTCTCAAGAAACTTTAGCTCGAACAATTCATATATAATTCAAGTTGCATTGTTAATTCTTTCGGGTCTTAACATTCTTGAATGGCCTACTCGCCTGAACGCCAAGCCAATCTAGGTCCGGAGTGTGCTATCAACTTAGCCTGGTCCTACACCCTAAGTACGCCACTCTACCTACACCCCGGTAGGCCTGAGTAAGGTGAGTCCAGAAAACGATCGGACCTGGAGAAAATAAGAAAATGCACTTGATTGTATATAGAATTACGGTCGACCTAAAAATTTCTTTCGGGAATAGTGAGCCACAAACGAGTTATAGATAAGAAATGGATTTTACTGTTTTTCTTGACTTCAGTGTGCAGGAAAAATAAAAATCTCATGATGATGGTGGATGATGCCGGAGCTATCAAAGCTTCGACATCCCCTAAGGTGGCCCGTTGTCGATGCTTTAAACATTGGTAGTAGGCGTCCTCGGAGCTATCAAGTTCCAACAAATTTAGGGGGCCAACAGTCAACTTGAAGAAAAGATGGTAGAAGAACACCCTAATGGGGTCTGCTGTCGACGCTCTACATGTTGACAGTGGACACTGCCTGAGCTACTAAGCTCCGACAACCCCAGAGGGCCCCTGCTGTCGACGACTTTGGACCTACACTCTACAAGTTCGAAGCACTCAAGTCTTCAACAAAATGCTACATCCTTTTGGTACATGTTCGCAATCAAATTGTGTACATCTACCAGGGGGCCAAGTGAGACAAAGTTTGAAGACCAAAAATGAAATTCATAAATTTCTTGGATTTCATTCATTTGAAGACAAGAGATTACAAAGTTGGAGAAAAGAAGAGAAGATACAAGTGAAGCTACAAGGAAAAAGTCCTAAATCCTACGGAAGAACGAGGCGACCTTCTGGGCAACCTCCGACACGCTGGTCTTGGTGGCATCTCCCTCTCCATTGATGGGACCTTCAAGCACCAGATCTAGTGGGAAATGAGGATCCCGGCTTGCGTAGCACGTCAACATGTATTCTGCGACGTTCTGCGCAAGGGATTTCCTTCAGTTTCCAACTGATCCGCGATGACATCACCCATCTTGTTGAGTTTGTTGCTAGCCGAGCTCAACGCCTTCAACGCATGGTCCAGCACAGGACTAAAGCACAGCGGTGTCAGCGCGTCATTGGTTTTGCCCAAGAAGTCCCATACTTGTTGGGACTCCGCAACCCTTGAGCCTCGCATCACTTCCAAGGACCTCTTGGCTGCCGCAAACTCCGAACCCTCCCAGGCAAGGCAGTCGACTTCTTTGGCATTGTCGGTACCCTCCGTACCGGATACCCCTTGGGATTGCAAAGATCACAAGGAAACTCCATCTACCAGATTTGAAGACCTCTGAAGGCCCCACATGTCAGGCGTAACTGGACCTACTTCCCCGACATGGTTAGTCCCAGGGCCGCCACATGTATCATCAGACTGGAGCTATCACCCACACATGGTAAGCTCCGGTCGGTATACCAATATGGCACCCCCGGACCTAACCCCAGATAGAGGGAAGCTCCAGTAGTGACACGTGTCCAGTAGCACTGGACCTACTCGTCCACGACGATAAGCTCCGGTGCTGCCACATGGCAACCGCCGGACCTTCAACTTCAACAATCACGCTGGTGGACCCCCCAACGACTCCGAACCTTCAAGGAGCAATCAAAGACTTCAAGACACGATTAAGTGTCATTAATACCATATTAATGACACACGATCAGATGGCCCTTAATACTGGTAACGACACTATTAAGGCCCGTTACCAGGCTATTAAGGGTAATTAACCCCATTTATTGTGTATCAAGCATGTGTAACCGCTGGGGCCACCTGTCGGGCCAGGCTAACGTTGTAACGACCAGTCCTTGTACTATAAAAGGACTGGTCGACGATACACAAGGGACAGTTCCAGACCACTACTGAACTCCCTGAGCTAGACAAGCTTCCTCTTCTAGAGCTTCTTCTAGACTCACAAGCTTAATACATCACCAACACACCCTGTGGAGTAGGGTATTACGCTCAGACGACACGAACCACTTAAATCTCTGTGTTCATGTGTCTTTCACCTTCTTGAATCTCTGCACACCCATTACCGAACTACAACTCCTCGATCTACCAAAGGTAGTGTCGGGAGATCTGCCGGATCCAAGCACCGACAGTTGGTGCGCCAGGTAGGGGGTGCCCGAGATTTCGAGTATGGTGAACTCAGCTGCTGGATTATCCAAGGGCAACCCTGCTATTCAACCCGCTGGAGGCAATCCCTCCAACATGTAGCAACCAGCAGGTGTCGTGGCTCCAACACGAGTCATGCCTCCACCACCACCGCCTGCACCAACACGTCAAGCTGAGCAGCGTGACGGTGCATCGGCGTCGGTCACTGCATCGGCGAATAACAACAACCCTGAACACGTGCTTCATGCAGCGCGTGCTCTCCTCCAACGTCCACCACCTCCAGGTGCATCCCAGGGTGCAATGGAGCAGTGGAGGGCTGGTGTGGAACATTTGGTTGCAGCAGCAGCTGACCGCATCAGCAACCAAGGTCCTCCTCCTTTGGGGCGGGCCCCATCGCAGTGCCGGAGTGTCTGGCAGACTTGGTCCGCATGCTTCCCAGAATAGGAGGTGTGCTGCGTCACAGCAAGTTATGTCGCTACCCTCCGGGGCGCGACGTACTCATATGGTAACTAGGCTGTCAACTCATGACCTCCGGGCGGAGCTTGATCGCCGTTACCGTCAACTGGACGGTCGTGTCCATATCGAGCGTGCTCGCGAAAGGCGAGAGGCTCGAGACAGCCCTGCTCCTGAGGGAGTAGGAGGAGGCTATTCTGCACTGGCCATGCACCTACGCATGGTCATATGGCCATAAAAGTTCCGGCCTCACCTGCCAGAGAAATTTGACGGGACTATTAATCTCGCCGAGTTTCTCCAAATTTACACCACCGCAATCCTTGCGGCCGAAGGTAACGAGGCTGTAATGGCCAACTACTTCCCAGTGGCCTTGACTGGGACCGCCAGGTCCTGGTTCATGAGCCTTCCCCACAACTCTATCAATAGTTGGGAGGAATTGTGCCAATAGTTCACCGCCAATTTCGGGAGCTCATACACCTGACCAGGCACTGAACTGGACCTTTTTGCAGTTGTGCAGAAGGGGGGAGAATCCCTGCGCTCATTTATCCAAAGGTTCTCCCAGGTACGAAACACCATTCCTTCTATCTCTAGCGCTTCTATTATTGTGGCACTTAGACAAGGCGTATGGGATAAGAAGATGCTGGAGAAGCTGGCGGTCAAGGAGATCACCAGCGTCACGGAGCTCTTCAGCTTGGCAGACAAGTGTGCCAAAGCTGCGGAGGGCCGTGAAATGCACTCCAAACCACCTCCGGAGGATGGCAAAAAATCCTCCAAAGGCGAAGTCACTACCTCCGGGAGTGGCAAAAAGAAGAAAAAGTTCAACAGCAACAAGAAGCCGTCGACCGGCACATCCACTACTGCAGCTGCAGCAGCTCCAGGTGGCCGGGGGCCATGCCCCGAGAAACGACCTCGGCTGTCCTCTGAAGATGGTGGCAACTCCAAAATGTGGTGTCCTATCCAAAACCTTGCCAAGCGCTACCACAAGCGCCGGAAAGAAGTTCTTTTCCGTCAGAGGGAATGAAAACAGAAAGTCGATGAAGCTTTGGCTGAAGAGAAGTTGGGCTTCCAGGACCCTAAAAAGGTCCTGAAAGCTGTTTAAACCTCCATCGACGATGACTTCGACGTCTTCGACAATGAGCGTCGGAAGACTATGAACACCATCTTTGGTGGTTCGTGGGACATCACCTCATGCCGTGTCCTCAAGACCATGCAGCAGGACATGGCTTCAGTAGCTCCTACAGCCAGGGCGGAGCCTCATCGAAAGTGGATGGACACCACCATCGCTTTTTATGCTTCAGACTACCCTCAGAACATGATCAGAGCTGGTCAGCTACCTTTGATGGTATCACCTACCATCAATAACATTCAACTCCACCATGTAATGGTTGACGGAGGCTCAGGGCTGAACCTCATAAGCTTTGAAGCTTTCATCAAGCTTTAGCTCTGACCTTCGGACCTTTGCCCCTCCCGACCTTTCTCCAGAGTAGGTCCGGGGGCCATAACACCACTTGGTTCCATTACTCTCCCCGTGACCTTCGGGACCCGGGATAATTATCGCACTGAGAAGTTGATCTTTGATGTCGCTCATATCAACTTGCCTTTCAACGCCATTCTGGGCAGGCCCGCCTTGTACAAATTCATGGCTGCTGCTCATTATGGCTACCTGGTGTTGAAGATGCCGACACCAGCTAGCGTTCTTCGGATCCGCGGAGACCGTACTACCGGAGTGACTGCTCTAGAGGAACTTCATGCGCTTGCTACAGTGCAGGAGGAAGAATCCAGGCAGGAGCAAGCTTCGAAACCCTCGGGCATTCGTCAATGAGGCTCAACCTCTGCACCCCGCGTGCAACCAAGCGGCGACACCGACATCCCCGTCAAAGTCGTCCAAATCAGTTCTGATGCCGCTCAGGCCACCCGTATATTGGGAGGTCTGAATGACAAATAGGAACTCGCGCTCATCACTTTCCTCTGGGCTAACGTCGACGTGTTTGCCTGGCAACCGTCACAAATGCCTGGGATCCCTAGGGAAGTGATCGAGCATAATCTGAAGATCTATCCCGACGCTTGTCCTGTACATCAGAAGCCTTGGAAGCAATCCGTAGAGCGACAGAACTTCATACGACAAGAGGTGAAGAAGTTGCTCGAAGCTGGATTCATCCGAGAAGTCTTCCATCCAAAATGGCTGGCAAACCCAGTCGTTGTACCCAAGGCCGGCGGGAAGCTTCAGATGTGTATTGACTACACAACACTAAATAAGGCATGCCTAAAAGATCCATTCCCACTACCTAGAATAGATCAAATAGTGGACTCCACCTTCGGGTGTGAACTACTGTGTTTCCTAGACGCATATTCTGGGTACCATCAAATCAGAATGTCTAGGGAAGATGAAGAACATACTTCTTTTATCACAGTAGATGGATTGTACTATTATACTGCCATGCCATTTGGTCTCAAGAATGCAGCTTCAACATTTGTACGAGCTATGTACAAAACCTTTGGAGAGATCATCAAAGACGTAGTGGAAGTGTATGTTGATGACATTGTCGTCAAGATCAAGGACAAGGAGTCACTCCTTGACACCTTGCAAGCTATCTTCGACAAGTTGCGGGTCATCTGCACGAAGCTGAACCGAGACAAGTGCGTCTTCGGAGTTAGCTCCGGAAAGCTTCTCGATTTCCTGGTAAACCACCGGGGCATAGAGGCAAATACGGCGAAGATTAAAGCCATAGAGGAGATGCGGCCACCAGCCCGCATCAAAGATGTCCAGAAACTAACTAGATGTCTAGCCGCCCTCAGCCAGTTCATCTCAAGATTGGCGGAATGGGCGCTACCCTTCTTCAAGCCATTGAGGAAGTCCGGACCATTTCAATGGTCTGAAGAAGCAGAAAAGGTGTTCCAAGAGCTAAAGCAGCTCCTCACCACTCTACCAACCTTGGTAGCTCCGAACCCTGATGAGCCCTTACTGCTTTACATTTTAGCAACCGACGAGGTTGTCAGCATGGTCCTAGTCACGGGGAGACCAGAACCATCTCAAGCTCAGGAATCCAGACCCCTCCAGGAGGGTCCGGAGGTTCCTGAAGGTGAGTCTGGGTCCAAGCCCTGAGACTTGGATCAACAGAGAGTTATCCCAGAAGACTTGGACCCTTCCGGGAGGGTTCGGGTCACTCCAGTAGAAGCTCTGGGTTCCTCTAGCAGGGACCCGAAGGTCCCCGAAGCAGATCCGGACCCCTCTGGGAGGGTCCAGGGCGATGTGGAGGAAGCTCCGGGCCCCTCCGGGAGGGTCCGGACAGTCCAACGCCCAGTGTACTTCATCAGCGAAGTACTACATGATGCCAAGACTTGATACTTAGAGGTGCACAATCTGCTCTATGCAGTTCTCATCGCCTCCAGGAAGCTTCGCCATTACTTCCAAGCTCACATGATCTCAGTGGTGACCTCTTACCCACTGCGTGCGATCTTGCATAATCCCAACTCTACTGGGAACATTGCAAAGTGGGCAACGGAATTGGCTGAATCTGATCTTGAATTCGTCCCAAGACAAGCGATCAAGAGTCAAGCATTGGCAGATTTCATGGCGGAATGGACCCCCTCTCCATGAAACCCCGGGGGCCCTAGTGAGCAGAAATCGGAACTCAAGGCTTCGGTCTTCACCGAACCTCACTGGACCCTCTACTTCGACCGCTCCATGCAAAAGCAGGGGGCCGAAGCTGGAGTCCTTCTCCTCGCTCCAACCGGGGAGAAGGTAAAATACATGGTCCACCTTGACTTCAAGGCGACCAACAACATGGCGGAGTATGAAGCACTCATTTATGGACTAAAGGTGGCACTATCATACGGTGTCAAGCAGCTGTTGGTCAAGGGAGATTTGCAGCTCATCATTAAACAGGTGAAGGGTGAATTGTCCTATAATAATCCTCAACTAGCTGCTTATCTCCTTGAAGTCCAGAGGCTTCAGAAGGACTTCGAAGTCCTGGATCTCCACCATGTCCAGCGTGTCCATAACGCTGAAGCTGACAAACTCTCGACGAAAGCGTCAACCGGAGCTCTGGCTCCTGACGGAACCTTTGTTCGGAGGTTGTCAACACCCACAACTCAGCCTGCCGAACTGAGCGAAGGGGGCGAGACTAGCATCTCGAAATTGGCGGTGCCGATGGCCCTGTTACCATGGCAACCATTAAGGGTCGTAGGTGCTGCCGGAAGCTCCGAGCAACCCAGCACGCAAGACTCAAACGCTCAAGCAAGCTTTGATGCATGGATCTCGTAGATCCGAAGCTACTTGAAAGACAATATCCTTCCTGACGATGATATATCTGATGACCGGATAGTCAGATTGGCTAAAAGATACATGCTAGTAGAAGGGGATCTCTACCGGCGTGGTGCCAACGACGTCCTAATGCGGTGCATCACAAGGGAAGAAGGCTGCAAGCTCCTCGCAGAAATCTATGGAGGCGAGTGTGGGAACCACGCGTCTTCCCACACGCTGGTCGGTAAAGCCTTCTGGCATGGCTTCTACTGGCCTACAGCGCTGCAGGATGCAACTGAGCTGGTGAAGAAATGCAAAGCATGCCAGTTCCATGCAAAGCAAATTCATACACCGGCTCAGCTTCTACAAATGATACCTCCTACATGGCCTTTCGCTGTGTGGGGGATGGACATCTTGGGACCTTTCCCAAGAGCCGTCGAAGGTTACAAGTTCCTGTATGTTGCCATCGACAAGTTCACCAAATGGCCGGAAGCAACTCCAGTTGTGACAATAAACAAGCAATCAGCTATCAATTTCTTGCAGTCCATAGTATGCAGATTTGGAGTCCCGAACAAAATCATAACAGATAATGGGACCCAATTCACAAGCTCTGCTTTCCAAGGATACTGCGAAGACCTTGGCATCCAAGTCAACTACGCTTCCGTAGCTCACCCGGCAAGTAATGGCCAAGCCGAGAGAGGAAATGCAGAAATCCTGAAAGGACTCAAGACGTGCACATATGAGCGTCTGAAAAAACATGGAGCTAACTGGATTGAAGAGCTTCCGCCCACTCTATGGGCCAATAGGACAACACCAAACCAGTCAACCGGAGAGACACCCTTCTTCCTGGTGTACGGAGCTGAAGCAGTCCTTCCTCTAGAAATCACCTTAGGGTCGCTCCAGGACCGGACCTCCGATGATGCCACGCAGGACCAGCTCCGGCGTGAAGACCTTGACCTCCTTGAAGAGGGAAGGTGCCGATCAGTTGTTCGGAATGCCCGATACCGCCAAGCTCTTCGGCGCTATCACCAACGGCATGTTCACAGCTGACAGCTCGAGGAAGGTGATCTGGTGCTATGGAGAATACAATCTAGAGAAGGGTTAAATAAACTCTCCCCCAGCTGGGAGGGACCCTTTTGAGTGATCAAAGTATCCCATCCCGGATGCGTTTGCTTGACAACCGAGGATGGGACACCTCTCTCAAATCCTTGGAACATTGAGCACCTCCGTAAGTTCTACGCTTAGTATCACGGAGGTGAGTCTGTAATTACACGTGGTGTATGTTATAGAGTCATTGTACAGAGTCAGGTAGCTCCTCTGGGAGGGCAGCCGGACCTACTCTGCTAGGTCCGCAACGTCCTTGAAACACTTGTCACAGTCTCAGAACTAAAAGTTTAGCTAGCTACCTTGGGTCAAATGAGAAACAAAACACACTTAGCCTGGTTCCGTACCTTAAGAGTGTACTTGTTTCCCCTGTACCCTAGACCTATAATGAAAGACATCATTGTGTGAAAACAGACCCCACGTGCATTTACTTTGTACAGGCTCAATATTTTTTATTTTTCTCTTTCTTGTCTATAACAAAGTTGTGCAGTTCTTAAGAAACTTTAGCTCGACCAGTTCATGTACAATTCGAGTTGCATTGTCTATCCTTCCGGGTTCAAACATTGTTGATGGCCTACTTGTCTAAATGCCTCCAAGCCAATATAGGGCCGGAGTGTGCTATCGACTTAGCCTGGTCATGCACCCTAAGTACGCCACTCTACCTACACCCCGACAGGCTGAAGTAAGGCGAGTCCAGAAACGATCGGACCTGAAGGAAGCAAAACGGTGCTCTTGATTGTATTTAGGATTGTGTTCGACCTAAAACTTTCTCGGGAATAGTAATCTGTAATGAAGTTATAGATAGGAAACGAATTTTACTGTTTTTCTTGACTTCAGTGTGCAAGAAAAAAATAAACTACGATATCCTCTAGGTGACTTGTGCTCTGTGTTCAAACATAGACATTGAGCATCTCTGGAGCTACTCAGTTCCGGTAAAGCTAAGGGACAAGCTATCAACGTGAAGATGGTGGAAAGACTCTAAAGTAGGTTCTGATGTTGACACAACACGTGTTGATGGAGGTCACTGCCGGAGCTGCTAAGCTCTGACACCCCAGAGGACTAACCATCGATGCTTTACACGTTGATGGAGACTACTGCCGGAGCTACTAAGCTCCAGCGATGGTCAATGCCGGAGCCACCAAGCTCTGACAGCCTCAGGGGTCCTACAGTTTCGAAGACTTCGGACCTACATTCTACAAGTTCGAAGCACACAAGTCTTCAACAACTGTTACATCCTCTTGGTACATGTTCACAATCAAATTGTGTACATCTACCAGGGGGCCAAGTGAGACAAAGGTGTTGAAGACAAAAAATGAAATTCGAATTCACAAAAATTTGGATTTCATTCATCTGGAGACAAGAGACTACAAAATTGGAGAAGAAGAACAGAGAATACAAGAGGGAGCTACAGAAAGATGGTCCTAGACCCTATGGAAGAACTGGGCGACCTTTTGGGCCACCTCCGACACGTTTGCTCGGGCGGCTTCACCCTCTCCTTCGATGGGACCTTCAAGCACCGGGTCCAGAGGGAATTGAGGGTCCCGGCTAGTGTAGCACGTCAGCACAAACTCTGCGATGTTCTTCGCCACGGACTGACCCTTTGTTTCCAGCTGGTCCGCGATGACATCACCCATCTCAGAGAGCTTGTTGCCTGCTGAACTCAGCGCCTCCAATGCCTGGTCCAGCTCCAGCTCCGAATCATCCGGACGCACGGGACTGAAGCCCATTGGCGTCAGCGCGTCATTGGACTTGCTCAGGAAATCACAAACTTGTTGGGACTCCGCAGTCCTTGCACCACGCATCTCCACCAACGATCTTTTGGCCACCGCCAGCTCCGAGATCTCCCGAGCAAGACGCTCCACCTCATTGGCATTCTGCTGAATCGTTTCAGCAACCTGCCTTTCGAGCTTGCTGAGCTCTTTCTCTCGGAGGTGGATCTCATTCCGGCGGTTTACCAGATCTTTCTCTCGGCCCCACACTTTCTTCTCCCGGGCGACAATGGCATTCTCCTGTTTGTAGAGTTCTTGCCCTCGCTTTCAGGCCTTATTCTCCTCCTCCTTGCAACACTCATCCAATTTCTTGGTGCGTTCTTCAAGGCTCTTGTCACCCAGAGCTGTCTTTTGGACAAGCTCCTCCTCCCTCTTCAAGAGGTCGTCCCGCAGCTCCAGGAATTTCTTCTCTTCATCTTCGAGCCTTCTTTCCCGCGCTTCAAGAGCCTCCCGACGCTTGATGAGACTATTGTGGATGGCGGTGAGCCTTTCCTGGCGATCATCCGCTGCGCTATTGGTAGCCTTGGCCTGCTCATAGATGGCTCGAGACTGGTTGTCGAGGGTCCGCGTCATGCTTTCCATCTCATCCAACAACTTTCCCTAGTACTCCAGGCGGACCTCTCCCTTTGCACCCACTCCTTGTCGTCAGCCAGCCTCGACTGTGCTAGCTTGGTCTCGAAATGGAGTCAGTTGCACCACCTCCTAAGGGTTTGGTGCTCCTCCTCGAGGGCCTTGCTGTCATGGTAGAAGGCCAACTGGACTTGGCGAAGACTGGAGCAGGAGTTATCGATAGACAACGATAGGGGGTTCGGGTCAGGACCTGCTGGGGTCCTCTCCGCTAGCTCCTGCAGATCTTCAGCAACAAAAATTGGGTCCCACTCTACAAGAGCGGTCCCCTGAGCTTCCACGGCACTAGGGCCGTCCTCCGGGATAGCCTCGACCGCCGTCGAGGAAGTACCTGCAGCTGATGTTCCAACCTCCGGAATTGGTTCCTAAGGCCCTACCGCCAGGTCATCAACCACTGGCCCCTCCGGCGGGGGGCCAGCAGCTTCATCACGGCACTCTGGCTCAGCAGCGGGCACCTCCGGGATCACCGCTTCCGGAGCGGGTGTTGAAGGTTCGGTCGGAGCAGAAGCTACTTCTGACTCCGGCACAGGTGCCTCCTCTGCCGCTGGCTCAGGTGCTGGCGCTTCGACCATCATGGGCTCCGACGTTGGCGCTTCGACCACCAAAGGCTCAGGCGCCGACACCTCCGCAGCAACTGGCTCGGACGCCGGAACCTCATCAACGGCCGGCTCCACAGCTGGAACTTCTGCAGTAACCGGCTCTGCCACCAGAGCTTCCTCGACAACCGGCTCAAGTGCCAGAGCTTCATCAACACTCGGCTCGACCGCCGGGATCTCATCAACCACCGGCTCGACTGCCGGGGCTTCAACAACATCCAGCTCTAGGGCCGGTATCGTAGCTTCCTCTGGCTCTGCGGCCGGAGCGTCCAACATCACAGCGTCCAAGCCCAGAGCTTCAACCTCTGAGGCTGGCGCTGCTAGTACATCTTCAGTCCCGTGTTCCGGCGCTACCACGGGAGCTTCTGGGGATGATTGTCCGAAACCACGACAGCCAGCGCCGGGGCTGCCGCAGCCTCAGCCACCTCTTGGGGCGGCGCTGGAATCAGAGACGGAGCTTCAGCCTACACAGCCTCAACCGCTGCTGTAGGAACTGGAGCTTCAACCCTTTTCTTGGGCACGCTGTGGATGAAGGACGAAGAGACTCAAAATACAGTTAACAATAAAACAACTGACTGAGGTAAAAAATCAAAAATTACCTCGGAAGGCTTCTGCACCAGTTATCGCGGAACCTCTTCTCCGGACGCTCCGGACTGGCCCCAGCCGCCACTGCCGTGGTAGTCCCAGAGGGTCCCCCGGAGCTTGATGCTGCTATCGGTGTTGCTCCGGTCGAGGCTCCCCTCGACCGGGAAGGACCTCCGGACCCGGAGCCCTTAGCTGGCCCTGGTACCGGGGTCACCTGGTCGGAGCTAGCACCCCGGGAAGAAGCCGCTACTTGAGTAGACGCCGCCGTCGTAGACCTCCACCTCCGGGTAGAAGGAGACGCCACGGAAGAAGTATGCCTGGCCCTTCTGTCGACATGCTTCATCTTACGGCTCGAGGACTTAGCCAATTCCTTTCCCTTGTCGACAACTTCGGTTCTTGGATTAGGGGCGGGAACAGAGCCACCTTCCGGAGCTTCGGAGATCACCAACCCGGTGGTCGAGCGCCTCTCAACGACACCAAGGTCATCAAGCACCAGCATCGTCCGTCGGAGCTCCCTACTGAATTCTGCCTCCATGTTCAGTGGGAGGAAAGCTGGCGGCGGAGCCAAGTCGTCGCCCTCGATATCGATGCCGTGCTGGAATTTCTTCAGGTCGAACTCCAAAGTTGCACCCTCCATGTTGGACTTCAAACCGGTCTCGATCCGCTCGTCGTCCAACATACTGTTGAGGGCCCAAGCCAACTTCTCCCTCCTCTTCAACGGAGCCCACCTGTTGATCAGGAAGTTGCAAAACACCGCCTGGGGATTCACCCCTCCTTCCACGCACAGGCAGATCCTGGCCAGAGCAGGATTGAAGGCATCTGTCG
This sequence comes from Tuctoria greenei, assembly GCA_036927565.1. NCBI lineage: Eukaryota > Viridiplantae > Streptophyta > Magnoliopsida > Poales > Poaceae > Tuctoria > Tuctoria greenei. The sequence goes on along the minus strand of JAYESD010000004.1, from coordinate 105,724,890 downwards.
GTATCCTGCAGACCGGGTACCCCCGCGCACAGGAGAAAACCGCTAAGGACTCCGCCTCTGCCTAAGAAGCCGAATCCGAGGCTGCCACGTAGAGGAGGGAAGGACTCGATCCTACCTCCCCGTCGGTGGAGGCTCCCAAGCTGCCACGTGGCCGGCAGGGCCAAGCCCACGCCTCCCCGCTGAGGAGGGCTCCGGAGCTGCCACGTGGCCAATCGGGACCTCAGGGCCAAGTCCGCGCCCGCGCAGGGAAAGGCACCGGAGCTACCACGTGGCCTGCAGGGCTGAGCCCCCACCCCTCCATAGGGGTGGGCTCCGAATGCGCCACGTGGCCTGTTCCGTCAAGTGCTTTACTTCCCGCAGAGGCAGGCTCCAGCGTAACCACGTGGCGGACACCCAACTCAGTGCGGTAGGAAGCCGCAGTAAAGGAATGCGTGCACTGCTTAGATAGGCATTAAGTACACGAGCCTTCCCCAGGCAGGCTGAGCCTCGCTTACGAAAGTCAAGGCTCCAGTGACCTGTCTTGTCCAAGTAGCCGGTACAGACCCACGCCGCAAGACGGACGAATGGGCCGCGAGGACAAGACGGACGAGACGTGCACCGCCATCATCAACAACTATGTGTAGCCCTGGCGCACGATGCGGCGGGACGGCGCATTGACTCCCCTGACAAAGGGAAGTAGATAGCAATTAATCCTAGATCTTGTATAGGATTTGGCTCTCCCCAGGACCACCTGTCGGGTACTGGGACCCAGCTTGTGACTACAGAGTCCTTGAACTATAAAAGGGCTCTACAGACGACCTTCACAAGGACGGACAAAAAATTAGACCAAGGCTCATACACGCTCGAGCAAGGCAATACACAACACTCCCGTGGACGTAGGGTATTACGCTCCGGCGGCCTGAACCACGTAAATCCCCTGTGTCCATCATTTAGCTGTGTTCGATCTCCTGGGACTAGCCCTCGTGAATCCAAAGAACCTCCACGGGCTACTCTCTAAGCAGGTCCGGGGGAAGTGTCGTTTACGACCTTCGACATTTGGCGCGCCAGGTAGGGTGCTTTTTCCCCGTCAAGATCTCCACCAGCAGCAATGGTGAACGACCAATCCAACACCGGATCATCCAGGGCGCAGTCGTGGCGACAGACAGTGGCAGAGGATCAGGCGTCATCCCGCTCTAGAGCAGGCTACCGCTCTAGGGCAGGAAGGTCAGGACCTTCGCATTGCCCCGCAGTCACTTCGCCGGCTGCAGGCCGACACGCCACTCCACGACGTACTCCTGCCATGACAGAATTCACGGCACCACCGGCTGCAAGCCCGGAGAGCGCGCTCGCGACAGCGCGCGCGCTACTCCACAACCCTCCGGCTGGGGATGCCCCTCAGGGAGCAGCTCAACAGTGGATCAACGACGTCGACCACCTCGTCACCGCCACACTCAATGCGCCTCCGCCGATGGAAACACATGCCCAGCCGGTGCATGTGTCATTGTCGCGAACGCCGACAGTTGACCGGTGGACGGCAGACTCGTGCTCAACCAGGATCTCAACAACAGATCTAAGAACCGGGCTGTAGCGCTGCAGGGCTGGAGAGGACTGCCGAGTCACCATCGAGAGCCAGAGGGAACGTCGGTGCAACCTTGAGGCAGATTATAGCGTGCCGGGCACGTGCCCCAGGCTCATGCTGCGCCTCCACCGCACCAGGCGTACGTTGCGCCTCCTGTACAGGTGTATGCAACACCACTCCAGCACCAGGTATGCGCAGGCCCGCCTGCTCACCCAGGGTATGCGCTGCCGCCGCCGGCACCAGTCAGCCCTAGCCAAGGGTGTGCAGCGCTAGCGCCTCACCTCCGTTTCGTGGTCTGGCCACACATGCCGGAGAAGTACGACGGGAGTGTCAACCCGAGCGAGTTCCTGCAGATCTACACCACTGTGATACTAGCTGCAGGAGGGGACGAGGCCATTATGGCTAACTACTTCCCTGTCGTCCTGACCGGCCCAGCTTGGTCATGGCTCATGAACCTGCCCCAGGGGTCCATAACCTCCTGGGATGAGTTGTGCCGACAGTTCGTGGCTAACTTCGGCAGTTCCTACAAGCGCCCCGACACCGAGCTTGACCTCCACGCCGTTAGGCAGCACGCTGGAGAGTCACTGCGATCGTTCATCCAGCGGTTCTCCCACGTACAGAACACCATCCCTCATGTTGCTAGCGCATCGATTATCGTTGTGTTTAGACAGGGTGTGAGGGACAAGAAGATGCTCGAGAAGTTAGCCACGCACGAGGTGCGTGACGTCTCCGAGCTGTTCTCTCTGGTGGACAGATGTACTAGGGCAGCCGAGGGGCGCAACTGGCACTCCCAGCCATTCTCAGAAGCAAGGGAAACCACCCCGACTGAGGAAGGAGCCTCTGCGAGGAGCAGTGGCAAGAAGAAGAAGGGTGGTGGCAAGAATAGGCCAAAGCCCAGAGCCCAGGCAGTGGCGGCTGCGGCGCCCGGCGGAGCCCGAGCGTCGCGCCGAGACAAGCGCCCTAGGCAGTCGCCTGATCCCGAGGAGCCTGGCTTCAAGTGCCCGGTGCACTGTACAAATAGCCACAGTGCTAGCGAGTGCCGGGAAGTGAAGATATTCGTGGAACGATTCCGCGAATAGAAACAGAGGCAGCAGTGCCAGGAGGGTGCACCCCCCCCCCGCCAGAGGGAGGGCAAGCAGAAGGCTGATCCTGAGAAAGAGGATGACAGCGAGATGGGGTTCCAGGAACCCCAGCGGGCGGTCAAAGCCATCTTCGAGGGTGGCAACTCCGACTCTAGTAGTGATAAGGAGCGCCGCAAGACCCTACATGTCATCTACGGGGGAGCCACCGACCCCACGTCCTGAAACGCGGCGAAAATCCTGCGTCGGGCAGTGGCCGCAGTGGCCCCCGCCCCAAGTCCGGCTCCCTACCACAAGTGGATGAGCACGGCGATCAACTTCGACGCTTCGGACTGCCCGAAGAACATGGCAGGGGCAGGAGTGCTCCCGCTGCTAGTGTCCCCGACCATCGCCAACATGAAGGTCTTTCACGTATTGATAGATGGAGGGGCGGGCCTCAACCTCATCTCCACTGCGGCTTTCCGGAAGCTACAGCTGCCGATGTCCCAGCTCACACCCTCGAGCCTGTTCTCGGGTGTCGGACCTGGGCAAATCCTCCCGTATGGTAACATACACCTCCCGGTGACCTTCGGGACCCCAGAGAACTACCGTACGGAGAGTGTTTTATTCGACGTGGCAGACGTCGACCTCCCCTTCAACGCAATCATCGGGAGGCCAGCCCTCTACAGGTTCATGGCTGTAGCCCACTACGGCTACCTCGTCCTGAAGATGCCGACGCCTTCCGGTGTCCTCAGGATCAGCGGGGACCGCTCGGCTGCAGTGTCAGCCTTGGAGCAGCTCCAAGCACTTGCGGCGGGGAGGGCTCCAGTCCCAGGTGGTGAATGTGGCATAGAGGGGGGGGGGTGAATAGGCCTTTTGAATTTCCTGCACACTTAATAGAATTGTCAAAACTTAGTTGGCCGGACTAGTCTGGTTGTGTGGGCGGACTAGTCCGGTGTGAAAAAATTATGTGTGTTGATCAGGTGTTAATTGGGAAAATAAATTTCTTTAGCAGCGGAATTGAGAACAACTGATATTTGTACTTGATATTAATATAAGAATGCAGGTGTAACTTCTAATTGCCTTATGTTGAAGTTTAGCACTCAAAAGATCTAATGAACAAAATTTAAAGTAAATGAGACACAAGACACACAAATTTTTCCCAAGGTTCGATCTCACCACGAGATCTACGTCCTCGTTGAGGAAGCTCACACAGAGCCGGGTCTCCAACCCTTTCCCTCCTCAAGTCACCACGAAGGCCGACTTGATTCCACTATCACGGGTAATCACCAAGTTTGTGGGGCAACCTCACACGTTGAGGGCTCCCACAAGAATTACAATGAAAAAGTGATCAAGTACACTCCAAAGTATTACAATGCAGAGTATGAGTGTAGAAAGATCAAACCCCAAGAGCTCGCAATGAAAGAATGACGATCTCCCAATCCCGAATCCAAGTGTTCAATTGATTTCACTCTTTTTGAACTTTAGATGTGTGGGGAGATGTGTTTTGGGCTCTTGGGACGAAGTGGCGGTGCTAGGGTTTGCTCTTTGATCAATATTCGACGTGTGTGTTGATAGGAAAGTCGTGGACTCTCTATTTATAGGGTTTCCAAAAGCTAGCCGTTGAAAAACCCTAACACCGGACTAGTCCGGTGCAAGTCCGGACTTGTCCGGTTCCAATGTGTTTCGAGGTCCAGAAAGTTTGCCGGACTAGTCCGGTCCAACATCGGACTAGTCCAGTGCTGTGTGAAAGTGACTCCAGAAAGTTCATCGGACTAGTCCGATCTCCACGAATGGGAGATTACAGAAAGTTCAACGGACTAGTCCGGTCAATGATCGGACTAGTCCGGTCCCTCAGTATGAGAGACTCCAGAAACATCAACGGACTAGTCCGGTGGATGAACGGACTAGTCCGGTCTCCTTGTGAGTGGGATTCCAGAAAGGTGAACGGACTAGTCCGGTCCATGATCGGACTAGTCCGATGCTTTGTTAAAGTTAGGTTAGTTTTAATCCCTTACCCTCGCGCAAAGTTGTGAGCTCTTGGAGTGTGTCTTTCATACACTCCCTATACATTCAAAATCTATTTTGGTCTTCCAAGCTTCATCAAAGTATTTCTCTTTGAACACCACTTCATTTTTCACCTTTTTGTGTGCACCGAAATGTTTCACTTGTTTGTCCCGCAATCATCTCAGTAGTTTCATTAGGATCTCATATGTTTGTCATCAATTAGCCAAAACCCACAAGGGATATCCTAGATGCACTTACAGGAGGCTCGACGGAGAGTCGGCCAGAGCAAGGTCCGGCGCAGCGAGCCTCCACTGCTGCACCTCGTGTGCAACCTGCCAACAACGACGACGTCCCTGTGAAGGTCGTCAAGATTGGCTCTGAGGCTGCCCAGACGACCCGAATCGCGGGGAACCTGGACAGCAAATAGGAATGCACGCTCATCACCTTCCTCCGGGACAATGTCGATGTGTTTGCATGGCAACCATCACAGATGCCCGGGATCCCCAGGGAGGTGATTGAGCACCATCTGAAGATCTACCCCGACGCCCGGCCGGTACAGCAGAAGCCCAGGAAACAGTCCATCGAGCGGCAGAACTTCATCCGTGAAGAAATCAAGAAGCTGCTCGATGCTGGTTTCATCCGGGAGGTTCACCACCCACGGTGGTTGGCCAACCCTGTTGTCATTCCTAAGGCTGACGGGAAGCTCCGGATGTGCATCGACTACACCAATCTCAATAAGGAATGTCCCAAGGATCCATTCCCCCTTCCTAGGATAGAGCAAATAGTAGACTCAACATCAGGTTGTGACCTTCTGTGTTTCCTAGATGCGTATTCCGGTTTTCACCAAATACCTATGTCTAGGGAAGATGAGGAACACACTGCTTTCATAACAGTAGGTGGCCTGTATTGTTATGTCTCCATGCCTTATGGTCTCAAAAATGCTCTCCCCACCTTTGTACGTGCAATGCATAAGACATTCGGGGACCTCATTAGAGATCTAGTAGAGGTGTATGTCGACGACATCGTGGTAAAAATCAGGGACAACACATCCCTATTAGACAACCTAGCCAGAGTCTTCAGCAAGCTGCGCACGACACGCACGATGCTGAACCCCGACAAGTGTGTCTTTGGGGTCTCTGCAGGGAAGCTCCTTGGTTTCTTGGTATCGCACCGAGGGATCAAAGCTAACCCAGAGAAGATCAAGGCAATAGAGCTGATGCGGCCGCCGACCCGCATCAAGGACGTGCAGAAGCTTGCAGGATGTTTGGCAGCCCTCAGTCGGTTCATCTCAAGACTGGCTGAGCGAGCCTTGCCCTTCTTCAAGATTCTACGGAAGTCAGGCCCCTTTGAGTGGACTGAGGAAGCTGAAGCATCCTTCCAGGAGCTCAAGAAACACCTGACGATGCTACCCATTATGGTGGCGCTAGAACCCGGCGAACCGCTCCTGTTGTACATCACCGCAACAACGGAAGTGGTCAGTATGGTCTTGGTTGCAGAGCGGCCGGAGCTACTACCACAACAAGGACCAGAAGGAGCCCCAGAGGGGGAGGCCGAGCCCCAAGGCCCGAACCCAGAATAGCTCGCCCTCGCTGTGAGTTCCAGTGACCAAGTGCCTTACGAGTCCCAGCCCCCAGAGGCCCAGCTAGACCCTGGGAGCCACATTCCCCAGGAGACAGACGCATTGCAAGGAGCCCCGGACCCCCTAGGGAGGGTTCGGACCTGCCAACGGCCAGTCTACTACGTCAGTGAGGTACACAAAGTGCTGTATGCGGTGCTCATAGCGTCGAGGAAGCTCCGGCATTACTTATAGGCTCACTGGGTTTCAGCGGTCACCTCCTTCCCACTGAAAACCATACTCCACAACCCCAATTTGACTGGCAACATTGCCAAGTGGGCAGCGGAGCTGGCTGAGTTCGAGCTGGAGTTCTTACCTCGACATGCAGTCAAAAGCCAAGCACTGGCGGACTTCTTGGCCGAATGGACCCCATCACCAAGCAACCCAGGGGGCCCGAACAACAGAGAAACAGTGCCGAAGGCTCCGGTTTTCACCGAGACCCCCTGGACGCTCTACTTCGACGGTTCCTCGCAGAAGCAGGGGGCCGGTGCTGGGGTCCTGCTTCTCACCCCGACTGGGGAGCAGTTCAAGTACATGGTGCGCCTCGACTTCAAGGCGACAAATAACATGTCGGAGTATGAAGCCCTAATCTTTGGGCTGAAGACTGCCCTGACTCTCAATGTCCGACAGCTCCTGGCTAAAGGTGATTCTCAACTGATCATCAAGCAAGCCAGAGGAGAGTGCAGCTGCAACGACCCTCAATTAGTTGCATACCTACTGCACGTCCGGAAGCTGGAAAAGGACTTTGAAGTCTTAGAATTGTGCCATGTACCCCAAGCCGACAACTCAGTCACAGACGATCTGTCAATGAAGGCCTCCACAGGGGCCCCAGTGCCCCAAGGAGTCTTTGCAAGGACGTTACCGAGACCAACCGCCTGAGCAGCCGAGCTGGGCGAAGGGGGCGATCCCAGCACCTCGAAGCTGGCAGTCCCGGCGACCTTGCTACCATGGAGTCCGCCAAGGATCGTATGCGCCACCGAGGGCTCTGAGCTACCGGGCGCCCAAGATCCAGAAGCTCAAGCAAGTCCCGATGCATGGATCTCGGAGGTCCGGGACTACTTGAAGGACAATATCCTTCGCGAAGAACATGCCCTGGCAGAAAGGATTGTTCGCATGGCTAAAAGGTACACGCTGATGGAAGGGGATCTCTACCGGCGTGGCGCCAACGACATCCTACTGCGATGCATTACCCGGGAGGAGGGCTGCGACCTGCTTGCAGAGATCCATGGAGGCGAGTGCGGGAACCACGCGTCCTCCCACACGCTGGTCGGTAAAGCCTTTCGGCATGGCTTCTACTGGGCGACAACACTCCAGGATGCCGCCAAGATGGTAAGGAGATGCAAGGCGTGCCAGTTCCATGCCAAGCAGATCCATACACCAGCTCAGGCGCTGCAGATGATCCCTCCCTCATGGCCATTCGCTGTATGGGGGTTGGACATCCTGGGACCCTTTCCCAGAGCCGTCGGAGGATTCCGGCATCTCTACGTCGCCGTAGATAAGTTCACCAAGTGGCCGGAGGCTGCCCCAGTTGTCACCATCAACAAGCAGTCAGCAGTAAAGTTCATTAAGTCGATCGTCTGCCGGTCCGGGGTCCCGAACAAAATCATCACAGATAATGGGACCCAGTTCACAAGTGCAGCGTTCCAAGAATACTGCGAGGACCTGGGGATCCAAGTCTTCTATGCATCTGTTGCTCATCCAGAGAGCAATGGGCAGGTCGAGAGAGCCAATGCAGAGATCCTCAGGGGCCTCAAGACTCGCACGTTCTCACACCTTGAGAAGCATGGTGCAAATTGGGTGGATGAGCTTCTGTGTGCGCTGTGGGCTAGCCGGACATCAACCAGCCGGGCCACGGGGGAAACGCCTTTCTTCTTGGTGTACGGGGCGGAGGCCGTCCTCCCCCCAGAAATTACCATGGGCTCTCCCCATGCCCGGAGGTACGACGATGCCGCGCAGGACCAGCTCCGGCGTGAAGACCTGGACCTCGTCGACGAGGGACGAGTGTGAGCAGCTCTCCGAAATGCACGGTACAGACAGGCACTCCGGCGCTACCATCAGAGGACCGTGCGGAGTAGGGAGCTAAAGGTTGACGACCTGGTGTTGTGCCGCATACTCTCCCGAGAAGGGTGTAACAAACTCTCCCCCAGCTGGGAGGGTCCCTTCCGGGTAACAGAGGTTTGCCGCCCAGGATGCGTCCGCCTAGCTACGGAGGATGGACAGCGGTTACCCAACCCATGGAACATCGAACACCTCCATAAGTTCTACCCCTAGACCAGGGTTGGGGCAATGCTATTTGATTGTAAAGGTTACACATTATCTCAGGACAACACTTAGTATACGGGGATGGGGCTCCGAGTGCACATTCCGCTTAGCCTGGTCCAGAACCCTAAGTAGGTGCACTCGGCTCCACCTAACACCCAGGCCGGGTTATTCCCCTTGTAAAGTCTGCTTCATCTTATGAGAAACTAAAATGAAAGAATGTTGTCCTGCCTGGTATAGGGTTTGTCAATTCAAAAATTATCTTTAATTTTTATGATGTTGCTGTAAGCCCGCCATAGCTCGTGATCTATCATGAGCGCTGTCGTTTTTCCCCTGCTTTAACAATAGTGGGAGCCTTGCTGTCTGGACTGCAGGTGGGGCTGCTTGAGGTACCTGCGATGCGCCTGGGGCCTCGGTTGTTCCAATACTCGGGGGCCTGTGTCTCCATATGGTCCCCCCCGAAAAAGGCTTATGCCGAGCGGGAGGTCCAGGGCCACAGCCTGCTTAGCCTGGTCCCGTACCCTAAGCCTGTGTGTTCTGCCTCCCCAGCGCTATAGCCTAGTGCTGGGGGCCAAATGGACCACCCTTGGGTATTCTGGACAACGAGCCCTGGGTGCAGAAGCACTGAATTACCCAAGCCCCACGAGTCAGCCCAGGATCGTAAGTCAAGCGACACTACAAAAAGAGCAGGGGTAAAGTAACCAGCGGACAGAATTATTTTTGATCTATGTATAGGTCTTTGAGGAAGTTATTCCAGCAACCACCGTCCTGCTGTCGACCTCTCGCCGAAGATGGCAAGCACCGCGGAATTGAAGCCCCGGTGGCACCCCCAGGGGGGCCGCTGTCGACATACCTGCATACTCAGCTACGGCAATGCTACCTACGAATCCTAGGCTCTTCCTGCACCGGTCCACCCTAAACCCTAAGTGTATGACAGGAGTGCCCATAACAACTGGCCATGCCTGTCAGGGGGCCATACTTTGGTGGACGGCAGGTCCTGGAAGCTAAGGAACAACAAGCAGCCGGAAGACACTGCTGGAAACAAAAGCAAGCTGAGTATAAAAGGGCACCACAGACAGATTTCTTATCGCACAAATAAAGAGTTTGTCATCACAGCCAACCACAAGACAAAAGACAGAAAGACAAAAACTTAAACAGACGCCTGGGGAGCCCTCAGCTGCTCTGCTGGAACCTTGAGGCGATGAGTGCCACCGCATCCGAAACTTCAGACTTGTCGGCCTCTTCCCTCTCGGCGATGGGCCCCTCGAGGACCGGCTGCAGGGAGACGTCAGGGTATCAGCTCCGGTAGCAGGACAGGATGTGCGTCGCCACCTCCTTCACCAGCATCCGTCCCTCGGCCTCCAGCTGGTTGTCAAGGATGGCCCCCAGCGAGCACATCCTCGAGCTGGTGGAGTCGAGCGCCAGGAACACCTGACTCACCTCCTGCGCCGGCTCCCCCACGCGCGTCGGGCTGAAGCCGAGCGGCACCAGAGCCGAGTCGGCACCGTCGAGGAACTCCCAGACCTTCTGGGCCTCGGCGGAGCGCGGCCATCGGAGCTCCGCCACCTCCTGCTGGGCCGCCGCCAGTGCCCGGGGGCCGCCGTCCAGGAACCGCTTCTCCCTGGCCGCCAGGGCCCTCTAGCGCTCGCCAACCCCCGCCTCACGGCGGTTCAATTCACCCTCCTTGAGGGCGACGTTGAACTCGCGGTCCAGAAGGGCCTAGTGCTCAGCGGACTGGGCCTGCTGCACCTCAGTTATTGCCAATTCCCGGTGGTCCAGCTCGGCGGCACGGACTCTCGCCCCTTCCTGCTGGAGGATGAGCCCGCGGCAGGTCGCCTCCACCTCGGCCCGCTTCGCCGCCAGCTCCTGCTCCCGTTCGACTAGAGCGGCCTCCCGGAGGGACAACAGGTGCTGAAGGTCCTCACAGGCCTGGAGGCGCAAGCTGGCCTCAGCGTGGATGGCCTCGGTGTCTGCCTTCAGCTTCTGGGTGATGGCGTCCAGCTGGGCGATGAGGTCGCGCTCCTGCTCGAGGATCTTCATCTCCTCTCAAACGACCGCCTCCCGTTGGGCCGCTCGGCTCTTTGCCAGCCGAGTCCGGGCCTCCAGGGCCCTTGCCCACTCCCAGAGCCAGTCGTCCTCGTCCTCGAGCCGCCCTTTCTCCCGGGCAAGGGCCGCCTGGGCCTGCTGGAAGCCGGAGTAGGCCACGGCCATAGCCTCGGACAGGGGGAGGGGCTCCACCATAGCAGCAGGCCCCTGCCTCCCCACTTCCTCAATATCGTCCTCCATTTGGAGGACCACTGGGGAGGCGGGGACCAGGGCCCCCTCCCAGATGACAGCACCCGGGGCGGTGGCGCCAGCCGACGCAGCAGTGTCAGAGGGTGCGGCGGCGTCGGCCGGCACGGAGTGGCTGGTGGACGCGGTGTCGTTGGTAGGCACGGCGGCGGTCATCAGCGCGCGCGTTTGGGCTTCGGCAGCCGCTGCGGGTCTCAGACACGGGGGCCCGAGGTACCCAGCGGTAGCAGCCTGGGGCACCGGAGCAGGGCCCGAGGCAGTGGACGATCCCCGCGAGCCGACTGGAGCGGCAGACCCTCCGGCAGAAGTGCCCGCGGGTGGTGGAGTAGCTGTGGAAGCGCTGAAACCAAGCAAGCTCAGACCATAAGAGACTGACAGGGTAGGCGCACAGCAAAGAACACCCAAGGTAAAATCTGAGCAGGCTTACCGGGGGACGCTGAAGTTCCACCGCTTCCCGAAAGGGTTGGGGGGGTTCGGACCCCCCGAACCCGTAGTGGGGGCCCCTGTGTGTGCTGGGGGCCCCTGTGGTGATGGTGTCGGCGGCACCCCCGAGGTCTGGCGCCCCTCCAAACGGAGAGGGAACACTGGGTCCCGTCGGCGTTGAGAGGCCCCCCCCTCTTGCGTGTGGAAGACTCGGGCGGCAAGGTGGCACCAACGGCGCCCCCTGGCGATGAGCGCGACAGGGCTCCAGAGTCCTGACGAAGGGCAGAAGGGGCCGGCGGCAGCGACCAGGCGCGCTTCTTGGGGGACGGGTCCAGCACTGGAACTGGCACCTTCCCCTTCCCCTTGTCACCGGGGGCGACGATGCCACCCCATGGATGGTGTTGGGGGCCGCTCGAGGAGTCGCCGCTTGAAGAACCAACGTCGCTTAAGGGAGCCTCGCCTCCCTCAGCGTCGTCAGCAATGCTAACCCCCCGGAACGGGTCCCCGATCTGGCGCCACGCCAGCCCGGACTCGTCAAGGGTCGGCATCATCTTCAGCAGCTGCCTCCTCAACTCGGAGTCCGAGCACAAGGGGCGGCAGGCCGACGGAAGAGCAAGTGCCTCAGCAGAGATGTCGTCAGGGCAGACCCGGGCCAGCATGTCGAGCAGCTGCTGCTCGCCCAGGTTGGAGCCGGGGCCGGTCTCGAGCCGGGTGCAGTCCGACAGGCAGGTGAACATTAACGCCGAGCGGGCACGGTGCTGAAGTGGGGCTATGCGGCGGGACATGAAGTCCCTCAGCACCATGGCAGACGATTGCCCGTGGTCCGCCAGCATCTGGATCCGCTCCAGCACCAGGTTGAACGCCTCCTCCGGCTCCGGGCGCTCCTCCCAGAATGATCGCTCAGAGTAGGGGATCCCGGTGGGAAGGCACATCCGGTCGTGGGCCTCGACCTTGGCGATCATCCAATCTTCGCGCCACATCTCCCACCTTGCTGAGTTGAAGGAAGCAATATACCTCGTGGGGACCTTTGTCCGGCGCTGGAAGTAGTAGGCGCCGAGGTGCTCCTTCGAACTCCTGCCGGTGGCCCTCAGTACAAAAAAGTACCAGAAGAGCTTTACCGACGGCATCACCCCCCACGAACATCTCACAGAGGTGAGCGAAGACCGCCAGCATGGCGATCGAGTTCGGCGCGAGGTGGTGGAGTTGGAGGCCGAAGGTCTCCAGGAGCATGACCAAGAAGGAAGATGCTGGCGGGACGAAGCCGGCCAGCACATATGACGAGAAGAGAACCATCTCCCCGGCAGAGAGGCTCAGCGGGAGCCTCTCAGGACGGATCCACGACTCCCGCTCAGGAGTGTGCCAGCCAAGAAGCCGGCGCATAGGGGCCAGGTCGGCGGGCCTGGACAGCCTGGACTTGAGCAAGATGCTCGCCATGAGGGCTGAGGTTGGAAGCTCTGGACGGGGAGACTGGGAACTAGAGCGCAAGAACTGGGCTTGAGGCGGAAACATGAGCGCAAGGATGCAGAGGCGGGAGAAAGAACCCTCAGGGGGAAAGTTCTCTTTTTATGCCCCCCTGCAGGCCAACAGACGCAAAAGTGTGGATCGTCGCAGCCCCAGTAGAGGAGTAATGAACCCGAATGGGCAATGACATGAGGGCCCGGGTCGCTTGACAAAGAAGGCGAGCCGGGCAGCTAGCTATGCGGGAGGTAACTCGGCGGTTTCCGAAAGGGAAAAAGTAGCGGAAGTGCAGGAGCCACCTTGGGAACCACCGCAGTAAAAGCACGATTGAAGGCACGAGTCACGTTGCGCGGCGCCTGTTCAGCACCTTCACTTATCGGAAGGAGACACGTCGCCTCAACGGTAGGGGCGTGTCGCATGGGGAACTGCCTTGAAGCGGAATCGGAAGAGTTGTGCGGGAAGAAAAGGGAGAAGACCCCACCTGCGGTATCGACGACTCTCCCGAGGTAGGCTCGGGGGCCACTGTTGGTACCCTGCAGACCGGGTACCCCCGCGCATAGGAGAAAACCGCTAAGGACTCTGCCTCTGCCTAAGAAGCCGAATCCGAGGCTGCCATGTAGAGGAGGGAAGGACCCGATCCTACCTCCCCGTCGGTGGAGGCTCCCAAGCTGCCACGTGGCCGGCAGGGCCAAGCCCACGCCTCCCCGCTGAGGAGGGCTCCGGAGCCGCCACGTGGCCAATCGGGACCTCAGGGCCAAGTCCGCGCCCGCGCAGGGAAAGGCACCGGAGCTACCACGTGGCCTGCAGGGCTGAGCCCCCACCCCTTCATAGGGGTGGGCTCCGAATGCGCCACGTGGCCTGTTCCGTCAAGTGCTTTACTTCCCGCAGAGGCAGGCTCCGACGTAACCACGTGGCGGACGCCCAACTCAGTGCGGTAGGAAGCCACAGTAAAGGAATGCGTGCGCTGCTTAGACAGGCATTAAGTACACGCGCCTTCCCCAGGCAGGCTGAGCCGCGCTTACGAAAGTCAAGGCTCCAGTGACATGTCTTGTCCAAGTAGCCGGTACAGACCCACGCCGCAAGACGGACGAATGGGCCGCGAGGACAAGACGGACGAGACGTGCACCGCCATCATCACCAACTATGTGTAGCCCTGGCGCACGACGCGGCGGGACGGCGCATTGACTCCCCTGACAAAGGGAAGTAGATAGCAATTAATCCTAGATCTTGTATAGGATTTGGCTCTCCCCAGGACCACCTGTCGGGTACTGGGACCCAGCTTGTGACTATAGAGTCCTTGAACTATAAAAGGGCTCTGCAGACGACCTTCACAAGGACGGAAAAAAAATTATACCAAGGCTCATACACGCTCGAGCAAGGCAATACACAACACTCCCGTGGACGTAGGGTATTACGCTCCAGCGGCCCGAACCACGTAAATCCCCTGTGTCCATCATTCAGCTGTGTTCGATCTCCTGGGACTAGCCCTCGTGAATCCAAAGAACCTCCGCGGGCTGCTCTCTAAGCAGGTCCAGGGGAAGTGTTGTTTACGACCTTCAACAGCATCCGACAGCACCGGAGCTTCACTCCAAACTGCAGTGTCGATGTTGGGTAGGCCTTCCGGCAACTCCAGCTTCTCGTGCTCCTCCACCCTGATAAAAATCCAATCCTTCTTCCAGTCGTCCCACTTCCCCAAAGGGAACGACTGCAAGTACTTGTACGGGCACTTCTTGCGCTTCACAAAATAGTAGAAGCCAAGGTACTCGTCGCTCTGACCTGTGGTTTGGACAGTGAAGAAGGTGCGGAAAAGCTCAATGCAGGGGGGAATGCCCACCCACATCTCGCAGAAGTGGACAAAGATGGACAACAGCAGAATGGAGTGGGGGCCAAGGTGGTACAGCTGCAGACCATAGAAGTCTAGCAGCATCAAGAAGAAAGAGGAGAAAGGTGGGATTAGTCCCACCATGGCATACGCGGAGAAGTACACCATGTCGCTGGCATGTTCCTTCTCGAACGGAAGCTTGCCGGCGCGGACCAAATGGTTGAAGAAGTCAGGGGACCATCCCATGAGAGCCCGGACCTTCTTCAAATCGTCATCGGACTTCAGTCGGCTCAAGCGGAGACCCAACTCCATCGCGGCACAGCGAGGCAAGAGAGGAAAGACAAGGAAAATTTTGGAAGGTTTGAGCGCAAGATCGATTGAAAGGCGTAAAGAACCCCAAACGATGCATGCTTTCCTTCTTAAGTAAGCCCCGCAATGCCTGGATGGAAACCGCAGAGGAGCCGACGATACCAGTCAAAATTTTCACCTCGCCAATGACAAGGGTGCCCGGAGCCACCCAAACGATCAAGTCGAGGTTCTTACCCCAAGCGAACGGTTGTCATCATGAAAGGCGGGAAACCCGAAGGCGGCGGCCTGACAAGGCGCGCGGAACCGATACGATTTTTGTATCAGGAACCGGCGACCTTCAATTGCGTGAGATCCGCACACTGAGATCTCACCTGCCGCCTCCGAGATACGCCAAGTGGCGGAAGTTTAACTGCGAACTACCACCAACGACACAACCAAAGACCCTTGAAGACATGGCTCAGAAACCGAAGAATGAACCCACCTCTGGCGAAATGACCTCATCCAAAAGGTCTCTCCCGGAGGTGAGCCCACGGGGCCACTATTGGTACCCTCCGTACCGGATACCCTTTGGGATTGCAAAGATCACAAGGAAACTCCATCTACCAGATTTGAAGACCTTCGAAGGCCCCACATGTCAGGCGTAACTGGACTTGCTTCCCCGACATGGTTAGTCCCAGGGCCGCCATGTGTATCATCAGACCGGAGCTATCACCCACACATGGGAAGCTCCGGTCGGTATACCAATATCGCACCCCCGGACCTAACCCCATATAGAGGGAAGCTTTAGTACTGACACGTGTCCAGTAACACCGGACCTACTCGTCCACGACGACAAGCTCCGATGCTGCCACGTGGCGACCGCCGGACCTTCAACTTCAACAATCAGGCTGGTGGGCCCCCAACAGCTCCGGAACTTCAAGGAGCAATCAAAGACTTCAAGACCCGATTAAGTGTCATTAATACCATATTAATGACACACGATTAGATGGCCCTTAATACTAGTAACGACACTGTTAAGGCCCGTTACCAGGCTATTAAGGGTAATTAACCCTATTTATTGTGTATCAAGCATGTGTAACCGCTGGGGCCACCTGTCGGGCCAGGCTAACGTTGTAACGACCAATCCTTGTACTATAAAAGGAATGGTCGACGATACACAAGGGACGGTTCCAAACCACGACTGAACTCCCTGAGCTAGACGAGCTTCTTCTTCTGGAGCTTCTTCTAGACTCACAAGCTTAATACATCACCAACACACCCCGTGGAGTAGGGTATTACGCTCAGGTGGCCCGAACCACGTAAATCTCTATGTTCACGTGTCTTTCACCTTCCTGAATCTCTGCGCGCCCATTACTGAACTACAACTCCTCGATCTACCAAAGGCAATGTCGGGAGATCTGCCGGATCCAAGCACCGACAGTTGCGCCACCTCCTAAGGGTTTGGCGCTCCTCCTCGAGGGCCTTGCTGTCGAGATAAAAGGCAAGCTAGACCTGACGAAGGCTGGAGCAAGCGTTGTCGATGGATAACGACAGGGGTATCGACTCCGGATCTGCCAGGGTCCTCTCCGCTGACTCCAGCGGGTTATTCATAACAAAAATTGGGTCCCACTCTTCAATAGGGGTCCCCTGAGCTTCCGCGGCACTAGGGCCGCCCTCAAAGAGTGCCTCAGTCGTCGTCGAGGAAGGTCCGGCAACGGGACCTTCTACCTCTGGAGTCGGTTCTGTAGGTCCCGCCGCCAAGTCATCAGCAACTACTCCCTCAATCAGAGGACCAGTCACTTCGTATTGACACCCTGACTTAGGCGTGGGTACCTATGGAACTACCACCTCCATGGCAGGCATTGAAGACTCGGCCGGAATTGAGGCCACCTCCGGCTCCAGCGCTGGTGCCTCCTCCACCACCGGTTCAGGCGCCAGTGCTTCAACCTCCACCGGTACAGGTGCCGGCACCTCCACGACAACCGGCTCAGGAGACGAAACTTCAGGAACCACCGGCTCCGCCATCGGGGCTTCAATAACATCTGGCCCTAAGGCTGGAACTTCAGCAACCTCCAGCTCTGAGGCCGGAGCATCCATCATAGCAACATCCAAAACTAGAGCTTCAGCCTTCGGAGCTGGTGCCGCTGGTACGTCTTCATTCCCATGGTCCGGCGCTACCATGGGAGCTTCGAGAGATGAGTCGAGGTCCAGAACCTCGACAGCTGGCGCCGGAGCTGCCGAGACCTCAGCCATCACCTGGGGCGGCGTTGGAACTGGAGCCGGAGCCTCCGAATGCACAACATTAGCTCCTGTCACAGGAACCGAAGCTTCAGCCCCTTTTTTGGATACCCTGTGGATGAAGGACGAAGAAACTCAAAATGTGATTACAAAGAAACAATCAACTGAGGTAAAAAAGCAAATTTACCTTGGGAGACTTCCGCTCCAGCTAGCGTGGAACCTTTTCGCTGGACGCTCAAAGCCCGACCCAGTCGCAATTGGAGTAGTAGCTTTGGAAGGCTCTTCGGGGCTTACTGCCACCATCAGCAACGTATTGGTTGGGGCCTTCCTCGGCTGAGAAGGACCCTCAGACCTAGAGCCCTTAGCTGGCTCCGATGCCGGAGTCACCTGGGCAGAGCTGATATACCGGGGAGACGCCGATGCTGGAGTTGGTGTCACTGTCGATGACCTCCCCAGCTGGGGAGAAGGAGCTGTTGTGGAAGGAGCAGGTCTGACGGGCCTCCCGTCAGAGTGCTTCAACTTCCTTTTTCGGCTGGAGGGCTGAACCAACTCTTTGCCCTTGCCAATGACTTCAACTCTCTGTCTCGAAGCGGAAGTGGGACCACCCTCAGAAGCTTCGGGGATCGCCAATTTGGTGGTTGAACGCATCTCTACTTCGCCGAGGTCGTGAAGCACCGGCATCCTCCTCTGGAGCTCCCTGCTGAACTCCGCCTCCATGTTCAGAGGGAGGAAAGCTGCCGGTGGATTTAAGTCGTCACCCTCGACGTTGATGCCATGCTGGAACTTCTTGAGATGAATCTCCAAAGCAGAGCCTTCCAAATTGGACTTCAAACCGGTTTCAATCCGACCATCGTCCATCACGCTGTTGAGGCCGAGGTGAGCTTCTCCCTCTTCTTCAGTGGAGCCCACCTATTGACCAGGAAGTTGCAGAAGACCGTCTGGGGGGTCACCCCTCCTTCCACACATTGGCGGATCCTGGTCAAGGCAGGGTTTAAGGCCTCTGACAGCACCGAAACTTCACTCCAGGCATCAGTATCAACATTGGGAATACCTTCAAGCAGCTCCAGCTTCTCGTGCTCCTCCGCCGTTATGACAATCCAATCCTTCTTCCAGTCGTCCCACTTGTCAGAAGGGAACGACCTCAAGTACTTGTTAGGGCATTTCTTGCGCTTCACAAAATAGTAGAAGTCAAGATACTCGTTACTCTTGCCGGTGGTGTGGATGGTGAAGAAGGTACGGAAAAGCTCGACACAGGGGGGATACCCACCCACATCTCGCAGAAGTGGATGAATGTTGACACAAGAAGAATGGAGTGGGGGCCAAGGTGGTACAAATGCAACATAGAAGTCTAACAGCATCAAGAGGAAGGTTGAGAAAGGTGGGATCAGTCCCACCATGGCGTACGCAGAAAAGTAAACCATGTTGCCGCCGCGTTTCTTCCTAAACGGGAGCTCGCCGGCGCGGACCAGGTGGTTGAAGGAGTCGCTGGACCACTCCATGTAGGTCCGAACCTTCTTCAAATCATCGTCGATCGTGAGACGGCTCTTGCGGAGACCCAACTCCATCGCAGCACAACGGTGCGAGAGAGAAAAAGCAAGCAAAAGTTTGGAGGATTCGAGCACAAGTTCAAATGAAGGCCTAAGGAATCCCCAAAACGTGCGCGCTTTCCTTCTTAAGTAAGCCCCCGCAACGCTTGGATGGATACCGCAGAAGGGCCAAGGATACAGTTCAAAAATTTCACCCTGCCAATGACAAGGGGGCCCGGGGCCACCCAGACAATCAAGTTGAGGTCCTTACCCCAGGCGAACAGTTGTCATGATGAGAGGCGGGAAACCCAAAGGCGGCATCCTGACAGGGCGCGCAGAACTGATACGGTTTTCGTATTGGGAACCGGCAACCTTGAATTGCGTGAGATCCGCACGCGCAGATCTCACTTGCCGCATCCTGAAGATGCCACGCGGCGATGGTTTAACTGTGAACCACCACCTCAATAGCACATCCAAAAACCATTAAAGACACGGCGAAAAAATCGAAAGATGGATCCTCCTCCGGCAGAATGACTTAATCCAAAAGGTCTCTCCCAGAGGTGGGCTCAGGGGGCCACTATCGGTACCCTGCGTACCAGATACCCCTTGAGACTGCAAAGAGTGCAAAGGAACTCCACCTATCTGAATTGAAGACCTCCGAAGGCCCCACGTGTCACTTGGAACCGGACTTGCCTCCCTCCTATGGTTAGTCCCAGTGCCGCCACGTGTATCATAAAACCGGAGCTACATTCCATACATGGGAAAGCTCCGGACTAGATACCTGTGTGACACCCCCGGACCTAACCCCCGACAGAGGGAAGCTCTGGTACCGACACGTGTACAACAACACCGGACCTACTTGTCCAAGACGGTAAGCTCCGGAGATGCCACACGTCCAATCGTCAACCTCAACAGGCAGACTGGTGGACCTCCAACGGCTCGGACCTTCAAGGGACATTAAAGGCTTCAAGATCTGATTATGTTTCATTAATGCTATCTTAATGACACACGACTGGAGGACCCTTAATATCAGTAACGCCACCATTAAGGTGCGTTACCATGCTGTTAAGGGGAACTAAGTACATTAACTGTGTATTAAGCATCAGTAACCGCCAGAGCCACATGTTGGGCCAGGATGCTGATGTAACGTCCAATCCTTGTACTATAAAAGGACTGGTCGAGCGATACACGGGGAATTGCCCAAACACTCTGGTCTCTCACACACAAGCGCTCAGACGCTCAATACAACAACAACCCACACCCGAGGAGTAGGGTATTACGCTCAGGCGGCCCGAACCACATAAATCCTCGTGTCAAATCGCCATCTTGCTCTGAATCTCCGCGTGCCCTAACCGAACTAAGAAACTCCGCGGGTTGCCAACGGTAGCACCGGGAGAATTGCTGGAAGCAAACACCGACAGGAGCATTTGACCGCCTCACTTCTTCGCCCGCCTGAACCTTGGTGGGCTGGCGTGCCATTGAACATGTCCCTACTGTCGGGAGCATTGGTGTGGCCACCGCCACTGGTGGGTCTTCAACATTACAACTTCCTCTTCCTGCTAGAAGAGTCCGCTGACTCCTTTCCCTTATTCCGGGTGGGGTTAGTTCCAGACTCTTGTTGTCAGCCAGTTTCCAGGGCTCCCACAGGCTCCTATTTCTCATCATGGGTGGAGTCAAACCCGAACCCTTCCTGACGACTGGGGGCTGCTGCACCAGGGATTGTCACTCCTCTGGAGGCATCTCCCACTTGGAACACCGCAACACCGATCTCGTCAAGGTTCAACATCTCCTTCAATAGTCGTGTCCTCAGCTCTGGCGAAGTGAAGACTGGTAGGAGTTCCGATGGGGGAAGGATAAAGTCGTTGGAGATGGGATCGTTGTACAACTTTGACAGCACAAAAGAAGGGCTTTCTCATGCAAGTTGGTCCCCTTTCCATGCTCCAAGCGCGTGAAGTCCATCACACCGGTGTAACTCCACGCCGGGCGCTCACGTTGCTGGAGTGGCACAGTATGCCGCATCAAGAAGTCGCAAAGTACCATCAGAGACGTCAAGCCTCCATCCAACTAGTGCTGGATCCTCGTCAGCACCGGGTTGTACTCCGCTGGCAAGTCGGGGACGAGCTCCTAGAACTCACTTCCTGTGGTGGGTAAGTCAACTGGCAATTCCAGGCGGTCGCTTTGGTCGGTTTGGATAACCACCTAGTCGAACCTCTGTTCTCCCACTTTCCAGAGGAGAAGGAAGCGAGTTCCTCCGACACTGGAAGTAGTAGGCTCCTATGTAGCCTGAACTCCTTTCGGATGCCCACAAGATGAAATAAAACTTGAACAGCTCCATGGACCACCTCACACACACCCACATCTCGCAAAGGTGGACAAAGATCACCACCGATAGAATGGAATGTGGTGTGAGGTGCTAAAGTTGCAGACCGTACACGTCCAACAGTATCAAGAGGAAGGAGGATATCGAAGGAACCAACCGAGCCAGAGCATAAGCCTGGAAGAAGACTATGTTACCAGAACTCTTCTTGGTGAAGAGAAGGCTTCTACGACAAACCATGTTGTCGAAGCTGGTCTCCTGCCAGCCGAGCAACTTCTGCACCCTCAGAATGTCGCTCTTACTCTAGAGCTAGAGGCAAGAAGTTCGAACTCCATAGCAGCGAGCGGAGGAAGATGGAGAGTATGAAAAAAGGAGGAGGATGGATAACTCTAGGCACAAGAAAGCAAAAAGGGAGCGTAAGAGATCCCTTGCCCAGAGCAACGTCTCTATCTATTCTTTGAAACTCTTGGAAGACAATCACACGCGGAGCCTGGTCACATCCCATGTTGCTAGCTTCATCGATGACAAGGGGGCCCGGGTCCATCTGATAGACTAGTTAGACCTGGCGGACTGTTGTCATCATAAAGGATCGGGCAAACCCCGAGGAAGGCACAATGGTAGGTGTCGAAAGTCATAAACGACACTTCCCCCGGACCTGCTTAGAGTGCAGCCCGCGGAGGTTCTTTGGATTCACGAGGGCTAGTCCCAGGAGATCGAGCACAGCAGGATGATGAACACAGGGGATTTACGTGGTTCGGGCCACCGGAGCGTAATACCCTACGTCCACGGGAGTGTTTGTGTATTGCCTTGCTTGAGCGTGTATGAGCCTTGGTCTAATTTTCCGTCCCTTGCGAAGGTCGTCTGCCGAGCCCTTTTATAGTTCAAGGACTCTGTAGTTACAAGGTGAGACCCAGGACCCGACATGTGGTCCCGGGGAGAGCCAAATCCTATACAAGATCTAGGATTAATTGTTATCTACTTCCCTTTGTCAGGAGCTTCAATGTGCTGTCCCGCCGCGCCGTGCGCCAGGGCTACACATAGTTTGTGATGATGGTGGTGCACGTCTCGTCCGTCTTGTCCTCGCGGCCCATTCGTCCGTCTTGCGGTGTGGGTCTGTACCGGCTACTTGGACAAGACAGGACACTGGAGCCTTGACTTTTGCAAGCGCGACTCAGCCTGCCTGGGGAAGGCGTGCGTACTTAATGCCTGTCTAAGCTGCGCACGCATTCCTTTACTGCAGCTTCCTACCGCACTGAGTAGGCCGTCCGCCACGTGGTTGCGCCGGAGCCTGCCTCTGAGGGAAGTAACGCACTTGACGGATCAGGCCACGTGGCGCATTCGGAGCCCACCCTTATGGAGGGGTGGGGGCTCAGCCCTATAGGCCACGTGGTAGCTCCAGTGCCTTCCCCTGCGAGGACGTGGGCTTGGCCCTGAGGCCCCGATCGGCCACGTGGCGGCTCCGGAGCCCGCCTCAGCGGGAAGGCATGGGTTTGGTCCTGCCAGCCACGTGGCAGCTTGGGAGCCCCCCTGACGGGGAGGTAGGATCTGGTCCTTCCCTCCTCGACGTGGCAGCCTTGGATTCGACCCCTTAGGCAGGGGCAGAGTCCTTAGCGGTTTTCTCCTGTGCGCGGGGGTACCCGGTCTGCAGGGTACTGACAGTGGCCCCAGAGCCCACCTTGGGAGAGTCGTCGATACCGCAGGTGGGGTCTTCTTCCTTTTCTTCCCCCGCAACTCTTCCGATTCCACTTCGAGGCAGTTCCCCAGGCGACACGCCCCTGCCGTTGAGGCGACGTGTCTCCTTCCGGTAAGTGAAGGTGCTGAACAGGCGCCGCACGACGTGACTCCTGCCTTCAATCGTGCTTTAACTGCGATGGTTCCCAAGGCGGCTCCTGCACTTCTGCTGCTTTCGCCCTTTCGGAAACCGCCGAGTTACCTCCCGCATGGCTAGCTGCCCGGCTCGCCTTCTTCGTCGAGTGACCCGGGCCCTCATGTCATTGCCCATACGAGTTCGTTACTCTTCTACTGAGGCTGTGGCGATCCACGCTTTTGCGCCCGTTGGCCTGTAGGGGTGCATAAAAAGAGAACATTCCCCATGAGGGTCCTTTCTCCCGCCTCTGCTCCCCTGCGCTCGTGCTTTTGCCTCAAGCCCAGTTCTTGCGCTCTAGTTCCCAGTCTCCCCGTCCAGAGCCTCCTCCCTCAATCCTCATGGCGAGCATCTTGCCCAAGTCCAGGTTGTCCAGGCCCGCTGACCTAGCCCCATTGCGCCGGCTTTTCGGCTGGCATACTCCTGAGCGAGAGTCGTGGCTCCGTCCCGGGAGGCTCCCGCTGAGCCTCTCTGCCGGGGAGATGGTCCTCTTCTCGTCGTACGTGCTGGCCAGCTTCGTCCCGCCAGCATCCGCCTTCCTGGTCATGCTCCTGGAGACCTTCGGCCTCCAACTCCACCACCTCGCACCGAACTCGATCGCCATGCTGGCGGTCTTCGTTCACCTCTGCGAGATGTTCGTGGGGGTGATGTCGTCGGTAAAGCTCTTCCGGTACTTTTTTTTTACTAAGGGCCACCGGTAGGAGTTCGAAGGAGCACCTCAGCGCCTACTACTTCCAGCGCCGGACAAAGGTCCCCACGAGGTACATTGCTTCCTTCAACTCCGCGAGGTGGGAGCTGTGGCGTGAAGATTGGATGATCGCCAACGTCGAGGCCCACGACCGGATGTGCCTCCCCACTGGGATCTTCTACTCCGAGCGATCATTCTGGGAGGAGCGCCCAGAGCTAGAGGAGGCGTTCAACCCGGTGCTGGAGAGGATCCAGATGTTGGCGGACCACGGGCTGTTGTCTACCATGGTGCTGAGGGACTTCATGTCCCGCCGCATAGCTCCGCTTCAGCACCGCGCCTGCCCGATGTCGATGTTCATCGCCCTGTCGGACTGCACCCAGCTCGAGACCGGCCCCGGCTCCAACCTGGGCGAGCAGCAGCGGCTCAACATGCTGACCCGGGTCTGCCCCGATGACATCTCCGCTGAGGCACTTGCTCTTCCGTCGGCCTGCCGCCCCTTGTGCTTGGACTCCGAGTTGAGGAGGCAGCTGCTGAAGACGATGCCGACCCTTGACGAGTCTGGGCTAGCGTGGCGCCAGATCGGGGACATGTTCCGGGGGGTTAACATTGATGACGATGCTGAGGGAGGCGAGGCTCCCTTAAGCGACGTTGGTTCTTCAAGTGACGACTCCTCGAGCGGCCCCCAGCACCATCCATGGGGTGGCGTCGTCGCCCCCGATGAGAAGGGGAAGGGGAAGGTGCCGGTTCCGGTGTTGGACCCGTCCCCCAAGAAGCGAGCCCGGTCGCCGCCGCCGGCCCCTTCTGCCCCTCGTCAGGACTCCGGAGCCCTGCCGCGCTCGTCGCCAGGGGGCGCCGATGGCGCCACCTTGCCGCCCGAGTCCTCCACACGCAAGAGGGGGAGGCTCCTCAACGCCGACGGGACCCCAGCGTTTCCTCTCCGTTCGGAGGGGCGCCAGACCTCGGGGGTGCCGCCGACACACCACCACAGGCCCCCCCAGCACACTCAGGGGCCCCCGTCACGGGTTCGGGGGGTCCGAACCCCCCCAACCCTTTCGGGAAGCGGTGGAACTTCAGTGTCCCCCGGTAAGCCCGCTCAGATTTTACCTTGCGTGTTCTTTGCTGTGCGCCTACCCTGTCAATCTCTTATGGTCTGAGTTTGCTTGGTTTCAGCGCCACCACAGCTACTCCACCACCTGCGGGCACTTCTGCTGGGGGGTCTGCCGCTCCAGCCAGCTCGCGGGGATCGTCTGCTGCCTTGGGCCCTGCTCTGGTGCACCAGGCTGCTGCCGCCGGGGTACCTCGGGCCTCCGTGCCCGAGGTCCCCGCAGCGGCTGCTGAAGCCCAGCCGCGCGCACCGACAACCGCTGCCGCGCCTGCCAACGACTCCACGTCCACCGGCTACTTCGTGTCGGTTGATGCTGCCGCGCCCTCCGACACTGCTACGTCGGCTGGCGCCACTGCCCCAGGTGCTGCCATCCAGGAGGGGGCCCTGGTCCCCACCTCCCCAGTGGTCCTCCAAATGGAGGACGACATTGAGGAAGTGGGGAGGCAGGGGCCCGCTGCTACGGCGGAGCCTCTCCCCCTGTCCGAGGCTATGGCCGTGGCCTGCTCCGGCTTCCGGCAGGCCCAGGTGGCCCTTGCCCGGGAGAAAGGGCAGCTCGAGGACGAGGACGAGGACGACCGGCTCCGGGAACGGGCGAGGACCCAGGAGGCCCGGACCCGGCTGGCGAAGAGCCGAGCGGCCCAGCGGGAGGCGGTCGTTCGGGAGGAGATGAAGATCCTCGAGCAGGAGCGCGACCTCATCGCCCAGCTGGACGCTGTCACCCAGAAGCTGAAGGATGACACCGAGGCCATCCACGCTGAGGCCAGCTCCCGCCTCCAGGCCTGCGAGGACCTTCAGCACCTGCTGTCCCTCCGGGAGGCTGCTCTAGCCGAACGGGAGCAAGAGCTGGCGGCGAAGCAGGCCAAAGTGGAGGCGACCTACCGCGGGCTCATCCTCCAGCAGGAAGGGGCGAGAGCCTGCGCCGCCGAGTTGGACCGCTGGGAAGCCGCCGTGGCCGAGGTGCAGCAGGCCCAGTCCGTCGAGCGCTAGGCCCTCCTGGACCGTGAGTTCAACATCGCCATCAAGGAGGGTGACTTGGACCGCCGCGAGGCAGGGGTCGACGAGCGCAAGAGGGCCCTGGCGGCCAAGGAGAAGCGGTTCCTGGACGGCGGCCCCCGGGCACTGGCGGTGGCCCAACAGGAGGTGGAGGAGCTCCGGGCGGCATGCTCCGCCGAGGCCTGGAAGGTCTGGGAGTTCCTTGGCGGTGCCGACTCGGCTCTGGTGCCGCTCGGCTTCAGCCCGGCGCGCGTGGGGGAGCCGGCACAGGAGGTGAGTCAGGTGTTCCCGGCGCTCGACTCCACCAGCTCGAGGATGCGCTCGTTGGGGCCATCCTTGACAACCAGCTGGAGGCTGAGGGACGGATGCTGGTGAAGGAGGTGGCGACGCACACCCTGTCCTTCTACCGGAGCTGGTACCCCGACGTCTCCCTGCTGCCGGTCCTCGAGGGGCCCATTGCCGACAGGGAAGAGGCCGCCAAGTCTGAAGTTTTGGATGCGGTGGCACTCATCGCCTCAAGGCCGCCGGAGCTTCAGGCCGGCGGTGCCCGCCATCTTCAGCGACAGGTCAACAGCGGGCCCCCTAGGGGTGCCGCCGGAGCTTCAGGCCGGTGGTGCTCACCATCTTCAGTGAGAGGTCGACAGCAGGCCCCCTGGGGGTGCCGCCGGAGCTTCAGGCCGACGGTGCCCACTGTCTTCGCGGGTACTCTGACGGTGGTTGCTGGAATAACTTCCTCAAAGACCTGTACATAGATCAAAAAAGAGAAGTAATTCTGTCTGCTGGTCACTTTACCCCTGCTCTTTTTGTAGTGTCACTTGACTTACAATCCTGGGCTGACTCGTGGGGCTTAGGTAATTCAGTGCTCCTGCGCCTAGGACTCGTCGTGCATACTACCCAAGGGTGGTCCATCTGGCCCCCAATACTCGGGTGTAGCGCTGGGGAGGCAGAGCGCACAGGCTTAGGGTACGGGACCAGGCTAAGCAGGCTGTGGCCCTGGACCTCCCGCTCGGCGTAAGCCTTTTCCGGGGGAGACCATCTGGAGACACAGGCCCCCGAGTATTGGAACATCTGAGGCCCCAGGCGCATTGCAGGTACCTCAAGCAACCCCACCTGCAGTCCAGGTAGCAAGGCTCCCACTATTGCTAAAGCAGGGGGAAAAACTACAGCGCTCATGATAGATCACGAGCTATGGCGGGCTTACAGCAACATCATAAAAATTAAAGATAATTTTTGAATTGACAAACCCTATACCAGGCAGGACAACATTCTTTCATTGTAGTTTCTCATAAGATGGAGCAGACTTTACAAGGGGAATAACCCGGCCTGGGTGTCAGATGGAGTCGAGTGCACCTACTTAGGGTTCTAGACCAGGCTAAGCGGAATGTGCACTCGGAGCCCCATCGCCTTATCCTAAGTGCTGTCCTGAGGCAGTATGTAACTTTTACAATGAAATAGCATTGCCCCAACCCTGGTCTAGGGGTAGAACTTACGGAGGTGCTCGATGTTCCATGGGTTGGGTAATCGCTGTCCATCCTCCGTAGCCAGGCGGACGCATCCTGGGCGGCAAACCTCTGTTACCCGGAAGGGACCCTCCCAGCTGGGGGAGAGTTTGTTAGACCCTTCCTGGGAGAGTATGCGGCGCAACACTAGGTCGTCTACCTTTAGCTCCCTACTCCGCACGGTCCTCTGATGGTAGCGCCGGAGCGCCTGCCTGTACCGTGCATTTTGGAGAGCCGCTCGCACTCGTCCCTCGTCGACGAGGTCCAGGTCTTCACACCGGAGCTGGTCCTGCGCGGCTTCGTCGTACCTCCCGGCACGGGGGGAACCCATGGTAATTTCTGGGGGGAGGACGGCCTCTGCCCCGTACACCAAGAAGAAAGGTGTTTCCCCCGTGGCCCGACTGATTGATGTCCGACTAGCCCATAGCGCACAGGGAAGCTCATCCACCCAATTTCCACCATGCTTCTCAAGGTGTGAGAATGTGCGAGTCTTGAGGCCCTTGAGGATCTCTACATTGGCTCACTCGACCTGCCCATTGCTCTTTGGATGAGCAACTGATGCATAGCAGACTTGGATCCCCAGGTCCTCGCAGTATTCCTGGAATGCTGCACTTGTGAACTGGGTCCCGTTATCAGTTATGATTCTATTCGGGACCCCGAACCAGCAGACAATCGACTTGATGAATTTTACTACTGACTGCTTGTTGATGGTGACAACTGGGGCGGCTTCCGGCCACTTGGTGAACTTATCTACAGCGACGTAGAGATGCCAGAATCCTCCGACGGCTCTGGGAAAGGGTCCCAGGATGTCCAACCCCCATACAGCGAATGGCCATGAGGGAGGGATCATCTGCAGCGCCTGAGCTGGTGTGTGGATCTGCTTGGCATGGAACTGGCACGCCTTTCATCTCTTTACCATCTCGGCGGCATCCTGGAGTGCTGTCTGCCAGTAAAAGCCATGTCGAAAGGCTTTACCGACCAGCGTGCAGGAGGACGCGTGGTTCCCGCACTCGCCTCTATGGATCTCTGCGAGCAGGTCGTAGCCCTCCTCCCGGGTAATGCATTGCAGTAGGATGTCGTTGGCGCCACGCCAGTAGAGATCCCCTTCCACCAGCGTGTACCTTTTAGCCATGCGAACAATCCTTTTTGCCAGGGAATGTTCTTCGGGAAGGATATTGCCTTGCATCGGGACATGCTTGAGCCTCTGGATCTTGGGCGCCCGGTAGCTCGGAGCCCCCGATGGCGCATACGATCCTTGGCGGACTCCATGGTAGTAGGGTCGCCGGGACTGCCAGCTTCGAGGTGCTGGGCTTGGCCCCTTCGCCTGGTTTGGCTGCTCGGGCGGTTGGTCGCGGTAACGTCCTTGCGAAGACTCCTTGGGGCACTGGGGCCCCTGTGGAGGCCTTCATTGATAGGTCGTCTACGACTGAGTTGTCGGCTCGGGGTACATGCACAAGTCCAAGACTTCAAAGTCCTTTTCCAGCTTCCGGACGTGCAGCAGGTATGCTGCTATTTGAGGGTCGTTGCAGCTGCACTCTCCTCTGGCTTGCTTGATGATCAGTTGAGAATCACCTTTAGCTAGAAGCTGTCGGACATTGAGGGTCAGGGCAGTCTTCAACCCAAAGATTAGGGCTTCATACTCCGCCATGTTGTTTGTCGCCTTGAAGTCGAGGCGCACCATGTACTTGAACTGCTCCCCAGTCGGGGTGAGGAGCAGGACCCCGGCCCCGGCCCCCTGCTTCCGCGAGGAGCCGTCGAAGTAGAGCGTCCAGGGGGTTTTGGTGAAAAATGGAGCCTTGGGCACCGTTTCGCTGTTGTCCGGGCCCCCCGGGTTGCTTGGCGATGTGGTCCATTCGGCCAAGAAGTTCGCCAGTGCTTGGCTTTTGACTGCATGTCGAGGTAAGAACTCCAGCTCGAACTCAGCCAGCTCCGCTGCCCACTTGGCAATGTTGCCACTCGAATTGGGGCTGTGGAGTACAATTTTCAGTGGGAAGGAGGTGACCACTGAAACTCGGTGAGCTTGGAAGTAATGCCGGAGCTTCCTCGACGCTATGAGCACTTCATACAATAGTTTGTGTACCTCCAAATATCTTGTTTTTGCTTCATGGAGGACCCCACTGACGTAGTAGACTGGCCGTTGGGAGGTCCGAACCCTCCCCGGGGGGTCCGAGGCTCCTTGCAATGCGTCTGCATCCTGGGGAATGTGGCTCCCAGGGTCTAGCTGGGCCTCCGGGGGTTGGGACCCGTAAGGCACTTGGTCACTGGAACTCTTCTGTGTTCGGGCCTTGAGGCTCGGCCTCCCCCTCTGGGGCTCCTTCTGGTTCTTGTTGCGGTAGTAGCTCCGGCCGCTCTGCAACCAAGACCATGCTCACCACTTCTGTTGTTGCGGTGATGTACAACAGGAGCGGTTCGCTGGGTTCTGGCGCCACCATAATCGGTAACGTCGTCAGGTGTTTCTTGAGCTCCTGGAAGGCCGCTTCAGCTTCCTCAGTCCACTCAAAGGGGCCTGACTTCCGCAGAATCTTGAAGTAGGGCAGGGCTCGCTCAGCCAGTCTTGAGATGAACCGACTGAGGGCTGCCAAACATCCTGCAAGCTTCTGCACGTCCTTGATGCGGGCCGGCGGCCGCATCATCTCTATCGCCTTGATCTTCTCTGGGTTAGCTTCGATCCCTCGGTGTGATACCAAGAAACCAAGGAGCTTCCCTGCAGAAACCCGAAAGACACACTTGTCGGGGTTCAGCATCGTGCATGTCGTGCGCAGCTTGCTGAAGACTCGGGCTAGGTTCTCTAATAGGGATGTGCTGTCCCTGATTTTTACCACGATGTCGTCGACATACACCTCTACCAGATCTCTAATGAGGTCCCCAAATGTCTTATGCATTGCACGTACAAAGGTGGGGAGAGCATTCTTGAGACCATAAGGCATGGAGACATAACAATACAGGCTGTCTACTGTTATGAAAGCAGTGTGTTCCTCATCTTCCCTAGACATAGGTATTTGGTGAAAACCGGAATACGCATCTAGGAAACACAGAAGGTCACAGCCTGATGTTGAGTCTACTATTTGATCTATCATAGGAAGAGGGAATGGATCCTTGGGATATGCCTTATTGAGATTGGTGTAGTCGATGCACATCCGGAGCTTCCCGCCAGCCTTGGGAACGACAACAGGGTTGGCCAACCACCGTGGGTGGTGAACCTCCCGGATGAAACCAGCATCGAGCAGCTTCTTGATTTCTTCACGGATGAAGTTATGCCGCTCGATGGACTGTTTCCTGGGCTTCTGCTGTACCGGTCTGGCGTCGGGGTAGATCTTCAGATGGTGCTCAATCACCTCCCTGGGGATCCCGGGCATTTGTGATGGTTGCCATGCAAACACATTGACGTTGTCCCGGAGTAAGGTGATGAGCGCGCATTCCTATTTGCTGACCAGGTTCCCCGCGATACGGGTTGTCTGGGCAGCCTCAGAGCCAATACTGACGACCTTCATAGGGACGTCATCGTCGTTGGTAGGTTGCACACGAGGTGCAGCAGTGGAGGCTCACTGCGTTGGGCCTTGCTCTGGTCGACTCTCCTTCAAGCCTCCTGGGACCGGAGCCCTCCCCGCTGCAAGTGCTTGGAGTTGCTCCAAGGATGACACTGCGGCTGAGCGGTCCCCTCTGATCCTGAGGACATCGGAAGGCATTGGCATCTTCAGGACGAGGTAGCCGTATTGGGCTACAACCATGAACCTGTAGAGGGCTGGCCTCCTGATGATTGCGTTGAAGGGGAGGTCAACGTCTGCCACGTCGAATAAAACGCTCTCTGTACGGTAGTTCTCCGGGGTCCCGAAGGTCACCGGGAGGTGTATGTTACCATACGGGAGGATTTGCCCAGGTCCGACACCCGAGAACGGGCTCGAGGGTGTGAGATGGGACATCGGCAGCTGCAGCTTTCGGAAAGCCGCCGTGGAGATGAGGTTGAGGCCCGCCCCTCCATCTATCAACACGTGAAAGACCTTCACGTTGGCGATGGTCGGGGACACCAGCAGCGGGAGCACTCCTGCACCTGCCATGTTCTTCGGGCAGTCATAAGCGTCGAAGCTGATCGCCGTGCTCATCCACTTGTGGTGGGGAGCCGGACTTGGGGCGGGGGCCACTGCAGCCACTGCCTGTCGCAGGGTTTTCACCGCGTTTCGGGACGTGGGGTCTGTGGCTCCTCCGTAGATGACATGGAGGGTCTTTCGGCGCTCCTTATCACTGCTGGAGTCGGAGTCGCCGCCCGCTGGGGTTCTTGGAACCCCATCTCGCTGTCATCCTCCTTCTCAGGATCAGCCTTCTGCTTGCCCTCCCATGGCGGAGGGGTGCACCCTCCTGGCGCTGCTGCCTCTGTTTCTGTTCGCAGAATCATTCCGCGAATCTCTTCACTTCCCAACACTCGCTAGCACTATGGCTATTTGTACGGTGCACCGGGCACTTGAAGTCAGGCTCCTCGGGATCAGGCGACTGCCTAGGGCGCTTGTCACAGCGCGATGCTCGGGCTCCGCCGGGCGCCGCAGCCGCCATTGCCTGGGCTCCGGGCTTTGGCCTGTTCTTGCCACTACCCTTCTTCTTCTTCTTCTTGCCGCTGCTCCTCGCAGAGGCTCCTTCCTCAGTCGGGGTGGATTCCCTTGCTTCTGAGGATGGCTGGGAGTGCCAGTTGCACCCCTCAGCTGCCCTAGCACATCTGTCTGCCAAGGAGAACAACTCGGATACATCACGCACCTCGTGCGTGGCTAGCTTCTCGAGCATCTTTTTGTCCCTCACACCTTGTCTGAACGCGATGATAACCGATGCGCTAGCAACATGAGGGATGGTGTTCCGTACCTGGGAGAACCGCTGGATGAACGATCGCAGCGACTCTCCAGCGCGCTATCTAACAGCGTGTAGGTCAAGCTCGGTGCTGGGGCGCTTGTAGGAACTGCCGAAGTTAGCCACAAACTGTCGACACAACTCATCCCAGGAGGTTATGGACCCCTGGGGCAGGTTCATGAGCCATGACCGAGCTGGGCCGGTCAGGACGACGGGGAAGTAGTTAGCCATAGTGGCCTCGTCGCCTCCTGCAGCCAGTATCGCAGTGGTGTAGATCTGCAGTAACTCGCTCGGGTTGACACTCCCGTCGTACTTCTCCGGCATGTGTAGCTGGAACTTTCGTGGCTAGACCACGAAACGGAGGTGAGGCGCTAGTGCTGCACACCCTTGGCTAGGGCTGACTGGTGCCGGCGGCGGCAGCGCATACCCCGGGTGAGCAGGCGGGCCTGCGTACACCTGGTGCTAAGGTGGAGTTGCATACGCCTGTGCAGGAGGCGCGACGTACGCCTGGTGCGGTGGAGGCACAGCATGAGCCTGGGGCACAGGGCCCGGCACGCTGTAATATGCCTCCAGGTTGCGCCGACGTTCCCTCTGACGCTCGATGGTGACTTGACAGTCCTCTCCGGCCCTGCGGTGCTGCAGCCCGGTTCTCAGATCTGTTGTTGAGATCCTGGTTGAGCGCGAGTCTGCCGTCCACCGGTCGGCTGTCGGCGTTCGCGACAATGACACATGCATCGGCTGGGCATGTGTTTCCCTCGGCGGAGGCGTGTTGAGTGCAGCGGTGACGAGGTGGTCAACGTCTTTGATCCACTGCTGAGCTGCTCCCTGAGGAGCATCCCCAGCAGGAGGGTTGTGAAGTAGCGCGCGCGCTGCCGCGAGCGCACTCTCCGGACTTGCAGCCGGTGGCGCCGTGATTGCTGTCACGGCCGGAGTACACTGTGGAGTGGCGTGTCGGCCTGCAGCCGGCGAAGTGACTGCGGGGCAACGCGAAGGTCCTGACCTTCCTGCCCTAGAGCGGTAGCCTGCCCTAGAGCGGGATGACGCCTGATCATCCGCCACTATCTGTCGCCGCGACTACGCCCTGGATGATCCGGTGTTGGATTGGTCGTTCACCATTACTGCTGGTGGAGATTTTGACGGGGAAAAAGCCCCCTACCTGGCGCGCCAAATGTCAAAGGTCGTAAACGACACTTCCCCCGGACCTGCTTAGAGTGCAGCCCGCGGAGGTTCTTTGGATTCATGAGGGCTAGTCCCAGGAGATCGAGCATAGCAGGATGATGAACACAGGGGATTTACGTGGTTTGGGCCGCCGGAGCGTAATACCCTACGTCCACGGGAGTGTTTGTGTATTGCCTTGCTTGAGCGTGTATGAGCCTTGGTCTAATTTTCCGTCCCTTGCGAAGGTCGTCTGTCGAGTCCTTTTATAGTTTAAGGACTCTGTAGTTACAAGGTGAGACCCAGGACCCGACAGGTGGTCCCGGGGAGAGCCAAATCCTATACAAGATCTAGGATTAATTGTTATCTACTTCCTTTTGTCAGGGTCTTCAATGTGTCGTCCCGCCGCGCTGTGCGCCAGGACTACACATAGTTGGTGATGATGGCGGTGCACGTCTCGTCCATCTTGTCCTCGCGGCCCATTCGTCCGTCTTGCGGCGTGGATCTGTACCGGCTACTTGGACAAGACAGGACACTGGAGCCTTGACTTTCGCAAGCGTGACTCAGCTTGCCTGGGGAAGGCGCGCGTACTTAATGCCTGTCTAAGCAGCACACGCGTTCCTTTACTGCAGCTTCCTACCACACTGAGTAGGCCGTCCGCCACGTGGTTGCGTCGGAGCCTGCCTCTGCGGGAAGTAAAGCACTTGACGGATCAGGCCACGTGGCGCATTCGGAGCCCACCCCTATGGAGGGGTGGGGGCTCAGCCCTGCAGGCCACGTGGTAGCTCTGGTGCCTTCCCCTGCGAGGACACGGGCTTGGCCCTGAGGCCCCGATCAGCCACATGGCGGCTCCGGAGCCCGCCTCAGCGGGAAGGCGTGGGTCCGGTCCTGCCAGCCACGTGGCAGCTTGGGAGCCCCCCCTGACGGGGAGGTAGGATCTGGTCCTTCCCTCCTCGACGTGGCAGCCTTGGATTCGACCCCTTAGGCAGGGGCAGAGTCCTTAGCGGTTTTCTCCTGTGCGCGGGGGTACCCGGTCTGCAGGGTACCGACAACAGGGCTGCAAAGATTGTGCCGGGGGCTGATACGGAGATTATATTGGGAACCGTCGTCGATCAATGTGAACGACAGATGTGCAGCGCGCTACGCTACTATCAACCAACCAAGTCTGGTTACGTGTCTGCAATGCAGGAATGTACCATCACCTCAACTGCCCAAGTGAAAATCCAAAGCAACAACGCGAGAAAGCTTGATGGTGGGCACACTTGCGGGATCGAAACCTCCCCCGAGGTGGGCTCGGGGGCCACTGTCGGTACCCTGTAAACCGGGTACACCCACTTACAATGAAGAGAAGATACTAGGTCCCACCTCTTAGGAGGGGAGGTACCCAAAAGCCACCACGTGTCCAGCGGCTCTGGAGCTCGCCTCCCTACTGAGGAGGGCTCCAGTGCTGCCACGTGTACACCAGCTCTAAAGCCTGCCTCCCTACTGAGGAGGCCTCCAGTGTTGCGACATGTAAGGAGGGCTTCGGTGCAGACATGTGTCCTGCATCCCCGGACTCTACCTCTCTGCTGAGGAGGGCTCCAGTCTGCCACGTGTCCAACGGATCCGGACTCTTCCTCTCCATCTAGGAAGACTCCAGTGCTGCCGCGTGTCCAAGACTGAAGCAAGGCGCCGAGGGTATTCAACACCACAAGACTGGAAACTGCTCCTTCAAGACAACATTAGTGTGTCATTAAAGGCCGCCTTAGCACCGCACAACAGGTTCGTGTTCAAGATGTATTAACATGTCCTGAAAGCCTCATTAATACACATTAAAAGACAGAATTAAGTACCTCAGATCCTTCCTAGGGGTCTTAATTACCTCGGGCCACCTGTCAGGCTCCAGCCTCATTATAAACTGCCGAACCTTGGCATATAAAAAGCCTGTGCTGCTACCGTAGAACAAGAGACCAACTAACACGACCTCAACCAAGCGCTTAGTCAAGCAATACAGCACACATTCTCCCATAGACATAGGGTATTACGCTCCGGCGGCCCGAACCACGTAAATCTCTGAAGTTCACCCGTGTTCATCGCTTCTCATAATTCTCAAGAATTCATCCCTCCTAAAAAAGAACCTTTGCGGACCACTTCATAGTAGTACTAGGGGAAGTGTCATTCCTACACTTTGACAACTACCAAGAATTATACTGTTAATTGATATAACTCCTCATTCACTTTCTCACATGGTTTGCAAAATTAGTTCATATTACCCCTTAATTAGTATCCCTATTTCAGATTTCTTGACGCGTACAGTGATTTTGTTGATAATACCCTGTGTAGGATTCCACCTGTTAAAATTTGACATGCTAACGACACATTCATTTTGTTGAACGTCTTCTACTATTCTCTGTCACATGGCCAATGCCATGGACATCAAGTGTTGCGCTCCTCCGCCTGTGCCCCTACTATAACTGGCAAAATGAGTCGGGCTAAACGGGTCAGCTCGAAACCTGATAAAATCGGCCCGACACGAGCATGGTCTCACATTGAGGGGATCGAGTTCGGGCCAGCCATGAGTCCATCATGCCGGCTCGGCATGACCCGTTTAAAAGTCAGCTCGGTTAGCCCGGCGTGTGGCCTGCGTAGCCTGGGTCTGGCCCCGCCCAGCATGGTCCTTCTTGGGCTCGGATCAACCTGACACGTGTAAAATTAATCCGAACCATGCCTGGACCGAGGCGTAAACCCTTTGTGTTGACTCGGCCCAACCAGGATCATTATCGGGCTGTGGTTGATTGAGGCTTTCAAGGCACAAGCCAGGTGGGACTCCGACCCCTCTACCGGCGCTCTTTCGCCTGCACCACTCTGTCGGTGCCCCCCCCCCCCCCCCCCCCCACCCACGCTCCTTTGCCGGCGCCCCTACAACCTCCGCCCGCACCCTCTGCATAAAGTGTCAGCTCCTCCACAGCAACTAGCAACTTCCAACTCCCGGAGCCGGTCGCCATTTCGTGAGACCGCACGAAGATATTTTGCTCCAAATCTATAGTTGGTTTCATCCCGCTGTTCTGACGATCCGATTTGGGAAACCATTTCATGGTAAATTCTGATCTCTTTTTTCCCTGGATACATTTTTTTTCACATTCATGACCCACACCACAATGGGAGAGGCAGTGCCGGCGATCCCCAAGGATGTCACCGAGGTGAAAAAGCGCCTCTTCCTTTGCGATTTTCGTTGTCACTGGTGGTGTGAAATTTACTCTTATGTTTCTATGTTTTTTTTTTTTGAAGTGAATGACAGGTGCTATGCCTTTTCATTAAAGAAGAAGTAAATTAGAGAAATACAAAACATAAATACAGATATAGGCAGCCTCAGCTGCCATATCCAACACAACACAAACACGAACAAACACTTACCAACTTCCCAGACCGAGAAGAAGGTACACCACAAACTAGATAAATAGTAGTGAACTCTATGTCGCGATGGCCAGCCACTAATAGTTGAACTTCCCAGTTGCTCAATGGCAAATAAACTGCAAAGAGGAAGAGGTGAGAGAGAAGAAGATCCGCTCCTTCTCTACAACAATGCCACCATCCAAGCAGTTGGGAGGTTAACCATAAGCGACCAGTCATCCCGTTAGCAGGTTAAGATGGAATGAAATGTACATCTAAAAATGACGCCTCCAACAAAGAACATGACATAGTAATGCCATCTTCTCTTGTCCAGTGGACTTGGGTTTTCACCCGGAGGGAGCCAAGAGGTGACGAGAACTACGACAACATCCCCAAGGAGATCATGACGTCCGCGGACGTCACTGTTGTCGGTCCAACCACCGCCGGACAAGTCTTTTGCCTCTACTCATGACCCACCACATCCATCTGCCTGCTACATAGAGGCCACCGCCACCACCTTGCAATGCGCCCTCTTCCTCCCAATGGCCAACTGCGCCGCACCCGCTGATGCCATCGTTGCGTCGCGCCAACCACGCTGCACCAAAACGGCCAACTATGTCGCACAACCTCCAGGGTCCTCGAGCTTCGCTCACCTTGCAGTCGCTGCACTCCGAAGGTTGAAATACTGACGTCCAACCATCCCAAGACAACCAGACTCTCCATGGACGTTGGCTCACGTGAGCCCCGTCGCCCAGATCCGCCGTCGCAGGTGCCCCGCTGGCCTTGCCACTCAGACCCGCAGTCGCAGACGCCCCACTCGCCTTGCCGCCCAGGTCCACCATCGCAGGTGTACCACCGGCCCTGCCGCCCAGGTCCGCCATCACGGGCGCCTACGGGCAAACCTTCGCCGCTTCAGTAGACAGTCCAGGGAGGAAGAAGGTCACCACCGTCAAAGAATCTAGAGACGAAATGATCCACCATTGCTGCTGCAACCCGTGAGGAGCCACCAACGAAATCCCACCACAGAGAACAAAGATCCCCGTCGCGGGCACCACCGTGCGCATCTGGCCGCCTCAATCGAGAGTGCCAACTCCTCATCAGCACAGGATCCCACCGTGCACACGCTGCACCGCCGTCGTCCAAGATTCCATCCGCGCCTGATGCACGCCCACTGCAAGCTCTATCGCGCACTTGCCGACAACTCTCGGTCTGCCCAGCTCTTCTTCAATCCCAGACTGGTCCACGGATACAGACGCCGGGCCGCCAGATTCGGCCGCCGGGCCGCGCGTAGCCTGCGACGCC
The DNA here is from genome assembly GCA_036927565.1 of Tuctoria greenei. Taxonomy (NCBI): domain Eukaryota; kingdom Viridiplantae; phylum Streptophyta; class Magnoliopsida; order Poales; family Poaceae; genus Tuctoria; species Tuctoria greenei. The sequence goes on along the minus strand of JAYESD010000004.1, from coordinate 105,687,224 downwards.
AACAACACCCTTTTTCTTCCTACCGCGCTTGCTGTGTGCCCACCGCGTAACTGGTCATGTGCTCGTCGGCAACGGTCTGGTTCGACCAGAGCTTGCTCCATCGCCTCCGGCAGCCGAGCTGCCGGATCCGGCCATCGGGCCACTGAATCGGGTCGTCGGGGCGGTGGATCCGACCGACGGACAATCGAACCCGGTCACCACCGCCACCTGTGCCGACCGCCGCCACCTGTGTTGACTGCCTGCTCTAACCAACCTTCTTCCACCGCCTCTGGTCATCGAACCGCTGGATCTGACAGCTGGGCCGGCAGATCCGACCGCCGGACCAATGACGACCGTTCCACGTGCCCCGAAGTCCATGAAATACAGCCCCAATGGCTGCTAACGCCCTGCCGCCGCCTTCCTTGCTAGCCACGCGGCTTGCTCCTGCGGCGGCGCGACAGGGGAGACAGTGGCTGGGGTGGCGGCGGGGCTGGTTGCGGCGGCCGCTCGAGTCGCCCTGCGCGAGCGACGTGGGGGCCCTGGGATTTTTGTTTTTTGAAACTTCTATAACCAATAGTACAATGTCAGAACCATCCTTATGTTTCTATGTAGAGTTGATCTCGCCAGATGATCTTTTGCAAGCGTGTTGACTCTGGGGAAAAGTTGATGTGTATGTATATCATGCTTTTGATAAGTACCCAAGTCTTTTAAACTCAATCCCTGTTGATTGGAATGGCAAAGAGTAGTCGAATATCTTTCCAGCTGGCTCACCACCAGCAATTAAACATTGTTTTTGATGTTTTGCTTATATATATTGATTTGTAATGAGCAGCCCAGTCATGTTCAGGAAATTTGATAGTGGAGGGAAAGTGATCCAGACGAAGTCTGAGACATAGTGATGAAAAGGTACACTGCAGAGGAGCATCTTCAAAATGCAGAAAATAAAAGGTATGGGTGTTGCTGTCTTTTTGCAAGCTATGTATTTCATTCAGAAATGAAATGAATCTAAAGATTCTCTTCATCTACAAAAAAATGATGTTTTCTGAATTAGTTAACTAGAATTAATTAAAAAACATCAATTTTTCTTGGAGATTGAAGGAGTAACTTTTTTCTCTCTTAGACCTGTTGTGCAGGGATGACAGTCCAGATGGAGTCTCCACTTCTTTATAAATTTATTTAATGATATTGATCCCTAAAATATTTATCCGTGAGTACATCCCGTCTCCCATCATAATCAGAGACCAGACTACTCAACGTGGACTTTGAGGTCCTGTTTGGCACAACTTCTGCTGCAACTTCTTTATAAAAATAAGTTGAAGGTGTGCCAAACAAGAAACTTCTGTAATAGCTTATTAGTTCAGCTGCTTCTCAGAATGAACTAAAAGCAGAATATAACCAGAATTTGCTTTCCACCAACTTTTCAAACAAACTGTTTTTGTAACAAGTTACAGCTGTGTCAAACAGCGCCTGAGCCTTGAATAGCAAAAGCACCATTTAATTGACAGTGCGCCTTCACAGATTGCCACATCTATATGTTTCATTTATATAAGTGCAACCAAGTATCATTAACTCTTATTTCTCCCAACTCTCCTGTTGCCACGTGCTCGACACAGCTTTGTCACAAAAATACGTTATATCAAACCAATAGCTTATTAGTTCAACCGTTTCTGAAATGAACTAAAAGCATAATATAAAAAGCGGAATATAATCTCCTTTTATTATCTGCTTCCGCGGCCACCCGCCCCTGCACGAATAGCCGTGATGCATTTAAATCCTAATGTCTTGACAGGTTGCACAATTATCACGTATGGAGAATAAGAAGCCAGAAGCGTGCAAGTTCACGTTGCGGCTATTTATTTTATTTCTGCATAATTGTAGCGTGATTAGCCAGATCATGAGAATTAGTCTCCAGGTTAGTTAGATGCATGCATGAGAATAGGACTAGTTAGTGCATGGCTTGCGTCAGGACCAAGGTTTGATGAGTCCAGGTGCACATTCCTATCGTGTGGATGGTTCTGTTAGACATGGGCCAGGTCGTTGCTGCATGTAGATGAGTTTGTTAATTGAGTGTCTGGTTCTGGTGGCTAGTAGTACTGCATGTCGCCGGCCAAGTCTGTTAAATAAAAAGAATCAGAAAAGATGCCAGTTAGTTGGATGCGTCAAAAAATACTGCCTGTGCTCTCTCTCTTGTTCATCTCTCTGTACGAGTGTTCATCCTCGTGTTCTTGTGAATACCGGCAAGAGATAGAAGTAAAATTCCACTGTGTTCGCGTGTATTTCCTGGCCTGATTCCAACATTTGGTACCAGAGCCACAGGTTCCGGAGGCGATTCAAGTGGAGGCGCTGGTGGCAGTGCTGTGACGGCAGTGAAAATGAAGATCAGTACATCTCCCTTGAAGAATGGCGGCGGCAAGGATGACAGTGCGAGTGACGGCACTGGTGTGGTTCGTGCTGCATCACGAGGTGGAGTTCCTATTCATTATCCGCAGCTCAGCGACACATATTATAGCGTGTGGGCAGTAAAGATGAAGATCATAACGAAGACCCTTGGCTGCTGGTCGCGATCGAAGGCAAGGGCGAGTATGATCAAGGGAAGGATGAGGATGCATTTGCTATCCTCTTCCAGTCTTTGCCTGACTCAATGGTGATGGCCATCGCTGAGTTTGAGACTGCAGCGGAGGCCTGGGAGTCGATCCGGCGCATGTGCGTCGGGGAGGACCGCGTCAAGAAGGCACGGGTGAAGCAGCTGAAGCGTCAGCTCGATCGACTGGAGATGGACGACGACGAGACCGTTACCGTGTTCATGCAGAAGATGAACACGCTCGTCGCCGAGATCCGGTCGCTGGGCGAGAAGATTGATGATGAAGCTGTGATAGAGTGACTGTTCAACGCAGTGCCCAGCAGGTTCTCCGAAGTGGTGAATACGATCGAGCAATGGGGGGGGGGGACCTGTCCACCATGTCAGTGTCTGAGGCTGTGGGAAGGTTGATCTCGTTCGAGAACAGCCAGCATGGGCGTCGCCGAAGCAGCGGCAACAAAGATGAACAACTAATGCTTGTCTCGAAGGCGCTCGAGCAGTTGCTGCAGAACAAGAATGGGGGCAGCAGCTCTAGCAAGACAGGCAGTCCGCTGGAAAGAAGCTTGGTGGGAAAGGCGATCGCAGCAAGCCAGGAAAGAACTCTGGTGGCAATCAAGGAAAACAGAAGAAAAAAGGCAAGTTTGATATCACTAAGGTGAGGTGTTATAACTGCAATGAGAAAGGGCATTTTCAATCGGACCGTCTTGAGCCAAAATGAGAGAAAGCAAATCTCGTTGAAATGGAGGATGATGATCCAGCATTATTGATGTTGGAGGCCTCTGAAGTTGTGTCACAAGATGGGAATCTCCAGGAGCAGGTGTTCCTCAATGAAGAGAAAGTTGTGCCCAAGTTGTCAGGTAAACATGATCAAGGTTGGTACCTTGACACAGGAGCAAGTAACCATATGACAGGAAGCTCTGAAAAATTTGTTGAATTAGAGCAATCAGTGGGAGGCAAGGTGCATTTTGGAGATAGATCCGCTGTTGAGATATGTGGCCGTGGATCTGTGCTAATGCAGTGTCTAACAGATGAACACCGAGTACTGTCAAATGTGTACTTTATTCCAAAATTGAAGAGCAATATAATCAGTCCTGGTCAGCTCGACGAGAATGGTTGCAAGTACTCCAGTGAGGATGGGGTGATGACTGTTTGGGATAGACAGAGGAATGTGCTTGCCCAGGTGCCACGTACACGCAACTGCATGTACATCCTGCAGTTTCAACAGGCTGAACCTATTTGTCTTGAGACAGGCTGAACCTATTTTTGTTCAGACACATGCAGGTGAAGATGCGTGGCTGTGGCATATGCGCTATGGTCACATTAATTTCAGGTCTTTGAAAAGCACTTGCAGATGGTGACATGGTTGCTGGTGTGCCTCATATTGATCATGTCGATCATATATGTGATGCATGTATGGTAGCCAAGCAACATCGTCAATCAATTTATCGTGCTAAACAACAGATGGAGTTATGGCATGGTGATCTGTGTGGCCCAATATCCCCAGAGACACCTGGTGGTAAGAAGTTTTTTCTGCTCCTTGTGGATGATTTTTCCCGATACATGTGGATTGTTCTGTTGAAGAGCAAGGATGAAGCACAGACTGCATTCAAGAAGGTACAAACAGTCGCTGAGACCGAAAGAAATTTGAAGCTCAAGGCTGTGCGCACATATCGAGGAGGTGAATTTACCTCGGCTGATTTCAATGAGCATTGTGAGAGTCATGGATTGAAGCATTTCTTGACTGCACCATACACACCTCAGCATAATGGCGTGGTTGAAAGAAGAAATCAGACAATTGTCGGCATGACAAGAAGCCTACTGAAAAGTATGGGAATGCCGTCAAGATTTTGGGGTGAAGCTGTACGCACAACAATCTACTTATTGAACCGTGCACCAACAGAAAGCGTAAAAGGCATGACGCCGTATGAAGCATGGCATGACAGAAGACCTTCAGTTCAGCACTTGCGTACGTTTGGTTGCATTGGACACATAAAGAAGACTGGCCCAGGTCAATCCAAGCGTTCAGATAGAAGTAAACAAATGGTGATGATAGGATATGAATCAGGTTCAAAAGCCTATCGGCTTTATGATCCAGATCGAAATAAGTTAGTTGTCTCATGAGATGTGTTCCAAGAGTCCAGGACCTGGGATTTGAATTTCTTAGGATCAGAGGCAGATGTAACACCAGAGCCTCTCATTGTGAGTTATCCAACTCAGTCTTATGGTGGGGAAACTAGGACTGCAACGAAGGGTGATAAGAAGACAGCAGAAGACATTGCAGTGACAGAGGGTGAAGCAACTGCAAACACTCCTGCTGTGACTCACAAAACTGATGTTGGGGTAGCAATTTCTACTGCTGGTGCAGGAAAACAGGGCAATGCAGCAGCGCCTCAATAGAAAGGGAGGACGCGGAGGGCAAATGACGTAGGGGTGCTAATGGACTGGGCCGGCCCTCGAGTTTAAAAGGCTCAAGATCGGTTAAAAATTTTTGGGCTGAGCTTTTCACGATCTAGGTCTAAAACTCGGCTCGAGACTGAATATACTTTCGTCATTGAATATTATAGGGACGGCCCGTTTCAAGCTCGAGGAATCTGCTGCCCACCCGGACGCCGCAAATCGATCTGCCCGACTGCTCCTCGCCCAACGGTGACGTCGTCCTCCTCTCCCCGCCGTCCCCGCGCGTCTTGGCGCCCGGCCCTTCCTCGTCTCCGCGCGGCGCCCGGCCCCTCTTCGACGAATCCAGATCGGCTGCTTGCTCCCCTCCGAGTCTTCGAGCTCCGACGAGGTGGGCTCCTCTCTCTCTCGTTCGCTCCCTCCCCCCCCGCGTCTCGCCCTCCACGCGCCCACTCCCACTCCTGCCACCTAGCTTCGAGGGTATGTGGATTCCGTGCAACTATGCCCCGATCTGGATGGTATAGCCTTGGATCCGCGTCAATTTGTTGGAAAGATTCGATTTTAGGTGGGAATAAATTGTTCTGTTTCTATTCTTATTGTTTGTTCAGGTGATAGAGTGAGATACATTGGTTCATCACAATCATCAGGCATTGTCCTTGATGGGCAGAGGTAGAACTTAGTAATATCGGTTCTAAATGCACTTCTCACAAGTAAATATGGAGTAATAAGCTGTTTATTTTCAAGAAACTTGCCTGAGTTGTGGTTTTGTTCAACAAGGACTTGCCATCTGTCATCTATTACCTGACTTATAATTTGTTAAGTTGGCAAATATATGGTCTATTTTGTTACCAAGATAGAATAAACTACCAGACTTGTTACTCCTTTTTTACTTTTATGACTGTTTCTTAATGTATTAAGACCTTCACTTTTGTCAAATTGTTCAATCTGCAGCCCTCCAAGTTTTGGTTCACTGGGCGAAATATGTCTTCCTTTCGAGGAAAATAGATCATCGAGGTCGGTGTAAGGTTTGATGAACAAATTCCAGGAGGTAATGATCTTGGAGGCCATTGTGAACTTGATCACGGCCTGTTTTGTCCAGGTTAGTAGCTGATGTCCTGGATTTATGAAATTGTAATGTCACTCATGCAGTTATTCTTATTTGTTTCATGGTCATTGCCACACTTTCTGTTCACTTGTATATATAACGTTGCTACCTATTGTTATTTCAGTGGATTCTTTATGCCTTGACAGTCCAGGACGGGAAGATAGGTCCAAACGTCCCTTTGGTGTGATAGTTGAGGTGTTCAAATATGCATATAATTTCAGAAGACGTTGGAGGTGTCCAAACGTTGCTACCTATTGTAATTTTAGTTTCGTTGCTATTTTTTTTTCTGTCCTTGCACTCACTGTGCTTGTTTACAGTTTATCTCAGAAGAAATTCAGAACGGTCCCTTGATCCTTTTTCTGAAAGACGCAGAAAATATATATGGGAATAATGATTCCTATTATGGTTTAAAGAGCAAGCTTGAAACTTTTCCAGTTGGTGTTTTTATAGGTGGATCTCATATCCAATCTGACAATCGCAAAGAGAAGGTACGTTTTGTCAATTATGTTAGTATTAGGTTGACTACTATGCTCCTTTTAGGCCTGTTGTGCTCAGTTATCACTTTCACTGTATGAAGCGGTAGTCTTTTTATCACCTTGTGCTTGTTATTTGTTTAATATGACAACTTTGTGCTTGTTATTTGTTTATTGATTGTATATATTTGGTTTTCAGGTAGACAATGTCTGTGAAGCATTATTGTAGAAATGTTTTAAGATGTCTTTGACTTGAGTAGTCAGTCGGTAATAGTGGAGGATACTATTAATTAACTGACCAGGAATCATGCAACACCTGATCACTGAACAGTGAACAACGAGCTTTATAGTGCTGTTTGCTGCTAGATCGTTTCAGTTTAAAACTGATTCAAGCAGGTGTATCTAGCAGCCTGTTTTCTTTTGGGGTTGTTTGTTCATAGCTCAACGCTATTGTATGTCACTTGATTAATATTTCCATGTCACAACCACTTACTGCTATCTACCTATTGTTATTATTATTCTCATATTTGTTTCGACTTCAATGTTCCAGTCTCTTGATTGTTACTCTGTTTCCCACTTGTGCTATTGATGATTATTTGCTAACGATGGTTGTATCTGATTTTGAGATCCTTATTAATTGCATCTGCAAGTTTCAAGGGTGCCGTGAAATTGCTTATGCATGGTTGTTTATATATATATATATATATATATATATATATATATATAAGATCGTCATACAAAAGTAGAGAGCTTGAGTGTTTAACAAAATTAAAAAAACAGCAAATAGAGAATTTGAGCTTGGGCAAAGTCTGAGAGGTTATTACGTACTGGGCAAAGTACCGTGCAATCGAGCTTGACAAAGCTCGTATGATTGAATCGAGCCGGGGGCGAGTACAAGCCTAACTCGGGCTTCAAGGATTTTATATGGGCCGATCTGAGTACAGGGCTTGTAAAGTTATAATATGGGCCGATCCAAGTATTGGGCCCAAACTCGCCCAATACCAGCGCTAAAATGACGGGACTGTGATTCCGTTCGATATTGAGTCTATTCCAACATCTCCTGCGTATGTACCAGAGTCCCCGATCACACCATATACACAGCCATCACAGGGACCTCAAGGTAAACGTCCACTTGATGATATATATGATGAAACATTGGAAGATGAAACTACATACTCTGAGTTGTGTCTGCTGGGTATGGAGGAGCCTTACACCCATCTAGAAACTATGAAAGAGTGGCGATGTCTCCAACTGAGCACATCTTCAACCAAGGACCCCACTTGTGCCATTCGGATCCCAGGGAGACCTGTCTCACATCCAAACCCAATCCGACTCCCCTTCCCTGGTGCGCCAAATGATCCGCTCAATACTAGCAATACCCTAATTAATCAGCTACGCGACACTCATACTTGGCCTCGTGATGGCACTGTTGTCCTAGTATATTCCTGCATGAACCGGTCCTTAGATTTAAAGCAAGCAACCACCATGTCTTCCAACCCATTCACATACGAGGCTTGCTTAGATCACCCATTACCATATCATATTAACCAGTTCATATTAACCATGATCTCATTAATGCGTAATTAAATGATATAGTTGTTTTCCCATCCCAATTGATTAAGCAAAGATAAAAAGCCCTTCCCGACTCTCTACCATGAATTCCAGGTGACAAGGGTGGTTAAACAAAGCTAGCAAACTTCCTATCATAGGATTCTCATCAAATTGACACAAGCATGCAGTTTTGAAAACAAACATTTATTTGTAAAAAACAGGATCAATATGTTCAAGGACACTTGCCTTGCTCTTGGGCTTGGTTCGGGTCAAAGTCTTGAAATTCCTGGTGCTGGAGGTCCTCCACAGCACTCTCTAACGCAAATCCATCTAATCCATGCAACAAACATATAAGACAAGAATTACAATCAATAAGTGCACATATATTACTCAATATGTTATGCTGTCGAAGTGTGCGATCGAAACTTCCCCTGGTACTACTAGATCATAGCCCGCGAAGGTTCTTGATTGGTTGAGGTGCAAATGAGATTATGAACAAGATGATGACGCGAGGGATTTTACATGGTTCGGGCCGCCTGAGAGTAACACCCTACTCCACAGGTTGTGTGTTGTATGTATGAGTATCTGTGATGCTTGTGAGCGTATGAGCTTGCTTTTTTTGTATCATGCGATGCATCCCTATTATAGTCTAAGGACTGGCCGTTACAACACTTGCCTAGCCCGACATGTGGCCCTGGCGTGATCAACAACCTAATACACGATCTACATGTATTAAGCATAATTAAAAGGGATAACGTGCCTTAATGACAGCGTACCCTATTAACAATCCACTAATCGTGTGTCATTAATATAGTATTAATGACACGCAATCAAGTCTTATAACTGTCGCTTTAAATGTCCCTTGAAGGTCCGAGCCGTTGGAGATCTCTCTATCTTCCTAGCTCTGGAGGTTCGACACGTGGCGGCTCCGGAGCTTCCCATCGTGGGGAGGCAGGTCCCGAGCCACTATACACGTGGTAGAACTGGAGCTTCCCTCTATTGGGGGTTAGGTACAAGGTTACTAGACACGTGGCAAGACTGGAGCTTCCCTATGAAGGGAGTTAGGTCCAGCCTTGTGATACACGTGTCAGTGCTGGAGCTACCCAAACGAGGGAGGCGGGTCCAGTACTGTGCAACACGTGTGGCCTTCAGATGTCTTCAACTTGAAAGGGTGGTACTCCTTAGATTTTCTTGCAGTATCATGGGGTACCCGGTATGCAGGGTACCGATAGTGGCCCCCGGGCCCACCTCCCGGAGAAATCCTTTGGGTTAAGTTATTCTACCGGAGGTGGGGCCATCTTTGATTCCCATGCTGCGACTTCAAAGGTCTTCTGATGTGCCGTTGGGGTGATGCTCCGTGGTTAAACCATCGCCACATGGATTCTTTTGAATGTGGCAGGTGAGATCTTTGCGTGCGGATCTCACACAATTGAAGATCGCCGGTTCCCGATGCAAAAACCATATCGGTTCCGCGTGCCTTGTCAGGCCACCGTCCTGAGGCTTCCAACCTCCCATCATGACAACGATTCACCTAGGGTAATAACTTCATCCTTTCCACCGGAGCGGACCCGGGCCCATTCATCATTGGTAGGGAATATTTTTGAAAACTCGATCCTGGTCCCATTGCAGTTTTCATCCAAGCGTTGTGGAGGCTTACTTAAGAAGGAAAGCCAACACGGTTTGAGGACTCTTTACGCTTTCGATCAAACTTGCGCTTAGATCCTCCCAACCTTTGCATAGCCTTCCAACTTTCGCTCCACCTTGCCGCGATGGAGTTGGGTCTTCCCCGCAGCAAAGTCATGACCTATGAGGAGATGGTGAGTGTCCGGACCTACATGGGTTGGTCCAGCGACTCCTGCAACAAGGACATATGCTTTGGCAAGCTCCCCTTCAAGAAGGAGAGCACTGGAGATATGATGTACTTCTCTGCGTACGCCATGGTGGGTCTGATCCTGCATTTCTCAAGCTTCCTCTTGATGTTGCTGGATTTCTACGGCCTCTAGCTTTATCATATCGGCCCCCACTCCCTCTTGCTAGTGGCGACTTTCGTCCACTTCTGTGAGATGTGGGTGGGCTTGCCTCACTGCATCGAGCTGTTCCAGACCTTCTTCACAGTCCACACCACCGACATGGGGACGGAGCTCCTCGGCTTCTACTACTTTGTGAAGCAAAAGAATTGCCCCTTCAAGTAATTGAAGACCTTCCCCTCCGGCAAGTGGGATGATTGGAAGAAGTATTGGGTGATCATCACTGTGGGGGAGCATGAGAAGATGGAGCTGCCCAAGGGCGTTCCCAATGTCCACACCGATGCCTGGAACGTAGTTCCGGAGTTGTATGGTGTGTACAATCCCATCTGTAAAGGATCAAAGAATGCATAGACGGAGGAGTAACCCCCCTCCAAAGGGTTTTTAGCAATTTCTTAGTGAACAAGTGGGCCCTGCAGAAGACTAGGGAATGGCCCGCATGGGCGTTCAATAGTGAGATGGATCATAACTGAATTGAAGTCGGTTTGAACACCATCTTGGACGATGAAGCTCTGAAGATCCATCTCAAAAAATTTCAAAATGGAGGTATCTCCTGTGATGCCCTAACTCCGCCGGCCACCTTCCTGCCCCTGAACATGGTTCTAGAGGTTAGCAAGGAGATCCGGAGGAGAATGCCAGCATTGGATGACTTGGGCGTGGTTGAGAGGCACCCTATCTTTTGGGTTGCGATCCCCAAAGCTTATGAGAGGGTGGTTACCCCTACAGCGAGCCAGAAAGTCAATGACGTCGGCAAGGGCAAGGGCAAAGGCAAGGAGCCAGCCGAATCCTCTAGCTGGAAGAGAAAGTTGAGGCATGCTGACGGGAGCCACATCAGGTCAGCTCCGACTACAACTGCTCCTTCTCCCCGGCAAGGTAGATCTTTAGTGGCCACGCCTCCTCCGATGCAGGCATCCTAAAGGGGCGCCAGCTCTAGCAGATCAACTCTGGCTTCGATACCAACTGTGCGCTCCGGGTCTAGAGGTCCTTCCCAGTCGAGGGAGGTTCCGGCTGAGAAGACTCCAGCTGCTGCAGGTGGCTCCCGACCAAGGTCCAAGGATTTTGTCTCACCAGCCTTGGTGGGCTCTGACTCCAGACCTCAGAAGAAGAGATTTCGCGATGAGTGGGGCAGTAACATCTCCAGATAAGCTTCGTCAACTCACCTAGTGGTGCTAACCTTTTTTTATTATGTCTTTAATCTTCCTAACCTTTTGTTTCCAGGGTGTCGAGAAAGAAATCTGAGGCTTCGACATCTGCTGCAGCGGCTGATGTTGTGCGTGCTGAAGCTCCAACTTCAACCACTGAGCCTCCCCAAGTGGTGGTAGAAGACACAACAGCTCCGGCTCTAGTTGTCGTGCACTTGGATCCACAGGAGATGCCAGAGGCTCCCGTGGTAGCACCAGACCACGGGGGAGAAGTTTTTGAAAATACATCGCCAGCAGCGGCACCAGAGATTGAAGCTCCAGTGCAGGAGTCGGAGGTGGCGGAAGCTCCGACACCTGACCTGGAGGTAACCAAATCTCTAGCGCCTTTGCCAGAAGTGGCTGAAGATCCGGCGATCGAGCTGGAGGTGCGTGAGGTTCCGGTCTGTGTGCTCGAGATAGTTGAAGCTCCAGCAGCTAAGCCGGATGTGGTTGAAGCTCCAACAGCTGAGTCGGATGTGGTAGATGTTCTGGCGCCTGAGTCGGCGATGGATGCACTGGCGCTTGAGTCGGCAGGGGTGGGGGCTCCGGACGAAACTCTAACATCCATCCCAGAGGTCATTGCCCTGGGGGCGTCTATGTCAGAGCTGGATCGCCCGAGGAGTTGACGGCAGGCCCTCCACCTACGGAGCCGTCGGTTGAATATTCGGAGGGGGAACCTTTGGCATCAGCCCCAGAGGTTGATGTTCCCATGGTTGGACCCTCATCGGTGGCAGTAGAAGCAGAAAGGATTCTGGGAGGCGACCCTAGTGCCGCAGGACCACAGGGGACCACGCTTGTGGCATGGGACCCGATTTTTGTTCTTGAAGACCCCCTGGAGCCGACGGAGATGACCCCGACAGGTATGGAGCCTATTCCTTTGGCGTTGTCTATTGATAATGCCTGCTTGAGCCCTTGTCAGGTCCAGCTCGCCTTCGACCACGACAACAAGGTCCTTGAAGAAGAACGCCACACCTTGAGGCGTTGGCGCAACACGATTCACTTCGAGACCAAGCTTGCGTAGACGAGGCTTGGTGATCAAAAGGAGTGGGTCGATAAGGAGAAGGCCGAATGGAATATTGGGGCAATTTGCTGGATGAAAGGGAGGCCTCCATCAGGTCCTCAACTCTAATTCTTGGGAGATTCTCGAGCATGCCAAGAAAAGCAACGATCATGCTGACGAACGTCATGACAGCGTCAATACATTAAACAAGATTCTCCTGAAGCACCGAGCGGACCTTGATGCGAGGGAAGAGAAACTCCTAGAACAACAGGAGGATATTTTTAAGAGAGAGGAGGAGCTCACCCATAACCTATCTTTGGGAGAGCAAAACATGGCTGACCGCACAAAAAAGCTTGATCTGCGGTGTAAGGAGGCAGAAGGGAAACCCTGACAGAGGGGACAAGACCTCAACAAGAGAGAGGTTGAAGTCTCCACTAGAGAGGAGAAAGTGCGGGGCAGGGAGAAAGACCTGGCCAACAGGCAGAACTGCATCCACCTCCGGGAGTCGGATCTCACCAAACGTGAAAAGCGAGTTGCTGAAAGCATTCAACAGCACGCCAAAGAGGTTGAGTGCCTTGCCTGGGAAGGCTCGGAGCTTGCGGTCGCCAGGAGGTCACTGGAGGAGCTGCAGAATTTGAGGGAGATTGAGTCCCAACAAGTGTGGGACTCCTTGGGGCCAGCCAATGATTCTTTGATGCCACTGGGCTTCAGTCCAGTACATTCGGATAATCCAGAGCCGGAGCTGGACCAAGCGCTGGTGGCACTCAGCTCTACCGGCAGCAAACTCGACGCGATGGGTGACGTCATCGTGGACTAGGGTGGAGACGGAGGGGAAATATCTGGCTAAGAACATTGCAGAATATGTGCTGACGTGTTACAAGAGCCGAGACCCCCAATTCTTCTGGATCCGGTGCTCGAAGGGCCCGTTGATGAAGAGGAAGACACCGCCAAGGCTAGCATTCAAGAGGTTGCCCAAAAAGTTGCCTCATACTTCTGCAGAACCTAGGACTTTTCTCTTTTGCTCCCACTTGTAACTCTCCAATTTCGTAATCTCCTATCCTCGAATGAATGAAATCCAATCTTTCTGAAATGAATTCCATTTTGTCCTTATCTTCAATACATTTTACTTTATCTTGTTTGCTCCCTGGTAGACGTACACAATTTGATTGCAAACATGTACCAAAAGGATTTGATGATGTGTTGATGACTTGGACGCTTCGAACTTGTAGCTTTTAGGTCCGAAGTTTATTTCCGACTTCTCCAGGGAGCTTTTGTTGCGTCGACGGCGGGCCCCCTAGGAGTTATCCGAGCTTGGTAGGTCCAACGGCACCCACTGTCAACGCATAAAAACATCGATGGTGGGCCCCCTGGAGTTGTCGAAGCTTGGTAGGTCCGATAGCTGCCACTGCCAATGCGAAAAAACGTCGACGGCGGGCCCCCTAGGGTTGTCGGATCTTGGTAGGTCCGACGGCAGCCACTGTCAATGCGTAAAACGTCGACAGCGGGCCCCCTGGGGTTGTCAGAGCTTCCCTTCTTCGATGATATCCACCATCAATCCTAGAATACATCGACGGCGAATCCCTTCGGGTGGTTCCACCATCTTCACTTCAATTGCCACTATGCTCCGCGTCAACGACGGGCCCCCATGGGAGTTGTCGGAGCTTGTCAGCTCCGACGGCACCCACTTTAAATGTTTAAAACATTGACGGCGGGCCCCCATGGGGGATGTCAGAGCTTGGTAGCTCCGGCATCGTCCACCATCGTTATGTGTTTTCATTTTTCCTGCACATCAAACACAAGAAAAATAGTAAAATTCATCTTCTCGTTTATAAGTCTTTTGCGACTTACTGTTCTTATTTTAACTTTAACTCCGAAGGAACTCGATATGATAACAAACACATTGATGTAATCTTTCCAGATCCGAATGCTTTTAGGACCCACCCTGCTGAGGCCTGCCGGAATGTAGGTAGAGTGGCGTACTTAGGGTGCAGGACCAGGCTAAGTCGATAGCACACTCCAGATGTGTGTTGGCTTGGCATTCAGGTGAGTAGACAATGCAGCAATGCTAAGATCCGAAGAGACCAACAATATAACTTGTACAACATATGGACTAAAACTCAAAAAGAATTGCACAAGCTCGTTATAGACAAGAAGGAGAAGGATAAATAAAAGAGAATAAGCCTACACAAAATTAATGCACGTGGAGCCTGCTTTTACACAACAATGCTTTTTCATTATAGGTCCGAATTATAGGGGATACAAGGACACACTTAGGGTACGGAACCAGGCTAAGCGTGCTATACATCTTGTACTAACCAAGGACAGTTAGCTACACTTTTAGTTCGGTGACTGTGTCAAGTGTTGCTTAAACTTCCCGGATCCTCTCGGAGGGATCCGAATGTTCTCCCGGAGGACCTACCCAACTCTGTGTATAGACTCTATAATTTACATTGCATGTAATTACAGACTCACCTCCGTGGTACTAAGCATAAAACTTATGGAGGTGCTCGATGTTCCAAGGATTAGGAAGTGGGGTCCCATCCTCAGTTGCCAAGCGAACGCATCTGGGATGGGATACTTTGATCACTCGGAAGGGACCTACCCAGATGGGTGAATGTTTGTTCATCCCTTCTCGAGCCAGTATTTTCCGCAGCACCATATCGCCTTCCTCGAGCTGTCGATTACGCACATGCCTTTGATGATAGAACCAGAGCGCCTAGCGATAACGTGCATTCCAAACCGCTGCTTGGCACCTTCCCTCATCGACGAGGTCATGGTCTTCACGCCGGAGCTAGTCCTGCGTGGCTTCGTTGAAGGACCGGACCCAGAGTGACCCCATGGTGATCTCCGGAGGAAGGACTGCTTCAGCTCCGCAAACCAGGAAGAAGGGTTTCTCTCGAGTAGACCAGTTAGGTGTAGTCCTGCTTGCCCACAGAGTGGACGGAAGCTCCTCGATCCAGTTGGCTCCGTGTTTTTTTAGGCGCTCATAAGTGCGAGTCTTGAGTCCTGTTAAAATTTCTGCATTTGCTCTCTCGGTTTGGCCATTACTTGCTGGGTGAGCTACTGATGCATAGCTGACTTGAATGTCGAGGTCTTCGCAATATTCTTGAAATGCTGCACTCATAAATTGGGTTCTGTTGTCAGTGATGACTCTATTCAGAACTCCAATCTGCAAACTATGGACTTTAAGAACTTGTTGATTGATTATTGATAGTTACAACTGGAGTAGCTTCCGGCCACTTGCTGAACTTGTCAATGGCGACATACAGGACCTGTAACCTTCGACGGCTTTTGGGAAAGGTCCCAAGATGTCCATACCCCACACCGCGAATGGCCATGTAGGAGGAATCATTTGCAGTGACTGAGCCGGTGTGTGAATTTGTCTTGCATGGAACTAACACGCTTCACACTTTTTCACCAAGTCTACTGCATCCTGGAGTGCTGTAGGCCAGTAGAAGCCATGCCGAAAGGCTTTGCCGACCAGCGTGCGGGAAGACGCGTGGTTCCCACCCTCGCCTACACGGATCTCTGTGAGGAGCTCGCGACCTTCTTCCCTTGCAATGCACCGCATTAGGACGCCGTTGGCACCACGCCAGTAGAGATCCCCTTCAACCAGCGTGTATCCTTTAGCCAATCTGACAATCCGGTCAGCGGATACACCATCTTCAGGAAGGTGGTTGTCTTTCAAGTAGCTCCAGATCTCCGAGATCTATGCATCGGAGCTAACTTGAGCTTCTGAGGCTTGTGTGCCAGGTTGCTCGAAGCTTACTGCAGCACCTACGAGCCTTGGTGGATGCCATGGTAACAGGGCCGACGGGACCGCCAGCTTCGAGGTGCTGGCCTCGCCCCCTTCACTCAGTTCGGCGGGCTGAGCAGTTGGTCTTGACAATCTCTGGACAAAGACTCCATCGGGAGCTAAAGCTCCGGTTGAGGCCTTTGTCGAGTGTTTTTAGCTTCTGCTTTGTTGAGACGCTGGACATGACAGAGGTCGAGGATGTGGAAGTCCTTCTGGAGCTTTTGTACTTCAAGGAGATAAGCATCAAGTTGAGGGTTGTTGCAACTGCATTCAGCTTTGACTTGCTTGATGATGAGCTGCGAGTCACCTTTCACTAGAATCTACTTGACGCAATAAGATAGAGCCACCTTGATCCCATATATCAGAGCTTCATATTCCGCCATGTTATTGGTCTCCTTGAAATCAAGGTGCACCATGTATTTGACCTTCTCCCCAGTCTGAGCAAAGAGAAGTATTCCAGCTCTGTCCCCCTACTTCTGCATGGAGCCATCGAAGTAGAGGGTCCAATGAGGCTCAATGAAGATTGGTACCTTCGGTTCCGACTTCTGCTCATTGGGACCCCTAGGATTTGATGGAGAAGGAGTCCACTCAACCACAAAATCAGCAAAGGCTTGACTCTTGATATCTTGTCGCGAAAGGAACTCAAGATCGAATTCTGCTAACTCCGCTACCCACTTCGCGATGTTTCCAGTAGAATTAGGATTATGCAATATAGCACGCAGTGGATAGGAAGTTACCACTGATATCTTGTGTGCTTGGAAGTAATGACGAAGTTTCCTTGAGGCAATAAGAACTGCGTAAAGTAGCTTATGCACCTCAATGTATCAAGTCTTGGCATCGTGGAGTACTTCGCTGATGAAGTACACCGGGCGCTGGACGGTCTGGACCCTCTCGGAGGGGCCCGGAGCTTCTTCTTCATCAACCCGGACCCTCCTGGAGGGGTCCGGACCTTCTTGTTGATTTTCCCAGACCCTCCTGGAGTGGTCCAAAACTTCTTCTTGTTCAATCCAAACCCTCCCGGTGGGGTCCAATCTTCCTGATCAGTCGTGTGAACTCCCTCAGATGAGAGAGGTTGATCCTCTAGCATTTTTCTTTGAAGATCCGTGCCTGGGGGCTGGGACCCAAACTCGCCTTCGCGTAGCTCCGGACCTTCCCGGAGGGGTCTGGGCTCCTGAACTGGAAGTGGCTCCAGTATTTTCGTGACCAGGACCATGTGGACAACCTTTGTAGTTGTAGAAATGTAAAGCAGTAGAGGCTCACCAGGGTTTGAAGCTACCAAGATTGGTAGTGTGGTTAGGAGTTGCTTGAGCTCTTGGAACGCCTTTTCTGCTTCTTCAAACCAATGGAAAGGCCTGACCTTCCTCAATAGATTGAAGAAGGGAAGTGCCTGCTCCGCCAGTCTTGAGATGAACTGGCTGAGCCCAGCTAGACATCCAGTTAGCTTCTGGACGTCCTTGATGCGGGCTGGGGCCGCATATCTTCAATAGCCTTGATCTTCGCCGGGTTCGCCTCAATTCCTCATTGTGTCACCAAGAAACCAAGGAGCTTCCCAGAGCTAACCCCGAAGACACACTTTTTCGGGTTCAGCTTGGTGCGTGTGATGCGCAACTTGTCGAAGACGGCTTGCAAGTTGTCAAGGAGTGACTCCTTGTTCTTGACCTTCACGACGATGTCCTCAACATACACCTCCACCAAGTCCCTGTTTAGTTTGTGCATGGCTCGCACAAAATTTGAAGTGGCATTTTTGAGACCAAATGACATGGCAGTATAACAATGCAATCCATCTACTGTTATGAAGGCAGTATGCTCTTCATCTTCCCTAGACATATGAATTTCATGATATCTGGAGTAGGCATCTAGGAAACACAATAGCTTACACCCGGAGGTGGAGTCCACTATCTGATCTATTCTAGGTAGTGGAAATGGATCTTTTTAGCATGCCTTATTCAAGGTGGTGTAGTCGATACACATCCGAAGCTTCTCGCCAGCCTTGGGTACAACAACTGGGTTTGCCAGCCATCTTGGGTGATGAACCTCCAGGATGAAACCAACTTCGAGCAGCTTCTTGGTTTATTGACGAATGAAGTTTTGCCGCTCACCTGATTGCTTCCGGGGCTTCTAGTGTACTGGCATCTTCAACACCAGGTAGCCGTAGTGAGCTGCGGCCATGAACCTATACAGGGTAGGCCTACCCAAAATGGTGTTAAAGAGCACAATGATGTGAGTGACATTGAAGACCAGCTTCTCGGTCCTGTACTTCTTCCGAGTCCTAAAGGTCACTGGGAGTGTAATGGATCCGAGAGGGCTGATGGTCCCCGGACCTACTCCAAAGAAAGGTCTTCAGGGGCGAAGGTCTGAGAGTTGAAGTTGGACCTTCATGAACGCTTCAAAACTCAAGAGATTGAGCTCCACACCTCCATCTACCAAGACATGGTTGAGCTGAACGTTGTTGATGGTGGGAGATACCATCAGTGGCAGTTGGCCAGATCCGACCATGTTCCTGGGGCAGTCTGTTGTATCAAAAGTGATGGGAGTGTCCATCCACTTCCGATGCGGTTCTGCCCTGGCAGCAGGAGCTAAGCCAGCCATTTCCTGCTGCATTGTCTTGAGGACGCGACGAGATGTAATGTCCCAGGACTCACCATATATGGTGTTGATGGTCTTCCGACGCTCGTTGTCAGAGACGTCAGAATCCTCGTCCACTGTGTTGTACACAACTTTCATGACCTTCTTGGGGTCCTGAAAACCTAGCTCCATTTCAGTCGGAGCTTCATCGACTTTTTGTTTTCCTTCCCATTGACAGAAAGGAGCTTCTTCTCGGCGCTTGTTATAGCGCTCAATAAGGTTTTGGACCTCCCGATAGTCTTCTAAGATGTGTTTGTCCGTTTTGTGGATCGAACACCACACCTTTGAACCACCCCCGTCTTCTGAAGAAGGTCGAGGTCGCTTTTCGGGGCGTGGCCCCCCGACCACCTGGAGCTGCAGCAGTGGGTGTGCCGACCGACGACTTCTTCTTGCTGTTGGACTTTTTCTTCTTCTTTCCGCCGCTGGAGGTAGTGGCTTCATCTTTGGAGGGCTTTTTATTAGACTCCGGAGCTAGTTTAGAGTGCATTTCCTGTCCTTCTGCGGCCCGGCTGCACTTGTCAGCCAGGATGAATAGCTCTGTGACGCTGGTGACCTCCTTTGTCACCAGCTTGTCCAACATCTTCTTATCTCTGACACCCTGTTTGAATGCCACGATGAGAGATGTGTTGGAGATGGAGGGAATGGTATTGCGTACCTGTGAAAATTGCTGGATGAAGGACCACAACATTTCTCCTTGTGTTTGCTTCACAGCAAAAGGGTCCAGTTCGGTGCGTGGTCGGGTGTAGGAGCTCTCAAAGTTGGAGGTGATTTGTTGACATAGCTCCATCCAACTGTTGATAGAGTGGGGCGGCAAACTCAAGAACCAGGACCTGGCGGTCCTAGTTAAAGCCACTGGAAAGTAGTTGGCTATCACGGCCTCATTGCCACCTGCCGCTAGAATGGTAGAGGAGTATATTTGGAGGAACTCGATGGGGTTGACAGTCCTGTCAAATTTCTCCGGTAGATTAGGCTGGAACTTCTGGGGCCAGTGGACCATGCGCAGGTGCATAGCCAGGGCTGAACAGCCGCCCGCCACTCCTTAAGGAGGAGGGTTTTCTCAAGCCTCCTGCCTTTCGCGAGCACGCTCGATGTGGACGCAACCATCCTGTTGTCTGTAATGGTGGTCGAGCTCCGACCGCAAGTCATGCGTCGAGAGTCTCGACACAGTGTGGGTGCGATGCACCCCGGAGGGCAACAAAGTCACCTGCTGAGACACAGCACGCCTCTGGTGCTGTGATGCGTGAGGACCAAGTCTTCGAGACAAGGTCCTACGTTGAGAAGGGGCCTGCCCAGAAGGAGGAGGACCTTGGTTGCTGATGGCATCAGCTGGGGCTGCAACTAGATGTTGCACATCAGTGCGCCACTGCTCCATAGCACCCTGAGGTGCTCCGGGTGCAGGTGGGCACTCCATAAGAGTACTCACAACAATCAGCGCGTTCTCGGGGTTGTTATGTGTTGATGCAGTGACCGACACAAGGACTCCATCCTACTGCCCATCATTGATAGCTTGAGCATGCGAAGGTGGTGCGATGCCTACCGGGACAACAACACCTTCTGGCTATTGCTCATTGGAGGGATTCCCCCCAGCAGGTTGCGCAGGCCGTTGGATGATCCTGCGGTGGAGTTCACCATCTTGAAATCTTAGTAGCCCCTACCTGGCGTGCCAAATGTCGAAGTGTGCGATCGACACTTCCCCAGTACTACTAGATCATAGCCCACGGAGGTTCTTGATTGGTTGGGGCGCAAATGAGATTATGAACAAGATGATGACGCGAGGGCTTTTACTTGGTTCGGGCCGCCTGAGGATAACACCCTGCTCCATGGGTTGTGTGTTGTATGTATGAGTATTTGTGGCACTTTTGAGCATATGAGCTTGCTTTTTTTTGTATTGTGCGGCTCAACCCTTTTATAGTCTAAGGAATGGCCGTTACAACACTTGTCTAGCCCCACATGTGGCCCTTGTGTGATTAATAGCCTAATACACGATCTACAGATATTAAGCATAATTAAAAGGGATAACACGCCTTAATGACAGTGTTGTCCTATTAAAAGTCCACTAATTGTGTGTCACTAATATAGTATTAATGACACATAATCAGGTCTTGTAACTGTCGCTTTAAATGTCCCTTGAAGGCCTGAGCCGTTGGAGATGTCTCTGTCTCCCGTTGAAGTCCTAGCTCTGGAGGTTTGACATATGGCGGCTCTGGAGCTTCCCATCGTGGGGAGGCAGGTCAGGAGCCACTATAAATGTGGTAGCACCGGAGCTTCCCTCTCTTGGGGGTTAAGTCCAGGGTTACTGGACACGTGACAAGACCAGAGCTTCCCTATGAAGGGAGTTAGGTCCGACCTTTTGATACACATGTCAGTGCCGAAGCTACCCAAACCAGAGAGGCGGGTCCAGTACTGTGCAACATGTGTGGCCTTCAGAGGTCTTCAACTTGAAAGGGTGGAACTCCTTAGCTTTTCTTACGGTATCATGGGGTACCCAGTACGCAGGGTACCGACATATGCTATGCTTGATTAATGCAAATGCGAAACAAAACTAGTTAATGAGTTGTTAATAATGTTTACTAACTAGTTCTTATGGTTTTTAACAAGTTTGGACAGGTTTGGAATTGATTCGAATCAATTTAGAATTAATTCAGCAGAAAACACACAGCAAGACCAGACTAGTCCGCTGTAGGGCCGGACTAGTCTGCCCTACGCAGAACCATCGAATTAGGGTTTTCTAGATCGATGTGAATTTGGAGAAACTGGGTTGAATTCACGTGAGAAAGAGAATGTAGAAGGTATACCAGGTGTTTAGAACTCCAATGAATCAAGAGTTTTAAAGGCAACACTTGGATCTTGATGATCTAGGGTTGATGAAGAAACTTGAAGATGACTTGTTGATGGAGAACGAAAACTTGATGGAGATCTTGATCACTTGATCCTCTTTCATTTCCTCCTCCTCATCTTCTTGTTTGGAATCTCCTTCTCCCTCCTTGGTGGCGGCTATCCACGAACTAGGGTTTGGTGGTCTTTCAAAGGTGGCAAAAGATGTGAAAATAGGGTGTTGGGTTGTTTATATAGAGGTGGAGGGCTAGCGTTTGATGGATTATGAGTTTGGGGTGGGTGGAGGCTAGTGTGGGGTCCCACATGGGCTCCAAAAAGGGTTAGACATGACGTCCTTAGGCCCACTTAAGGTAAAACCCAAAAACACATCGTGGAACAAAAGATCAACTCAGAATCTCGATAACTGGACAAGTTCGCAAGAGGACGGACTAGTCCTAAGTTAGTCAGAGAGATATTGGACAAGTCCAAACTAGACATCGAACAAGTCCGAACTGAGTCAATGAGGAAAACGGACAAATTCGATGGAAAACGTACAAGTCCGGACAGGTCTAGGGACTTGGCGAAATTTTCAAGGAATTGGAATACCGGACTAGTTCGCAATGGACCGGATAAGTCCGAAAATGGTACAGAGAGAAAAATGGACTAGTACGCAGCAAAAACGGACATGTACGAGGGAGGTCAAAGAGAAATCAAACTAGTCTGCACTTCCTAGAATTCTTAAGTGTGGTTTTGCTTCTAATTCATTTTAAACTCATTCCTTTTTATGCGGATTAATGTTAGACATGTATATGAACTTATGCAATGCATGATACATGAAAATGAGGGTGTTACAAACCCACCCCCCTTAAAATGAATCTTGCCCTCAAGATTCGACGCAGAAGAGAAGAGATAGGGAAATTCCTTCTTGAGATCATCTTCCAACTCCCAAGTTGCCTCTGATTCTGTGTGATGCTTCCATTGAACTTTACACCTTCTAATACTATTGTTTCTTGTGACCCTTTCCTTGGTTTCCAAGATCTTGACCGGTTGCTCGGCATACGTCAAATCTGTCTCTAGTTCTAGATCCTCCATTAGCACTTGTTCTTCTGGCACTCTCAGGCACTTCTTGAGCTGTGAAATATGAAAAACATCATGAACATCTGATAAGTGAGCTGGCATCTCCAACTTATATGCTACCTCTCCTCTTTTGTCCAAAATCTTGAACGGTCCAATGTATCGAGGTGCTAACTTGCCTCTTATGTTAAATCTCTTATGACCTCTCATTGGTGACACTTTGAGGTAAACAAAATCTCACACTTCAAAGGCTAGTTTCCTCTCCTATTGTCCATATAGCCTTTTTGTCTTGATTGAGCAGCCCTCAAGTTTTCACGGATTATCTGAACTTGTTTCTCAGCTTCTTGTAGCATGTCAGGTCCAAACACTTGGTTTTCTCCTGTCTCATTCCAGAACATAGGTGTCCTACACTTCCTCCCATATAGTGCTTCATAGGGTGACATTTTCAAGCTTGCTTGGCACCTATTGTTATATGAGAATTCTGCATATGGCAACCTCTTGTCCCAACCTTTCCCATGCTTCAAAGCACAAGCCCTTAACATGTCCTCTAGAACCTGATTGGTCCTCTCAGTTTGTCCTTCCGTTTGAGGGTGATATGCTGAGATGAAATTCAACCTTGTTCCCAATGCTTCATGTAGTTTCTCCCAGAACCTGAAGGTAAATTGAGAACCTCTATTAGACACTATCCTCTTTGGTACTCCATGTCGACACACAATATGCTCCATATACAACTCTGCCAGCTTCGCGGCGGTATATGTGGTCTTGACAGGAATAATGTGAGCTGACTTGGTTAAACGATCCACAATTACCCATATGGAGTCATAATCGGACAGGGTACGCGGTAAACAAACTCTAAAGTCCATACCAATTTCTTCCCACTTCCATTCTGGAATCTTCAATGGTTGCAATAGTCCGGGTGGCCTTTGATGTTCTGCCTTCACTCGTTGGCACACATCACATACATATTCAGCTATGTCCTTCTTCATACTAGCCCACCAATAACATGTCTTTAAGTCTTTGTACATCTTCATACAGCCGGGATGAATTGAGTATGACGAGTCATTTGCCTCCTTTAATATTGTCTCCCGAATATGCTTCTCATTAGGCATGACAATCCTTTTTCCAAGCCATAAGGTACCATGGTCATCCTCATCAAACCTGAATTCTCTTCCCGCTTGGGTCCTTTCCTTGATTTCTTGGATTTCCTCATACTTTGTTTGACCCTCTCGAATCTCCTACTCCAGAGTCAGATTTAACTCCACTATCCCCATCTCATTCACAAATCCGAGATTCAACCATTCAAACTCCTTACATAACTCGGATGGTAATTCTCAAACCGTGAGGTGGTAGCTCACTCCTTTCCTACTCAATGCATGGGCCACTACATTAGCCTTCCCTGGGGTATAGTTGATTCCCACATCATAATCCTTGATGAGCTCCAACCATCTTTGTTTCCTCAGATTCATGTCCGTTTGTGTGAATATATACATAAGGCTCTTATGATCCGTATAAATCTCACACTTATGTCCAGGAATATAGTGTCTTCAAATCTTCAATGCATATACCACAGCTGCAAGTTCAAGATCATGTGTTGGATAATTCTGCTCATGTTTCTTCAAATGCATTGATGCATAAGCAACCACTTGACCTTCCTGCATAAGCACACATCCAAGTCCTTGTCTCAAGACATCACAATATATATCAAAACTTTTGCTCACATCCGACAATATCAAAACTGGGGCTATGGTTAACCTTTTCTTTAACTCCTCAAAATTTCTTGACAAGCTTGAGTCCATTGGAAACCTTTCCCCTTCATTATCAACTCCGTCATTGGAATGGCTATCTTGGAGAAATCCTTGATGAATCTATGATAATACCCAGCCATCCGAAGAAAACTCTTTATTTCCTTGACATTCTGCTGTGGCTCCCATTTCAATACGTCCCTTACTTTTCCTAGGTCAACCGATACTCCTCCTTTCGAGATGATATGACCCAAAAATGACACTTCCCTTAACCAAAACTGGCACCTGCTGAATTTGGTGTACAATTGATGCTCCCTCAATTTCTGCAACGTGAGCCTCAAGTGTTCCTCATGTTCCTCCTCGCTTCTTGAGTAGATCATATTATCATCAATGAACACCACTACGAACTTATCCAAGTACTCCATGAAGAGACACGGTTCATCACACATTGAGCTCTTGGTTTGATTCCCTAACACATTAAGCTCAAGAAGCAGGTTCAAGAGCTGTTAGAGAAGGGTTTTATACTCCCAATCTCGTTGACATGGGAAGCCCCAATGCTTTTCGAAGATAAGAAGTATGGATCCAGAGAATGTGTGTGGATTACCAGTCTCTCAACGAGGTGACAATTAAAAACAAATACACTCTGCCGCGCATAGAGGACGAGTTCGACCAGATGAAGGGAGCCAGAATATTCTCTAAGATTGATCTTCGGTCGGGATATTTCCAAATGAAGATTAGACCATTGGACATACCCAAAACAACTTTTAGGACATGGTATGGATCATATGAGTACACGATCATGCCATTTGGATTGACTAATGCACCTTCATACTTCATGTATCTCATGAATAAGGCCTTCATGGAGTATTTGGATAAATTCATGGTAGTGTTGATTGATGACATCATGATCTACTCGAAGAGTGAAGAGGAGCACGAAGAGCATTTAAGACTGACACTGCAGAAATTGCGAGAGCACCAGTTGTATGCCAAATTTAACAAGTGTCAATTCTGGTTGAGGGTGATATCATTCCTAGGCCATGTCATATCCGGAGGAGGAGTGTTAGTCGACCCATGAAAGGTTAGAGATGTGCTAAAGTGGGAACCGCTGCATAATGTGCAGGAAATCAGGAGTTTTCTTGGAATGGCTGGATATTACCGTCAGTTCATCAAGGATTTCCAAGATAGCGAAGCCCATGACTGAACTGTTAATGAAGGAGAAGCCTTTCAAGTGGACTCAAGCTTGTCAAGACAGTTTTGAGGAACTAAAGAAGAGATTAACAACAACACCTGTGTTGGTATTGCCAGATGTGAGCAAGAGCTTTGATATCTATTGCGACACTTCAAGACAAGGACATGGTTGTGTATTGATGCAGGAATGCCGAGTAGTAGCTTATGCATCCAGGCAATCGAAGAAACATGAGTAGAATTACCCGACATATGATCTCAAACTTGCAGCCGTAGTGCATGCATTGAAGATTTGGAGACACTATGTTCTTTCCCATAGGTGTGAGACCTATACAGATCATAAGAGTCTCAAGTACATATTCACGCAAATGGATCTGAATTTGAGGCAACAAAGATGGTTGGAACTCATTAAGGATTATGATGTGGGAATCAATTATCGTCCGGGAAAGGCCAACCTAGTGGATGATGCTTTGAGTCGAAAGGGAGCCAACAACCAGCTCACCGTTCTGGAATTGCCATCCGAGCTATGCATGGAGTTCGAACGGTTGAACCTTGGATTTGTTAATGAGATTGGAGCAATGGAAGTGAATCCAACCCTGGAACAAGAGATTCGAGAAGGTCAAAAGAAGGATAAGGAAATCCAGGAAATCAAGGAAAGCACCCAAGAAGGGAGAGAATTTAGGTTTGATGAGGATGACCAAGGTACTATGTGGCTTGGAAAACAAATTCTTGTGCCTAATGAGAAGCATCTCTGGCAGTTGATATTAAAGAAGGCACATGACTCACCTTACTCTATCCATACTGGTGGTACAAGATGTACAAGGACCTAAATACATGCTACTGGTGGGATGGTATGAAAAGAGACATAGCAAAATATGTTGCACTATGTGATTTATGCCAACGAGTTAAAGCTGAACATCAAAGGCCAGCCGGATTATTACAACCACTGAAGATTCCGAAATGGATGTGGGAAGAGGTTGGTATGGATTTCATAGTTGGATTACCTCGCACTTCGGCAGGATATGATTCAATATGGGTTATTGCTGATCGATAGACGAGATCAACACATTTCATTCTTGTCAAGACTACTTACAGTGGAGCAAAGTTGGCAGAATTGTATGTGGGAAAAATAGCGTGTTTACACGGAGTGCCCATGAAAATAGTGTCCAATAGAGGTTCTCACTTTAAGTTAAGGTTCTGGAAAAAGCTGCATGAATCAACAGGAACTCAATTGAATTTCAGTTCTGCATATCACCCTCGAACAGATGGACAAATCGTGAGGACAAATAAAATTTTGAAAGACATGTTAAGAGCTTGTGCGCTAAAGTATGGAGGAAGATGGGACAAAAGTTTGCCATATGCTGAATTTTCCTACAATAACAACTGTCAAGCAAGCCTAAAGATGTTGCCGTATGAAGCATTGTATGGGAGAAGGTGTAGAACACCCTTGTTTTGGAATGAGATAGGGGAAACTCAAATATTTGGACCTGATGTGATCCAAGAGGCCGAAAAGCAAGTGCAAACCATCCGCGAGAACTTAAGGGCTGCTCAGTCAAGACAGAAGGGTTATGCGAATACCATATGAAGAAACTTATGTTTTGAGGTGGGAGACGTCGTATACCTCAAAGTGTCACCTATGTGAGGTCATAAGAGGTTTAACGTCAAAGGATAGTTGGCACCTCGCTATATTGAACCATTCAAGATTTTGGAGAAACGAGGAGATGTAGCATATAAATTGCAGATGCCAGCACATTTTTCTGATGTTCATGATGCGTTTCATGTTTCTCAGCTCAAGAAGTGTTTGAGAGTTCCGTAAGAGCAAGTACCGATGGAATATTGGAGCTTGAGGAAGATTTGACCTATGCTGAGCAACCTATTAACATTTTGGACACCAAGGAGAGGGCCACAAGGATCAAGGTGATTCGATAGTGCAAAGTGCAATGTAAGAACCATACAAAATAGGAAGCCACATGGGAGCGAGAAGATGATCTCCAGAAGGAATTTCCCTATCTCTTTCCTTTTGAATCGAATATAGAGGGTGAGATTCATTTTATGGGGGGTAGGTTTGTAACACCTTCATTTTTATGCATAAAGCATTGAAAAATAGCCTTTACAAAGGGATTACTAGCCTATTTAGACCCCACTGAGGTTTCACCGGTGGCGATGTCTCCTACAGAGCACATCTTCAACTAAGGGCCCCCTCTTGAGCCATTCGGATCCCAGGGTAGTCCCACCAATCATCAACAAACCCAATCCGACTACCCCTTCCCCAAGCATCCTTAATGGTCCAAATATCACTGGCAAAGCCCTAATTAATCAGTATTCCACACCCATACTTGGCCTCATGGTGTCACTGTAGTCCTGGCTTATTCTCGCATGAACCGGTCCTTAGATCTAAAGCAAGCAAACCACCGTAACATCCAACCCATCCACATACCAGGCTTGCTTAGATCACCCATCACCATATCATATTAACTAGTTCATATTAACCATAATCTCATAAATGCACAATTAAGTTAAGTGGTATAGTTATCTCCCATCCCAATTAATTAAGCAAAGCAAAATGGTAAAAAGCCCATCTGATTCTCTACCATAAATTCCAGGTGACAAGGGTGGTCATCAAAACTAGTAAACTTCCTATCGTAGGATTTCCCATCAATTTGACACAAGCATGCAGTTTTGCAAAGAAAACATTTATTTTAGAAACAAGATCAATATGCTTCAAGGAAAGTTGCCTTGCTCTTCGGATTGGATCGGATCAAAAACTTCAAACTCTTGATACTGGAGATCCTTCACGGCACTCTCTAGCGCAAATCCATCTAATCCGCACAATAATCATACAAACAAGAAACACAATCAAAAAGTGCACAAATATTACTCAATATGACATAACAAGTCTACACTGCACAAATATTAATTCAAAAGAAATTAACCAGGAAAATCGGACTAGTCCGTTAGGGACCAGACAAGTCTACACTGCACGAGAATAGCAGATTAGGGTTTTCTAGATCGACGCGAATTTGGAGATTTGGGGTTGAATTCACGTAAGGAAAAGGGAAAGAAGGTATACCTGGTGTTTATAACTCCAATGAATCAAGAAACTTGGAGGTAACACTTGGATCTTGATGATCTAGGGTTGATGAAGAACTTGATGGTGGATTGTTGATGAAGAACGTGAAGTTGATGGAGATCTTGATCCTATTTCATTTCCTCCTATTCTCCTCCTTGCTCAAGATCTCCTTCTCCCTCCTTGGTGGCGGCTATCCATGAGCTAGGGTTTGGGTGAGGTGGAAAAGTGGCAAATAGATGTCAAGCCAAGGGGTGGGGTTGTTTAGAGGTGGAGGCTAGGGTTAGATGGATTTCGAGTTTGGGGGTGAGTTGAGGCCGGTTTAGAGACCCACATGGGCTCTAAAAGAGTTAGGCACGACGTCCCTAGGCCCACTTAACGTAAAATCCAAGAAACAAGTCGTAAAACAAAGGATCAATTTGGAGTCGTGATTTATCGGACAAGTTCGAATAGGGCCAGACTAGTCCGAAGTTGTCCAGAGAGAAATTAGACAAGTCTGGACTGGACATCGGACAAGTCCAAACTTATCCAGAGGGGAAAAACAAACAAGTCTGGCCTAAAATGGGACAAGTCCGACTTTAGTCAGAGAGGAAAATGGACAAGTCCGCTGAGACACCAGACTAGTCTGGACAAGTCTAGGGACTTAGCAAATTTTCAAGGATTCTTGGAACAGCGGACTAGTCTGCACAAGATCGGACAAGTCTGATCGAGGTCAGAGAGAAATTGGACTAGTCCGCGCCAAAATCGGACTAGTCCGCACTTCCCAGAATTCTTAAGTGCGGTTTTGTTCCAAATTGATTTTAAATTTGTTCCTTTTTATGTGGATTAATGTTAGACATATATATGAATGTATGCAGGGCATGATGCATGAAAATGAGGGTGTTACAAACCTACCCCCCTTAAAATGAATCTCACCCTCGAGATTCAACGCGGAAGAGAAGAGATAGGGAAATTCTCTCTTGAGATTATCTTCCAACTCCCATGTTGCCTCTGATTCTGTGTGATGCTTCCATTGAACTTTACACCGTCGAATCACCTTGTTCCTTGTGGTTCTCTCCTTGGTTTCCAAGATCTTGACTGGTTGCTCGGCATAAGTCAAATCTTCCTCTAGTTCTAATTCTTCCATTGTCGCTTGCTCTTCTGGTACTCTCAAACACTTCTTGAGCTGGGAAACATGAAACACATCATGTACATCTGAAAGACAAGCTGGCATCTCCAACTTATATGCTACTTCTCCTCTTGTATCCAAAATCTTGAATGGCCCAATATAACGAGGTGCTAGCTTGCCTCTTATGTTAAACCTCTTATGACCTATCATTGGTGAAACCGTGAGGTAAACGAAGTCTCCTAGTTCAAAGGCTAGTTTCCTTCTTCTATTGTCTGCATAGCCTTTTGCCTTGATTGAGCGGCCTTCAAGTTTTCACGGATTACCTGAACTTGCTTTTCAGCTTCTAGTAACACATCCGGACAAAATACTTGAGTTTCTTCTGTCTCATTCCAGAACAAAGGTGTCCTACACTTCCTTCCATATAATGCTCCGTATGGTGACATCCTCAAACTTGCTTGATAACTATTGTTATAGGAAAATTCTGCATATGGCAAGCTCTTGTCCCAACTTCTCCCATGCTTCAAAGCACAAGCTCTTAACATGTCCTCCAAAATCTGATTGGTTCTCGGTTTGTCCATTCGTTTGAGGGTGGTATGCTGAACTGAAGTTCAACCTTGTTCCCAATGCTTCATGCAATTTCTGCCAAAATCTGGAGGTAAATTGAGAACCTTTATGCGAGACTATCTTCTTTGGGACTCCATGTCGGCACACAATATGCTCCATATACAATTCTGCTAGCTTCGCAGTGGTATAGGTGGTCTTGACAGGAACAAAATGAGCTGACCTGGTTAAGCGATCCACAATTACTCAAATTGAGTCGTAACCGGACTGAGTACGCGGTAACCCAACTATGAAGTCCATTCCAATTTCTTCCCACTTCCATTCCGGGATCTTCAATGGGTGCAATTATCCAGCTGGCCTTTGATGTTCCGCCTTGACTCGTTGGCACACATCACACAATGCTACATATTCAGCTATGTCCTTCTTCATGCTATCCCACCAATGGCAAGTGTTCAAGTCCTTGTACATCTTCGTACAACCGGGGTGAATCGAGTATGGCGAGTCATGTTCCTCCATTAGTATTTTCTCCCGAATATGCTTCACGTTAGGCACAAGAATCCTCTTACCAAGCCATAGAGTACCTTGTTTGTCCTCATCAAATCTGAATTCTCTCCCCTCATGGGTCCTTTCCTTGATTTCTTGGATTTCCCCATCCTTTGTTTGAACCTCTCTAATTTCTTGCTCCAAGTTCGGGTTTAACTCCATCATCCCCATCTCATTTACGAACCCGAGATTCAACCGCTCAAACTCCTTACATAACTCGGATGACAGCTCTCGAACCGCGAGTTGATGACTTACCCCTTTTCTACTCAAGGCATCGACCACTACATTGGCTTTTCCCGGATGATAGTTGATTCCCAAATCATAATCTTTGATGAGCTCCAACCATCTTCGTTGCCTCAAATTCATATCCGTTTGTGTGAAAATATACTTAAGACTCTTGTGATCTGTATAAATTTCACACCTATGTCTAAGGATGTAGTGTCTCCATATTTTCAATGCATGTACCACCACTGCAAGTTCCAAATCATGTGTTGGGTAAATCTGCTCATGTTTCTTTGATTGTCTTGATGCATAGGCGACCACTTGACCTTCTTGCATCAATACACATCCAAGTCTTTATCTCGATGCATCACAATAAATATCAAAACTCTTGCTCACATCCGGCAATGTCAAAACCGGGGTTGTAGTTAACCTTTTCTTCAACTTCTCAAAACTCTCTTAACAAGCTTGAGTCCATTGAAACGCTTTCCCCTTCATTAGCAATTCTATCATTGGCTTGCCTATCTTGGAAAAGTCCTCGATGAACCGACGGTAATATCCAGCCATCCCAAGAAAACTCCTTATTTCCTTGACATTTTGCGGGGGTTCCCATTTCAACACGTCTCTCACCTTAACTGGGTCAACCGATACTCCTCCTCCCGAGATGATATAACCCAAAAATGATACTTCCCTTAACCAAAACTGACACTTGTTGAACTTGGCATACAATTGATGCT
Source organism: Tuctoria greenei (assembly GCA_036927565.1). Lineage (NCBI taxonomy): Eukaryota > Viridiplantae > Streptophyta > Magnoliopsida > Poales > Poaceae > Tuctoria > Tuctoria greenei. The sequence continues at coordinate 105,655,468 of JAYESD010000004.1, read as the reverse complement.
CCCTCAATTTCTGCAACGTAAGCCTCAAGTGTTCCTCATTTTCCTTCTCATCCTTCGAGTAGATCATAATGTCATCAATGAACACCACTACAAACTTGTCCAAATACTCCATGAAGACCTTATTCATGAGGTACATAAAGTACGCATGTGCATTGGTCAATCCAAAGGACATCACGGTGTACTCATAAGATCCATACCGCGTCCTAAAAGCTGTCTTGGGTATGTCCAATGGTCTAATCTTCATTTGAAAGTATCCTGACCTCAAATCAATCTTAGAGAAGGCACACACACCCTTCATCTGATCAAACAAGTCTTCTATGCGTGGCAAGGTGTACTTGTTCTTGATTGTTACCTCATTGAGAGCTCGGTAATCCACACACATCCTTTGTGACCCATCCTTCTTGTCCACAAACAGCACGGACGCTCCCCAAAGTGAAGAGCTAGGGCGAATAAAACCCTTCTCTAGTTGCTCTTGAATTTGCTTCTTGAGCTCCGCTAATTCCATAGGAGGCATCCTATAGGGCCTCTTAGCTATAGGTGCACTTCCAGGTATTAAATCAATAACAAACTCAATGTCTAGGTCAGGTGGCATACCAGACAACTCGTCCGGAAAAACATCCAAAATTCACACACCACCGGAATCTCCTCAATTGCAGCGTCGTTCATATGATTCAACTCCAATTACTTTGGTGCGTGTTGAGATACTTCAAACTCCACGATGATCCCTTCCTCATTGGTCAACTTCACAGCCTTCGTGACACACTCAATAACTCCATTGTGCTTCCTCAACCAATCCATACCAAGTATAATGAACAATCCTCGGGAGTCCAAAACAATGAGGTTGGCAAAGAAGTCTACCCCCCTTATTCTAAGGCTTACTTTTGGACATACTATATTTGTCCCCATCTCTCCTCCGGGAGACTTAACCAATAGAGTAAACTTCATATGAGAGATAGGAAAACTATACTTGGCAACATATTTCGATGCAATGAATGAATGCGATGCTCCAGAATAAAATAACACAGTCGTCGGGTTGTAGTTTGCGAGAAACATACCAATCACCATGTCATCCGCTTGTTGCACATCCTTCGTAGAGACATGGTTCACGTTGCCACGAGAAAAATTCTGCTGTCCACGGTTTCCTTGCGGCTATCCTCCATTGTGTCTTGGGTTTTGCCTCGGCGCATCACTTCCTTGACCAAGGCCTGACTTAGGACATTGATGTGCAAAGTGTCCAGCTTCTCCACAAGTATAGCACTTCTTTACTCCACCAGAATTTGGACGGACTTGATTTTCATCATTTGCACCAAGAAAGTTAGCACGAGGTGCATAAAGCATTGGAGACCTAGGTGCTTGCATGACAGGGCGATGTTGCACAAACTGAGTTGAGCACGGTGTATATCCAGGGTGATGAGCAAGCGCAGAAGAGCTGAAATATGGCGCATTGGGTGGTGCAAAGCGAGGGCACACCTTACTTCCCTGTTGTTGTCCTTGATATGGCGCCTTCCTCTTGTTTTCTTGCTCCATCTCACGGACCTTGTTCTCCACAACAATTGCTTTGTCCACAAGCTTCTGGAAGTTGTCATAATCACAATTGAGCAATTGCACTTGGATTTTGTTGTTAAGGCCCCTCATAAACAAATATTGCTTCTGGCTGTCCCGGCTCACATCCTCAGGCGCATACCTTGAAAGTTGAGTGAATTTATTGTGGTATTCACCCACGCTCGAGCTTCCTTGCCTCAAGTTTTCAAATTCTTGCCTCTTCAAGATCACATTCCCTCCGGCACATAATGAGAACGAAAACTCTACTTGAATTCTGCCCAAGTAATCCTCTCCTGGTTCTCATGAGTATTGCATAAGGAATCCCACCAATCCGCAACTGCTCCAACTAGTTGATGAGAAGCAAAAGGCACTTTCTCCCGGTCATTGCATTGGACAATAGAAAGCTTCTTCTCCACGGAATTGAGCCAATCATCAGCATCCATAGGGTCAGTAGTTTGAGCAAAGGTTGGTGGCCTAGTCCTCATAAACTCTCCCAACCGGTTATGAGGAGGCAGGGGTGGCAGTGGAGGCATGTGGGGCTGATTGTTGATGTTGCCAGCCTACAGCTGTCCCATAGTTTGTATCATGGTCTGCATGAGATAGTTTTGCATAGCCAAAAGCTGCTCAATGTTGATAGCTCCATGAGCAGGTCCTTGTCCATGGTTATTCTGAGGTGCTCCATTGTTGTCCTCCTCATCATTAGCATCTTTGTGATTGCGAGTCCTCACCATCTGGAGAAAAGCAAGAGATAAGAATTTAGAAACGTCCCTAACTATATGCATCAAGGGATATGAAACTAAGCAACTAGCTACACTAGCCTAGGTGGACATGGCAATGGTAAAGCATCCCAAAATCCTCTATTAGGCACACAAGCAACCAATATATAACAAACAACACACCAAGCAAAAACACATCGATTCCTGAGTGCTCCTATGTGCTCTAAAGTGTCCATTCTATCTAGGCTGTGTCCTACAGTCAACCTGTGGCTCTGATACCAATCTGTGACACTCGCTTCCGAAAATGAACCAAGTGAATGCATATGTGCGCCCAGGACGTTCCACACACATACACGAGTGCATTCACAAAAGGATATACAGAAAATTATCACAACTCAAATTAATTAACAGGTTTTTTTACACAAGCCATATTATCCTCGAATACAAGCACTAATGAATATTAATGACAAGTTCAACTAATGCAGCGGAAATAAACTAATAAGCAACTAAGCAAAAGGGAATGCACAACTCCAACACTCCACAGGCAAGCTGACGGTAGACTCGACTTAGAACTCCACATTATCATCATTATACTCCCAATCCTGACCTGCAGCTGTTGGTGGGGGAATTGCAAGGGTGAGTACATGTCGTACTCAGCAAGTGTGGAAAGTATGACATGTAGCTGATTCAAATGACGAATATAATAATGGCTGAGTGCTGAAAAGTACATTAAAACATCTGAAAAGCAATATATCATATGTATGTAAAATAAACCCATCGTAAACCATGTAATCATCATAATACCAGTCCATATTCATTATCATCAGCTAAATTCCGGATTTCTCATTACCAATAACCATATCCATACCAGAAATTAATCCATTATCCTGCCATAACCATGTTGTTAACCATAACCATCGCACAAACCATCCCAGTACCAAGTTTCCTCTAATCATGTAGGTCATTCAGGCGCTCATAACCGAGAGCATGGCTATCATGATATTTTATTAGACTCTGTAGAGTTTGTACCACTTTACCCACGTGTTTGTGATTTCATCACCTTTCGATGACTAGAACCTCTATTATGCCGTCTCACACTTCCATCAGTGTGTGACCAAGAGATCACAAAATAGCCTTTACAAAGGGATTACTAGACTATTTAGACCCCACTGAGGTTTCACAGGTGGCGATGTCTCCTACAGAGCACATCTTCAACCAAGGGCCCCCTCTTGAGCCATTCGGATCCCAGAGTAGTCCCACCAATCATCAACAAACCCAATCTGACTACCCCTTCCCCGAGCATCCTTAATGGTCAAAATAGCACTTGCAAAGCCCTAACTAATCAACTACTCCGCACCCATACTTGGCCTCGTGGTGGCACTGTAGTCCTGACTTACTCTCGCATGAACCGGTCCTTAGATCTAAAGCAAGCAAACCACCGTAACATCCAACCCATCCACATACCATACTTGCTTAGATCACCCATCACCATATCATATTAACTAGTTCATATTAACCATAATCTCATAAATGCACAATTAATTTAAGTGGTATAGTTGTCTCCCATCCCAATTAATTAAGCGAAGCAAAAAGGTAAAAAGCCCATCCCGACTCTCTACCATAAATTCCAGGTGAAAAGGGTGGTCATCAAAACTAGTAAACTTCCTATCGTAGGATTTCCCATCAATTTGACACAAGCATGCAGTTTTGCAAAGAAAACATTTATTTTAGAAACAGGATCAATATGCTTCAAGGACACTTGCCTCGCTCTTGGGATTGGTTCGGATGAAAGACTTCAAACTCTTGATGATGGAGATCCTCCGCGGCACTCTCTAGCGCAAATCCGTCTAATCCGCACAATAATCATACAAACAAGAAACACAATCAAAAAGTTCACAAATATTACTCAATATGACATGACATGCATGATTAATGCAAATGCAAGGTGGAACTTGTTAATGAGTTGCTTTTAATGATCACTAGCTAGTTCTAATAGCTTTTAACAAGTTCATACAGGTTCATATCTGATTTGATCAAATTTTAGAATTAATTCTAAAGAAACTAACTAGGAAAATCAGACTAGTCCGCTAGGGACCGAACAAGTCTGCACTGCGCGAGAACAGCAGATTGGGGTTTTCTAGATCAATATGAAATTGGAGATTTGGGGTTGAATTCACGTAAGTAAAAGGGAATATAAGGTATACCCGGTGTTTAGAACTCCAATGAATCAAGAAACTTGGAGGTAACACTTGGATCTTGATGATCTAGGGTTGATGAAGAACTTGATGGTGGATTGTTGATGAAGAACGTGAAGTTGATGGAGATCTTGATCCTCTTTCATTTCCTCCTCTTATTCTCCTTGCTCTAGATCTCCTTCTCCCTCCTTGGTGGCGGCTATCCACGATCTAGGGTTTGGGTGAGGTGGAAAAGTGGCAAATAGATGTCAAGCCAAGGGGTGGAGTTGTTTATATAGAAGTGGAGGCTAGGGTTAGATGGATTTCGAGTTTGGGGGTGAGTACAGGCCGGTTTAGAGACCCACATGGACTCTAAAAGAGGTAGGCACGACGTCCCTAGGCCCACTTAACGTAAAACCCAAGAAACAAGTCATGAAACAAAGGATCAATTCAGAGTCACGATTTATCGGACAAGTCTGAAAAGGGCTGGACTAGTCCAAAGTTGTCCAGAGAGAAATCGGACAAGTCCGGACTAGATATCGGACAAGTACGAATTTATCCTGAGGGAAAAATAGACAAGTATGGCCTAAAATCAGATAATTCCAACTTTAGTCAGAGAGGAATACGGACAAGTCCGCTGGGACACCGGACTAGTGCGGACAAGTTCAGGGACTTAACAAATTTTCAAGGATTCTTGGAACACCGGACTAGTGCACACAAGACTGGACAAATCCGAAAGTGTCCAAAGGCAAAAAAGACTAGTTCGTAGAAAAATGTACAAGTCCGATCGAGATCAGCGAGAAATCAGACTAGTCCGCGCCAAAATCGGACTAGTCCGCACTTCCTAGAATTCTTAAGTGCGGTTTTGTTCCAAATTGATTTTAAACTTGTTCCTTTTTATGTGGATTAATTTTAGACATATATATGAATGTATGCAGGGCATGATGCATGAAAATGAGGATGTTACAGAATTCACCCAAAAAACCCTAACTCTCCACCCTATATAAACAACCCAATACCGTCACATCTCCATCACAATGGAAAAACCTTGCGGCCACTTTTACCTTGTTGAGGACATCGAGATCAAGTCCAGAATAAAGAAGGAAGAGAGAAACACAAAGAAGGGCCAATCAAGACCAATCTTCGTTGATTCTTTGACAATTGATGTTCTTCATCCAAAATCTTTATCAACTCATCTTCATGAAGCCCTAATCGCCAAGATTCAAATCTCATGCCCAAATCTTGATCTTTGGATCTCTAAACACGTAGTACACACTCTACATTCAAGTTTTCATGCAAAATCAACCCCAATTCTCGCAGATCAAGAAAACTCTAAATCCCAGTTCTGATCAGGGCAGACTAGTCCGACCCCTGAAATCGGACTAGTCCGGTATCTGAATCTGTTTGGTGCTGAATTAATTCCAATTTGACTCAAATCAATCCCAAACTTGTCCAAACTTGTTAAAAACTATTAGAACTAGTTAGTAATCATTAATAGCAACTCAATAACAAGTTTTACCTCACAATTGCATTAATGATGCATATCATGGCATATTGAGTACTATATGAGCATTATTTGAATGAATTGTGTGTTTTGCATGTTTGTTGCTCGGAATAGAAGGTGTTGTCGTAGAGAGTGCTTTCATGGACCTGCAGAACTAGAGTTTCGAAGCCTTCGATCCAAATCAAGCTTAGGAGCAAGGCAAGTGCACTTGACCATATTGATCCTATTTTTAAAGGTTTTGTTTGCAAAATTGCATGCTTGTGTCAAAATTGATGGGAAAACTCAATTGTAGGAGTTTACTAGTTTTGTATGACCACCCTTGTCGCTTGAACACTATGTACAGAGTTGAGAAGGGTATTTTACACTTTTTGCTTCGCAATGCTTAATTGGGTTTGGGAAACAATCAGATGGCTTAATTGTGAACTATTGAACACATGAATGATGAAAATTTATATTAATGACCCTTTAGCAACATGGGATCTAAGCAAGTCAGTTATGTGGAATGGGTTGGACTGTTTTCGGTGGCTTTGCTTGCTTTAGATCTAAGGACCAGTTCGTGGAGCGACCATCCAGGATTTACAGTGCCACCACAGGGCCAAGTATGGGTGCGGCTTAGCTGAATCATTAGTGTTTTGCCAGTACTATTTGGACCATTAAGAATGCTCATGGAAGGGGTAGTCGGATGGGTTTGTAGAGTTTGGTGGGACTACTCTGGGATCCAATGGCTCAAGAGGGGGCCATTGGTGGGATGTGCTCAGTTGGAGACATCACCACCGGTGAAACCTGAGTGGAGTCTAAATAGGCTAGTAATCACTTTGTAAAGGCTATTTTGTGATCTCTTGGCCACACACCTAAGGAAGTGTGAGACGACATAATTGAGATTCCATAGTCATCGAAAGGTGATGAAATCACGAACTTGTGGGTAATGTGGTACAAGCTCTGCAGAGTGTGTTTAAAACTATCATGATAGTCGTGCTCCCAGTCATGAGCAACCTGGACCCTCACATAATTAGAATTTGTACTTGAACATGGTTTAATAGTCAGAATTGAGCTGCAAATTTGTATTGGATTAATTAGTTGGCTTCGGTAGATGGAATTGATGAATTTGAGACATATGAGGAGTTATGAGTTGAATATGGTTTATTATTGACAGAATTGGTTACTTAAGTTGAAATTGATGTTATTTGGGTTATTTGGGAAGGACCACACTTATTGATGATATAATGCATTTTCAACTGTTTTGAATGTACTTTTATGCAATTAGCCCATTTTATTATAATTCCTTGTTTAAGCTACATGTCATACTTTCTCACACTTGCTGAGTACGACATGTGCTCAAACTTTCTATTCCCCCAACAAATTCAGATGCAGGCGACCAGGTGGAGTACCAAGAGGTCTTTGAGGAGTTCTAGGCGTGTGTTTTGCCGTGAAGTTTGCCTGTGGAGTTTGGAGTCATCAGTGTTTAGTTTTTTCCACTGCAGTTGTTTAGAGATTATATTCAGGACTATTTGGTTTGTAATAAGGTACTATTATTAGTGGTGTTATTCGACACATCATTATATCTGTTTATCGTTTGTGAATCACTTGTGTACGTGTGTTAAACGTCCTGAGCACACATATGCATTACGCTTGGTTCATTTTCGGAACCGGGTGTCACAGAATCACTGCTTGCAATGCAATGCCCCTCACATACAATCTCCAAGTAGTATTATTTGATATGTGGGGGGATCAACTTCATAGTACCTTTCCCAAGGTCCTATGACTGCGAGAATATTCTGGTGGCCGTAGATTATGTGTCCAAATGAGTAGAAGCATTACCATGCAAACATGCCGATGCACGACTGCCCGAAAAATGTTTCATGAAATCATTTTCTCACGGTTCAGAACTCCCAGAATGGTCAAAAGTGATGGATGGTCTAATTTTGAATAAGACCTTCTGGAACTTTCTGAGGGAGATTAGGGTTAGGCATAACATTGCTACTCTGTAGTATCCCCAAAAAAGCGATCAAGCAGAAACTTCAAATAAAACAAATCAAGAATATTCTGCAAAAGACCATCCTTGAGATGGTGAATGGATGGAAGAACAAACTACCCGATGCACTTTGGGCATACCGTACTGCCTAAAAGACACCTATTAGAATGTCACCTTTCCAAATTGTCTACGGGAAATTTGTCGCCTATCCGTAGAATTGAAACATAGAGCGTATTGGGCTATCAAGAAGTGGAACATAGATTTGCACAAAGCTGGAAAGTTGTGCAATATACAAATTTTTGAGATAGAAAAATGGAAGGATAAGGCATACCATAGTGCCAAGATCTATAAAGTGAAAACAAAGAGGTGACACGATAAAAGAATTACGCCTATGGCGTTCCAGCTCGGAGATAATGTCCTACTTTTCAACTTTAGAGTCAAACTTTTTGGACATGCAAAACTAAGAAGTAAACGGGAAGGTCCCTATACTGTGGTAGATACTTCATTTCATGGAGCAATTAGACTCCAAAAAGATGAAGGTCATCTATTCAAAGTAAATGGGCAATGTCTCAAGATTTTTTGAGAACCCGAAGAAATTTTTGACAAAGAGGAAGACATATTCAATTTGATTGACTTTAACGCCTATCCTTGCATTTTTTTTAATTTTACATATCCAATGAAGTAAACATCAACTCTCACCATTCCTTTCCAATCATCCGACTACCCCCATTTGGTTAAGTGGGAGAGAAGTATAATATAGAATATCATAAATAATTTCCTACTTAGGACTTAGGAGCTTATTTATTTTGATATTGTCATATGAAGTGCCTTTATTAAATAAATTGTGACTCACCGGCGTAGGTAAGACCAGTACAGTCTTTCACTTTTCCATGTTTTGTGTCAAATAAAGATAGGTACAAGTGGGGGAGGTTCCACAGGCCTCCCAAAGCGCAACATGTTCGGACCAAAGAACAATTCAGGGTATCGCATAAAGTACCTAAAGAAGATTCAACCAAGCCATGATGCTTTGGCCCACTCTTCTTTATTAAGGCGATGATTTGCACTCTCTCACCTCGTATCTTTCTATACCTGATTTTGGAGTTGAATTTGATTATGCATCTATCGGTAACCTGCATACCGGATACCCCTCAGTACTGTAAACAAAGTCGTGGAGTTCCTATGTCCAGGTGGCGGATGTCTGAAGGGGATACACGTCCAGCTGTATCGGATCTGCCTCCCTCCATAGGGTGGCTCCAGTACTACCACGTGTCTAGAAGAGCTGGACCTGCCTCCCTCGGTTGGGTAGCTCTGGTGCTGCCATTTGTCTTGCAGAGCCGGACCTTGCCTCCCTCCTTAGGGAAGCTCCAGCATTGCCACGTTCCAATAGCACTAGACCAACTTCAAGATGGTGAACTCCGCTGTTGCTTCAACCAACGGACCGGCTGTGCAGCCTAATGGAAGAAAATCCCTCCAATGTGCAGCAGACAGCCAACATTGTTGTTCCGGTGGGTGTCGCACCACTCCCACCACCTGCTCCAGCAGACAACACTGGACAACGGGATGGTGTGTTCGCATCGGTGACTGCATCGACAAACAACCTGGAGGACGCGTTGAACGTAGCGTGGACTCTACTCCAGCGTCCAATAGCGCTGGGAGCTCCTCTCGCCGCTTAGAACAGTGGTGCGCTGATGTTGAGCATCTGGTTGTAGCTGCAGCCAAAGCGATTAGCAACCAAGGTCTGGTCTCTATAGGACAAACACCTTCTCAGAACAAGACCTTGTCTGGTAGACTTGGTCCTCAGTTGTTGCATCTCATGAGACGTGTGCCCTCCCAACAAGTGACGTCACTGCCCTCCGGGGCTTGCCGTACTCACACAGTGACGAGGCTCCCGACTCAGGATCTTTGGTCGGAGCTAGACCGCCGTTACATGCAGCAAGGCGGCCATGTCAACATCGAGCGTGCTCGCGAGAGGCGAGTTGCTCAAGAAAACCCTTCTCATTTTGGAGTTGGGTGCAAGTATTTGGCCCTTGCCATGCAACTCTGCATAGTCGAGTGGCCACCCAAGTTCCAGCCTCATCTATAGGAGAAATACAACTGGACTGTCAACCCAGTCGAGTTTCATGAGATCTACTCCACCGCCATCCTCACGGTTGGAGGCAATGAGGCTGTGATGGCCAACTACTTCCTCATGGATCTAACTAGGACTACAAGGTCCTGCTTCATGAGCTTGCCACCCGACTCTATCCACAGTTGGGCGGAACTTTGTCACCAAATCATTGCCAACTTTGGGAGCTCCTACACCCGTCCTGGCACCAAGCTGGACCTGTTCACCGTACAGCAGAAGTCGGGGGAGTCACTGCGATCCTGCATCCAGTGATTCTCTCAGGTACGGAACACCATCCCTACTATCTCAAACGCTTCTGTCACCATCGTATTTCGACAAGGGGTTCGAGATAAGAAGATGCTAGAGAAGCTAGCAACCAAGAATTTTAGCAGCATCATGGAGATCTTCAGCCTGGCTAACAAATGCACTTGAGCTACGGAGGGCCATGCGATGCACTCAAAACCAGCTGTGGAGGCGAGGCGAAGCAATCTTCCTCCTAAGCTGAAGCTACTGCCACCGGCAGTGGAAAAAACAAGAAGAAGTCAAGTGGTAAGAAGAAGTCACTTGCCAGCGCACGTACCGCTGCAGCTGCCGTAGCTCCTAGTGGTCGGGGGCCACGCCCCGACCAACGACCTCGACCATCGATTGAAGACAGTGATGGTGAAAAGATGTGGTGTTTGATCCACAAATAGACAACCGACAATCTTGAAGATTGTCACGAGGTGAAGAGGCTTGCTGAATGCAATAGCAAGCGTCAAGGTGAGACCCCTTTTCTCAAGCGGGAAGGGAAGCAAAAAGTCAACGAAGCCCCGTTTGATCTGGAGCTAGGCTTCCAAGACGCCAAGAAGGCGTTAAAGGAATTCTACGACACCGTTGATGAAGACTCCAATATCTCCAACAATGAGCATCAGAAAACTCCGTATGATGTCAAGAAGGGCCCCGTGATATCACCTCCCGACGCATCCTGAAGTCTATGTACCAAGATATGGTTGCTGTTGTTCCTACCGCCAAGGTAGAGCCACATCGGAAGTGGATGGATACTCCCATCACCTTCGATGCTTTGGACTGTCCGAAGAATATGGTAGGATATGAACAATTACCCATGATGGTCTCCCCGACTATCAACAATATACAGCTCTACCATGTCGTGGTGGATGGAGGCGCAACACTCAACCTCCTCAACTTTGCAGCTTTTGTGAAGCTTCAGCTCAACCTCTCAGACCTCAAGCCCTCACACCCCTTCTCCAGAGTGGGTCCGGGAGCTGTAAGCCCTTTTGGATCGGTTACTCTACCTGTGACCTTTGGGACACGGGACAACTACTTGTCCGAGAAGCTGGTGTTTAATGTGGCACACATAATTCTCCCCTTTCAACGCGATCCTAGGCAGGCCAACCCTGTATAGGTTCATGGCCGTAGTCCACTACGGCTAGCTTGTGTTGAAGATGCTCTCCTTCAAGCGTCCCCTGGAACCGAGGGGATCATGCTGCTGGGGTCACTGCGTTGGAAGAACTTCATGCGCTTGCAACGACGCAAGAAGAAGAATCCGACAAGGAGCAAGCTGCTCAGCAACCACCAAGTTCGCGCAACATGGCTCATCTTCTGCACCTCGTGTGCAAGCAAGCAGCAACACCGACATTCCCATCAAAGTCATCCAAATTGGTTCTAATGCCGCTCAGGCCACCCGTATATCAGGAGGTCTGACTGACAAATAGGAACTCGTGCTCTTCACTTTCCTTTAGGCAAATGTCGACGTGTTTGCATGGCAACCCTCACAAATGCCTGAGATCCCTAGGGAGGTGATCAAGCACCGTCTGAAGATCTACCGAGAAGCACGACCTATACAACAGAAGCCCCAGAAGTAACCTGGTTAGCCGCAAAACATCATCAGACAAGAAGTCAAGAAGCGTCTGGACGCTGGATTCATCCAGTAGGTTCAAAATCCACGATGGCTGGCAAATCAAGTTATTGTACCAAAGGCCGGTGGGAAGCTTCAAATGTGCATTGACTACACTACACTAAATAAGGAATGCCCAAAAGACCCTTTTCCACTACCTAGAATAGATCAAATAGTGGATTCTACCTCTAGGTGTGAACTACTGTGTTTCCTATACGCTTATTCTGGATATCATCAAATTCCAATGTCTAAGGAAGATGAAGAGCATATTGCCTTCATTACAGTAGATGGATTGTATTGTTACACTGCCATGCCTTTTGGTCTTAAAAATGCTGCCTCAACTGTTGTGCGAGCCATGCACAAAACCTTTGGGGAGCTGATTAGGGACCTGGTGGAAGTCTACGTCGATGACATCGTCGTCAAGGTGAAGAACTAGGATTCACTCTTGGACAATCTTCTAGCCATCTTCAACAAGTTGCGCCTGACGTGCACGAAGCTCAACCCGAACAAGTGTGCCTTTGGGATTAGCTCTGGAAAGCTCCTTGGTTTCTTGGTGACTCATCGAGGAATTGAGGCAAATCCGGCAAAGATCAAAGCCATTGAATAGATGCGGCCTCCAGCCCGTGTCAAGAATGTCCAAAAGCTAACTAGATGTCTAGCTTTCCTCAGTCGGTTTATCTCAAGGCTGGTAAACCGGCCACTACCTTTCTTCAAGATATTGAGGAAGTCCGAACCATTCCATTGGTATGAAGAAGCAGAGAAGGCATTCTAAGAGCTCAAGCAACTCCCCACCACACTACCAATCATGGTAGCTCCAGAACCTAGTGAACCTCTTGTTCTTTACATCGCTGCAACTACGAAGGTTGTCAACACAGTTCTAGTTGCGGAGAGATCAGAAACATCTTCAACTCAGGAGCCTAGACCCCTTTGGGAGGGTCCAGAGCTATCTGAAGGTGAGTCTGGGTCCCAACCCCCAGGCATGGATCCTAAAAGCAGGATGCTTGTGCATCAACTTCCCTCAGCCGTGAGAGTACCTACTCAAGAAGGAGATACAGACTGCCCCGGGAGAGTTCAAGTTGATGAAGAAGAAGCTCCGAACCCCTCTGAGAGGGTCCGAACTGTGCAGAGGCCGATGTACTTCATCAGCAAAGTACTGCATGACGCCAAGACTTGTTACATTGAGGTGCATAAGCTGCTATACGCAACCCTGATTGCCTCAAGGAAGCTTCATCACTACTTCCAGGTCCGCAAGATTTCAGTGGTAACTTCTTATTCACTACGAGCTATTTTGCATAATCCCAATTCCACGGGAAATATCGCCAAGTGGGCAACGGAGTTGGCAGAATTTGACCTCGAATTCCTGCTTCGACATGCGATCAAAAGTAAAGCGCTGGCTGACTTTGTGGCAAAGTAGACACCTTCTTCGTCAACTCCAGGGGGCCTCGATGAGCATAAGCTAGAACCTAAGGTCCCGGTATTCACCGAGACTCACTGAACTCTCTATGTTGTCGACTTCATGCAGAAGTAGGGGGCCAGAGCTGGAATCCTTCTCCTCAGTTGGACCGGGGAGAAGGTCAAGTACATGGTGCCCCTTGACTTCAAGGCAACCAATAATATGACGGAATATGAAGCTCTTATCTTCGGAATAAAGTGGCGCTATCATATGGTGTTAGGAAACTCCGGGTGAAGGGTGACTTGCAACTCATCATCAAGCAAGTCAAAGGTGAATGTAGTTGAATAACCCACATCTTACTGCATATCTATTTTAAGTCTAGAAGTTGCAGAAGGACTTCCACGTCCTCAATGTCCGTCATGTCTAGCGTCTCAACAACGCTAAAGCAGATGACCTTTTGACGAAGGCTTCAACTGGGGCTCAAGCTCCCGATGGGGTTTTTGTCAGGAGATTACTAGCACCTGTCGCTCAGCCTGCCGAACTAAGTGATGGGGGCGAGACCAGCAACCCGAAGCTGGCGGTCCCAGTGGCCCTGTTACCATGGCGCCCACCAAGGATTGTAGGCGCTATAGGAAGATCCGAGCAACCAAGCGCGCAAGATCCAAAAGCTCATGTCAGTCCCAATGCATGGATCTCAGAGGTTCGAGACTACATGAAAGACAACATCCTTGCTGAAGATGGTGTATACACAGAGCGAATTGTCAGGTTGGCTAAAAGATACATGTTGGTAGAAGGGGATCTCTATCGACGTGGCGCCAACAACATTCTAATGCGGTGCATTTCCCAGGAAGAAGGTTGTGAAGTTCTCATAGAGATCCATGGAGGCGAGTGTGGGAACCACACATCACCCCGCACACTGGTCGGTAAGGCCTTTTGGCATGATTTTTATTGTCCTACAACACTCCTAATCGAGCTGGTCAAGAAGTGTGAAGCGTGCCAGTTCCACATGATACAGATTCATACATCGGCGCAGCCACAGCAGATGATTCCTCCCATGTGGCCATTCGCTGTGTGGGGGACGGACATTTTGGTACCTTTTCCAAAAGCCGTTGGAGGTTATCGGTTTTTATATGGCTCCATCAACAAGTTCACAAAGTGGCCGGAAGCAACTCCAGTTGTGACTATGAACAAGCAATCAGCCATAAAATTCTTGAAGTCCATTGTCTGCAGATTTGGAGTTTCAAACATTCCGAACAGAGTCATCACTGACAATGGAACCCAATTCACAAGTGCAACTTTCCAAGAGTACTGTGAAGAACTCGGCATACAAGTGTTGACAGCTGTTATATACCGATTTCACCCATCAATATAACTCAATTATGTGAAGGAATTGTCATTTCTTGCTCACATCACCTTTCTACTTAACCTATTTCCACTTGCCCTTGGAGAAAGTAGTGCATGTAGGGATTCCATGCAGAAATGAAGTGAAACAAGGGTATGAATCCTATAAAATATCATTCCAGCCAATCAAGCGACGCCACATGGCACCGCATGGATCAAGTGGCCCACAAACAGAAGTATCCGAGGCCATCCAATGGTGTAGCACCAATATCAGTCAATGGGATGCACCTGTCAGTCACCTGGAGGAAGCACACCGCAAAAGGGGCCAAGACCAGGTCGGTCGACCCCCCTAGTCGGCCGACTTGGTCCTGGCGCCTTTCTCGGTCAAACTCCACATGGTGGCTCCTCCCGCCTTGAAGAGGTCATGGGTGACTGATTCGCGCGCTTTTGGTGGCGGGAACCGACCCTTCTCCAAGCTATAAATAGAACCCCTCACCCCTCACTTCAACACACACCAGTTGAGTATTCATCCTGTGTATCCACCACTCTCCATAGGTTTAGAGGAGTATAGGCTGTAGAGAGGAGAGTCTCTAGTCCATAGTCCAAGTAGGAGAGGAGTAGAAGGAGTCTCTTCCCAATTGGGAAAGGTATGTCTCCCATATTCCTATTTGTTTTTGTAACAATATTCATAATAAAGATGATATTTTTAGTCTACTATTGTTCATGTACTTGGATGAAGTGTTTCTTGTTTGATTGTTGATTCTAAGTATGTGGTAGGAATAGTATTTATTATTGTTCTATACCATGGTCATTACATTATCATAAACACTATAAACCTCTACTATAGTCCAATAAGCTATGACATGACTATGTTAATATGAATCACTTATGCTATGAATTAACATTGGTTCAACGATGATTTAGTTCATTGCCTTAGGATGGCTTGTGCCTAGGCTCTTAAGGTAATTACTTAATATGCTAGCATGGTGCTAGGAAAGAGAGTAGCGTTGAATGTCTCGTAGATCCACGGATCGAAGAGGTAGGTAGTAGGTGGTGATAGCCCTATCCGTCCTTTGTAATCCTCCATGTTCGGCTATGCACAGGCTCTTGGCTGGAGTCGCCTAGTGTTGCTAGGCGTAAACCCGAGCCCGTTAATCCACTTAGCATGAGAATTCATAATTAACATGATCATTACTACTAACTTAGGCTATGTATATGTACATTAGAAGCATAGTAGGAGTATCTATCTAACTCTTAGCCTAGTCCCTCTATCACCTCATTTATCTCCTTAGGATAGGATTCTCTTGTGTGTGTCACACTACCTCGACTTATCATTAAACCCATCCTTGCTAGAACCTTACCTAGACCAACCTAGCCCTTCCACTTGATGATTGCTTTACATTCATCTAGCCTTTCTTTGGGAAAATATAAATGACACCCTTC